>OX030951.1:139202151-140402151 GCA_943735915.1 Pherbina coryleti
AAAAGATTAGAAAACCATTTAGTTAATCGGCGCCGGAATCTTGCAGATTTTTGAAATACTACTTAATGAAAATGCGAAATCGTTTGGAACAACACTTACATGCCTGTGGTTCCAAAAAATATTCGCAATAACAAATACCTACGTAGTTCCGCGAGTGTCTTTACGTCTCATTGTTGAGTGATTTTGAATAGTTTGTGATAAAATTCGATCCCGATTATTTATCAATACCTAAATCTAAGATAAACGGATCAATAACGGAAAAATTTTTATAAGTTTAAACAACTTTTTAGTTTGTGACAATAAAACTTAGCCTACTAAAGTGACGCTCATCACTTATACAGTGGTATAAATCAGTTAGTTTAACTGATGGTACACATGCTTGGCCATCAGTTAAACTAAATGAACCCTAAAAAAAAAATGAAAGTGTGGAAAAATGGAGGAGCTAAACATAAAAAATAACAACAAATTCAATATGCTCTGATAGCAGTAAACCGCTGTGATCGAATTTCGAAGATGCACATGAATTAAGGCTATGCCTAAAAGTATGTTACGATCTAGGTTGTTAACCTTAGTACAGTATGCATCAAAAAGTAGATAAGAACTCAGTTACAAAAATTCCAGCGTTCTCTGCCAAAAACAAAATTCCGGGTAACTTTCTCGGCATATTGGCAGTATATGTAGAACCTAAGTAGCTTGAGTGGATCACAGTGTAAAGTCATACAAAGGCTACTGATGAGTTGGTGTAGCGGCCAATGAAACAGTCTGTATAGTCAAGCTGTGTGATTTGCTCTATACAGAGCCGTTGTTGTTGTTGTTGGTTGTTGCCTTCTTTGTTCTTCATGTTGTCTTGTTGACAACATGCTTGGCCTAGAGCTCGAAAAAATTGTTTTCAATATAAAAATAAAATAAAATATGAACCATTAAAAACAACGTTCAAATTGTGTTGCGTTGTGGAAAAATGTAAAAATGAAAAACTGTCAAAATCTGACAGTTCTCTGCACCGTATTATAATACATAACAAACGCACGCAGCCATAAACAACTGATTCAATAATTTCTGCTTTATTCACACCCGCACCCCCACATACCCACCACATCCGCCGCCAAGTTTGCTTTTCAGACGACGAACTGTTCAGTGGGGAACAGCGAGTACGAGAGTCATTCATATGCAATCTTGCAAATATTATTACAACTGCACGTAACAATAAATGGCAACATGTGCATGCGTCGTAATTTGAGTCTACGGTAGAATGTGAATGTGGATGTGCGGATCGTTTTCATAATTTTGCAGCAGTAAGTAGTCTTCGTATTGCTGGCGGCCACTTAAAGGAGCCGAGCGCAGCTCAAAACGGCTTGCGTGCATGTCAAAGAAATTTGTGTAAAATGTCAATATAACATAATGACAAAATGACACAATGGCAGCTTGCCAAAGTAACTCAGAGATAGCGTTATGTTGTGTCTGCTTTTTTAATGGTGCTTTTGACGCTAAGCCACTTAATGGCAAGCGCCATTTTGTAATTTTTGTCAGTTATATTACGTTCAAATAAACATAACGCTTCCAAATTCAAAGTCAAATATCCTTAATTTTCCAGATTTCAAATCTTGATGACTAGTATCTTAGGGTTACTCCATAATTTTTAACACTGTCACCTCTTAAATCAATAATGAAAGTTTTCGTATTTTTATCGATTATCTCATTATTGCTTAGCCATAGAAAACTACTCACCACTCTCTCACATTTAAGGCAGCCTGCTTTATAATGGATATATACTATATCCTTTTGTACCCCAGCATGGCTGTCAAGCATCCAATGAAATGCTTAAAAACTTGTATGCATTTCCATGCATATAAAACTTGCTGTTTTGTTTTTCACCCCCGCCAAAATATCCACATTCACATTTCCATGGGTCGTTGTGCTCTCCTTGTTATTTAGCATAAATTTCCACAAATATTCGTTTGTTCAAATTTGAGTTTAGCTCGTTTTTTTTTTTTCATTTTTAAGGGTTTTATTTTTTGCGCTTCAAGTGTTGTCTTCAATTGCTTAGGTTTTTTGTGGGTCATTTATTTTGTATTGCATTTAGACTGTTCTTGTTGTTGTTGTTTTTGTAATCCCATAATTCATAATTCTTGTGCACCATTTATTTTTGGCAATAGCAAAAATATTATAGAAGGAGGCAAGAGCATGCAGGGTTGAATGTCGAAATTTATGATTCGAAGTTATTGGAGCACATTTAAGATTTTCCCATAAATTGCTCCATCTGAAATGCATGGCCGTTGTAAAGACATGGAGTATAAATTTTAAACTGAAGGCGATAAAAATTGTCTTCTTTGATGACAGCGATTGAATGTGGTTGCATTTGAAGAAAGTGAAAAGTCTTGCGTTGTGAGTTGAGAAAACTCTTGAAGTAAAATAAGAGCTTGAAAAATTTCTATGTATATATTTTAAATTTGTTAAGAATCTCTAGAATAAGTCTCTACATAGGAAACCCACGAACATTACTTTCAAAGATTTTTTAAAAACGTTAAAACGCACAAAAATGAGCAGGACTAGATTTGTCACATGTCATGTTATAAGTAATACTATGGCATGTGATGACATGACATGATATGACATATGACATGATATGACATATGACATGACATATGACATGACATATGACATGACATATGACATGACATATGACATGACATGACATGGGATATGACATGAGATATGATATGACATATAACATGTCATATTACATGACATATGACTTGACATATAACATGAATTATAACATGACATACGACATGACATGTGAGATGACATATGAAATGATATATGACATGATATATAACATGACATGAAATGAAATATGAATGACATGACATTCATATAACATGACATGACATGAAATATGACATGACATGCCATGACATACGACATGACATTTATTTATTTTATGCTGAGCCCTAAGGCTTTATAGCATTTTAAAAATTCATGGGTTCGTTATAAAACTTATTTACAATTTATTATATATTTCAAAGATTACTATCAAGGATTTACAATTTAATTTACAAGAACAAAAACAAATTTACAGGTGTGATGTTAAACTGTATATTCTGGATCTCATCTTTTTAATAAATAGTGTTCCATTAAGACGTGTCGTACTCTCATTTTGAATAAAACGCAAACGGTTCGGAGTTTTTCCAAATATTTTATTTCGTTCGAAATGTCGTACAATAGGATTGTCAAATAGGAATAAGATAGTCACAATAGAATAGTGTGAAAAATTATTTCGCGAATGTGTTCACCGCGACCTTTTCGTAGATATCTCACACTTTCGGCCATAATTTCTATGAAATTTTGTAGTATGGCCTCTGGAATGGCCCGAATCAAGTCTGGAATCTTCTTTGGATCATTCACATAGACTTTATCCTTCGTGTAATCCCACAGAAAAAAGTCGAATGGCGTCAAATCGCATGATCTGTGCGGCCAATTCACATCACCTTGACGAGAAATTACACGGTTCAGGAATTTGCGGCGCAAATAGTTCGAATTGAGGCGATTTATGTGTGGTGTAGAGCCGTCCTGTTGAAACCACATATCGCCAATACTCTGATCTTCAACCTCTGGCACAAAATAGTCTTCCAACATAGTGTGGTACCACTCAGAGTAGACATTTTCGGTATTTCCGTCTTCATCTTCGAAAAAAAAAACGGCCCTCTTCAAACAGTGACTCTTCAGCAATCATTTCCAGGGCCCAATAAGCGAATAAACAGCGTTGAGCATGGTCACGATGCAATAGTGATTGCGACCCCATTTTTAGTGAATCACAATTTTAGCACCATCGACTTGGAATTTAATATCCAATATTCGACAATTTCAATGCGTTGTTCTTTCGTGTAGCGATCCATAACTAAAATCCTATATTTTTACAATGCCTTGACACAAGATATGGCGGACAAGGGTCGATAATGCAGATTTTAATCGATAATAAAGTTACACACCTACTATTGTAACACCAATTATATCGATTGATTATAGCAGTGCTCACATATGTGAGATTGGTAATGAAGTGTGTAGACTTATGAAAACAAGGATTAAAGAAAAGCTCACTTATGCAAAAGTAGGCGGACTGAGTCTAGCTCCGGCATATGCCAGGCGAGACGGACATGGGCTCGCTGGATAGATTTAAGAAGATTTAAGAGCTGTAATCGATATTTATAAGATGGTAAAAAAAATTTAGATCTACAATAAAAATTGCTTAAGCAGAACAGAAGAATTTTTTTCTGAATTGATCAATGTCGTCAATGTAACAACTGTATCGTGATCATCATCAAAATTGAAGCATAATTTAGTGAAGTAAAAGTCACACTAGTGAAGTAAACAAAGTTTTCTTTAAAAAGGCATAATTATTGGACCATTGTTTATTAAATCGCAGGGTACTATTTGCCTAGACAAAATGACATGACATGACATATGACATGAAATATCGAAATGCATATTAAATGACAAACATAACATATGATCTGACCTATGACATGTGACACGACATGATTTATGATAGAACATGCCATATGACATGACATGATATGACACATGACACATGACACATGACACATGACACATGACTAATGACACATGACATATGACATATGACATATGACATGACATGACATGACACATAACACATGATATATGAAATTTGACATGACATATGAAATGACACGACATATGAAATGACACGACATATGACATGACATGACACATGACATATGACATATGACATATGACATATGACATATGACATATGACATATGACATATGACATATGACATATGACATATGACATATGACATATGACATATGACATATGACATATGAAATATGACATAAGACACATGACATATAACATTACATCTCATATTCCATGACATATGACATATGACACATAAAATATGACATGATATGACATATTCCATGACATGAGATATGATATAACATGTCATATGACATATGACTTATGACATGACATGACATGACATGGCATGACATGACATATGCCATGACATGAGATATGAAATAACATGACATACATTTTTCGTCATAAGTTTTTGGCCACAAAATTATTCATGTCCTAAAAAAAAAATTGAAAAGCTTTATACATCATGTACTCTCGAATTTGTTTGAATTTGTTGATTCAGTGATATGAGAAAAAACAAGGAGTTAACTAAAAAAGTTTTAAGTTGATTGAAATGACCCTTATATGGCCCATTTCCAGTTGATTGCTCACGATAGTGGAGGGTGAATAATATCACGTAAAATTACAAAATGATAACTTACGCATATATTTAATTAGTAACACCCACTCGTACAAATCTGTCTAAGCTGTCTAGCCGTTTGACTACCGGCATCATTCATTGTCAAAAAACTTTCCTCTACTTCCGACAAGTATCTGAATTTGTTTACCGCAGTTAACAAGTAGATATTTTATGTTTGTTTTTATGGGTTTCCATACACATATGTATGTGCTGTTTGTTATACTGCCTATGTTATTCATATGTCTATCGAGATGTCTGCTCTGATGCCAGTCTGTCTGTCTAGCTGCCTGTCTACCCCCGAGCAGCAATTAACAGAGCGTATAACTTAATATATAACAAAATATTTGCATAGAACTTTTAATAAAATTATGAAAATAAGAAAGAAAATATGCAGCAAGTAATTGTTTCGGGCGCCATTTTGAATTTATGCATTGTAATTCAAGAGGTCCGACTCTCCTTCGAGCAACCTTCTTATGCTGCGAACTTGGTTATTTTGCGTTGTTTTTTTATGTTTTTTTTCTATTTTTCTAAGTTTTGTATATAAATATTTTTTCAAAATGGTGCCGTGTGCAAAAAACGTGCGCATATTTTTACAACGAAATTTAATTTTGCAACCGAAATGGCAGTGAGAACAGCAAGAACAACATCAACACAAGCTCACAAATTGTAGTGTACGTGTGTTTGTGGTGCAGAAATATTAAAAAACATAAACAAGAGCCAGCAACGACATCTAGTGCGTTGGCAATAACATAAAATAAAATAAAATAAAATAAAATATCAACGGCCAACATTTTGCAAGATGACGCAAACAGCAACAACACAGTTCATAAAAATAAACACAGAAACAGGAAATAGAAATAGAAATGGCAAGAAGAGGCGAGACCTTAGTTGTAGTTGTGCTGAAAATAAGCAGCACAACTTAAACTAAAACAGAGCCTACTTTCAGGCAGTGTACTTTATCATATGAAGTCAAGTTTGCTGCTGTTACTGCTGAAATATTAAAAAAAATATTAATATTACTGGTGATAAAACCTATACATACGAGTAGACTAAATATATTTGAACTAAAATAAACTTTCCAAATATTCAATAACTCATAAAAGTTGACCTATTTCCACTCCAATGAAAACTTCTGAACGATACAATTTAATTTGAGGTCTTTATCGATTTTATTTTATTTCAAGACGAAAAATTTGTCCATGCCATGTTATGTATATATTTATAAATTGCTATCTTTGTGATATAATTTCATACTTCTTTCTATGTATATTCAACTGAGTCATGCTAAGCTAGCTCAACTAAAACAAATTTGTGCCACACAGCCAGCCATATACACTGGCATAAGCACGTCTAACGACGTTGGATTTAAGCCCAAAAATGTTTTCATATAAATTGTTGTTGGCAAATATTTATGAATTTGTCGTTATAGCTGTCAGCTTGATGCATGATAAACTTTGCAACATGCTGCATTCTTGTTAATTGTGCAGTTCCACAGTTTGGAATGAATGAATATATTTATTTTTGTCGAATTGAAAATTATTTCTTTTTGTCAAATTGAAAATTAAAATCAAACTCAAACTCAAACTCAAAATCAAAATCAAAATAAAAATCAAACTCAAACTCAAACTCAAAATCAAAATCAAAATCAAAATCAAAATCAAAATCAAAATCAAAATCAAAATCAAAATCAAAATCAAAATCAAAATCAAAATCAAAATCAAAATCAAAATCAAAATCAAAATCAAAATCAAAATCAAAATCAAAATCAAAATCAAAATCAAAATCAAAATCAAAATCAAAATCAAAATCAAAATCAAAATCAAAATCAAAATCAAAATCAAAATCAGAATCAAAATCAAAATCAAAATCAGAATCAAAATTAAAATCGAAATCGAAACCGAAATAATCAAAATCAAAATCAAAATCGAAATCAAAATCAAAATCAAAATCAAAATCAAAATCAAAATCAAAATCAAAATCAAAATCAATATCAAACCCAAAATCAAAATCAAAATCAAAATCAAAATCAAAATCAAAATCAAAATCAAAATCAAAATCAAAATCAAAATCAAAATCAAAATCAAAATCAAAATCAAAATCAAAATCAAAATAAAATCAAAATCAAAATCAAAATCAAACTCAAAATCAAAATCAAAATCAAAATCAAAATCAAAATCAAGATCAAAATCAAAATCAAAATCAAAATCAAAATCAAAATCAAAATCAAAATCAAAATCAAAATCAAAATCGAAATCGAAATCAAAATCAAAATCAAAATCAAAATCAAAATCAAAATCAAAATCAAAATCAAAATCAAAATCAAAATCAAAATCAAAATCAAAATCAAAATCAAAATCAAAATCAAAATCAAAATCAAAATCAAAATCAAAATCAAAATCAAAATCAAAATCAAAATCAAAATCAAAATCAAAATCAAAATCAAAATCAAAATCAAAATCAAATGCAAACGACAATCGACAGTCAAATATCCGGAATAGACAATCAATAATTGTCAATTGATTATTGACAATCGGCAATCAGTCGAGAAACAATATTTGACAATGTGCATTAAATTGAAAAACTTCAATGATTGGTCGACAGTAACCAAACCATTTTACAAACGACTACAATTCCAAGTATTTTTATCGAATAGCTTTGGAAGTAAATGACGTATAACAATGAAAATTAAAATGGAGTTCCCACTTGGTGATATCCTTCTACTAGAAAGTTCAAAGATACTTGAGTGAAGAAAGAAAAAAAATGTTTTCAATAAAAATACAAAAAAAAAAAAAACAATAAATTTTTAAATTTTTAAATGGTCGAATTTTGACCAAAGGCGATACTAATATTAATAATTGGTTAACAATGGAATATAGAAAATCGACAATGGACAATAAAGACTTGACAATCAAAACTCTTCATGTAAAAATCGACAAGTTACCAAAATAAATCGACAAACAACAATCGATAAACGAAATTTTAATAAACGATAATAACAATTCGACAACTGGAAATAAAAAATTTTATATCGAATATCGAATATCGACAATCCAAAGTAGACAATTTAACATTGTTAATTAACAATCAACATCACCAGCTTTAACAATACGAAGATAGGACGATATGATATAAAAATCTTTGCGCAAATGTGGCAACACCTTTATGCACTATGCTGCCTGCTATAGTCATATTAGTTCTCTGAACTGGACAAAGATTGTTGAAATTATTTTCTTGGCCTTTCAGCAAAATTCTGCGTAAACTTTTATCAAAATTACTTCGTTTGAGAAACTTGCAATTTTAGGCAAGTTTTTGTTGTGCCTCATTTTAGTTGGACAATAGTTTATCGGTGTTGTTGTTGTTATTAAAATCACTCTTAAGTTGTGTTCAAGAAAAGCACAACGTTGCAGTCACGAAAAATATTAAGAAAATCCTTAACAATTTTATGTGTTGTTTGTTTGAAAGAACAAGTTTGTTTAGCCATTTAGCACTATTGCCAAAAGGAAAATGGCTTAAAAAAAACATGCCGAAATTTCTGTTTTGTGACAGTTTCGAGAATAGTTTTCGGAAAATATGTTAAGAAAGGAAACATTTTCAATACCACAGAAAACTTTTTGAGCAAAAATGTTGTGAATTTTTGGCTGCTACATCTACAATATATCTACAAAATATACCTTCAAGAATTTAATTAACTAAAAGTGCAAAATAAATAACCGCAATTTTTTTCTAATTAAAGCTAATTTTTACAATTATGAAAACACAAACAATTTTCCGCTTGTGTTATATTTTTGTTTTTCTCTAAAATTTTTGTGAAAATTAAATTTCTCTTGCTTTTCTTGGTAATCTCTTAAAATAACTGACAATCCAATTTGTGGCTTTTGAGCTGTGGTTAAAACAAAACACAAAGGAAGTTAAGCAAAGTAACAGAGTGAGACAAAAAGGCCAAAATAATAAAAACACCTCAAATAAAAACAACAACAAGAACGAAGATATATAAATCCATTTATGAAAATTAAATACAAACAAACATGAAGAAAATGCGAAGAAAGTAAACAGGGAAACGAAAATATATACATATAAAAAAACAAAAAAAAAAAAAAAACAAAAATACGGAAGTCGAAAGAAACTTCCGCTGATGCTGTACGTACTGGAAATAAATTCCCAAAAGTAACTTTTTGACAGAGTTGAAACAACGGAAAAAGGTATGGAGCAGAAGAACGAAGGAAGCAAAAAGACTGCGTATCTGAGAAATGGCACAAAAAAAGCCATGACTCCCCAAATTCGTTTTGCTAAATCGTTTGTTGCCTGGAGGCTAAGCAAACGTAAAGATGCTGCACCGTTTCAAGGAGCCACGCATAATAAAGGGGAGCCGGCTTTTTTTTTTATTTATTGTTTTGTTTACAAGACCAAAACCGGGTAAGGAGTTGAAAATTTTCGACTCAGGGTAAATGAAATAAAGAAAGTGTTGCCGCAGCCAAAGGCACATGTAAATATTTATTGTTAAGCAGTAAAAAGAATAAAAAAAAGATGAAATTTCAAGAATTTATTTATATAAATAAAATTCAACAAGCAAAACAATCTAGTGTGAAAAGGGGTGTGAATGCGTCTTATAAAGTCGGTAAGAAGTTGCAAGTTTTTTTTTTGAGCCTAAAACTAAGGTATTTTATATGGTTAGAAGGAGGGAGGGGTTGTCTTCAAAGAGTAAATTGATTTTTAAATTGCTGTATATTGTGTGGCATATGTGCAGCTTAACATAATTTCGCCGCTTATCAACTATGAAACAGTCACTAAGGGGAAATGAAGAGGAAAAAGGGAACAAAATGGGAACAATATTGATTGAGGGAGATGAAAAGGCTTTAAACATATTTTGAAAGTTTAAGTTAAATAAAGTCATGCTTTTAAAAATTGATTATGATGAAAAGAGGATGATGAGACCAAAGACAGCTTCTACAAGCGCCTTGAAGAGGCATACGAGCACAGCCCCCGCCACGACATAAAAATCGTGCTTAATGACTTCAACGCCAAGGTGGGAAAAGAAAACATCTTTGGTCCGACAGTCGGAAAGCTTAGCCTCCACGACAATACCTCCGATAACGGAATGAGGCTAATTGACTTTGCCGCAGCGCGAAACATGGTCGTTAGAAGCACTAGATTCAAGCATCTCAATATTTATAAAGCCACTTGGCTGTCTCCTGATCAAAAGACGCGCAACCAAATTGATCAGGTTTTGATTGACGGAAGGCACTCTTCCAGTGTTTTAGATGCACGCACGATCCGTGGTACCAATATAGACTCGGATCATTATCTTGTCGCAGCCAAGAACCGTACACGTCTGTGCGCAATCTGGCACAGAGAAAGCTAGACGTCGAAAAGCTGCAATCAACACGAGCAGCCGAAGACTTCGCTACTCGATTCTCACTCCTGCTTCAAGAAAGCACTCCTCCTATTGACGATATATGTATGCGCGCAATGGAAACACATTTCCCACTCTATGCAACTCCGCTTGTTCTCACGAGCAGCCTGTCCAAAGCCAGGATAAAGGAGGTTGGTCGCAGGCAACGGGTTCGCCCTATCCTGTGTAAATGTACAGGGAATACCCAGATCCTGGAGTTGGTCGCCCAATCTGGGGAGTAGGTGGATCGTTGACTTGATCAACGGTAGCGTATGCCTGCGAGGGAATAGCAATGATCCTCAAAATTTGTTAGCACGGGGATAGTCGTTACGCTCGATAGACGTACTGTCACAGTCTCCACTGATACATATCGCATTGATTCTACGGATAGTCTTATAAGTCTTATAAGGCTGGTTAAAACGATGATAATCAAGAAGTGTCATTTTGGGTACTCCGAGTGTGAAAAGTTTAGCTGAGTAGCCTCGGGGTACCAGATTGATAAGGTGTATAATCAAGGTGGGTTGATAAGGTGTATCAATGAGTGTCATATTGGATACTCCGAGTGTGAAAAGTTTATCTGAGTAGCCTCGGAGTACTGAAAATGTGTATAATCAAGAAGTGTCATATTGAGTGCTTCAAGTGAAAAAAAAAATAACTGGCCATTTCAGCCCTTGAAAGGACTTTGACCTAGCTTCTTATGATCAATTGTGTTGTGCGTGTTATTAAGTTTGAACACAATTGACCGAGAACCAGACCTACAGGCTTAACGCCGACTCCGAAGGGCGATGAACAGAATATTCTTGTTCTGAAGAAGCTTTACATGGCATTTTGATTACTCTCTCAGGTTTGCCATTGTCTACAGAGAGGTAGCGGCCATACAGAAAAATTATTTTAATTCAAATAATTTTCTGTCGCTGCTGGGGTTCGAACCCGGGTCTCCAGGTTGGTTGACATAGAGGCCACGCACTTTAATGAAATACTCCACGGACGCCACTTGGGTGCTCCAAGTGACTAAGTGTTTATCTTAGTAGCCTTGGAGTACCAGTATTGAAATGGAGCAAATAGTGGTGACCTTGTGTCACACACAGTCAAATGCGATGTGGTCTACTCTGTAGCACGTCCAAGTAGTTGGCTTTTTCCTTCACAGTCAAGAGTGATGAATGCGGATGTGTTGATGTTGTGATAAGTGCGTGTCGAGGTAAATCCTTTTTGCCCGGGGAGACTATAGCAGGGCTGGCCCTTCGGGGAGTATCGTGCTGGCTGTGGTAGTTCAATGTCGCTAAACAACCGGATGGCAATGCCCTACATTGCAAGAGATTCTAGATGGATCTCAATTTCCACCAATAAATATGGATGGTGACCTAACTAATCATCCACAATTGGTACTGTTGCGTTCCAGCATTGGTTGCTATCCATACAGTATATTTATTAATTTAAATATAGACTTGAGTATGGTATGCGACTGGTGTTGAAACTACTATGACAGGGCGTTGGTCGCGTCTGGAGTCATTGTAGTGACGCCTAGGAGAGGTATGACGGACGTCGTATATACATTAGCATGGCGCTGACGTCCTGAAGATTTATATCCTAGGCATCAATTCGTTCGGCTGCCGAAGAGGTGATTGGTAATCACCGCCCTCGCCGAAATCAGTGGCACGATCAGGAGGAGTGTCGCGACACCACTGCAGAAAAAGAAGCCACCTACAAAGTCGGTTGAAACGCGTGCTGCTAAGGAGCGGTACAAAGAGAAGTCGAGGGAAGAACGACGCATTTTCAGGCTAAAGAAAAGAGAAGCGGAAATGCGTGAGTGCGATAAGATTGAGATGCATGGTGACAGGAATGAGGTCCGAAAATTTTTCGAAAAAATAAAACGCCTGGCCGATGGTTTCAAGACCGGGGCCTCTTCTTGCAAAGATGAAAATGGGAATCTAGTGACAGTATCCAAAGTACACTGATGATGTGGAGTGAACACTTCTCTAGGCGTCTGAATGGTTATGACGACAATAATCCCGCCAATAGAATAGAAACCCGGAATCCCCAATTTTGGACGATAGCGTTGAATTTCCGCTGCCCGACCACAGTGAAGTCTTGAAAGCTAAAGCTCGACTTAAAAACAACAAAGCTGCAGGAGCCGATGGCTTACCAGCTAAGCTCTTCAAGAATGGAGACGAAGCTCTATTTAAATGCATTCATGAGGTTCTATGCAGAATATGGTCGGAAGAATGCATTCCACACTATTGGAACCTGAGTGTGCTTTGCCCAATCCACAAGAAAGGCGATCCCACAATTTGCGCCAACTACCGTGGGATAAGCCTTCTTAATATCACTTATAAAGTCCTGTCGAGCGTATTATGTGAAAGAGAGAAGCTCATCGTAAACCAGCTGATTGGACCTTATCAGTGTGGCTTCAGATGAGAAATCTTGGAGAAACCCCTAGAGAAACAAATCGACACAAACCATCTTTTTGTCGATTACAAAGCCGCCTTCGACAGTCCAATAAGGAATTATCTATACTCCACCATGTCTGAATTTGGTATTTCTGCAAGCTCATCCGCCTTTGCAGAATGACACTAAGCAACACCAGCACAGTTAAAATTGGGAAGGACCTCACTCCTCCAGTCGATACCAAACGAGGTTTCATACAAGGTGATTCCTTATCGTGCGACTTTTTCAACTTAATGATGGAGAAGATCATCCGAGCTGCTGATTTGAGACGCAGTGGCACGATATTCTACAAAAGTATGCTTCTGGCGTATGCTGATGATATCGGTATCATTGGCCATAATACGAGCGAAGTCAGTGTAGCATTCTTGAGATTAGGGAAGGAGTCGAGGCGAATGGGACTTGCAGTGAACGCAGATCAGACGAAATACCAAGTATCAACAAATAAACAGTCCCAGCATCTTGGAAACCACGTCGCTGTTGACAACATCTCCTTCGTCTGCCTGGGATCCAGCATAAACTCTTTCAACGATGTCAGTATTGAAGTAAAATTAAGGATAATTTTTGCCAACAGGTGTTACTTGGGGCTGAGTAGGCAATTGAGAAGCAGAGCTCTCTTTCGACGAACAAAACTCACGCTCTATAAGTCACTAATCATGCCCGTCCTATTATATGCAGCACAAACGTGGACGTTGAGCAGTTCTGATGAGAAGACTTTGGGAGCTTTCGAGAGAAAGATCCTTCATAAAATCTTCAGTCCAATCTGCGTCAATGGCAAGTACCGAATTCGATGGAACCACGAGCTGTATGAACTGTACGCTGACATCGACATAGTTAAGCGCATTAAAATCGAGCAGCTCCGCTGGCTCGGTCATATTGAGGGCATGGAAAACGACGCTCCACCGAAAAAAAATATTCGAAGAGGACGCCCACATCTTCGTTGGAGGATCAGGCGTTGGATAACCTGACCACGCTTGGTGTTTCCAACTGGCGCCAGCAAGCGCAAAACAGAAATGACTGGCGCAATTTCTTTTACGAGGCCAAAACCGACCTACGGTTGTAAGCGCCAGATATGCTTACTTATAGTTAGCTTTTAAAAATTAAATAAGTCTACGTCAACGTGATATCGATTTGATATTGTCATGATCATGATATTATGCTTATTTCTTCTATGCTAAAATGATATTGATATGATATCGATATGATACTGATGTGATATTGATATGATATTGATATGATATTGATATGATATTGATATGATATTGATATGATATTGATATGATATTGATATGATATTGATATGATATTGATATGATATTGATATGATATTGATATGATATTGATATGATATTGATATGTTGTATCGATATCATATTTAATTGACTTTTGATATGATATTAATATATCATATGGATATCAAGTTGAATTGACTTCTGATATGATATTGATATATCATATCGATATCAAGTTGAATTGACTTTTGATGATATATTGATTTGATTTGTGAATATATTCCAATTTGTTATTCTTAATAATATTAAAAGTTCTTCTCCCATACTATCAGGTAAATTTTGTTTTTAATTTTCCTTCCAATTAATTATTGTACTTACTTCCTTGAGTGCACCTTTTTTTAGTATTAAAAAAACGCTCAATCAAATTTTTACCAACTTTCTTACTTTGCTTCCCAAATTCTAAAAGCTCGCTTATAAACGTTTCCTTAAATTGCATGTTCATAAAAAAGTAATATTGAGCCCTTAGACACCTGCGGCAAACATTTTTCACCCTCCAAGCTATGCTGCAGCAAGAACTGCTTATGTTTGAATATTTCATATTTAACTGTCAGTGCTGCCAACAATTAATTGGCAACATTAATAAAATTAAGCAAGTCGCTGGCAAAGTAAAGCAAAAATTAACACCCACCAAAAGCGGCTGCGATGCGCGTTCTTTAATGTGGATGGAGTAGATTGCGCTAATGGGGTTTGTGTAGTGGATATACATTTTTGTCTATGTTGCCGTTAATTGCAAAATGAAGTGCATACTTTTAGGCAAATATTTGATTGCTGCCTCCGAGGCTTAAGCTATTGTGAGTTACTTAAGAAGAAGATTATTTTATGGGGGCGAAATAAAACAAAGATATAAGATACTTCATTAACACTTCATACTTAAAATATAAGAAGCTTAAATAATGTTTAAATAAACACTGATTCTTTCTTTTCAGTTGCTGCAATACTTTTAGATCTGCTGCGCATTGTCTGGAGGCCTTATGTCCGCCTGTGCTCCCTGCTTGTTGTGTAAGCGAACACATTTTAGCTAAAAGGCGCCCAAAAGCTTGCAATTAAATTTTCTTATTACAGAACCAAACCAATGTTTATCCATGGAACGGCATCATCTTTTCTTCTTTTGGCACTTTTCGCTGTTCTTAACAACTTGTTAAGACATAAGGAAAGCAATGACAACAGCAACAACAACAACAGCAATGTCTGTAGCAGCTTTTATAATGTTGGTTTTTGTTGTGCTCTTCTTACTTAATTTGCATTTAATTAAATTTCATGTAAAATATTCCACAACAAAAAACGTCAAGAAGTAGAAGATGCAGACGAAGATGTAGTTGTAGCGAAAGAGTGAAGTCATGTCAGGAAAGTCATAAAGGAAATAAGGAACAACAAAAACATGCACATAATTCATGCTCAGTTGGTAGTTGGTGGTAGTTGTACTAGCTAAAGAGAAAGGTGATGGGTGCTGTTGTTGTTGTTATTGCGCTTCAATGGCATTCAACTTTTATATTTCATGTCAGATGATTAAAAATGTCTCGCTCACACTATCTACTAAAAGCAATGCTTTGTTCTTGCGTCAGTGGGCGGTAATGTTTAGACGTTGAGTTGGTGTTTCCCCGGTGCACAACAACTAAAGCTACAAAATCCGATTTGTTTTTGTCAATTGAATTACAATTGAAATATAATTATGCAATAAACAGCGGTTCGTCCCAAGGCAATCCTTGTGTACTGCAAGGGTTTAACTCTATTTGCCGGAGTGGGTGGCTGTCAATGAATGGGCTTGATGCGAAAGAGACTACATAGAATATAATGTTCAAATCAGGTGTGCACTTGATGTGTATGAAATGTATTTGAAATTCGTTCTGGCTTTAATTAAACAACGTGTAATTAGAGCGAACTCTTTCTCTCACTCTGTAAGGTTGTGAAGAATCTCTGTAGAAAAACAAGAATGAACATTTTTCGTTTTATCGAGTTTTCGTGTTAATTAGATTTTAAGTATGAACCTTAAATAAGTCTGTATTTTTTGTAACATCGAATTTTATATTCTAAATTCTGGTATAATTTTTGTTCGAATGATTAAAATAAAGACAATTAACACAAATTTCTTTTCCTCTTAAGTTATAAACTTCTTAGAACATTATCTTTTTCTTTTACAGAATATGCAGAACATTTTCTGGATTAAAGAAATTTTGAATCGTTTAAATTGAGTTAAGCTTGGACTAGGTCAAATATGGGTGTCAATGTTCGTAGCTCCACTGATGTGCTAATTGTATGTGCCTCCTATATTCCACCAAACAGTGCGCTTGAACTATACAAAGCTCACATTGAAAATATAGAATATCTGTCATTAAATTTAAGTTGTAATCATAAACTATGCATTCTGGGAGATGTCAACCTAAGTAGAATTAACTGGTCTCGAGTTTCTGTAGGTGAAGGATTAGTGCCTTTGAATGTAAACAGTGAACTTGAGATATTTGTTGTAGACAGTTTCTTGGAAGTAGATTTATTACAGATCAATAGTTGTATTAATAAGCTAAACAAAATATTAGATCTTGTATTTATAAGTAAAGATATAAATTTTTCTTTAAAGGAGTCTGGATTTCCTTTATCTCCAACAAACATACATCACATTCCTTTTGAAATTGAATTAGAATTTTATATTTTTCTAAGTTGTGACTCGGAAATTAAAACTGAATATAACTTTAATTTCAATAATTGTAATTTTTTTCTTTTGAATAACTTATTGCAAAATATAAATTGGTATAATGAGCTTGCTTTTTGTAATGTTCAAGATTCTTTTAACACTTTTAAATCACTTATACTAAAAATTTGTTGTGAGCATGTCCCTAAAAAACGCACGCAAAGTAACAAACAGCCTTGGTATACCCCTGGTCTTCGGAAGTTAGACAGTTAATAAATATAGACAATATATAGTTAATAATAGTTCGATAGTTAATAAATATAGCCAATATTTGAGAGAATTTAATTTTCTGGATAAATTTTTATACAAACAGTATATTCAAAATTTTGAAAGGAATATAAAAACGAAACCTAAAGCTTTTTGGAGTTATATTAAATCTAAGAAACAAAGCTCAAATATTCCTAGTAGTATGTTTTTGAGAGATAAAGGCTCTAAAAATGCTCTCGAACGTGCAAATCTTTTTGCTGATTTCTTTGAGTCAAATTTTGAACCATCAACTATTTTTCCTGATGATATATCTATGGGCTTTAGCTCATCGCTTGATTTAGGTACTTTATTTATATCTGAAGAAGACGTAGAATAGGGAATCTTTAATCTTAAAATGACAACTAAGCCTGATGCGGCTGGTTTATAGAGCATTTTGTTAAAAAATTGTTGTAAAGAGTGATTTTTTAAGTGCCTGATAACTTTTTTTTTAAAAAAAACGCATAAAATTTGCAAAATCTCATCGGTTCTTTATTTGAAACGTTAGATTGGTCCATGACATTTACTTTTTGAAGATAATTTCATTTAAATGTTGACCGCGGCTGCGTCTTAGGTGGTCCATTCGGAAAGTCCAATTTTGGGCAACTTTTTCGAGCATTTCGGCCGGAATAGCCCGAATTTCTTCGGAAATGTTGTCTTCCAAAGCTGGAATAGTTGCTGGCTTATTTCTGTAGACTTTAGACTTGACGTAGCCCCACAAAAAATAGTCTAAAGGCGTCAAATCGCATGATCTTGGTGGCCAACTTACCGGTCCATTTCTTGAGATTAATTGTTCTCCGAAGTTTTCCCTCAAAATGGCCATAGAATCGCGAGATGTGTGGCATGTAGCGCCATCTTGTTGAAACCACATGTCAACCAAGTTCAGTTCTTCCATTTTTGGCAACAAAAAGTTTGTTAGCATCGAACGATAGCGATCACCATTCACCGTAACGTTGCGTCCAACAGCATCTTTGAAAAAATACGGTCCAATGATTCCACCAGCGTACAAACCACACCAAACAGTGCATTTTTCGGGATGCATGGCCAGTTCTTGAACGGCTTCTGGTTGCTCTTCACTCCAAATGCGGCAATTTTGCTTATTTACGTAGCCATTCAACCAGAAATGAGCCTCATCGCTGAACAAAATTTGTCGATAAAACACATTTCGAACCGAACACTGATTTTGGTAATAAAATTCAATGATTTGCAAGCGTTGCTCGTTAGTAAGTCTATTCATGATGAAATGTCAAAGCATACTGAGCATCTTTCTCTTTGACACCATGTCTGAAATCCCACGTGATCTGTCAAATACTAATGCATGAAAATCATAACCTCAAAAAAATCACCCTTTAGATCCAAAGCAAAACCACTTCAACTAATTTTAAATAAATCTCTTTCTACTGGTATATTTATTGATGACTGGAAAGTGTCATTTATATCACCCATACACAAATCCGGAAATAAAAACAACATTGAAAATTATAGACCGATATCGAAACTAGCCTCAGTTTCCAAACTGAATTCATAGTGAAAGAAAAAATATATTTTGTTGTAAAGCGCATAATAATGCCTTCACAACACGGATTTGTTTCAGTTCGATCAACTGTATCCAACCTCATTTTATTTTCCGAATACTGTATATGTACTTTTCAACAGGGATATCAAGTTGACACGATTTATACAGACTTTTCAAAAGTGTTTGACAAAGTTGCGCATGACATTTTATTAAAAAAACTAGCTAAACTAGGTTTTCATTCTAGATTACTGCAATGGTTCCAATCATATTTGTGGGAACGGATAAGCCATGTCTACATTGAAAATGAAATTTCCAGGCCATTTGTTGCCACTTCTGGTGTTCCTCAGGCAAGCATTTTAGGTCCATTACTTTTTATTCTATTCATAAACGATATAGCATTGGAAGTAACAAATGCCCAGTGCCTTCTATATGCTGATGACTTAAAAATTTTTTTAAAAATTAATACTTTGTCTGATGCATCGTTATTGCAATCCGACGTAAATTCCATTTTTGCCTGGTGTTCTAAAAATAGTTTCTTCCTTAACCATGAAAAGTGTATGTTTGCCACGTATACTCATGGTATACAAGTCATTGGTTCCCTTAAAATTCGCTTATCATTTGAATAATATTCCATTGAAATTTGTAAATGAAATTAAAGATCTTGGAGTCTTTTTTGACATGAAATTTACTTTCACCTCACATCTTAACTACATTATTCCTAAAGCATATTCACTGCTTGCGATAGTTCGACGTAATGGTTAAAATTTTAAAGACCCTCTCACTTTGAAATGTTTATTTACTTCTATCGTTCGAGCAAAGCTCAAATATGCTTCTTTTGTTTGGAATCCATTCTATGCGTCTCACACATTACGCCTAGAAGGAGTACAAAAAGCCTTCACTCGGTTTGTTTTTAGAGTCCATAATTCTCGGGATCCGATTCCGCTGTATAGCGATCGTTGTAATACTTTAAATTTGAAAACTCTTCAAAATAGAAGAAAAATTTTATCTCTATTGTTTATATATGATATTGTAGTCGGTACGGTTGATTGCCCTAATTTACTTGCATTAATAAATTTTAACGTTCCTTTAAGAACTCTGCTACACTTTGACGTGTTTTATTTAGGAACGTGCAGAACCAATTATGCCGCAAACTCGCCAATGCTTAGAGCTATGCTGGAGTTTAATAATTGTATGCTTTACTGCAATATTGACTTTGTGAATTCCAAAGAATCGCTTAAGCATTATCTTAATAATTTTTATTGAAATTATATTTTAAATACTTTGATTTCTAATTTTTGTCGAATATTATTTTTCTATATTATTTGTATAAATCTTGACAAAAATTTTGTATTTTCTTTAGTCTGTAAGAACTTCTGTTCATTGACTTAAATAAATAAATAATAAAAAAAAAAAAAAAATGTATCTGTTGTAAGGCTTTTTTATTTGTTTTTTATAATTTTCAAAATTCGAACTTTTAATTTTCTTGTTTGATTTTCTACTTAAATAACGTTAAAAAATACGTTTCAATCAAAATTTTACTTTATAAAAATGTTTAAAAAATTTTTAAAATTACAAAATATTAGAAGCAATTTTCCAAAAATTTATATTTTCTAAACATAAGATACTTAATTCCATTAAGAATTTAAGAATATAAAAATTGTTTGTCACAAATATTATTTTTTACATTTAAATACAATTTATTCGAAATATTTTTAGTATATAAAAGTTTTGAATTATAGAGTCTATTGTAAAATTACACTTCTAAAGAATTTTTTTTCTTTTTTTTCTGAGTAGTTGTAAGTGTTTAAAAATATTTGAAGCTTTCATGTGCCTATGAGCTTATGAACTCTTGCTCAGAGTAGAAACAGAATAGGATAGAGGTACTCGGAAACGCTCTCGTACCTTGTTCGTCGTGGGTTGGAATATATTTGTTTCAAGCCGTTATCTATCGGAAGTAATCTAATATAGCGCATATTATATTAATTATATATCGAAAATACTTACGGCTGTGTTCATAAAAAATTATGCACCCCTTTATAAAGCCTTCACAAGGAAAAAATCGAAAAAATTTAAAAACATCATTCATAAACGTTCAATAACCTTAAAAATCTCATTTAAATGCTTCATAAATGAGAGAATTTTAATAATGGCTGAAACCATGGCACAATGAAAACAAGGTATTTCAGAGAGGCACTCTGCCGCAATTGTCAAAACGAAATTGACAGCCCATAGAAAATCGGAGGCGATTATTTTTTTTTATTTTTTTTTTTTCATTTTCAAATTAATAGGTCTGTTTCCGTACGCACTGCAAGTTACTTGAAGTTGCTTGAAGGCGTTTCTTTACACATTTTTCGAGCTCGAGAGAGAAGAAGAATAAGCAAAATACCACTCTCTCGAGCCTCGAAACTAGCTTGAACTTTGCTTGAACAATTTCTTCCAGCACGATAAGAACAAGCATTAAGAAGAATAAGAAAATGTCAAATTGGTGTAAATAAATTTGGCGTTGCTTACGTTTATAGCCAATCAGCTGTTTTTGTGCTTGAAACTCGCTAGAAGTCGTTTCCGTACTTTTGTGTAAATTCTCTCATTTCGACAGATTATAAAATAACTCTCACAGCTTGAACTTTACTTGAACTTTTCTTCAAGTTTGTACGGAAACAGACCTACTATTGAAAGACAATTTTGGCTATGAGGAAGAGAGCACAGTCCGAAATGCGTCTACCTCTCTTATTCTACCATGGTTGAAACCTTCAATAAAGCATTTTTAAATTTTTTTTGTTCTCATCTGAGCTCAAATTTTGTCAAAAATATATCAAATTTAGTAAAAAATATATCAAATTATTTCAAAATACATATATCAAAAATAAAGAAAATGTCAAAAAAATTATTATCATTTTTCTAATACATAAACCATTATTGACACTCTTCCCACTTCAAATCGAGAGTGTTCCTATTGTAACTACAAAGCAGCTACAACATTTTTATGAATAACAGAATTTTAAAAGACTTTTTAACATTAAAATGCTTTTTTACTATTGAACGTTTTAAAGCTATTATGAGATATTTTATGAATACGACTTTTAGAGCGAGCGATCTGCCGGCATGTTCAACTATATAACTTAGTTGATTTACTATGTTTGTCGCATTCTCGGCTTCCCTTTCCCTTAACCTGTATTCAAAATTCGATTCGTAGGTTTCTTGACATGGTTTATGGCTTCTTGCTGGTATCCTTACTTTGATTGTGCCCTTACCTGTTTCCTGTCACGCTGTTGTCTTGAACTAGTTAGACTCAATATAGACAATGTTGTGATATCTTGTGTTGGTTTATTTGTTTTATATACATGTTATAGTATAACATCTGAATTGTCTTTGAAAAAATTTTCAATTAAAAATATCAATAAATAAATCCGTGACAATAAATCTCCGGAGGCGCCTCGAAAAAAGTTTTTATGTGGTGAACCATAACTCGTTACGGATCGTTTGAAACAAAAAAATCGCAATTCGTTTAAAAGGTGATATATTTCCCTAGGTAGTCAGAGTCCGCAGAGTCGCTGGCGCAATTTACGCAAGAAAATGATGGCAGAGTTCAATGAATGCGTTTTACGTTCAGAGTTAGCCGGGCTACATAATTATAAATCATTTGGTATGTTCTTAATGTTGAGTTTTTATCGTTTTTACACAAAAATACTTAAAATGTCTTCATTTATTATTAAAAAAATCTTAAATCCTGAGTATAAAAAAGTTCTTTTGAGAAATTAACAATTAAAAAATTATAGAAATTTTTAATTTTTAAGATTTATTTAGAAGATCCATCCCTAAAAGTAATGAGTTTCTGACTCGTTTCTTTTATTTCTTCTCTCTGTTCCTTATAAGTAACGAGCTGTCAAAAAACGCAAATTATTTGATTCAAAAGGACAACAGAGTAAAAGATCCTGCATTTAAAGTACATGATGCTACATTTGCTGTAATTTCAACAACGATTGCAGTACCGCTCAATGATTTTAGAGAGATTTTCTTCCAAATAACTTGATTGAGATTGTCGGTATTATTCTGCATCAGTCACTTTACAGAGGTCAGTTTACATACTAACAAAGGCCCATAAAAGTAGAAAGTAATTTGGAGATTACAAAGTGACTTGAAACACTTCAAGGTAGGTACGTAGCACAGCTGCCAGGCAGATATTAAAATCGTGCATGAGGGCCGGTCACTTAAAAAGCAGTATCTTCGTTAGTTTTGCTCCGATTTATTTGAAATTTTTACACAATATTGTCAACATGTTTTGCATTCAGAAAAAAAAAATACAAAAAAAATTTTTAAAACCTTACCCCCCTTAAATACCATACATATACGTAATTAAGAAAAAAGATAAAATTAAAAACTTAAAGTGAAATAATATCAACAGTGTTATTGAAAAAAATGTTGAAAGTAAAATTTTGGACGTGTTATTTTAACTCTTTGAAGTACCATGGGACAAAATTTAAATCACTCATAAACATAACCATAAAATATAACCTGTAAAAATATAATTGTGCCCAGTTGGCGAGTTTTTCGTAAAATCGGCAATACAAAGAAGTAGTGTTTAGTTAAAGTTTTTCAATTCTTGTACCTCAAAGGTATTTTTTATAATGAAATTTCCGTACCTCAAAGTGTTAATACATCTTTGTTCCGCTTTTGTTATTTTCGGGCAAAAATATGTTCATGCTTGAAAATATGAGGCCTCAGATGACATCGATGCAGCCCTGGTATCGTAGCATTTTAACTGTCTCTAAAGCCTCACAATACAATGGTAATTCTGTAATATATTAAAAAATAAATTATTAAAAAAAATTGAATATTGAAAGTGAACAAGAGTTTCCTGACTCAAAATAGCTTATTCTCAAAAATAAGAAGAATATGTCTTGTCACTTCTTCAAAGACAGGTTGAGCCATCCACTCATTCAGCCTTATAAAAATTTTACGCAAAAAAGTTCAAGTTGCGCTTAATTTTCTTAAAAGCTTTTACTTTTTTGCCTGCAATGCTGTCGAATGCTCTTATTCAGCCTTAAAGAAGGTTCCTATTTTTTTTTTTTCATGAACTATGCATAGCTTTGCCAAGTTATCTACACACGACATTTGTAACAACTTCACATTTGACATTTTGCCAAAGTTATAAATAAAAAAAGAGCAGAAAACTTACTTTCACTTTGCTTAAAACCTTTTTTACGCTTTTGTGCTATACTAGCTTTCAACACTGATGCTTTGCTGCCAAGATGGCGTTTAGGAAAAAGTTTTATTTTACTTTTGGCTGCTGTTTTTTTTTTGTCATATTTACCAATACTTTTTATTTTATTTTTTTTTTTTTTGGTTTTTTCAATAGTGAAAGTTTTTCCATACAACATAACATAGATTAGTTTAATGATCTGGGCCAAAATGTTCTCACCATGCTTATGAGCATCTCTTTCAAAGTTTTTTTTTTTTTTCATAAATTCACAAAAATGGCGACTGTCTGCGAACTGGCACAAAATGGCAGTTGAAAAAAAAAACACGCAATCTTGGTGGCTTAGTGCTATTTTGGCTAGATAAAAATTAGATTAGTTGTGTTTACCGAAAGCTAGTCTAAGGTTTTCAACATTTTCATTTCTTCTTGCATCTCAGCAAATTTGCCTAAGAAACTTTTACACGTTTTCACGCCGTATTGTTAGGAGTTTGCCGAAAAAGTTCATTCGTTTTTGTATTGTGTGAAAAGTTTCCAAAACAGCTGCGGCAGAAAATTGTCATTTTTTCACACACAGAAATCTTGGTTGATGAATTCTAAATCTGTGAAGAAAAATGTAAGAAAGTGAAGTCTTTATAGGGTGGAGAAGTAAAGTGTAAAAGCTAGAGATTACTACAGAGTAACAGCTGCCACTTGGAGTTTGGGTGAACATTTGCCCTGAGCTAATTAGCACCAAATGCAAAATTTTTTTTTCTATTTTGGCAACAACTCAGGCACTGAGGCACTCAAAAAGCAAAACATGTCAGCTTTTGGAATAAGAAAATTGGATACACGGAGAAAATATATTAATAAATTCACGTTGACACACTAATACTGTCACTGTTACTGTTGCTGTTACTGTTACTGTTACTGTTACTGTTACTGTTATTGTTACTGTTACTGTTACTGTTACTGTTACTGTTACTGTTACTGTTACTGTTACTGTTACTGTTACTGTTACTGTTACTGTTACTGTTACTGTTACTGTTACTGTTACTGTTACTGTTACTGTTACTGTTACTGTTACTGTTACTGTTACTGTTACTGTTACTGTTACTGTTACTGTTACTGTTACTGTTACTGTTACTGTTACTGTTACTGTTACTGTTACTGTTACTGTTACTGTTACTGTTACTGTTACTGTTACTGTTACTGTTACTGTTACTGTTACTGTTACTGTTACTGTTACTGTTACTGTTACTGTTACTGTTACTGTTACTGTTACTGTTACTGTTACTGTTACTGTTACTGTTACTGTTACTGTTACTGTTACTGTTACTGTTACTGTTACTGTTACTGTTACTGTTACTGTTACTGTTACTGTTACTGTTACTGTTACTGTTACTGTTACTGTCACTGTCACTGTCACTGTCACTGTCACTGTCACTGTCACTGTCACTTTCACTGTCACTGTCACTGTCACTGTCGCTGCCACTTTCTCTCTCTGTATCGCTCTGACGCTCACTGCCACTTTCTCTCTCTGTGTCACTTTGACGCTCACTGTTACTAACTCTCTCTGTGACATTCTGATGCTCACTATCTCTCTGTGTCACTTTGACTTTGACACAGAGAGATAGTGGCACAAAACTTAAACTTTTACTGTGAAACTTATTTCACAAAACTTTAACTTTTCACCGTGTAGAACGCCCTACTCAACTTCCGCTATAGGCACAAAAGCTTCATTAAAATCATCATGTCGCTCCCAGACCGTTGGGCCAGCTCAAAAGCCCAGCCCTTGCCAGGACCTTCTCATAAAAAGGCATCTTAATCTCTTAATAAAAGTCGGAAAAATTTGACAAAACAAACTAACAACTTTTTTGAAGTTTATACATGATGAAATGTTTTGCACTGTTGCAAACTCCGTAGGATTTGTGTTTTTTTTTTCTTTTTTTGGTTTTGTTGTGAGGCCAAATGTTGCCTCATTCTAGGCACGTACTTGCGCTATAATTATTTCGTACGTGAGGGTTAAAAATAAACGAGTCACCACGTGTTCAAACATGTTTATGAGTCAAAATGAACGAACAAACAAACAAAAAAAAAAATAAAACTTTAGCATAAGAGGATCAAACAGCTGATGTCATGGGTTGAGAGTGCGACAACAAACCGCACATGTTGTTGTGTTTAATTGTGGCTGTTAAATATAAGAGAGTAGCTTTAAAAGTTAGTTGATATAAAACTTTATAGAACTTGACACAGATTTTTCGTGTCAGAAGAAACACTTCAATACGCAAGGCGCTGCACTTATAAAAGCAATGAAAGTTCGTATAAGCCTGAAAAAACATGTTTGTATGTATCGGAAACAATATTCAGTAAGCCGGAACTATTGTCGAGACAAAAGTGAGCTATTTTCCTGACATTTTACATGACAGCCAGCGTGTCGGGCGATTTCATTGTCATTTCGGCTCGATTCTTCGCTCTTTGAGCTCTTCTGTGGTCTTTTGCTTGTTGACATAAGCTGTACTTTTAAAAAATTCGGACAAAAAGAACCCCGGTTGAGTTAAATACGGAGATCTTGGTGTTTAGTCAATATCACCTTTTTTCGCTACCATACGTCTCGGAAACATCAGATGCAAATACACATGCACAGTGTGACATGTCCACCGTCTTTTTAGAATCAGACGTTTTTTAAAATTTTTCGCACATTAACTATAGGATAAAGCAGCGATGCCCACTTAAGTGGAGGAAGCTGCCTGAGCAACGAAACTTCAAATTTGTTACATTGAATTATAATGAGCTATCTTTAGGTGTTATGGTAAAAAATATTACACGCAGGTAAAGACTAGCACTCATGACAAAAATTAAAATGCAATTTATGACGTCATGCGGCGTTTAGAGAGCCGATACAAGATAGAAAATGAATCAATGATGCAACGGCGTTGCATGGATTTATTACGCGGTGAGTATTTGCACCTTGGTGAATGTTATGTAACAGAAGTGAAGGAGTTATACTTGGCATTACAAAAAAAATAAAACAAAAATTAATTTTGACGTCATCAGATCGCGTATTCAACACAAATGCAATATTATTGCATATAACTATTGATCGCCCTGCAGAGGCGATCCGCTAAATTTTTTTACATCAGCAAAGGTCGGTTCTGTGACCTCATAACGAAAATATAACAAACATTTTTTGACGCCATGACACCACGCAGGCAACTGAAAATGTAACAGGAATTAAAAAAAATATGCATGGAATTATAGCACAATGAATATTGGTGCTACGGTAAATTTTATGAAACGACAGTAAAGCTGAGGTTTTCGGTCACAGATGTGAGGAACCTAAATTTTACCAATTTATGCCTTACATTTCCCTCTGAACAGCATCTGCACAGAGGGCCTCACCACATCTGAGCCGAATCTGATCAAAAATACGGTCATACCGCGAACCGCCCCTGTTCATAAACACGCAGCTGTGCGACCCGCAATAAAACAATAACAAAACATACAGCGAGTCAGTAGCATGATCAAGTGGCGCAACAACAAAACAACATAACAAAGGCGCATAAAACAAAACCAGCAAGTGGCAACAACAAAATACATAGGGGTCAATAATCAGCGACTTTGACAACAATAATATGCAGGAAAAAAGGTTGCCGCTAGTTCTAGGCAAGATCCCGTTACCCTTTTTGGGGATAAAAGGAGTCAGCGAACCAACAGTGGGTCTCTTTTAAAGTCAACACACAAGCAACGCACATCGGTAAGTCGAGTGACCAAGGACAAGAAGTGAACCAGTGATAGTGGATAGTGAAAAAGTGACCAAGTACTTCAGTCAACAGTGTTTTTTGTCGGCCCGAGTGGTTTCATATCGAACGGCCGGCCATAAAACACCCTAGTGATATAACGAAAGGTGCTTTTTCTGTCGACCCGAGTGCTTTCATAATGGAAGGTCTGCTCTAAAAGCATCCAAGTAGTCGTGCCATTTTATTCGAACCATCGTGACGACATAAACGACCGAACCTTACATCTGGCCCGAATAGTTCATACCGGACGGCTCATCCTACTGAACACTGGTTTTCTTGTCGGCCCAAGTGGTTTCATATCGGAAACCATAAAACATCCGAGTGGCATCACGAAAGCTGCTTTTCCGTCGACCTAAGTGGTTTCATACCGGACGGTCTACTCTAAAAGCATCGATGGAACGTGCCACTTTCGTTCAGACAATTTTGACGATTACGACCGGATTCTTCATTTGGCCTGAGTGGTTCTATTCTGGACAGTCCACCCTAATATCAAATAAACAGCGGGCAGACGAACTGACTACGGACTTCACGGACCCTATTTCTTAGGACTTCGAAGGAGATCGAGAACCAGCAGAACGTAAAACAAATGAAAATAATATCTTAACAAAAAAAGAGTGAATTTAAATATATAAAACTATTTTGTTTTAAATAACAACAGAAGAAATATTTTGTACGAACCCCGGCTATCTGGCGACCTAACCCCGGTTTGAAAGTTCGTTACACAGGAATAAAAAAAATAATAATGACGTCAAGGGAAACCTTTGAAATGACCTTAATGCACCAAATGCAAAAGCAAAAGAAAAAAAAAAAAAGAAAATTCAATTAAAACTGAAATAAGGACAAGAATTTGGATATGGAAATGGCAAAGATTAATATCAGGAATAAGATAAGGAGTAGAACAAAGTTTAGAGCATGAAATTGCACAAGGATTAGTACAAGATTTCAGATAAGGATTCTGAAAAGCACTACGCCAAGGATAGAAGCAAGTATTTGGACACACCTTAAAGAATATTTAGGACAACATTGGGCAAAAAGACAAGTACAAGAAACCGGGGCAAGGAATAGAAAACGGATTTGTTCAAAGTAAGGACAAGACTTAAGGCAAAGATTAGGAAAAAAGTAGGACAACGATTAAGAAAGGCATTCCAACAAGGATAAGGTCATGAAATTTGTCATCATTTAAATCAAGAGATTGTACGATAAGTAAGACAATTATTATGGCAATTATAAGAATAAAAACAGGATGAGGTCAAATTTGGGAATAAAGGAAATAATTGGGACAAGAATAAGAAAAAGGATAAAGATACTCTGTCACGTCAAAATCTTTGGGTGTGTCCACGATACAGTCAATTTTTTTCAAGTTAATTTTGAACTCTCCAAAATCCAATTTATTGTAAAAATCACACGATATTCCTCCAGCTAAAAGATATACCGAGAAAAACTACGGAAGCGTTAAACAGATTTTTGATTTTTTTTAATGTCTTTAGTTAAAATCTTTTGTAGAGCTTTATCTTAATAACATTAAAGTACATAAATTCTGACAATGCTTTTGTTTTTTTGTTATTGACATATTTTTTACACAAACATTCCTGGCATTTAAATAACATGGCAACTCTTAAAAATAGCAAAAAAATATTTGATTAAATTAAGACAAAAGCTTTTGTTAGTCACTGTCCATCAAATATTATGTATTCTCCTCTCTATCTCTCTCTCTCTCTCATTGTCTCTCATTTTATAATAGATTCCGAGCTGTCATCCCTGCTGGGACATTCATTAAAAATGCACGACTAACAAAGTTGCCAACATATAGAAAATTAAATTCAATTGTGTGACAGGTTAATCCAGCATCAAACAATATGCATACCACAGACTCAATTCCTTGTTGAACCATCCCCACCTTAGACAACAACCACCACCCTGTGCTGCATACAACTTTTATTGCTTTTATTGTTGTCCTGCATATTTCATGCATTACACATACTTGTATAAAATGTGACAAGGATACTTCATTTAATTTAAAATCACTTGATGTACTCGTCTATGTCTGTCTGAAGGTTTGAGCGTCTTTTCTTGTTCTTCTTGTAAATTATGCTTTATGGCTTGAATATGTTTTTTACACATCCTAGAAAAAAAAGGCAAGAGCTGGATATGATGGCAGATATTTGTTGTATAGTCACTATAGGGGTTGCTCGACTTATCATCATATTTTTTTTTATTTATTATTTTTATTAATAATTTTGTGGTTCATTTTGTGGCCATCAGAGGCATCACGTGTCAATCAAAGTGTCAATTGTTGCTGATTGCAAATATGAAGAGGTTATTTTAGAATTTTGTTAAATAAGTTAAGATATATTTAGGCAGAAAAATTATGTGCTTTCATTTTCTCTTTAGATTTTAGTTTGCATTAAAAGTCATAATTTAAATCAGTCCCAATATATCGTAAGCACTAATATATAATTTATTAATTTCAAAGCTGAAAATAGGTAACTCCCTTCTCTTGATTTCACTTTACTTAATCTCAATCTGACATTTATCTTAAGTATTTCTTTAAGTCACTCCAATAGACAATCAACTATTTCCTATTTCAACTTTTGACACGCCACAACCACAACCATCCACCTGAATTCACTGACTATTCAATTGTTTTTGTATTAAAGTCACATAATATAAATAAGTTTAATTAATTAGATATGCAACAACAACAACAAAAAACAATAACAAAAAATCACTACAGGTACTTTCTATAATTAACGGTTTTCGTAAAATTGAAAACTTTCCCTACAATAAATACGTAAAAGTTCATAATACAGTCAAGCGTGCGTAAACGGAAAACCAGCACAAATAATCACTGGACCAGGTAAAATTATGCCTTTTTGTTGTTGTTGTTGATTTTGGGTTTGGTACGAGCTTGGCATGACAAGAAGTTTGAGTGAAAGTATGAACTTCCATTCGTAGCTTATTTTACGCATAAACGCAATAAATGTCAAATTGAAATTGACATGATGTGACAGATGGCAGTGACAGTTGGTGGTTGATGTTTGTATTGGCACGTGATGGTAGATTGAAAAGGTTGAACTGGCGAAGGAGGGGGCGAGGAGGAGAGTTCAATGTCCTTAATTTGCCAACTTCAAAGTATGGGGTTGTTTAAATATGTGGCCAAAAGATCATGATGTAGAACCGTATGGCCAAGGTTGCCAGTTTACTGTGGTTGCTGGAAAAATTTCTAAAATGGCTTATTATAATATAATAATATAATAATAATATAATAATTATTATTTTTTTTTTCTTGATCGAAATTTGTGGACAATATTTTATCTACGCAGTATAAAATTCCTCTCTGAACACATAATTATCGTTGAGAAACTGTTAAGTTCTGCTTACCTACCAATCAAAGGATACGAATCCTGGCCAAGCAGGGACTGCTAATAACGATTATCGCTATCAAGCAATCATTTTACAACAATTATTTTTTTTATCGAAATTTATTTCGATCAGAAATAAAAATTATTTTATTATTGTTATTTTTCGATCAGAAATAAAAATCATTTTGTGTTCCTTATTTTTTCGATCAAAAATAAAATTATTTTTCTATCGATATTTTTTCGATCAAAAATAAGTTAGCTTTTATTGATATTTTTTCGATCAAATATACAAGTTATTTTTTTATCATTATTATTTCGATCAGAAATAGAATTGAAGCATTTTGCCAATCAGAAAAAAAAATTATATTTTGATTGAAATAATACAGATTGAAATTTTAATTAAATCAATATTTGCAAATAAAATTTTTGAGCTTTTTGTCACATATGGCTAAATCCGAAAAAATGTATACCAAGGGCATAATTTAAAAGTTGTCAAAACTAAAAATATAAAAAAAAAATAAAAATTAAATAACTGGCCATTTCAGCCCTTGAAAGGTAAATTTGACCTAGCTTCTTATGATCAATTGTGTTGTGCGTGTTATTAAGTTTGTACACAATTCACCGAGAACCGGACCTACGTGCTTAACGCCGACTCCGAACGGCGATGAACGCAATGTTCTCGTTCTCAAGAATCTTTACATGGCATTTTGATTACTCTCTGAGGTTTGCCATTGTCTGTAGAGAGGTGGCGGCCGTACAGAAAAATTATTTTAATTCAAATAATTTTCTGTCGCTGCTGGGGTTCGAACCTGGGTCTCCAAAGTTCGTTGATATAGCGGCCACGCACTTTAACCAACTACGCCACGGACGCCAAACTAAAAATATAGTTATTAATTTAATAATAGGCTATATATACATATATTTAATTTCAAAATATATAAAATAGGGACGGGTACATTTTGCGCACATTCCCCGGCAGTGGGCACCAGCGTACACACTCGGCCGCTGGATGAATTCGGGTGCGATTTGGAAAGGAGAATGGAAAACTGTGAGAGAACTTAAGCGTAGATTTATAGAAAGCGTGAAAACGAGAGCATTATCTTAAGAAATGCAAGTGTTGCATATTCTGCATATTAACAGGATTGTTTCATAAAAAGGGATTATTTTTATTTGACTTAGCTACAAAAAACGATCTTATTTGTTTGAAAATCAGGTGAGGTGGATTTTGTTTTAGATAAAATGGTTCTTCAAAAGAATTTTAACATATTTATAAAGAGCTCTGCAAAACAATGTCACAACAATAAATCTACATCAACGGTACTTACCTTTCATTTTTATTCCTGCCTTAAAAACTAAAAATCAAAAATTAACGGTTACTTTGTGCTCAAAAACTATGGGGCAAATTTTGATTTTTATTTTTGCTTAACCCTAGTCCTACGTTGAGAAAAAATTCAAAATTCTATGTTGAGGTGTAGATTTCTACATTCATAGACTTTGTGTGGATTTTATTAAGAACATATACTTTTAAATGAAAAAAAATATTATTTTATTAAATGTTTAAGTACATTTATGATATATAAATAAATATATTTTTTTATTTAAAAAACAATCCGTGCACATATTTCGGTTGTTTCGGTTTTTACAAACGGTTGCTTCAACGCAAAAGAAGCATCTGCCTCTCTTCTTTACTTGGTCTGGAAGGCTTCTATAACGCCATTTTTGAGATGTTCCAGATTCAGCATTATGTGGAGAGTTATTGTTCTCAGAAACAAACAATATAACACAAACAAAATATACGAGTATCTCCCAGCAGAAAAGTGGACCAATTTTGAAATAGTTCTGAACTAGTTCCAAAAAGGACCAGTACTAGTTCCACTACAATACCCTTTAACATAGAACGAACTGACGCTTTTTGCGGGTTGATGTCATAGGAAAAGACAATTGTCCCCAAAAACACTCATTTTTCCCTATATTTGAACTAGTTGCATTAGGAACATTTTTAAGCTGGTTGCTTTCGCAGTAGCCTGAAAGTGGTTCTTTTTTAACTAGTTTTAAAGTGAACATATCAAAAGTGTAAGAATTTAGTGCAATGGAAAGGTCCTAAAGATCTCCTTGTACCATCTTTTCCATCCATAATCCAGACAACATTTTGTCTATAAACATTTTTTTTTTAATATTTTTTCTTGTGCGCAGCAAATTTTAAAAAGTAGCCAGAACGCGTTTATTTTTGTCAGCAATACTTTTGAAAACAAAAGCAAAGATAACTGTTCTATACTGAACGCCTTTTGTACTTTTTCAGAGCTACTGCGAACTGCGCTAGAAATGAACTAGTTCACTTTTTCAATTGACTCCAAAATAACTGCTGGGTTGCTTCAATGGGCATGGTATAGAAATCTGAATGAGAAATCTGATGAGAAATTGAAGTTTTTAAATATATAGAAAACTATTATAATTGAGATTCTAAAAGTACATAATTTCGGTTCACACTCAGTATAAAATAAAAGTCATGTATGCTTGAATCCTTAAACTAAATGGTTTTGGAAATATTTAAATATTAAAAAAAAACAATGTAGTTTTCTACACCAACGTAGGACTACGGTTAAGAAATAAAAGCCTAAAAAAGACTTTTTTGTACAAAATTTTAAAAGTGAAAACATAACTAATACTTCCTGGCTTTAAGTACAAAATGCACATTCAAACCCGGCCTCTGCATTATATGCCGAATATTAACTAGTAGTTATAAAATGCCCTTTATTTGAAATCACTGAGCAAGCAACATTGGTTTTGGTCGGTACTGAGTGCAATTGAGATTTTCGCAATGCAGACCAGCGTTGCCACTCAAAACATTTTATTTTACCAAATTTTTGCCGAAAAGCTGCCACAAATTTTTTTGCAACCTATGTACCAACAAATTTTGTCATATAAAAAAAAACAAAACATGCATTTTTACTTTCAGTTCTCACTTTATAAATTCAGAAAAAACAACTCATTCTCTCATTAATTTTTTTTTTTTTTTTTTTTAAGATAAATTTATTATATCTATATCTATACTATTATATAAAAGAGGACTCACGTATGTTCGGCTGCGAAAAGCTTGAGAATGGCAGGCGCTATTTGAAAAATTCTTTTTCTCTAGGATAGCTGTGGTGCCCAGTTGGGACATAGGCTATATAAATTTGATAACCATTATTTAAATAATTAATTAAAATTCAAAGAGAATAACCATAAAATTTGTTTATTCTTATTCTCAGAGAGAAAAACTTTTCTCTTGAAAGCTCTGTGAAACTCAAAAAAGGTTGTGGCCAAAGCTAATAAGGTAGAACATATGTATGTACATGTAATACTTCTGTATTCCAACTCCGAAATCGAAGAGAGACAGCCATAACAACAGTACAGGATACAATTATAAGGTAGGCTCATATTGGAGAGCAGAGTGCGCTAGTTTAGTATAATTTAATATTTTTAATAAGAAGGAATGCAATGAAAATAAAAAATTTCTGTGAAATAAAAATTTTGGACCATTTTTCAAAATGTGATTTCAAAAAAAATCGGTAAAATTTTAGATTATTTTCAAAACCATGTCAAAAATTCAATTTTATTGTTTTCCTCCAAATAGTGAAAATTTTTTCTTCCATAAACTTTTGTAGAAACAAAATTAAAAGTCCAAATTGAAAAATTTGTTTCCTTTGAAAAAAAATTTCCTTTACAACGATACCCATTTTGTTGGGTTTCGAGACGAAAACATTTTTGCTTTTTGTCCACTGCACAATCTATTGTGCGTCTCCGCAAAATTAAATATTTTTGTATTTTCACTTGTTCAATACATTGCATGCGAGCTTATATCGATCCATATCTAAAAATTTCTTGATTCTTACTAGTCAAATTTCATTTGACTGTCAGTTTGATATTGACCCTGATTTTTATTGGTGCAAAAAAAAGAATTAAGGTTTTTTTTTATCAATTTTGACGCTTTAATGTGAAAATTGTGTTACAAATTCATTTTCAAAGTATTTTCCATGGCTAGCCACTACTTTTTACCATCTTTCTGGCCATTTTTCCAATACCATCTCGAAAAAACGATGCGTCTTTTGATGCGATCCACTTTTATAGTTCTTTAAAAGAGCGAAACTGATGATCCTCAAGGGCATCATGACATGATTCGTCATCGACGAAATAGTAGTCAAAAGGGAAAATGTCAAACACATCAATTGAGTTCGATAGTCTTGCCCTGTGATGGTTTCACCCAGTTGTAGCAGTTCATAGTACAGCACGTCCAATTGGTCCCACCAAATACAATGCATGACCTTGCCACTGTGAATATTCGGCTTTGGCGTCGATTTTGGCGTATGTGCGGGCCGGTATATTTTTCGCGCTTGGATTTATCGTAATGAACCTATTTCTAATCACCACTCACAATACCATGCAAAACCCCCTTTCTTTTTTGCCATTGGAGCAGCTGTTCACAAATGAAAAAACTGCGTTCGACGTCTCTCGGCTTCAATTCATGCGGCACCCAATATCCTACCTTTGATCATTCCCAAAGCGAATGTAAGGCTTTTAAGCGAACAGATCTGGCTTGTTGAGTCACTTTCAGTGATTTTGTGAGTTCTTCTTGCGTTTGGCACAAGTCTTCATCCAATATAGCCTCCGATTCGACATTCTCAAACTTTTCTGACCGTCCTTCGTGCTCTTTGTGCATCGGTATTAAAATCACCACTTCTAAAACGTTTTTACCAAAACTCACATGTGGAAATCGATAAAAAATGTTCCCCGTAAGAATTTTGCAGCATTTTATAGCCTTCATCTGCATTTTTCTTACAATGAAAGCAGGAAAGTAAACTTTCCCGCAAATTGTGTTTTGTTGGCACAAAAGTTGACATATTCGGAGCTCACAAAAAATATGTTGTTTACAATTCAGCGAAACGACACATACTGAAAAAGAAAGCCTAATTATGAGACTTCAAAATTAAGTTGGTTGCTACATTATCCAACTGGATTTAATACTAGTGATGCCATCTCCGATCACACAATATATGAATTTTTTTCATAACATTTCTCCGGATACAGTTTTATCTTTCTTAGAGCCCGAACAGAATCAACGCGATTGGCGATTGGCGATCGGCGATCTTCTCTTCTCGCTAATCGCTCAGAACACGTCCAGAATGAAAGCAATTAGCGATTGGCGAACTATTCAGACTGAATTGTCAGAATGTTTTGTTTTGTGTATGCATAATTGACATAAAGAAAACAGTAACACAGACAACAAATGTCAGAAGATAATAAAACTTAAGAAAATAGCGCTGAACGTACCCCATAATTGGGAAAAATACGGCAACACTTATCATGGTTGACACCACTCAAAGAGAGGATCGTCAGGCCGCCAGAGAAAAAATAGAATAGATTCAAATCTGGCGAATGTTCGCCGCGATCGAAGACCAGCGATTTGATTTCGGACGTGTTCATATGTTTTCATTCTATTGCTTCATAAAATGTCGCCAATAGTTAATCGCTTTGATTCTGTTTGGGCTCTTAAGCGACCACAATATTATTTTAAGTACCTAACATAACTTTGAAAGGTGCCACGCCTTTCCGTGCAATATTATCCACTATAAGCGCTTTAAATTTTTTAAATATTTTAAGCATGCAAACAAATAAAAAACCGTTTTAAAAATACATACTTCCCATCATAAAGAGAGTTATCAATGTTATGTCATCTAATACCTCATAAAAGTAAAAATTGTTGACACGCCTAATGTTCATTTATGCGAAAAATTTAAGCTCTTCTTTAAGCTTAATTTATTGTATTTTTATTGTTATTCAAGTTCATGATTGCGTTACAGATTAAAATGAAAAGCTCAAGAGATAAAATATATTTTTACCTTTTTTATCTTTTATACGATTTTTCTTTATTTTTTTAAACACTTTCCATTGCGTTAACATACTCTGGCGAAGGTACTCGAATGGAGGGGAGGGCGGTAGTTCGAGTGTGGTTACACAAAACCGCCAACAGTACTTGTCACACACACTGTAAGTTCCACGAAATCAGCTTTACTGGCTGTTCTAACCAGCCACCGCCATTCGATTGCCAAAGATTAACGTTTGCCTGCAAACAACGAGCTACACTGGTGGCAACACTTGCTGCACATAATAATTTCCTGTTCAATGAGCAATTACATCAGTCCTGTGCCAGACAGCAGCAGCAACAGCAGCGGCAAGGATGAGAGAAAAAAAAGTTATACTGAACTATATACAAAAGGAAAGGAAGGCCAGCGACATGGCAACGCATAACGTGGTGAGCACAAAATTAAGAGCAGCATAAATGTTGCCAATGATGACAGGCTATGACGAGAATGCCCACAAAAAGAAAAAAAGCATCATTGTTGTGCAGCAAGCTTTTGTTGCTTTTGAAATTGTTGTTGTTGATGTCGTTGTTGATGACGCAAACACTGTCGCGTACACAGATAATTGAGTTATTTTTACGCCTTTTCATCTTTGGCAAAATTAAATGATTGCAATATTTTTGCTGCATTCCAGTCAACAATGACACGCCCAACGCCCACAACAAAGCCCAGTAACTGACTGTTAGCTCCATCAAATATGCTTCAAATGTTGTAGAAACCAGAAGCGGCAATATTCGTTTTGCCTGTTAGTTGGTTGGTGGGTGTGGCACTAATGCGGCGCATTATGATTGAGCTCTGCTGCTGCTGCTGCTGCTGTTGCAGGATTTTATTTCTGACACTTTGTCTCGCATGCTGTCACAGTTCATTGATTGATTAGTGTTGCATTTTTTGTTTTTAATTGAAAAGCTGTTTGGAGCATTCTATATTTCATAGTGCATGAAGAGGGGGAGAGTGGGTGTGAGAGTAAGGACTGTATAATGGCCTTAAATTGAATTGCATTTCGAAAGTGATTGAATGCTGCCGCATTTGCAGTGCAAACGAGTTGCAGCGGTTCCATAAAGGAACTTTTGAGTAATTGTACCATTAAGGCTAGCATAATTGCAAAGTTTGGCGTAGAAATTATTTATTATTTATGAATGACGAGCTGAATAATTCTGAATGTCATATTAGGTCTGGAAACTTTTGATTCAAATATTAAGTAACTCTGACAAAAATTACCAAATGCAAGTGAGAATTGACAGAAGACGCCCAAAGAAGATTGATTACTTAGTCGGTAATACTTAATGTCAAGTAAATACGGCAAGAAGAGATATTTGTTGTAAGTTTTTGGTAAGATACAACACTAAAAGCTGGAAAAGGGGATGCAGGCTTAAGTTGGAAAAAACTGAGTCATTGTCATAAGCAGCTATGGGCAGGGAGCGCTCTGGGAGCGTTGAGAGCAAGAATTGAGAGCAAAGGCTTTTCTAGGAACACAAAACCAAACAACAGATCAAAGATAAAAGACGAATACAAAAACAACACAGAAGCTTTAAATGTAGTGGTGCCCATACCCGGTTATGATAAAATAAAAAAATAAATAACTGGCCATTTCAGCCCTTGAAAGGACTTTGACCTAGCTTCTTATGATCAATTGTGTTGTGCGTGTTATTAAGTTTATACACAATTGACCGAGAACCGGAACTACATGCTTAACGCCGACTCCGAACGGCGATGAACGATGAATGTTCTCGTTCTCAAGAAGCTTTACATGGCATTTTGATTACTCTCTGAGGTTTGCCATTGTCTGCAGAGAGGTGGCGACCGTACAGAAAAATTATTTTAATTCAAATAATTTTCTGTCGCTGCTGGGGTTCGAACCTGGGTTTCCAAAGTTCGTTGACATAGCGGCCACGCACTTTAACCAACTACGCCACGGACGCCACAACCCGGTTATGAGTGAGAAATTATATCCAAAACGCTCCATTACGATATGTACGTCCGGATTCAAACTCAAGTTTGCCGCTGATTCTTAACTTTTCTATCTGAAGCGATTGATCCTTAATTTGATATTTGATTTGATACTCAGGAGTTCCGATTCAAGAGCTTTTAGTGTGTTAAGGTACTAGTACCCTTCTTAAGGCGAACAAATAACACTTTTGCAATATTTTGTTTTCTGAGGTAATTTTATAACACTGTGCATGTTCAAAAATCAAACAAGCTGAAGTCGTATAATTTCAACATCATTTCAACATCATTTCAACAGGGCATTGAATTTAATAGCGTTAATCGTTTTTCAAACCTTCGGCCCGTTTTCAAGAAATTCTAGATTCAAGGTCAAGTATATATTGAGGGGGTTTTTGTTAGAAATACTTTTTTCATTGACTTTATCGGCTTCATGTCAACAAGTGAAACATTAAAAATTACCTGGAGAATAATTTCTTAGAACAGTTTAACCCTCAAAACCCTACCCTTATGTTCTAAATTGACCCCATAAATCAAATAAAGCAATTTTTTCTTATAAAAGATTTGTTTAAACAGAATCAAGTAAACTTTTTGATGCAATAATATTCCCCTGATATACTAGCGCTAAATAAAATTACAAATTAGCCCAAAGTAGACAAAGTTCTGTGTCCCCAAAATGACCCCAAAACTATTAAATAGTGTAGGTATTGTAAATGTATTTAAAATAAAACTGTGTTACACAATTTCTGTAACATACCATCAGAGGGCAACACAATCGAGGTTTTTGTAACGTTCAGCTATTGACTCTGTTTATACATATGTATTTTTTTCCTAGTAATTTTCTCTACAAATTGACGGAATAGGTCAATCTTAAGTAGCTGAGTGGATCACAATGAAAATCACTCAAGACTACTGATGAGTTGGTGCAACGGCCAATGAAACAGCTGTTAAGTCTGCGGTGTAATTTGCACTGTACAGAGATGTTGTTGTTGTTAGTTGTTTTCTTCATTAACATGCTTGATCTCGAGCTCAAAAAATAAATCTAATCAAAGAAATCATTTGAGAATTTTCGTGTTATGGTCATTCAAACCAGCTTTTGCTTTAAGGTATAATATACGTGTAGCAACCAAAAACAGGAGCTGTTTTCAAAAAATTTTTTTAGATATAAGAAGTTATTACTTTTTTTTTAAATTTATACAGCTTATTGTACATAAAAAAATACTTTATAAAAATATTTTTTTTTTTTTAAATACAGTTCTGGCTTTTATATAGAGGGCGCTGAAAATGGCATTGAAAAAAGACGTCCAAAACGGTTCGATGGATATGGCCTTTCCCATGTATCGGAAACAAAAAAATCAAATGGCATTTTAAAGCATAGACCTTATATTAAGCATTCCCCTTACGCATTACCCCCGAGGGTTTTTTTTTAATTATGGCAGAAGTTGAAGTAAAAAGTTCGAAAAATAGATTTGAAAAATAACAAAAAAAAATAGATACTTGAATTTAGGGGGGATGCTTAAAGGACAAAATAACGAACCAAATGCAAAAAAAATCATTGAAATTGAACCAATGGATTTTGAGTTATCTATCGAACCGTTTTAAAAAAACTAATTTTAAAAAGTTTTTTATTTGTTGTATGGAGCTTAGACATAGGCTAACGAAAACCGTTATAACTTCTATTTTTTTTTTTAATATTGATTTAAAAATGTGTATGTATATTCTGAAAACTATAAATTACACTCTAAACAAAAAAAATTTTATTTTTCGAAAATTTTACAAGTATATATATTATACCTTAACCTCTTACCCTTAAGGTGGTATCCTAAGGCTGTAGTCATGTCAAATATTGGACAAAATATAAAAACCCAATTCTCGATTAATTCCAAATGGACTATTTCCAAAAAAAAAAAAAAAAAAAAAAATTAATCCAATTGACCATTTCAGCTTTCGAAAGAACTCTTGATTGGACTCATTCAAAGAACCCGGGTTTGAATCCCGTCCAGGTTATGATCCAACACTTTTACATTTTTTCTTTTCTTTTCCTTATTTTTAATCAACTGAAATGGGAAATTAATTAATATTTACCACTTAAAAGTTGAAGTTCGTGGTAGAAAAATCCTATCCACAGGATTAGATATCAACAAACTCTCATGATTCTACAGGTTTCCGCCATGTTTAAAATATCCAAACATGCAAACATGTACATCCAAATATGCTTCACTTGATTCCCCTTCCTTCCCATTTCTTTCCTATCCATCTTTCACCCCATTTTTTACCAAAGCAGACTTCTCTAAATAGGTGTAATACCTGAATCTTAACACAAAATACCACTTCATTCTTGAAGTGAGATGTGAAATGCCTTATTTGATCTAAAATTCATTGATTTGTATTTAATACAAGCTGATATATCAGGTGATGTTCGGGTAGGTTGTTGTATAAGTTATGTTTGGTATGTGCTACGGACCAATATTCACTCCAACCCATATTTTTGTCTGTAATGATTTCTGGTGATATTTTCACCGTTCTACACAGAAAAAAAAGAGTAGAACTTTTACCTAAAAATGTAGTCAATTCAGCTAAAGTAATCCGGTGATTTTCAGTCAACGAATTTGATTAGGTGCGCTACCAATTTCTAAATGTTAATTATATGCAATTATATTGGGTAGTTTAACTGCGAGAGTAGCTAAAAAAACCTAAATATTTAGGTGTACCTTCAACCATAAAATAGATAAGACACATAATTTATTAGAAGAATTAGCTAATTTTTTTTAAACTATGACCACTTCAGATTAGGCAAGCCACCTACTAAGTGTAGAAAAATCATCTAATTATTTAGATAGCATTCCCACTTAGGAGTGGGAATGCCGTGCAAAAAATATGCAAAAAATTTGTTTTTTGTTTTGCAATTTGTATTTTGAAGTGAAACTTTCCTTAGGTGACTTTACTTCATTTCGTCACATGATAGAGAAGAAAGATTTGTTTTATAGTAGATAGAATGAGAGAGATATATACATTGTATAAATGACTGAAAAATTTCTTTGCCACCGCTGAGATTCGAACCTGTGATCTCAAGATTTCAACAACCAACGCCTTATCTATTGAGCTAAATTTGCAATCCAGAAATTTACTCTACATACCAATTAATCAAATTGCTGTAGATGGCCAGTGGAAACATAATTTCAGAGTTGTGGACCTCATATTTTTATATACATTTTGTTCACAAATTATCAAACGGCGTAACAGCACAGCGGTAAAGCGTTTGACTTGAACGCAAGCGGCCCGAGTTCAATTCTCGCAATGAGGCTTTACTTTTTGTAAAATTTTCTCACTTTGTTTTTATTTATGTTTTTTATAGGAGAGCGCTGTGCTCTTTACTTTTGCGTTTTGCAAAATTTTAGTTGAATTAACTAATTTGAATTAGGTGAATTACCTAATGCATGATTGTTAAATTAACTGTGTAAGTAGAAAAGTTGTTGAAAAGATTAGGTGAAATAGAAACTTTCACATTAGCTAAACTAGTTTAGGTAATAAATCAATTCTTTTATTTTCTGTGTATGGTGACGATTTCAGAAAAAATTTATTAATAGTTATTATTTTCCATACTCCCGAACCATCATAACTTAAACGTTGGAATTGTATGAAATTTACCAAGCCCTGTTTTTAAATCCCATTTATTTTTTCATGAAGGGTCTATCAACAAGAGGTGTAACATTTGTTTTTTGAATAAAACGAACAGTTGTTTGAATATATCTTAAATTTTTATTGAATTATAAAACATACATTTGAGGAATATGTGTGTTAAATCTGCTCAGCAACCACCTATTAAATAATATTCAATTCAACCCAGTGGCGTTCCTAGGGGGGGGCGGGGGGGCGGTCCGCCCCGGGTACCACCATTTTAGGGGTGACACCATTTCGATATTTTTTTTAATTTCTCAAACAGAAAGAAAAAGGTACAAATACATTACGTTAAAAAATTTGTCGCATTGAAATTATTTCTAACAATTTGTGTATCAGTAGCTTCATGCGAAAGGAGTTTTTCCAAGCTAAAATTAATTAAGACTTATTTAAGGTCTTCCATGGGACAGGCAAGGCTTTCCGATCTTGCTATTTTATCCATTGAAAACGAGCTTGCAAGTAACATTAATTTCGATGAGGTTATTTCAAATTTTGCAGCTCTTAAAATAAGAAAAGTTAGTTTTTAAGACAACGATATTAATAAGATTTCTTTGTTTAACCTTATTTACTCTTTTCGTCAATTGTTTGAAACAAAAAGTCCTAACTCAGTTTATATGTATAGCATGGTAGCTATTTTGTTTCAGTCAGGTTATATTTTCTGAAGGGAAAAACATTTTTATATTTTAATACATATTACGCATTGCGAATAAATCTGCGTGGAAACAAATGAAATCAAAACAAATATATTAATAAAATGAAGCGGATGAAAAGTGAACAGTATGTTATCGAATCAACGAATGGTTTGTCTCAAAGACCTTCAAGAATACTTGGTGCAGCATCCTTTTCAAATTTGTGTGGAAAAAGTTCCTTAAGAAATTATGCAATATTAAATGAATCTATGCGAAATGATATGTTTGCATGCTTTTGGGGTATAACATGGGAACAGAAACGACAATATGTAACGAACCTAGTAAGTTTTACAGTAAAGAAGCAACATTGCACTGAAAATTCGAGGCGGACCCAAACATTTACGTACTTTTTGAGACAATTTAAATCGACTGCAAATGTGCCGTGAAATGTTTCTTTCAACACTAAGCTTGAGAGAAAAGATGGTTCGAAATTTGGTCAACACTTCAATAACAGGACAACGAATTGAACGCAGGCGCTCCTTATTGCAAAAATGGCTATCGGAGTTACCAAAAGTTGAGTCGCATTATTGTAGAAAAAATGAAAAAAAATTATACCTCGAGGCAAATTTCTCTTCCTATCAGGAGGTGTATAGGCTTTATGTAGAAGAATGTGAATTAAACAAAGAAAATGCAAACATGAAATTGTCATACCCAGTTTTCTTGCAAATCATCAAAGAATCGAATTGTTCCATTTTCAAACCTAAAAAAGACGAATGTGATGTTTGCAAATCTTATTAAGCAAAAAATGTATCCAATGAACAGTATGCAACCCATAGAGCTGAAATCGAAAAAATGCTGGAAGAAAAATATAATGACAAAAAAAAATGCTGAATCCGGACTATGTGCCGTACTATGTGCCGTGGAAGCTGTGAAACTAATACCTCAACTTAACGCAAGTGTGGCATATTATAAAATTAAATTACAAATTTATCATTTTACTATTTATAATGTCAATACGCATGAGTCAGATAATTATGTTTGAGATGAAACTGGAGCAAATCTGGTCCATTCAGTTTATGCAACATGTATTTTCAAGCATTTGAGAAACTTTTTGGCCAAATCTCCAGAAATTCATCACATAATAATTTATTCTGATGGTTGTTTCTATCAAAACCAAATTACTACGTTATCTAATGCATTGCTCTCTTTTTGCGAGGAAATGAATATATCCATTGAACAAAAGTAATTAGTAAGTGGGTATACACAAATAAAATGCGACGCAATGCATTCATTTATTGAGAGAAAAATACACAAAAAACAAATAAACTTACCGTCTCAATTTGTTCGAGAAGCACGAAAAGTATCCATGCCATTACGATCACAACAATTAAACCATGACTATTTCTTAGATTTTGAAAGCACGTCAAAGAGATACTCATCTATTCGCCCCGGTTAAGAAATATTTAATACTTATGAGATATTTTCAATCCATTAAATTTCATTTATTATTTTTTAAAGGTCGAGGTGGTGGAGATGCCACTGTCAATATGTTGCGCGCTTTAGCATATGACAATTGTGGAATAGTAAAAGGGTGTTTTTTTTAGGGGTTTGTTTTTCGAATAGAGATAAAACTGGCATTTTGTAGTCAAATCTGGCAACTCTAATGTCATTTATGTTCAGTTTGGTTTGCCATTTCATCATGAACAGGTTGACAAAAGAACAACGCTTGCAAATGGGCCGAAAATGAGATTGATCTCGATGCTGATTTTCATCGCAAAATTTTGTTCAGTGATGAGGCTCATTTTTGGTTGAATAGCTACGTCAACAAGCAAAATTGCCGCATTTGGAGTGAAGAGAATCCACATGAGATCCTTGAGACGCCACACAGTGGGATTTCTTCATACAAGCTGCTGCAAAAAATCGAAGGAATCGAGGTAAGGCTTTGAAATTTGGCACACATCTCTCATATTGCCAAATTAGATGAAAAATAAATTTTTGTGAAAATCCGCCCACAACCACGCCTACCTCCCATATGACGTAAAACTAAAAGACGTTGTATTTTCCTTATTTTCATATGTATGTTAATAAAAATTACTACCAGTGGTTGCATTTGAGTCCTCAATTATATTAAAATTTTAAGTGCCACGCCCAACGCCCATATGATAAATTTAATTTTTCACGATTTTCAAAAAAACAGATTTAAGCCTTTGTAGTTTGTGATCGATGCCAAGCAGCACTTACATCTATATAAATAACTATAACTAGCTATATCTCTATAAATAGTTATTAACAAATTGTTGCTAAAGTGTATGCCTAAAAGTAGGCACACTTTTTTTATTACATTTAATTGCAAAATTTCGTTGTAATACTATTGACTTTTTTTATAAAATTTATGCGTTTGTAAAATATTGAGAAAAGTTGGTGGATTTTTTTGAGTAAATTTAAAGAAGACAGTCCCATCTTTAATTTTTTTGCAACCAGAACACAACGATCGATAACGCTCACCTTTTTTTTGTCCAAGAAAAACTAAAAACACTGACTTTTTGAGTGCCTTCAAAAAAGAACCTAAATATATATTAAAATATTACGGTAATGCAATTCCTTTACTTCTAAATTAATGCTGAAATACTATATTTTTCAAATATACTTACATCATATAGATACGAGAAAAAGAAATTATGTTTCCAGCCCATTGAAATGGGATGAAAATCTAAGGCAGTTACTGCAGAATTTCGTTTAGGTGACTTTACCGCGTTATTTTGTAAAAAAAAAAAAGTAGAAAAAATTGTATGATGAATTTATCTTAATTAAACAATTCTCTACAAAACTGCATCATTACATTTCTGATATTTTACACTCAAAAAATGGGGTTTTTGCAGCCAAAATCCCACAGTGCGCCATTACATCCACAAAAACTGACTGTTTGGTGTGCTCTATGGGTATAGAGCCGGTATAGAGCCATGATAACCGACTATTTTGTTCCCGAATTGGATGGCATGAATGTGGATGAGTTGTGGTTCCAACAAGACGGCGTTACATGCCACACAGCGCACGTCACAATCGATTTATTGAAGGAAACATTCGATGAGCGCATAATTTCGCGGAATGGACCTGTCAATTGGCCACCAAGATCGTGTGATTTGACACCATTGGATTATTTTCTTTGGGGATATGTGAAGTCGCTCGTCTACGCCAACAAACCAGAAACGTTAGGGGACTTGGAGGCCAACATTCGTGGCGTTATTGCCGACATACGGCCCCATATGCTCGAAAAAGTGGTTGAAAATTGGACCTGTAGAATTGGCTTTATTCGAGCCAGCCGCGGCGGCCACATGCCCGAAATCATATTTAAACATTAATGGTATAAAATTATCCATCCAATAAAGCCGAATTGATGGACATTAAAACGATTTTCTTGTGTTTTATTTCAATTCGAAAAACAAACCCCTAAAAAAAACACCCTATATATTATAAAACAGACATTTGTAAAGAATTAGAGCCACTTCCCAAGCTATCTAAATCATGTTATCAGAATAATCCTAAGAATCCTCACTACCAGGAAAGAATTCCAATTTCTAATAATAAATGGAAGAATTTACAAGATTTGAAAAAGTTCTTACCAGCCGACTGTCATTATTTTTACGACCACTTACCATATTACTAACGTAATTGTTTGAATACCTTAACTGTTTTGTTTTTGTTTTATAAAATTAATCTTTGAATTGGTTTTACTACAATAAAATGCTTGTAATAGAATTTGTTGCAAAAAGCCCTATGTCGTTTTTTTTAATAAAAATTGATACGAAAAGCCCTTTGTCATATAAATTCCATGAAGTTAAAAAAATTTTAATATGGTATTAAAAACTGAATTTGTTGACGATTTTCATTATAAACTGCATTAAATAATTTTTTATTACTTAACATTTTAAGAAGTTATTAAGTTTTTTCATCTTCCTGTAAAATTTTGAAATGATGAGTTACGTCCTTTCTATATTAAGGTGACGATATACAAATATGTACCTGAAAATGTGATGTTTTTGTTCCGACAGTTTTTAAGACTGCCAAGTTAATAAGTTTTCTTTTTTACCTTATGCCTACATATCTTAATATGTACACAACTGAAAATGTAATACTCCTGTTCTGTTTTTTACAAATTCATATTGTTTGTCATATGTTCTTAGTTTTTTTTTTCGGAAAATATAAAGATAATAATAAAAACACTTACTGATTTATTTTGTAAATCGAAAACGCAAACCAACGACAAGTAAGACACGAGCAGCAATACTTTTTCTATACAAAATTCTATTAGTTATTGTGACTTCCTTGTGGTTGGTTTGCGTTTTCGATTTACAAAATTAGGCGGTTAATCTCATCGAATTGGTTTTTTTTTTTGCATTTAGAAATTTTTTATAGGGGTGACACCATGAGTATCCGCCCCGGGTGTCACCAAGCCTAGGAACGCCACTGATTCAACCTCTCCCAAATGACAAAAAGATGACTAAAACTCCTCACTTTGAGGTCACAAACAGATCATTTGTTGTTGTCATTGCTGTAAATTGTACGAAATTTAAGAAAGCCAGTGGTTAACCTTAAATTCTTAAATCCTTGCTTCAAGGGAATTTTTGGTTATTCACGCATTGAGAAATGTACGACAAGCAATTTTTTTTACAAATGACAGCAACATGTTTGTTATTTGACAGCCTTCTAGCTGAATGGTCTTTAGAAATATGGGTGTGTCGCATACCTTGCCATATGATTTTTTTTAATTAAATAAAACCCATAGCTAACAAGAGTAGATGAAATTCAAATCGGAACATGGAAACGCAATTTATATGCAAATTTCGATGAATGCGTTATTCTTAGCAAATACCATGGCATAGAGATGGCGCAGCAATGTATGAGATACTTGGGAAATTTTAAGCACTGACTTCATAATCCTGACAAATCTCAATATTCATCAATAATAAGGGTGGAAAATGAAGCAACCTTAAAAACGACTATATAGTCGACGAAGCCTGTTGAAACAGCCAAATGAATAAATTCGTGTTACATAAATAACGGAAATGTTGGTTATTTTTATTAGAGACAAAATATACCAAAATAATTGTATTTTGTTAATTTTATTTAATACTAGCTTTTCCCGGCGCGCGTTGCTGCACCCTGCAACTATATGGGAACATAATAGGTGTATTCAAAACTTTTCTTAGACTCATAGTTTGACACCACTGTTATTTTCCACTGCTTGTTACAGTTTCCCAGTAGCAGGAGATCACCAAATAGTAACTCCGTTTTGAGTTTGTATGTAAGTATTGCTACTTTTACTTTCAAAGCTATTCGATAATACAAATTTTAACTGTATGCGCGGAGCCACACCCTCTTATATAATGCTCATCGCAGTTTTCTATCAGATGGACATTACCCAGTTTTAGTACAGTTGCCGACAGTGAGCATACAAACTAAATTACAAAAATGTAGCCAAATCGACGGAATCCGTAGGAAATATAGCATTTTTATCGATTTTTGGGCGGTAAAAGGGGGTGTGACAGAAATTTAAGCCATCTTGTACTTGAAAAAAATGTGCTGCCAAAATTTCAGCAATTGTGTTTCTCAGTAATTCTGAAGTTTCCAGCCATCACACAGACAGCGTTTTGCTTTTTGTATATACATTTTGGATAAAGATTATTGGTTATAACTTTTGATTGGTAAGAGATACTAAGATAATTTTTTCTAATAAATTAATTTCTTAGCTTTAATATTTTTACAAAAATATAAAAACACAATATTGGAAAAAAAATTTTCTTCGAAAAAATCATAGGCCTTGCTTTTTGAATCACAAAAATGGTTTTTAATTTTTGCGTAAAATTGAAATAACTTTTGTTTACAAATGTTATATTTTTTAAATAGAGTTGACAATTTGTGAATTTGAATTTAAATTAGTCTTACAACAAAACAAATTTTGAGCCCTTTTTTGAGGAAAAATCTAAAATTTTAGACCTTTTTTGAAAAAAAAAATTTAATATATATCGATTCATAACCGCCAAAATATCTTAAGCGCCAAAAAGAAAATTTTACAGGAGAAGGTTTTTTTTAATTATCTTTGCTATTAATTTTATCTTTTATCTCTTATCTCTTTGCTATTAATTTTATTTTAATAATTTTATCTCTTATATTGATTAATTTCTTTTAGAGAATTTCATCTTAAGCGACACTTTGCTGTCATGAAAAATGTAAACAAACATGTAGTGTGTACTTAAGCTAAAATTGCTTTTGGTTAAAATTCATAATCTAATTTCGTACACCTATGAAATTTTGACAGACGATGTAAACCATCGCAAATTATCGATTTTCATCAAAAAACATAAATCGGATATTATGTCGCTTAAGATATTTTGGCGGTTATGAGTCGATATATACTCAACTAACGGTATTTTTGCAATAAGGCTTTTATAGTAATTTGATGAAGCTTTAAGAAAAAAAAATTTAACAAAATGTATACAAATGCAGCGGAGATATTTGAATCGAAAGTCACAAAATTAAATTTCTGATTGTTTTTTTCTATTATCAAGCATTAAATATATCGTTGTAGTAAAATTTTTCATAGTTTTCAAGATATGTTCATGTTTTTAATGTCAAAATAACGGAAATTTTTTTAATTTTACTAAATTTAAGAAATATTTTATATTTTGTAAATATCTGAATATGTAACCTAAAAAAACAACTAAAAATATGCGATTTTGTAAAAAATTTGTACTACAGCACCATCTGGTGTCCAAGATGGGTCAAAAAAGATAGTGCTAAAAAAGTCATCGTACCTGAAAACTTCTATATACCAATTTTTATTCTAATCGCATGAGCGGTTTGGGAGTTTTAGGTGGTTTTGTAAAAAAATTGTACTATAGCGCCCTCTGGTGTTCAAGATAGGTCAAAAACGATAGCAGCAGAACACTCAACGTACATGAAACTCACTGTATACCACTTTTCATTCTAATTGCATTAGCAGTTTATGAGTTTTAGGCAGTTTTGTAAAAAATTTGTACTACAGCGCCCTCTGGTGTTCAAGGTGGATCAAAATTGATAGCCCAAAAACACGCACCGTACCAAAAAACTTCTATACACAAATTTTCATGCTAATCGGATGAGTAGTTTAGGAGTCTATTGCGGCCTTACAAACATAAGCTCCTTTTTTATATATATAGAAAAAAAAAAATATAACGTGACTATGACATAACATATGACATGATATATGACATGACATATAACATGACTAATGACATAACATAAAATATGACGTGACATTTGACATGATGTGGTATGATGTATGACTGTATTTGTAATTGTGTTTGGACACATGACATGAAATATAACATAAAATATACCGGTGACATGATATATTATATGATATATGACATAACATATGACATGACTTATGACGTTACATAAAATAGTACATAAATTATGACATGACATAAATAATGACATGACATAAAAAATGACGTGACATAAAAGATGACGTGACATATAACATGACATGGTATGACATGACTATATTTGTACTTATATTTGGAGACATAACATGAAATATGACATGACATATGATATAAAATATAACGTGACTATGACATGAGATATGACATGACTATGACGTGACTATGACATGATCATATATGATATGACATATGGCATGACCTATCACATGGTATATGACATTATATATGACATGACATATGTCATGACCTATGACATGACATATGACATGACATATGTCATGACCTACGATAAATTGTAAATTATTACATGACATGTGACATGACGTATGACATGACATATGCCATGACCTACGATAAATAAATTGTATTTTATTTATTTTATTTAATATTCCAAACGGTACTGTATTTGTAATTGTATTTGGACACATGAAATGAAATATGACATGACCTATGATATAAAATATAACGTGACTATGACATAACATATGACATGATACATATATGACATGACATATAACATGACTAATGACATAACATTAAATATGCCATGACATATGACAAACGACTAATTGTAAAACTCATCAATCAGATCCTAAACCTTCACTTGTGATTTCAGAGCTGAAACTGAAATTCAATTAACTTCACTGCACGGACTTGAATTTTTACCTGAAATTAAACAAAAAATCAGCCTACTTTTTTCAAACCAGAACTTAAGACCAAAACTAGGATATTCAGGATAGAAATCTTACGTGAACATATAAAAAAGTTATGCCAAATAAGTCTGAAGAGGCGGCCATATGTATTATAAATTCAGGGGTGTTTTCAATGAAAAAAACGCCTCCGTAACATCTGTTAGATCTTAATTCTAACCTGGATGTAACAGTTGACCAGTATAGAATCTCCACTTGATTTTAAATGGAAGGGGAAATTGTTCTCTGTTGTATTGATACGGAAATGGGCCAGCGCTGATTTGAAAAGTTCCCTTATATTTGATATACAAGGTGGGCCACATACAAGTTTTTTTTTTTTAAATGCAATAAAATAGCTGTATTAGTACGAGCAAACATTCCCATTAATTATGAAGCACAACGTCGTTTAAGTCGCTACCTCGGCTGGCTTCGCAGTAGCGCATTGTGTCACTCCAATTTTCCAAGACCTTGTTGATGGTTTCGGGCTATAACTCACGGATTGCTTTTATGATATTGGCCTGAAGTACTTGAACTGTTTCCGGATTGTTGGCATAACATCAGTCCTTCATGGCTCCCCACAAAAAAAAAGGTCCACTTGGGTAAAATCGCAGCTCCGAGATGGCTAGTTGACATCGCCAAGACGGCTGATAACACGATTTGGAAATTTTGGTGCGCAAAAGATCAATTGTGGCATGGGCTGTGAGGCATGGCGCACCATCCTGCATGAACCAGAGGTCGTCTAAATTCTTGTCTCCAATTTCAGTAAAAAAAAGTCGCTTAACATGGCTGTGTAATGCCCACCGTTGACCGAAACGTTGTTCCTAACCTCATTTCCGAAGAAAAATGGTCAAATGATGCCAACACTCCACAATCCACACCAAACTGTCACTCTCTGTGGATGCATCGGCTTCCCGACAATAACGTGAGGGTTTTCCATGCCCTAGATGGGAAAGTTTTGTTTATTAACGTAGCCGCCGAGATGAACATGCGCCTCGTCAGTAAAGATGATTTTTGCTGAGGCTACACAGCACTCACTTTGGAAATAAGTTTCCAATATTTCCCAACCTTATTCAAACGTAAAGCGACTCATTTCTTTTCGCGGAGGTATGATACTGACTTTATGTCAAGATTTCGAGCGGGAATCAGCAGTCAGTGTCAAAATAACCTATGATTTAAAAAGAAAGCCAATGGTCACACGTCAGTCAAATGATTGAATCAGTCAAAATTTGTTGTTGCCTTCCTATGTAAAAAAAAAAATTAACTTTATCTCAGAGCAAAAATGAACTCGAAATTCTTCTCTCGTCAGTCAAAATTTTGATTGAGCTCTAGACCTGAATCAATCAGTCAAATGGTTGCATTATTTTAATTGTTTGTTGTTTAGTAGGAAATTATGTCAACAAAAGTAGTTAATTAGTAGTTTTTTGGTAACAAATGTAGTTTTTTGAATAGAAAAGGATGTTAAAGAACTTTTCTCTTAAAAAATTTAAAATCGGGTTTTGTTTATTGTGTTGTGTTTACTTTCTGTTTGCAGCACGTTACGATTTCACAATATAGTAGGTAGCAGAAAAGTAACAAATGTCGTCGTCAGAGCATCAATCAAGAGATCGTGTGTGAGCAGGCGTCAGTCCAAATTTTCAGAGAGAGTAAAAAATCGTGATGAACTTCAATCATTTGACTGACGTGTGAACATAGCCAAACCAATATATCACCCACCCTGTACTGTAGGTTTGACTAAGTTGCGCCATGTTGTTTTTTTATATTTTTTTTTTATTTTTCTAAAAATTTTAAAAGTAAAATTTATAAAAAACAAATAAATAAGCTTCGAAATAAATTAAATTAAGTACTGAAATCATCGTCGGAACATGGCGGTTTTTTAACATAGGCCGGAGTGAGTTTGTAGGGTTCATAGCTGTATTTGATTGCCGGTGGCGGTAGCAGCGCTGGTTCATGGCAAGGTGGCTCAGGTGGCGCAGCTGGATATGGCAAATAGCTGTATTTAACGGGAGGTGGCGCCGGTGGCTCATATTCATAAGCAGGTGGTTCTGGATGATAGGCTGGTGCTGGGGCTGGAAGATAAACTGGAGCTGGATCATAGCTGTACTCAACAGGTGCCGGCGGATGTGGTGCCGGTGGCTCATACTCATAAGCAGGCGGTTCTGGCAGATAAGTCGGCGCCGGTACATAACTGTAAGCAACGGGCATTGGCGGTGGAGCTGCATCATAGATGGGCACATATTTGTATTCTGGCACATACTTTAACTCCTTCACCGGTGGCGCAACATAACAACAGTCTTCTTTTGATTTCTTTTCCAACTTCTCTTCTTTCTTCTCCTCAAACAAATCCAACAATTTTTCCTTTAAATCATCCTTTTTCTCCAGCTTCTCGACAAACTTCTCCGTCTTTTCTGCTAGCTTCTCGTCTAAATTAAAGAGATCCTTCAACAATTTTGGCTTGAAGAGATCAAATTTCTCCTTGCTATCAAATAGATGATTGTTAAACAATTTCGACTTGCCCTTCAAAAGAAGCTTCGGCAAATCAAATATTGTCTTCTTCTCCGCTTCCGCTGGCGGAGCATCTTCCTCTGGTACTGCTTCTGCTGAATCTTCCAATTTGAATAGTTTTCCTAATTTGGGCAAAAGTTTGCCAGCATTCTTAAAGAAGATCGCATCTGTTTGGTGAAGAGCTGTGGACAATATAAAGACGGTTTTGGAAATTTTGTTTTTTTTTTTGTTTCTTATTGTGAGAACCTACCCAGAAGCATCAACAGCAGGTAAACAAGCTGCAGCTGTTTCATCATAATCTTTTAGCTAATGACGAACTTATAACTAATTAATACTTATAACGACCATTACACGGCTATTTATGCATTTTATAGAATTATTTGACGAGCAATAAAACACGTTCCATGTGATTAGCTGCTGGAAGATATTTTTTCTCTATCGACTCAACTAAGTTATCATGGAATGTCAGCGGCATTTAATCAGCTGTTTGTGCCATACAGCTTGTTGGTGCTGAATAAAAATTGTTTTGCGTAGAGTTCAGGTATTTATCGAAATATTAAATTCTTCTGTTCAAGTTCGATTTTGCGAAAGCAGTGTGTTGACGTGATGAATATAAAGCAAAGATTTTGGGGAACTGTATTGCTTTAAGCACTATTGTAACTTTTGTAACTATCCGAACGATTTTCAATTTTCGGAAATTTTAAACACAAAATTTCATTGACTAAAAATGAAGAACTGAAATCGAAGATGGGACAAGAAGGACGAGGTTAATCGATATAACTATTGGCCTCTTATTTATTTGAACTGCATAGTTTTATGCACCTGCTATATTAATTTCACGTAACTTCTTTCTTTCACGTATCTGAACGCTCTATAATTTTCGACACAAAAATGTTGTTCAGTGAAGACGGAAAGGCTAAAATCGAAAGAAGGAATATGTGAAACGGTATAGCTATTGGTCCCCTGATTTTTCTCATAAGAAATTTTCCATTAAGGACTTGACAACTTTTTTTTTTTAATAAAACGCAAGCCATTTGAGATATTTCAAAAACTTTATTATCGGCTTAAAGTTCAATCAAAACATTTATGAATAGAATTCGACTTCGTTCATATGGATACGGTCAATTCGTGGCAGCGGTCGATTCGTTGGACGCAATTTTCGATGACTCGGCCACACATTTCGGCAGAAACGGTCGCTATTTCGCGTTCAATGTTGGCTCTGAGCTCTTCCAACGTCGTCGGCTTGTTGACATAGACCAATGACTTGATGTAGCCCCAAAGAAAATAGTCTAGAGGCGTTAAATCGTAAGAACGAGGCGGCCAATCGACTGGCCCATTTCTTGAGACAAAACGCTCATCACACTTACTCTTCAAAAAATCGATTGTAACGTGTGCTGTGTGGCTTGTGGCACCGTACTGTTGGAACCACATGTCGTCCAAGTCCATATCTTCCAATTCCAGCCAAAAATAATCAGTCAACATGGCGCGATAACGATGGCCATTTACAGTAACGTTACGATCGTTATCGTCGACGAAAAAATATGGTCCAATGACGCCGCCGGCATGCAAACCGCATCAAACAGTTATTTTTTGTGGATGAAGTGGTGATTCATGAAGCACATGTGGATTTTCCCTGACCAATAACGCATATTTTGCTTATTAACGAACCCATTGAGCCAAAAATTAGCTTCGTTGCTGAGGACGATTTTGCGATGAAATTTATCATCTTGGCGCATCTTTCCTAGAGCCCAATCGGAGAACGTACGTCATTTCAAATGGTCCATTGGTTTCAATTCTTGAGCCAGCTTGATCTTGTATGGGTGTAAACCAATATCCTTATGCAAAATTCGTCATAAAGTGGTCTGGGCGATGCCCAATTCTTGAGAACTCCCTGGAATTGACTGTTTTGTATCGTTTACTATGGGAGCGATATTTTCGACACTTCGACCAACCCGTTGTCTCACTGGCACGGCAACATCACACAACGAATATGCAGACTCAAATTTTTGCATTAAACTTGTTATTGTCTATCTACTAGGGCGAGAATTACGGCCGAAATTTGCAGTTAACGCTCTTAAAGTTGCGATCACCGACTCCGAATTTCGGTAGTAAATTTTTATAATTTGCAGACGTTATTCGTTCGTGTTTTTTACCATGATGAAAATGTTGAGCTTACTAAATAAATTGACAGTAACAATTTGATGATTAGTGAAAAGTTGCGTTCAGAAATTTAATTCAAAGTTGTCAAGTCGCTATTGGAAAACCCTGTATTTACTGTGGGCAAAAAATATCGGGAAAAAAAATCTTTATTTATTCTTCTAAAGTAATTTCATTCCCCTCAAAGTAGTCGTCGTCGTCCCCCCCCCCCCCCCCTCTCGGATGCAATACACTTGTGCCAACGTTTTTTCCAATTTTCAAAACATGCTGCAAAGTCCTCTTCCCGTATAGCCTTCAATTTATCACTCGTTTCGGTTTCTATCTCTTCTATCGATTGAAAACGGTATACACGGAGCGGTCTTTTTAGCAAATAGCCAGAAGTCACATGGTGTTAAGTCAAGCAAATACGATGGTGGCGGAAAACTATGGGTGGAGTTTTTAGAAAAATGATCACGAGTTACGAGTGCCGTGTGAGATATTGCATTATCGTGGTGCAAAAACCAAGAATTGCCTCTCCACAAATCCGGTCTATTTTGACGCACAGAATTACGCAAACGGCGCATAACACCCAAGTAGTATTCTTTGTGGACACTTTGGCCGGTTTGAAGGAATTCATAATGCACCACATCAGGATAATCGAAGAAAACTCTCCACATGACATTGATTTTTGACTTGCTTTGACGTGGTTGTTTCGGACTCGGCTCATCGTTGGCACGGTATTCACCCGATTGATTGGCTGTTTCCGGGTCGTAAGCGTAGACCCAAATCTCATCTCCAGTTATGATGCGTTTCACTTGGTTTTGATGGTCGAAAATAGGGATGTAACGGAGCTAAGTTATCCGGAACCGAAGTCGGAACCGGAGTTTTTCAATTTGATTTATTGAAGCCGGAGTCGGAACCGGAGCCGAAGTCGGAGTAGGAATCGGAGTAAAAGAAAAATGTTTTAGATTCGATCGTAATAGATCAAAAAAGAAAACGGAAGAAAGAAAATGAAAATAAGCAAACGTTAACGTCGAGGAAAGTGCTGCCAGAGAGTTTATAAGCAGCTATGGGCAGAGAGCGCTCTGGGAGCGTTGAGAGCAAGAATTAAGAGCAAAGGCTTATGTAGCAACACAAAACGCAACAAAAAATCAAAGACAAAACACAAATACGGAAGCTTTAAATGTTGTGGTGCCCATACCCGTTTATAAATAATCAAAATTATTTTACGGAAAACTGTGCTCGTGTGTGAGATACGTCAAATCGTATCAAATCGATCGAATTAATGCGTTATAACTCCTTCGTTATAACTTTGATTCAAAATTATCGGAACCGAAGTCGGAGGTATAAAGTCAATCGGAAGTTCCGACCTTTCGGCACCGAGTTCGAAGCTCCGTTACATCTCTAGTCGGAAAGCATTGTTTCAGAGATTTCAGTTTTCGGAGGCCCAAATGGTCACTCAAAATGGTTTTCACTGATTCTTCCGATATTTCAAGAAGGTCAGTCCAATTTTTTGATTTTATAGACGTGTATCTCATCAGTTTATGTTGATGGTCTTCCTGGCCGTGACTCATCTTCAACGCTTTCTCGACCCTCTTTGAACATTTTGTACCACTCATAAACTCTTGTTTTAAATAGAGCTTACTCACCGAAAGACTTCTGCAACATTTTCAACGTTTCAGCAGCAGAAATTTCATTCCGCACACAAAATTTAATGGAACTGCGTTATTGAATACTTTCGGACATTTATTTCTTTATTTTAGTGTTTTTTTGTAGGGTAGGAATATTACATAGAATACTACGTGGGCTATAGTCTGCCCACAAGGAATACGAGAAAAATGTATAAAATATTTTTACTTTATTTTTAAGGAGATAAAAACTAATACTAAGTCTTAATTATATCTAGAGAATATACACAGGAAATAAGTGGGGTTGAAGCTAAGAAGGTTATTTCGGAGTTCGGATCTGCTGAGATGAAAGTCGAATTCATTGATCATGTTATTGGTCAGACGAAGCATTCTAGTTATAGGTTCGCCGCATCCATAGCTAGGCGGTGCGACGAAAGTTGAGATGGAAGAGACAATTGAAACGATATCAATTGAAGCAGTGTGGAGCAGTGCGCAATTAATGATTCCGCCAAGTAAAAATAAATAAATAACTGGCCATTTCAGCCCTTGAAAGGACTTTGACCTAGCTTCTTATGATCAATTGTGTTGTGCGTGTTATTAAGTTTGTACACAATTGACCGAGAACCGGACATACATGCTTAACGCCGACTCCGAACGGCGATGAACGGAAAGTTCTCGTTCTCAAGATGCTTTACATGGCATTTTGATTACTCTCTGAGGTTTGCCATTGTCTGCAGAGAGGTGGCGGCCGTACAGAATAATAATTTTAATTCAAATCATTTTCTGTCGCTGCTGGGGTTCGAACCTGGGTTTCCAAAGTTCTTTGACATAGCGGCCACGCACTTTAACCAACTACGCCACGGACGCCACGATAACCTGCGTTTTTCAAGAGTTTGCATGTTAATCCGGGAAGGAAGCGGGCACCGCCGGGAAGGCCGCGTGGTGCGAATTGAATGAATCTATGTTGTACAGCTTCGATACGCAGTGAATGAGAGCCATAGGGAGGTAACCAAACCAAGGGTTAGGTAGAGGGATTTGGTAAGGTATGGGTTGGAGAACTCCCTAAGCCACTGTTTCACAAAACTAAGTGTAGAATTGGCTCTACTTATAAGATTATCAAGAAGGGACCGAAAATTAAGTTCCTTATCGCAAATTATACCCTAATCCCGCAAAGAACTAACTGAGAAGATAAGTGATTTAATTAATGTTTATTTATCAACCACAACTTAACATAGTTCTTAAATAAATTAAACACAATTTACGCTTTAATTCGATTGTTAAAAAAATTTCCCGCGCTCAAGGGAACACCTACATGTGGCTCTGCCAAGTCCTTTCGTATAATTGAAGTTCCTAATGATGAAACTAATGTTGGTATTTTTTGCTGCGCTAGTAGTTCAGAATTTGGCAGAGCTGGAGGAGATTTCGGCATTGTAATTGCGGCTCTCTTTGGTTCTTGTCTTGCAATTGGACGATAAGATGCCGCAGGTATTGACAATGGTGCTTGAACTGTGATGGAACCTGGAAGAAGAAAAGGATGTTCAAGTGGCTGTGGAATCATTAGTTCTTATTTTGGGGAATATGATAACAATACTGGTACCTTAAGTGGTTTTGAATGGTCAGGTGATGGACTTGGTGACGGTAGTGGTAGCTTTGGTAGTGGTGGAATTGGCACAGCACATGGAGGTTCCTCCGATGGTGGCGGTAATGATACCATTGGTGGAGCTGGAAGCGGTTCTGCTGGAGGAGGCAGCGGTAACGTTGGCGGTACTGGTGGTGGGAGTAATGGCACTGGTTCCTTTGGTGGTAATGGTGATGGTAACGCTGGTGGAGCTGAATGTAGTGGTGGTGGTGGCAGCGGTACCTTTGGTGGTGGTGGTGAAGGTAACACTGGTGGAGCTGGATGTGGTGGTGGTAGTTGTATCTTTGGTGGAACAGCACATGGTGGTGGCGGTGGTGCCAGTGGTATCTTGGGTGGTGATGGTAATGGCAACGCGGGTGGAGGTGAATGTGCTGATGGTGGTGGCAGGGGCATTTTTGGTGGTGGTGGTAATGGATCTGCTGGTTGAGCAGGGTGTGACAAAGGTGGAGTTGAAGACAATAATGCTGGAATTAAAGACACTGCAGGAGACAGTAGATCCAGGCCAACATCTATATCAACAAGAGAAGGCATTAGTGGAGGTGGTGCTACTGGTAGAGTTGGTGGCAATGGAACTGGAGCAGCAGGTTTAGGAGAGAGTATGTTCAGGTCAACATCTGCATTAACAAGAGGAGCTGATGCTCCTGGTGAAGTTGGTGGCAATGAAGCCGGTGCTGCAGAACTTGGAGATAGAAGATTGACATCAACATCTGCATCAACAAGAGGAGGAAGTATTAGAAGTGGTGCTGGTGGGGTTGGTGATAATGGAGCAGGTGCAGCGGGCTTTGGCGACAGTAAATCAATGTCTATATCTGCATCAATAAGAGGAGGAAGAAGTGATACTGCTGGTGGTGTTTCTGGCAATGGAGCTGGTGCTGAAGGTTTTGGAGATAGTAAATCTATGTCTACATCTACATCAACAAGTGAAGAAAGTATTGAAAGTGGTGGTGCTGGTGGAGTTTGCGACAACGAAGCTGGTGCAGCAGGCTTTGGAGATAGTAGGTTCAGGTCAACATCTGCATCAATAAGAGGAGGAAGTATTAGAAGTGGTGCTGCTGGTTGGGTTGATGGTACTGGAGCTGGTGCAGCAGGCTTTGGACATGGTAGGTTCACATCAACTTCTGTTGGAACTGGTGGGGTTGGCGGCATCGGAGCTAGTGCAGTAGGCTTGGGTGACAGTAGGTTCAGGTCAACATCTGCATCAACAAGACCTGGTGATACTGGTGGTGTTGGTGGTAATGGATCTGGTGCTGAAGGCTTTGGAGATAATAAATCAATTTCTACATCTGCATCAACAAGAGCTGGTGCTGCTGGTGGTGTTTGTGGCAATGGAGCTGGTGCTGAAGGTTTTGGAGATAGTAAATCTATGTCTACATCTGCATCAACAAGAGGTGGAAGTATTAGAAGGGGTGCTTCTGGTTGGGTTGGTGGTACTGAAACTGGTGCAGCAGGTTTTGGAGACTGTAAAAAAATGTCTATATCTGCATCACCAAGAGGAGAAAGTATTGGGAGTGGTGCAGTTGGTGTCATTGGAGATGGTGCTGCAGGCTTTGAACATGGAGGGTTCACATCAACTTCTGTTGGAACTGGTGGGGTTGGCGGCTTCGGAGCTGGTGCAGTAGGCTTGGGCGACAGCAAGTTCAGGTCAACATCTGCATCAACTAGAGGAGAAGGTATTGCAACGGGTTCCACTTGCGGAGTTGGTGGCAATGGAGCTGGAGCAGCAGATTTTGGAGACAATAGGTTCAGGTCAATATCTACATCAACAAGTGGAGAAAGTATTGAATCTGGTGCTACTGGTGGAGTTGGTGGTAATGGAGCAGGTGCAGCAGGCTTTGGACATGGTGGGTTCACATCAACTTCTGTTGGAACTGGTGGGGTTGGTGGCATCGGAGCTGGTGCAGACGGCTTGGGTGACAGTAGGTTCAGGTCAACATCTGCATCAACGAGAGGAGAAAGTATTGCAACGGGTTCCACATGCGGAGTTGATGGCAATGGAGCTGGATCAGCAGATTTTGGAGACAATAGGTTCAGGTCAATATCTACATCAACAAGTGGAGAAAGTATTGAATCTGGTGCTACTGGTGGAGTTGGTGGTAATGGAGCAGGTGCAGCAGGCTTTGGACATGGTGGGTTCACATCAACTTCTGTTGGAACTGGTGGGGTTGGTGGCATCGGAGCTGGTGCAGACGGCTTGGGTGACAGTAGGCTCAGGTCAACATCTGCATCAACAATAGCTGGTGATGTTGGTGCTGATGGATCTGGTTCTGAAGGCTCTGGAGATAATAAATCAATTTCTACATCTGCATCAACAAGAGCTGGTGCTGCTGGTGGTATTTGTGGCAATGGACCTGGTGGTGAAGGCTTTGGAGATAATAAATCAATTTCTACATCTGCATCAACAAGAGCTGGTAATACTGGTGGTGTTGGTGGTAATGGATCTGGTGCTGAAGGCTTTGGACATGGTGGGTTCACATCAACTTCTGTTGAAACTGGTGGCATCGGAGCATGTGCAGTAGGCTTGGGTGACAGTAGGCTCAGGTCAACATCTGCATCAACAAGAGCTGGTGCTGCTGGTGGTGTTTGTGGCAATGGATCTAGTGCTGAAGGCTCTGGAGATAATAAATCAATTTCTACATCTGCATCAACAAGAGCTGGTGCTGCTGGTGGTGTTTGTGGCAATGGATCTGGTTCTGAAGGCTCTGGACATAATAAATCAATTTCTACATCTGCATCAACAAGAGCTGGTGCTGCTGGTGGTGTTTGTGGCAATGGATCTGGTGGTGAAGGTTTTGGAGATAATAAATCAATTTCTACATCTGCATCAACAAGAGCTGGTAATACTGGTGGTGTTGGTGGTAATGGATCTGGTGCTGAAGGCTTTGGACATGGTGGGTTCACATCAACTTCTGTTGAAACTGGTGGCATCGGAGCATGTGCAGTAGGCTTGGGTGACAGAAGGCTCAGGTCAACATCTGCATCAACAAGAGCTGGTGCTGCTGGTGGTGTTTGTGGCAATGGATCTGGTGCTGAAGGCTCTGGAGATAATAAATCAATTTCTACATCTGCATCAACAAGACCTGGTGCTGTTGGTGGTGTTTCTGGCAATGGAGCTGGTGCTGAAGGTTTTGGAGATAGTAGATCAATGTCTACATCTGCATCAACCAGAGGTGGAAGTATTGGAAGTGTTGGTGGTAACGGAGCTGTAGTTTTCGGTGTTACTGGTAGACATGGAAGTGGAGGGGCGTCATGTGCTGTATTGATTGGTGGCTTTAGTATGAGAAGCAGCACGGATCGAGGAGCTTTCTTTAGTAGTTCCAATATATCAAAAATTGATTTTTCGGATAATATTAAATTCGGCGGTGTTTGAGGCTTAGCTATGTTTGAAGTGGTTGTAATATCTGCTTTTTGATCAGCTGGAAGTGGTATAACTAAAGCTGAGCCAAGGTTAAGACCTGGAAATGAATCATAAAAAATTATTAGTATTTTTTTAAGGATATTGTTGAATGTATAGAATAAATTATTTACCCAGACTTAGGAACAATATAAAAAATAATCTTTTTAAACGCATTTTGGTTGCAACTTGGATGTCAATTAATATCACTTAATTGATACCACTCTTGCGTTGTGCTGCTCTATATAATCAATTTTTTATATTTACCATCTGTTTTAAAGCTTTTCACGCAAGATCTTAAACATTGTGAATGCGTGAGATTTTTTTCGAAATCTTAGTATCGTCACGTTTTTCTTTTTGTCAATCTTTTTATCAGCAGCAAATGAGAGAATGCGTTTTTTTTTTTCTTATCGTAGGCGGAAAATAATTTCAGATTATATATGTTAAGATATTATATTTGGGTGTAAGTAGCAAAACTGCTGGATCTACTATATATGTTTGTTTGCTATTGAATAAAATATATTAAGTTTTTATGATATGAGAACAATTTAAATAATTTTTTTATTTTGTTAAAAGGTCTTTCAATCTATACTATCTAATAATATAAGACAATGTCTTTTTATTTATAATCGAGAAATTAAAAAAAAAAGTATTCGAAAATGTAATATTACCTTAATGCGAAGACAAAGTTTCAAATTATGCGAAATTAATGATTTCACAAAAACCGAAGAATAAGTATGAAACAAGTTTTTCGAAAAACGAGAGTTCTAATGTTATAGATAGAAGTCAATATACCATCTTGATCAAAAAGTTCCCGGAATTTATTCAGGAAATTAAAAATACAAGATAATACATCAAAATCGATATTTTCCCCATCAACTGCAACGCACTTATGCCAGCGCTTAATCCAATCCTCGAAACATTTTTTATGTTTGGTTTGCAGTATGGCCATCAGAGCCATCTTCGATTTTTCCATGATCTCATCTTGGGTGCTAAAACGCGTTCCGCGAAGCGCTTTCTTGAATTGACCAAATAGGAAGAAGTCGCAGGGAGCCAAATCAGGTGAACTCGGTGGTTGTTGAATGGTATTCATTTCGTTTTTAGCCAAATGTTCACGGATAACGATGGTATTGTGCGACGGTGCGTTATCGGGGGGCAAGATGCACGAGTTGCTTGTCCACAAATTCGGTCTTTTTTGGCGAATTGCTTCACGCAAACGTCTCATAACGCCCAAATAATACTCCTTGTTGACTGTTTGGCCTTGTGGAAGGAATTCATGATACACAACACTCTTATAATCCATGAAAACAGTGAGTATCGCCTTCTTTTTCGACTGAAAACGACTTGGTTTTTTCGGTCGCGGCTCATTCGGTGCACGCCATTCACCCGCTTGATTTCTGGATTGCGTGTCATACTCATAAATTTACGTCTCGTCTCCAGCAATGATCTGTTTGATGAATGTTGTTTCGGATTCGGCCTTGGAAATCATGTCCTTTGCAACGTCAACACGGTCCCTTTTTGCATGAAATTCAGGTCTTTCGGCACCAGCTTTGCAGCGACACTTCTGAGACCCAAATCATTAACCAAAATGTCTCGAACGGATCCAACAGCAATGGCCAACTCCTCTACCATCTCTCTAATGATCAATTTGAGGTCTACGGTCATCCATTCTTTGATTTTATTGACGTTTTCGTCGGTTTTCGATGTCGATGACCTGTCACTGCATTGATCATCGTTCGCGGACTCACGGCCACGTCTGAAACGTTCGTGCCACTGATAAACGACTGTTTTCTTCAGAGTATCGTTCCCAAAATACTTTTCTAGCATTTGCAATGTCGTCGCACCATCGAAACCGTTTTTAACGCAAAATTTAATACAAACTCGTTGTTGCAAATTCAATTTCATTTTTAAAATTGTACGAAATCGAAAACACGCACAATTGCAAATGTACTCAATACGGCGTCACTTTTTAAGGGTGGTTAAATTTTAAGGGTCGATGTTGATTTTGAATAAAGCAGAAATTATTTAGGAAATTACTGTCATTTATTTTTTTTATGATAATATTGGTATGGTTCAATTATGTATGGAACAAAATATCGGCCAAATGGCCGCCGCAACCAATGACGCTGAGGCATAAGTGAGGTTCTATGCCGTTAATGTGCCGAATTATCTCATCCTTTAGCTCTTGAATTGTTGCTGGCTTATCGACGTACACCTTTTCTTTCAAATAACTCCAAAGAAAGAAGTTCAACGGTGTCAAATCACATGATCTTGGTGACCAATTGACCATCCTGTTGAAACTACATGTCGTCCACATCCATATCTTCCAATTTGGGCCATAAAAAGTTCGTTATCATCTCACGATAGTGAACACCATCCACAGTAACTGCCTGACCGGCCTCATTATGGAAAAAATACGGTGGATTATCATTCGCCCAAATGTGGCAATTCTGCTTATTGACGAATCCACTGAGGTGAAAATGTGCCTCATCACTGAAGATGATTTTTATTATTATGAAGAGCCCATTTTCATAATATCTTTCCATGGTTCAAATGGAGTTTGTCTGAAATTGAGAAATGTTAAATGAAATGCAGAAAAAACTTGACGTTTAGGTGTGGTTCACATTCAACATCGGCCCTTAAAATTTAACCACCCTTTACAAATGTAAAGCTATAAAGCTGAAAATTTCATAGAATGTCAATGACAGATGTGACCACTTAAAATAAAGAAAACTCAAATTGGGTGACTGAAAGCGTCCAACGGTGGTGATTCCGGTAACTTTTTGATGAAGGTGGTATGTGATCTTTCACAGGAAAAGGGATCTTATCTTCCCGGAATCAAAATTAATTTTTTTTTTGCATTCCTTAACACTACATATCATTTTGAACAAAAAGACATATCAATCACCAAAAAAATTTTAAAAATTGGTTTACGTATAGCATTTTGAAGTTCTCGCATGCAAATCTTACGTTTTGATATATTGATGTTTAAAGTTTGACAATTAAAATAGACCTTAACTTCCTCATTGAAATTATATCGTGGAGATTGCGGAAAATCTCTTTTTCTAGTATTTCCGATTTAATAATCGACTTAAAACCAATTGTAAAATGCTCAGAACATATCTGGGCAGTATTACCAACCTTAACCTGAAAACCTTAATCTTTGTTAAGCCATCCTGAAAAATTTGGTCCGGGAAGATAAGGTCCCTTTTCTTGTAAAACATCATATTTGTTATTCTGAAATCAGTACCTTTCGTTTGAATAACCACACTTTATACAAAATATTTTGTTAAGCGAAGTGAAGAGATACATAATATTGAAACAAAATGGGGGGAGTGAACAAGGATTGTTTATTTAAATAGCCTTGAAGAACTATTGTATCTTAAATTAAATTTTTATTTTTATTTTTAATTTTTTATTAAACAAATACAAATACATTTATTGTCAGTATAACTAAGATAGGGTAAGTCTGGGGTAATTTTGTTGTTAGAGAATCTAATTTGCTTTTTTAAAGGAATGTTTTTTCTTAACTTAATTAACCTACTATCAGAACTGTAAAAGAATGCAATCATTTGTGATTATAAATCATGTGATTTATATTCAAATGAATGGATTCGTTTTTTCAAATCATTGAATGTGATTTGAAATTTCCAGTACCAATCAATAATTTGAAAAAATTTAGTGATACCACTTTTTCAAATCATTGATTGGGACTTCATGAATGCAATCACTTTTTCAAATCATTGATTGTGATTTGAAATTTCAAGTCCCAATCAATTTTTTGAAAAAATGCATGCAATCATGTTCGTCAAAACGGATCGTTTTGAATATTGGGCACATTGGATAGTTATACGGAATTTGTCAATGTGACGTCATTTGTTTTATATTTCAGAGTGGCTTGGCAGTAACCTTATATAGCCCTCGTAGTTATATAGGGTGTAACAACAATGAGTGTATGGTTGCAAAGGCGTATTTTTTAATAATCTCTATGTGCCTACTTTGTAATCCAATAAAAATTTAATAGTCATCCAAACAATAACACTTTTAATTCAAAAAATCAAATCTTACACCTCTTGTTGATAGGTCATCAACATTTGTTTCTGGTTTTGGTTTTGATTTTAGTTTCGATTTTGATTTTAGTTTTGATTCTAGTTGTATAGATTTTAGTTTTGATTCGTTACACAAATGCTGATCCTTAAAGTATACTTCAAAAATAGCAACGGTTACCATTGCATTCACATTTATTGTAATTCACATTTATTTTACTTAGCAAATAAAATTCAACATAGAGTGTTTGGTACACATTTGTTTTAGTGACATTTGCTTTGTTATTATATTTATTACAATTATTATTATTTTATTTTTTTATTTATTTTTCTTCTATTTATTTGCACAACATGCGTAGCTTAGCTTTTTTTTTTTTTTTGTTTTTTTTTTTTGTTGAGTTACCAAAATTAAGCCTTATTTGTGCATGGCTGGTTGTTGATATTTCTTGGCTAGCTACTGTTTACTGGAATATGTATTTCTTGTCAGGGGTTTCTCTGAGGATTTGATGCAATTTAAGCTATACACACGCGTCACGTACTCACTACGTAATTACAGAATACGTGAGATTTTTTCAAAAGAAATTCTTAAAATTCACACAAAAAAAAATTTCGCTGGAGAAAGTGGTAGACCGTAGCGAATGATATAGTGCGGGTTGGGGTATGAAGTTGTGTTTTGTGTTAATTTTGCATTGAAGCTAGGGGGCTCATTTGTCAAACATATTTTTGTAGTAAATATTCTTATCATGGTCCTGGTTTGTGCTGTGACTCCTTAATACTTTTTGGCTTATTTTTTAAAATTTACTTCTATGAGTAAGATTGGCTATTAAATAAGCCGAAAAAAGAAACGCATTTTTCATTACCAAGCTTGTGAATAATATCTTCTTTGGTGTAAAAACTCGACAAGTTTAAGCAAATAGTTGGAAAAGTGATAATTTTTATCAATGATTTTTCATTTATCGTTGAAGATATTTCTTATATCGTACTTAAAAGAAGGATATCTTATGTTATTCATGTTATTTGGGTATAACTCAGTGTTGATCACGTAATACCCTCGCGGGGAGAACGACACTGCGTCTGTTTACGTAAATACGAAAGAGTAAATGAAACAAATACTGCTGGTATGATCAACACTGCTTATTCTGTTGGAAGATCTGTTTTTAATTATTTGCGAAATATTCAACATTTCATTTCAGCATGCTTCTGATTATATTTCGCTTATTATTGAAGTTTTTCTTAACCCTTAACTGGTACACATGGTCTGTGGGACCACAATACAAAAAATAAAAGAGTATATTTCTCTTATTATTGTTTTATAAAATAACCAAAAACAAAATAACTAAAAAAAATAACTCAAAAAATTCTGTCTAAATAGGAAAAACAAACTTAATTTAAGGTGTTCTCAAAAAAAAAAAACATGAGTCTAACTAAATTTGTGTTTTTTTAGCATTTTAAGGTGGCGTGGTCCCTGAGACCAGATGTACTGTTAGTGTGCTTATTTTAAGGTGTACCACACTAAGGGAAAAAAATATTAAATTTATCCAAAAAGTTTTTTAATATATCCAAAAAGCGAGTAATTTTTCCAGCAATAACGCATTTACTTAAATCGACTACGTAAATATTTAAAATTTATTTAAATACTTTTTTAATTAAATAAAATATTAAAATATTTAAACAGAATTAATAAAAAATATATTAAAATTATGCACGAATATATTTAAATATCTTTCAAATATTTAACATTTGAAAATAAAACCATTGCATTCAAGGAAAATTTATATAAAACTAGTAAGAAATGATCTTCGACAGGCCCGAAGTTAAAATACCTCCACGGCCGAACCAAAGTATATTCAAAGTCTTAAGCAATCAATAAAATGTTTATCTGTAAAAACGTTTTCGTTATATTTTTAACAGAAAATATTCGCTTTTGTTGTTTGATAAAATGGCTTTGTATGGGAGGTGGGCGTGGTTTTCACCCAATTTGGCTCATTTACGAACTTGACCTTCATTTTTTAGATAAAAGCTTAAATATTGAATTTTGTGATGATAGCTTTGAAATTACGGCTGTAATCGTGATCACAGACAGACGGACAGACAGACGGACATGGCTAAATCAACTCGGGTGGTGATGCTGATCAAGAATATATATACTTTTCTATACCTACCACGCCTCCTTATGGGCGTTACAAACGGAGTGACAAAATTAATATACCCCCATTTACGTTTTTTAAACGTGGAGGTATAAATATTGAAATTGAAAACCAATTTATTTGAATATTTCCCACCAGCTGCGTCCATGTTAGGGCACCAAATGTCAAAAATAGTATAAACTATAAAAAAAAAATTTAGATATAGAATAAAAAGCAAATTATGCAGGTAAACCGGTTCAAGATGTTCTTGAGAAAATACCGAGTAGTCACTCCACCCTACATAATTTCATTATGCATTGCAATCACCATCGCACTCACAAATCATATTTGCCAAATATCCAGGCTATATTACCCTTGCAACATTAACTACATGAGAACTATAAGAAACCTGCAATTGCAAGAAATATACTGCAGGAACAGAGTGCGATGCTGTTGCTGCTTGCCGGAATATGTGTGTACGTGTGCGATGCTGTTGCTGCTTGCTTGTATGGAATATGTGTGGTATGAATACAATTCAAATACGGGAAAAAAACGAGTTGTAAAGAAAACATTTGATTTATCCACGTAAATATTTAAATAAAATGTATACTCAGGCGTGGATAATGCTAATATGCGTTATTTCCCTTAGTGCAGTTAACGGTTAAAAATAGATATTCCACTGACAGAACTTTGTACTCCAGAATGATGAACTTTTTTGAAGATATTTGCGAATTTAAAAAATTAAAAGTATAATTGATCCTAAGAAGTCCAGTAAAAGACCTTTGAAGGTCTAAAAGAATGAATTGATTTTGTTTTTTAGTAATTCTTTGGTAAAAATGAGTTAAAACAAATATTTGATTTAGGAACTGCTATTATTTCGAAGGATGGAAATTTTAGAAGGATTACAACTATTTCCTTTATATTTATATTTTTTAAATTGAACAAAAAATAAAATAAAAAAATTCTAAGTATAAAAACTCAAACTAAATCCTCTGCGTGAACATAGCTTAAGACAGTTGCTACATATATTTTGGGAATAAATACAAAGACCTATTTTTTTCACTGAAAAACATTTTTGTATGTGTTCAACCTAATTTTTATAACATCCCATTTCGCTTGAGCCACCTACAAAGCATTGTTTTTGAACGCATCAACGTCGAAAATCGTAGATCTATGTACCACATAAAACATAGGCACAAAAATGGATCTTGATAAGTCAAACGCCTTATCAACACTACTATCCTTGTAATATGAGCGTAGCAATACTGCTAAAAGCTTTTTAGCAATTGCCTGCCACAGAGATGGCAGCACCTCTGTTGCTGTAGTAGCACTGCTCGGCTAATGATGAGTTTCTTGCCATTTAATGCATTTATATTTATTTTTGTATGCTTATGTTTATATATTTATTTATTTTTAGCATTTTACTGTAGAAAATTTCATAAAAAAAGAAAATAGATTCTTTTTTATTGTAAAATTTACATGACAGAGCGTAGTCAAAAATGGATTTTTACAGCAACGCAATGAAAAAGAAATAAAAAGCTTTGGGCTGCTTAATGAAGCGTGCATGAATAATTTTTTTTTATTGATTTTGAATATGGTATTTAAACGTAAAGCGTAATAACTTTTTAGGGGTAGGTATTAAAAATTTAGTTATGTAATAGTTTAAGCTAAACGGCTTAAGCCAATTAGTGAAAGAATTATTAAAAACGGTTCAGTAGTTCTTAAATTTACCTCACACGCCTGTACGGTATAGTAACCCATTTTGTTTCTTATCCCCTTAAGATGTTTCAAATTGTATTTAGCATTTTAGTAGCCTAAACTCTTATTTCTTAAATAACACAATTAGGGTATTCACAAGGTCTCATAAAGTCAAATGTCTTAAATTGAAAACATTAAAATTTACAACAAGTGTGAACAACCTCCCATAACTTATTGTGCTATTTCAACTCTCAATCAGCTGATGCAAAACAAATTTAAATAAATATTTGTTATCACAATGCCAAAAGAAAGCGAAAGAAACAAAATAATAGCCGGTTTGTGCAAAAAGCATATTTTGCACGTTATTGAATACGACACTCAATAAACATAGCTTTTAGAGTTGTAATATTTTAGTACTTTTTTATATGGAAGGCAACAACCATATTTTTAAACTAGTGTAAAATTGTATTACATTATGATAATATGACATGATAGCACACCTTGTGAATACCCTAAATGTTACAAAATAAAAAAAAAATTAAAAAATTTTAGCCCGAGACATAGTAAAGGTTGTAGGTCTTATTAAACATAAATAAACATACCCACAAAATCGGAGTTTGTGGTCAAAAGAACCAATTTAAGGTAGGTGCATGTATAGTTTTTTATGTAACTCTATTATATATAGATTAATTTTAAAAATTTATATAATATAAAATAAACTGGCCATTTCAGCCCTTGAAAGGATTTTCACCGAACTTCTTCAAAGATCAAATTGTGTTGTACGTGTTATCAAATGTTTGTACGCAATTGATCGAAAACTGGACCTACTAGTTTTATGCCCACTCCGAACGGCGAATGTACATGTTCTCAAGAAGCTTTACATGGTATTATTTACTCTCTGAGGTTTGCCATTGTCTGCAGAGAAGTGACGTCCGAACAGAAAAATTAATTCAATGGAAAAAACTTTTTTTGTCATATGGAATTGAACCAGGGTTCTCTGGCGTATGGGTCACGGACTCTACGGACACGGCCGCCATAATTTTAAAAACTTAAACGTTTATAAAAAGAAGAAGAATATACATTCCTTGTGATGGAAGCTATAGAAACCTGCCTTCACAGAAAAAGTTCAAACAACATGCTGGCAAACTATTGCAGATCAATTAAACGTGAAACCAATGGGAATAAATATTAAGAAAAAGGTCAAATAAACATTTTTTGAAAAAAAAAACTTTGAGTTTTATTATGAATACTAAAAATTCGATGGTACTATTGAGGGTATTCACAAGGTGTGCTATCATGTCATATTATCAAAATGTAATAAAATGTTCCACTAGTTTAAAAATGTAGTTGTTGCCTTCCATATAAAAATAGTACTAAAATATGACAACCCTAGAAGCTATGTTTTTTGAGTGTCATATTCAATAACGTCCAAAGTATACTTTTTGCACAAACCGGCTATTATTTCGTCTTTTTCGCTTTCTTTTGGCATTGTGATAACAAATATTTATTTTAATATGTTTTGCATCAGCTGATTGAGTATTTCAACTCTCGCACAATAAGTAATGAGAGGTTGTTCACACTAGTTGTAAATTTGTATTTTTTCAACTTAAGACATTTGACTTTATGAGACCTTATGAATACCCTAATTGTATTTCAGTATTTTATATTTAATTGTATTTCAGTAAAATATAGCTTTTTGAACGCAAAATAAAACAGGCTTTTAGAATCCTGCCAAAATTAATGGTGCCACAAAACAAAATTTGCCAACAAAACTTTGTTAAACTTGAAGAAATTTTAAAAAACAAAAATGAGAAATTTTTAAATGATTTTACCTGTAACTTTGTGAATTTGTTCGGTCTATATACTGTCTTAAAGATATATTCTTCTTCTTCTTTTTATCAACATTTAAATTTCTTAAAATTGATTTCGATATAATGGAGTTACATAACAAACTATACATGCACCTTCATAAAATTGGTTTTTTGAACACAAATCCCGATTTTGAGGGTATATTAAAAAAACTAAGTATGCAGCTATCTTATGTTCAACCAGACCTACTACCTTTACTATGAACACTAAGGGAAATAACGCATATTAACATTATCCACGCCTGAGTATATATTTCATTTAAATATTTACGTGGATAAATCAAATATTTTCCTTACAACTCGTTTTTTTCCCGTATTTAAATTTTATTTATGCCACACACTGACACACATATTCCATACAGCTGCCAAGCAGCCGCCAAGCAGCAGCAGCATCGCACAGGAACAGAGTGCGATGCTGCTGCAGTTTCTTCGCACCAGCCGTTGCAGGTCTTATAGTTCTCATTTAGTTAATGTTGCAAGGGTAATATATCATGGATATTTGGCAAATATGATTTGTGAGTCGGTGGTGAGTGCGATGCTTGATGAATTCATGTAAGGTGGAGTGACAACTCTGTATTTTCTCAAGAATGTCACTCCACTCTACATGATTTCATCATGCATCGCACTCACCACCGTACTCACAAATCATATTTTCTCAAAAAGAAAATAAAATATACCACTAAATGGCGTTTGATATGGACGCAGCTCGTGGGAAATATTCAAATAAATTGTTTTTCAATTTCAATATTTTTATATAAATTTTCCTTAAATGCGATAGTTTTATTTTCAAATAGTAAATATTTGAAAGATATTTAAATATATTCGTGCATAATTTTATTATATTTTTTATTAATTCTGTTTAAATATTTTAATATTTTATTTAATTAAAAAAGTATTTAAATAAATTTTAAATATTTACGTAGTCGATTTAAGTAAATGCGTTATTGGTACAAAAATGACTCGCTGTTTGGATAAATTAAAAAAGTTTTTGGATAAATTTAATATTTTTTTCCCTTAGTGTATCGAGGCGAGTTTGTTTTCACTGTAACACCGTGTTGTATATATTGTTTTCTATTATTTTTTTAAATTTATTGTTTTTTTCTGTCTTTTTCCATTTATATTTCTATTCTGTTGTAATTGCATTTAACAACAATTTTTATATTTTTATTTCCCATTCATTCTATACTTTTAATTTTTTTTTCACTTTTACTTATTAACTCTCTTCTTTCGTTTGTTTTTTTCTTCTTCCCTTATTTCGATTATTAACTTTACTTTTCTGTTCTATAGTCTTGAACCAATTTTCATTTTTATAACTTACCTAGAAATATTTTTATTTCCTGTGTTACTATTGTTCTCATTTCTTTTTCATTTTCATTTCTTACATTCATAAATTTTCATTTGTTTTTTATTTAAAATTGTTTCTTCAATATATCCTTCCTTATTTTTTCTATAACCCATACACCTCCCTCCACTTAATCACACCCCATCAAACAATAGAACTCTGCCAAGCTACTTTCATGCATCCATAGAACTGACAATATTGACATATCAATTGTTCATGTCTGACAGCTCACGCGTCAGTCACATGTCGCACTTGACAGCTTTGCACTGTGCAAAGTGCAAACGTCAAAGTGCTTCGCAACTAGTTCATAAAACTGCAACCCCTAAAAAAAAGAATTGTAAATCGATTGCGCAAAATTGCGTAGTTAATTTGTCAGAATAAAGGAAGTAATAAAGCAAAAGTCAAAATTAATTAAAATCTAGAGGCTGATGAGAATTGGGTGTTGGTTGCAACACCAGGCAACAAACAAACAAACAAACAAACAAGGCAATAAGTCTGACAAACTAAATAAAAGCAGGCCAAAAATAACTTTTTCAAATGCAATTTCGTATTTATATCCAATTTCACAGCGTCTAGATTTGATCACGTGAGTCAATATTTATTAAAGATTTTTTTTTTTGTTTTTTCGGCATCTCTAAGGTTTTCTGCAATTTGCTGACTTATTAAAGTTTCTTAAAATTAATTTCTTAATAATTTCATCCAATTCGTGCGATAAAATTAAATGCAACGTCAGCGTTTTCTGACGCGTGGTTTGCGCTGTGTAGCATTCTTATCGTGTTGTTTTTCGTGATTTTTTTGCAAACTTTTTTTATCATGTTTAATTTTTTATTGTTTTTCTGATGTTTTGGTTGTTGCTTTGTTGCTGTTGTTTTTTTTTTTTTTTCTTAACTATCACGTTTAACATCTGATGTAACCGTGTTTATTGCGTGAAATAAAAAAGTTCTTTGAATCGTGCCTGGGTAGAACCAAAATGCCCACAAATATAGCAAAAAGCATTAAATGAAAAACAAATAAAAAAAAATTTTGTAAGCTTGAAAAAATATACAGTTTGTCAAGAAAGTATTTTGACTGTAAAACAAAAAAAAATCCAAATTTGCTTATTTTTTATATTTATTAAAAAAAAAACTTGTTCACCAAAATTTTCCTAAAAATTCCATAGAATCTCCATTAAAAGAAAAAGATCTAAAAAATATATTTCTTAACTGCTCCTAAAGATATACAAGCTTTATTTGCAGATAATGTAATCTGCTTGTGTGATTTGATAGCTTAATGAAGCCACCCTGTATCAGCAGACAAACAAACAAACAAACGAACTCAATCAAAATAAACCATTATTACGCACATAATAATACCTGTTTTGTTGTTGTTGCTGTTATTTTCTGATATGCTCTCAGCCTAAAAGTACAAAACAAAAAATTTGCATAAGAAAGCAACTTTTCGTTTATCTTACAGCAAAAACAAAAAAAAAAAAACAACAGCAACCAAAACAAAAAATTTATTTATGCAAATGTAAAATAATTGAATAAATTGCTGACGTACGTTAATCAGTAACAGAGTGAAGCCCGTAATTGTTGGTTCATTTTGACAAGGGTACAAAAAATTCAATGCGTGTGCCCTCAAAATAAAATTAGAGAAACCACACCAGAACTGGTAAAAATAACAACAACAACAATAACATCAAAAAGGTAAATACAATTTATGCAAATCAAAAGTATGAGAAAAAACAAAGCCACGCGCTTGAGATTTCTTTGAAGTATCTTGTCTGCCATAACATGAAGTGAGACTTTTTCGTATCAAGCAAAGCATACTTTTAGGAACTCTCAACAATAATTATTAAGGACTTTATTTAGTTTGTAAAGTCAATGGTTGGCATTGTTAATTTGCTTAAGCATAAGCTTGATAATGATGTTATTGCTTTTATACATCCGTTTTTTTTAAGGTCTTTGCGGTTGAATAATTCTACGCGGTTCACCGAACTTTCGTCTTAATTGATTTGCTTACGTTGATCTCCCTCCCCCACTAGATTCTTTTTAAGCTGAAATTAGTTTTATTTAGAATAGGCTTGTAGCGAACATGAAAGAAAGTTCATTTTGGTAGAATTTAACATCAAGTCAGTCCAAAAATATGTTTTATACTTAGAAAAGCTTTCAAAGGAACATTAAAATAATTTTGATTTAAATAGAAACTAATTTGAAAACTACTTCTATTTTTTTTTTAATATAACATGACATGACATGACATATGACATAATATATGACATAAAATATGACATTACATATGACATGAAATATGATATGACATATAACATGACATATGACATAACATATGACATGACATATGACATGACATATAACATGACATATTGCATGACATATAACATGAAATATGACATGACATATGGCAAGACATATGACATGGCATATGACATAACATATGACATGACACAAAATATGAAATATAAAATATGAAATATGAGATGATCAATGACATGACATATGAGATGACACGAAATATGAAATATGAAATATTAAACATGAAATACGAAATATGAAATATGAAATACGAAATATGAAATATAATATATGAAATATGAAATATGATATATGAAATATGAAATATCAAATATGAAATATGAAATATGAAATATGAAATATGATATATGAAATATGAAATATCAAACATGAAATATGAAATGTGAAATATAAAATTTGAAATATAAATATGAAATATAAAATATGAAATATGAAATATAAAATAAGAAATATGAAATATGAAATATGTAACATGAAATCTGAAATAAAATATATAAAATATGAAATATGAAATAAATAATATGAAATATGAAATATGAAATATAAAATATAAAATATGAAATATGAAATATGAAATATGAAATATGAAATAAGAAATATGAAATATGCAATATGACATATGACATATGACATATGACATATAACATATGATTTATAACATATGACTTATAACAAATGATGTCTTCTGATAGGTTTAAAAACTTTAGAGAGTAGACGAAGTATTTTGTCGCTGCTTTTCGTTTTTTATATAATAAATGGTTGGATTGATTGCCCTGCATTATTGGAAATAATTAATTTAAATGCTCCTGCCAGGATTAGAAACTATGATACTTTTTACTTAGAAATCTTTCGTTCTAATTATGCAGATAATGCATCTGTTTATCGAGCTTTGCAAATGTTTATTTATTTAAATACTTATAGCAATTTAGATTTTTCTGTTTTCAAACATAAAATGAGATCTGTTTTAAATTGTATTTTATAATTTACTTTTTGTTAATTTATTTATTACTATGTACATACTATACTTTATACTTTAACTAGTCTGTAAGTTACTTTTGGCATAGACTAAAGAAATGAATATGAATATGAAATGACATATTACATATGACATAATATATGACATGACATATGACATGACATATGACATGACATATGACATGAAATATGACATGACATATGACATTACACATGACATGACATAACACGACACATGACATGACAATTGACATTTAATATGACATGACAATTGACATGATATGAGATATGAGATGACATGTGACACATGAAATATGAAATGAAATATGAAATATGAAATATGAAATACGAAATATGAAATACGAAATATGAAATATCAAATATGAAATATGACATGACATATGACATGACATATGACATGACATATGTTATGACATATGACATGACATATGACATGACATATGACATGACATATGACATGACATATGACATGACATATGACATGACATATGACATGACATATGACATGACATATGACATGACATATGACATGACATATGACATGACATATGACATGACATATGACATGACATATGACATGACATATGACATGACATATGACTTGACATATGACATGACATATGACATGACATATGACATGACATATGACATGACATATGACATAACATAAATCAATTCATTAACAGATACTTTAGCTTTAATTCGGCGTTAAACTCTCAAAAAATTAAGAGGAAAACTTTAAAAACATTTTACAAAAATTATTGCCTAGTTTTGGGCATGTAAGGTTTCATTCCCAACACACACACATTAGTCAAAGCTTTTGGCTTATTTCCACATGCCTATCATGTTTATTTTTCGGATTTGCTTTCTAATATTTTCTACTGGGTTTGAACAAATAAGAATAACTCAGCTAAACTGTTAAGTATCCTTAATACTCACATGGCAAGAAGTAGTCCAAGAAAATTTTACGCTTGAGAGCTTAAATTCACTTCCGATTTCGTTTTGTGTCTGCCCTAAAATATGCATAAAAAACAGACTAAAAAAGAAAACTTTGCATAAATTATGCTGCAGCACAGCTTTGGTCGGCCTGCTTCTTGGCCGCTTTTCACTGTGTGTTATTCTTAAACTTCTACGGTAAAGTTGCTTGCTTGTGTTGTTGTAATTTTGTTGATTTGCAGGCTTATCCTTACTGCAAATGCTTGATTATCGCTGTTTGTCTAGCTTACGTCCCGCCGGGCAGCTTGCTGTTCAATGTCCATTTTGCCTGTCTGTCCAGCTGTCTGGCTGTCTACTTCAATTTTATTTTGAGCTTCTCATTTGCGAGCAGGGTACGTTGTCCCTTTTTCTTTTTGTTTTTTTGTTCTTGTTGTTGTCTTTTGCTTTTCATGTCCTTTTCGAGCACATGTCTGCGTGGGCCAAACTTTTAAAAATAATGTTTTCATTCGGCGATTTAGACAGAATGAAAGCGAAACTTTTTTAATACTTATATTGGGCCGCCCGGGTTCTTTACAGCTTAAAGCTGTATTATTTATCTAAAATCACATGTTTTCCGGGTTTATAGACCTGCTTCGACCTGTGCGTACATGCATGCGTGCGTTGCCCGTATGCAGGTGAGTGATAGGATAACTTTTGATAACTTGATATATGTTGTGATTTATTGGAACGAAATTGATTCTTTGACTGATGAGGTGGAAGTTACGAGTGGTGGGAATGAGGTTTGTTTTCAAATAAAAATGCATAAATGTTAGATGTTATTGATGAAATTTTCCATTTAGACTGACGGAAGGATGTAATATTTATGTGTGTATTTAAATTTGTGGAGAAAATTCAGCTTTTAGTAAATAAAGTAAATTAAAAAAAAAAAATTCAATTCTAAGAAAAATGTAACATTTCACTAGGTATAAGTTACTTGCGCCCCAAAGTAGGCAACTACAATCAGAATTTTTTTGATTGCTACAGCAAAAATTTCTACGCCAAGACAAGAAAACTTTCGCTGAAGTGCCAACTTGGTTAAACAAAATCAAAACAACTTTTCAGACAAAGCCAAAAAGTATGCTTTGCAAATAAAAATGCACTCAAAACTTTTAAGGCATTAGTATTATTTTTATTATGTTAAGCATAGCAACAAAAAAAAAAAAAATAACATTTCGGCCAAATGCTGCAAATGTCCAAATAATAGCTTGCTGACAAGAACAAAAACAACAATACATGCAGCCAAGATTCAAGCACATGCATACTTTTCGGCGCATGTAAGCCGAAAAGTTTGCGGTCAGCAGTGAATGGTAGAATATCCAAAAAAAAAAAACTACAGCAAAGAAAATCATCAAAAAGCGCAGCAACAAAACACTGACAGCAGGCTGTCAAAACTTTTTTGATTATCTTAATTGCAATTTTCCGATTTTATGTCGTCGTCTTCGTCGTCGTCTTTGTTGTCCAACAACATGACAACCAACAAAAACAAATAGCAACAACGAGCAAAAAAGGGGAGACAAACTGAAATTAACAAGATTGACCCATGTACAAGACGACAGCGAAGGTTTTCTCCACGCAAGAAGAAAAATCCCAAAACTCACAACAATAACAACGCTAAAAGTAGTAACAGCAGCAATAACAGTCATTTTTTTTAGCCAGAAGTTGCCAAAGTTTGTGCTCCTTCGGGGGTTAACTTTTATATAATTTTTTTTTTATTTTTTTCTACGAGCATGTCTTATAAGCAGTTCGCTTTTGTTGTTGTTGTTCCTGCTGTGCTGCCACATAATCACAATTGGAAAATAATAATCGTTAAGTTGAATACTTGATTAACTTGGGGACAGCAGCTTGTCTGTGTTGGCCATAATAAGTGATGCGCTGGCTCCTGCTGCTGTCTTTACGTCTGCTTTATTGCTAACCCCACATCTCTCCGCAACGCCTGAGTTTTTACTTCTGCTTTAATTGCAGCCAACACAATTAAATAATGCTGCGTTGCCAGAAGCAGTTCGAGGAAAAAAAAAACGCTGTTGGGCGTTACCACACTTGCTTTTGTTCATACTTTCAATGCTATTCTTCTTTTTGTCTGTAATATCTTCTTTCATTTTGTTAATAATAATATTTCGCAGCATGTTTTTAGGTGCTTGAAGTAATTGTTAATAGTGCTATATCTAAAGAGATAGTTAAGTTTAATGATAGAAATATTGAAGCGCAGTGACGAACCTATACTGGAGCAATATGAACAAAGGACTTGATCAAGTGTGAAAAAATGTTCTGCTTCCATGAATTAAATCACGCATTTTTGTTCTATTAACTCACGCGTTTATTTCGAGTTGAATATGCTGAGTTGATTTATTAATTTTTACAGAACCAACGCAAGAATTTGTTTCCACTTAATTGTGCCTGGATTTGAACTCATACGTATAGTTAGCTCCGCCATTTTTTACTTAGAAATAATCAACATATGTGCTCCAATGTGTCTAATTTGTGCTGTAATGTGCCGCATTAGATAAAACTTTTATTGTCATGGTATGATTTCTAAGACGTGATGATGTTGAAATTAAAGGTATGAGATGAAAACGTATTAGAAAAAAATCGATTTTACCCCAAAAATGCCCAAAACAATACAAATTTGTTGAGCTTTTTATGATTACTGGCAGCATAAGAACCGCATATCTAAAAAAAGAATACAGCTGGCTGTGTTAATTGCAAGCCCTTTGTGTTTTTTTTTTATCGTGACAATGAATCTTTATCTCTGTCCTTATTTTTAATCATATTCTTTCTTTTTTCTCTTCCTTGAACCTTATCGTTATCATAATTTTTTTATTTATAATATTTCATAATATTTATGCTACTCCATACAATTTCGAATTCATGTCTTTCTCTTTTCTCTAAACATATCCTTATCATTCTGCATTCTCTTTTATATGTCTCTCTTTTATATGTCCTAAGTAATACTTGTCCTACTCAATTCCATTTGATTCATGTTGTAATACTTGTCCAAATGCCTTTCCTAAAATTTATCTCACTTATTGTCCCAATCCTTGTCCTTATCTTTGACATAGTTAATATACTAAGCGTTGGCCAAATTTTTATGCTAGTTTTTGTTCTAATGCTTGTCTTAGTCCTTATGCCATACCTTGTCTAAGTATTTGTCCTAAAGCCTGCCCTACTTTTTTTATTTTGCTCGAATCTTTGTTTCCATCTGTGTCCTCAAACTTTTTCTTGTCTTTGTCCTTATCCTTATTAAATACTTTTTCGAATATTTGACCTTAATTTAATTATCTCATTACTGGTCTTTAACCTTGTCCTCATGCTTTTTCTGAACCTTGTCCTAATCCTTGTTCCAATTCTTTTTCTAATACTTTTCCCATTAAACTAAGATTTTTATTTTTATACGTATTTTATTTCTTCATTTTTATAATTATTCTCATCCTTACTTTTATATTTATAAGATAAAGAATATATCAATATATTTTTATGTTTATATTTTTAATTTGGAATTATTTATCTTCTATTTTTACTTGTGTATTAATTGTTTTTGATTTCATTTTTGTCTTAAATAATTTTTTTTTAAGTTTTATTCTTAATTTCATTTTTGTCTTTATTTTCATTTTTACTCTTATTATTATTAATTTTTTTATTATTATTATTATTTTTATTATTATTATTCTATTTCAGCCCCTGAAAGGACTTTGACCTAGCTTCTTATGATCAATTGTGCTGTGCGTGTTATTAAGTTTGTACACAATTGACCGAGAACCGAACCTACAGGTTTAACGCCGACTCCAAACGGCGATTAACGGAATGTTCTTGTTCTCAAGAAGCTTTACAGGGCATTTTGATTACTCTCTGAGGTTTGCCATTGTCTGCAGAGAGGTGGCGGCCGTACAGAAAATTAATTTTAATTCAAATAATTTTCTGTCGCTACTGGGGTTTGAACCCGGGTCTCCAGGTTCGTTGACATAGCGGCCACGCACTTTAACCAACTACGCCACGGATGCCACAATGCGTCCGTGTTCTAATGCTTGTCCTAATACTTGTCCAATTCCTTGTCTGGGTCTGTGTCCTAATGCCTGCCCTACTTTTATTTTATTTTGCTCGAAATTTGGTTTTCTCATTTTTGTCGTAATCCTTATTGAATCCTTTTTAGAATACTTCTTCTAAATTTAATTATCTCATTACTGGTCTTAATCCTAGTCCTTATCACTTTTCTAAGCATTGTCCTAATCCTTGTCCAATGATTTTTCTAATACTTATCCTTATAAACTGAGATGATTTTTTTATTATTATTATACGTATTTTATTTCTTCATTTTTATATTTATTATCATCTTTTTTTATACATATAAAATGAAAAATATATAAATATATTTTTGTATTTATATTTTTATTTAAGAATTTTTTGTTCTATTTTTACTTGTATAATAATTTTTTAATTTGATTTTTGGTTTTATTTAAGTTTTATTCTAATTTTTATTTTTGTCCTTAATTTCATTTTTACTCTTATTATTAATATTTTTACTATTATTATTATTATTATTATTATTATTATTATTATTATTATTGCTATTTTTATTATAATTATTATTGTTATTATTATTATTATTATTATTATTATTGTTATTATTATTATTATTATTATTATTATTATTATTATTATTATTATTATTATTATTATTATTATTATTATTATTATTATTATTATTATTATTATTATTAAAATTATTATTATTATTATTATTATTATTATTATTATTATTATTGTAATAACTATTATTATTTTTATTATTATAATTATTTATATCGACTTTTTGCTCTTATTTATATTTTTAATTTATTACATTTTTCTAAATGTTATTTTCATTTTATTTTTATAATCATTTTTTTTAATTTTGTTTTATTATTTTATTTTTGGAATATTTTTATATAATTTATAAGTTCTTATAGTTCTTTTTTATTTTATATTTATAATATTTAAATTTTTAAATTTTTATTTCTATTTTAATTTTGATTCCTATTTTTAATTCTTTTATTTATAATATTATTTTTATTATAAAATGAATTTTTCTCTCAATTATTATTTATGTTTTTATTTTTAATTATTTTTTTTTATTTTCTTTTCGTTTGCTATTTGAATTTTTTTTTTCTTATTATAATTTTTATTTTTGTTTTTATTTTTATTACTTTATTATTATAATTTTATTTTTAATTTAATTTTTATTTTTGATCTTATTTTTATTTTAATTTTGTTTTTATTTTGCATTTTCAATTTTAATATTTGTATTTTTGTTTTTGCTTTTACTTTTGCTTTTGCTTTTTCTTCCTTTTACTTTTGCTGTTGATTTTGCTTTTGCGTTTGCTTTTGGCTTTGCTTTTGCTTTTGCTTTTTCTTCCATTTACTTTTGCTTTGATTTTAATTTTGCTTTTGCTTATTTTTTTGCTATTGATTTTGTGTTTGATTTTTTTCTGCTTTATATTTGGCTTTTGCTTTTGATTTTACTTTTTCTTTTGCTTTGGATTTTCGTTTTGCTTTTGCTTTTTCTTGTGATTTTGCTTTTGCTTTTGCTTTTGATTTTGCTTTTGTATTTGATTTTGCTTTTGCTTTTGCTTTTGCTTTTGCTTTTGCTTTTGCTTTTGCTTTTGCTTTTTCTTTTGCTTTTGCTTTTGCTTTTGCTTTTGCTTTTGCTTTTGCTTTTGCTTTTGCTTTTGCTTTTGCTTTTGCTTTTGCTTTTGCTTTTGCTTTTGCTTTTGCTTTTGCTTTTGCTTTTGCTTTTGATTTTGCTTTTTCTTTTGCTTTTCCTTTTGCTTTTGCTTTTGATTTTGCTTTTGCTTTTGTATTTGATTTTGCTTTTGCTTCTGCTTTTGTATTTGATTTTGCTTTTGCTTTGCTTTTGCTTTTGCTTTTGCTTTTGCTTTTGCTTTTGATTTTGCTTTTGCTTTTGCTTTTGCTTTTGCTTTTGATTTTCCTTTTGCTTTTGCTTTTGTATTTGATTTTGCTTTTGCTTCTGCTTTTGTATTTGATTTTGCTTTTGCTTTTGCTTTGCTTTTGCTTTTGCTTTTGATTTTGCTTTTGCTTTTGCTTTTGATTTTCCTTTTGCTTTTGATTTTGCTTTTGTATTTGATTTTGCTTTTGATTTTGCTGTTGCTTTTGCTTTTGCTTTTGCTTTTGCTTTTGCTTTTGCTTTTACTTTTACTTTTGCTTTTGCTAGAATTTACCTAGGCACCATACAATAATTTCATGCAATGGTGATGCATTTACGTCGTTAAGTGGTTTGCTTAGGAGCATCTTGGTGCTATAATTTTTGGTTTAATTTTTGTGAAGTAGTCGAAGAGATTCTTTTTTATTGTCGTTCTATAAAATGTACTTTAACGCCAATTGTCAAGGAGTTATAATTCCATGAAATTATTTCCATTTTAGTTACATTGCGTTGTATAAGTTGCTAATTCCCTGATCTGGCGATGTCATAATTTATTTTTTATTTTTTGTCGTAAGGCCAAGTAGGCCAGCTCAACAATTAGCTCAACGCCTAGACCTCGAGCTCAATAATTAGTTTTCAGAAATCCTTCATTTCTGTTTTATAAAATTTGCCGTGCCACATATACTCACCGAGCAATAGTTCCATGCAACGCCATTGCATGGTTATTACATTTTCAATTCACGCACAGCGAGGAATAATTCTTACAAAAAATGTATAGTTTCATTGCTTCAATATATTCTTCCGTGTACCAATGACATCATTCGTTTTTATTTTTATCATAAGGTAACCTTTAAGTAATTAATCTTTAAGTAATTCCATAACTTTTCTCTTAGCATCATACTTAGCGAGAAACAATTGCATGTAACGCAGACGGAAATAATGGAAAAATGCATGTTTCAAGCTTTTTTGGAAACGGGAAAAAATGTTAATACAAAACATGTATCGACAAAATGTTAATAAATTTTTTTTTTGTTTTTTGATCTTTGTTAAATACATGTTTAAAAATTTGTTTGCTCTATTAATTTGTTTTTTTTTTATCAAAAAAACGAGCCCTTGTTTGTTGGAGAATTTATTTTTTATACCGCAACGGAAGTCCTTACAAATAATATTCTATACAAACCACCTTTCAAAATCAATAATATTGCATTCCTTGAGAGCATCCTGCTTGCTTTTAGCATGACTTTTCAAAGGATTCGCGGCTTTGTTTGCCTTAACCACCGACCACAAAGGTCTCTCGATACTCGTACAGCCCTTGAATAGAACTTTTTTTTTTTTTGTATGTTGTCTTTAACAAATTCAAAAGAAAATAAAAAAGTCCCCTTTTTCATAGATTTAAAGAAGCGTGAAACTGTAAATTGTCAAGGAAGCAACGCTGAAGTAACGCTGCTATACAATACCACAGAATGACGTCATGTCAACCCCCAAAAAAAGTGATTTTGGTGAAAGTTTTACTTTTCTTAGGCCGAAATAAACCGAAGGTTTTCATTGCTTTCGTTTTAAACAACATAAGAGTGAGTAGAAGAATAACAAAATGACAGAGCACTTCCGCTGATTTTGACAAACACGCTTGTAGCAGCAGCACGCGTGTGTGTAATAAATCTTTAGAGCATTTATTTAGTAAATTTTATTTTTATATAATTTTTGCTATAAACATAAAAAATTGCCTTTTACTATGGTGCCAAAAAATTTTAATTTTAAAGCTTATATCCCTGATAGCAGCCGCGTTTTAGTGTCATAATGTTTGCGAATTGTTGTTGCTGCCGTCGTCATTTTACGCCTCACTGCTTTTATAGTATGTGTCACAGTGTCACAGTATTTGTTATTAGATCCAGGCGTCAGGTTTTTTGGAATGCCTTTTTTGTTTTGCTTTCCTACTCTCTGGTGATGTTTTTTGTTGCTGTTTTAAATATTATAACCGTCGTTTTTTTTTTATCATTTTAGCCAACACTGGTTGGCTTTTGGCGCACTGTGGGAAAATATATATACATACATATTTTTTTTACTGTTTGGAATTTCTTATTGACATTTTCTAATTTCACACTTCACTAAATCGCTGCATTGATTTAGCTCTCTGGAAGCGTTAAACTAAGTTGTGTTTTTTTTTTATTTTAGTTGTGTGGGCTACAAGTTGAAGCATATTTTTTGGCGCTCAAGTTTTTATGCTTCATCACAAAATTTGAAAAATTTTTATATTCCATTGAATAAATATGATACGATATGAAATCTTTGTTACAGAAAAACAAAAGGCGAAGGTAGAAACAATGCAAAAGCAAAAGTAACATTAAACACAAAAATAAAAGCAAAAACAAAATATTAAGCAAAAGCAAAACAACCATAAGGAAACCATAAGCAAAAGCAAAGGCAAAAACACAAGCAATTGATTGTGCAAAAAGCAAAAGCAGATACAAAAACGCAAGCAATTACAAACTCAATTGCAATAGCAAAAGCAAAACCAAAAGCAACAGCAAGAGCATAAGCAATTGCGAAAGCAAAATCATAAAGCAAAAGTAAAAACAAAGACTAAAGCACAAGCAAAACCAAAAGCAAAGGCAAAAACAGAGACTAAAGCAGAAGCAAAAGTAAAAGCAAAAGTAAAAATTAAAACAAAAGCAAACCAAAGCGTAATCATAGGCAAAAGCAGCATAACCAAAGGCAAAAGAACAAGCATACGCAAAAGCAAAAGCAAAAGCAAGACAAAAGAATAAACAAAAGCAAAAGAAAAATCATAAAACAAAAGCAGAGACTAAATTAAAATCAGAAACAAAAGCAAAAGAAGAAACAAAAGAAAAATAAAAAGCAAAACCAAAAACAAAATCAGCAAAACCAGAGGCTAAAACAAAAGCAAAAACAAAAGAAATTGCAATAGCAAAATCAAAAGCAAAATTATACAGAAAAGTCAAAAGCAGAGGCTAAAACAAAAGCAAAAACAAAAGCTAAGTTAAAGCAAAAGCTAAGCAAAATCATAAAGCAAAAGCAAAAGTAAATCCAAAAAGCAAAATCATAAGCAAAAGCAAAAGCAAAAGCAAAATCATAAAACATAAGCAAAAGTAAAAGCAAAAGCAAAAGCAAAACTAAATGAATAAGTAAAAGTAAAAGTAAAACCAAGAATTGAAGTTAATTTAAAAAAAATATTTATATAAATACATCTAAACAAATAAACACAAACATAAACATAAACATAGACATACACATAAACATAAACATAAACATAAACATAAACATAAACATAAACATAAACATAAACATAAACATAAACATAAACATAAACATAAACGTAAACATAAACATAAACATAAACATAAACATAAACATAAACATAAACATAAACATAAACATAAACATAAACATAAACATAAACATTTACATTAACATAAACATAAACATAAACATAAACATAAACATAAACATTAACATCAAAATTAACATTAACATAAACATTAACATTGACATTAACATAAACATTAACATTAACATTAACATTAACATAAACACAAACATAAACATAGACATAGACATAAACATAAACATAAACATAAACATAAACATAAACATAAACATAAACATAAACATAAACATAAACATGAACATAAACATAAACATAAACATAAACATAAACATAAACATAAACATAAACATAAACATAAACACAAACACAAACATAAACATAGACATAGACATAGACATAGAAATAGACATAGACATAGACATAGACATAGACATAGACATAGACATAGACATAGACATAGACATAGACATAGACATAGACATAGACATAGATATAAAAATAGACAAAAATTAACATAAACATTAACATAAACAAAATAATTAAAAGCAAATTAAAATAAAAAAAATTGAAAATTAAAACATAAGAAATATTAAAATAAAAATAAAAAAATATAAGTTTAAACATAAATAAAAATAAAAATAAGGATCAAGCAAGGCTTATGAATTATGACAAGAATACAGACAAGACTTGGGATAAGAATTTGGGCATTGCTTAGGACAAGAATAAGGATAGAGATAGGTACAAGGGTGCGGGCAAGAAGTGGGACAAGTATTCGAATATGGATTCGAAAAAGGACACGAAAAAATATTTGAACATGGACTCCAGCAAGAATTTGAACAAAGATTAGGACGAGGAGTAAGACAAGTATTAGATAAAAACAAGAATAAAGATAAGGAAATAATACGTTTAAAATTTAGGACAAGAATAAAGTTATGTGGTCACGTCAAAACCTACAGATGTGTCCATAACAGAGCCAACTGCATCCCTTATTAGCTGTAGAGACTGCCATAGACAGTACCAGCGGAACTGTTGAGATTTTATTAACTGAATGGGAATCGAAAACCTAAGCTCAGAAAGTAAGCTCCAGCATATAGTAAGCTTTCGTAAAGTATAATTTTATTTCCATTGAAATTCCACTACAAACAACTACCAATCAAGCTCAATGCTCTCTCACTTGCCTAACCAGCCCAAACTGAAAACCAACCCTTTGACGTTATCTGCATCTATTGAATTTTAATAAGAAAACAAAAAAATTCAAAGCAGCTTTTTAGGGTTTTAATACGATACTGATTTAAGGGTTTTATGTAATACTTGACGTGCAGCATGCTACGTAATGCAATACATTTTGGCTGGTGTTTTTTTTTTTTATTATTTGTTGCTATTTTGCATATAAACAAGAAAAACATCTTCTCCTTCTTTAATTTTTTTTTTGTTTTTTGTCGTGACAGCAAAGTAGGAGGTTTATATTATGGCTAGATTTTATGTGATTTGTCTGTAAGAAACAAAAACTTTGAATATTTTTTTTTTGTTTTTATGTATTCGAAATGCACAGTTTTATAGTTTTTTTTTTATGTTTGTTGATAATGTAAAATTAATAACTAAATCACGTCATGTTGATGTTGCAGCACGATTAAAACACTTGCTGACAACTTAAAGAGAACTATTTTTTTATTATTATTTTTATTAAAAAGGTTTCTTTGCGTACAGCTGCAATCTCAGCTCTCTAGAGTTTGCTCGCTCCGCTCGTAATCGTCGATAATTAATGAATTCTGACAATTGCAAGTCTTCAGCGTCTGTTGTGGCTACCAAACGCCATTAATGCAAAGCACAGGACACTGAAGAGGACCGCTGCATGGCATGCGCTGTATGGATTTGATTGTGCTAAGCAGTTGGAGTCAGTGCCAACGCCAGCGCTTTAATGAGCAGCACTTTAATTGAGTTTGCATGTTTATGGCTGCCGCTCAGTCCAGTCCAGGCCAGGCCAGTACAGCCACACGATACTTGTCCACACAATCATCATACAACACAGTGTGAGGGCTATCGATCTGTCATGCTATGCTTTGTTATGCTGATGCTTCGTTCTTGTTGTTGTATTTGTTGTTGTATTGGTAAAATATGCTCTATTGGTAGCTATTGCGGAATGAAGCTGAGCGGGTGGTATGAGCTTGAGTGGTTATTTTGTTGTAGCGGAACTCGTTACAATCACTTTATTTCATTTTCATGCATTGACTTTGATTGTTTGAGCGGGCGCTACGGATGCAATGAAAATGAAGCATGCTTTTAGGTGCTTGAAAGTTATTTGCTAGAAGCATGTAGAGTGAGTGCACGTACTTGAGCGTTAGTGGAAATGGAAAGTGTTGTGGGTGAGACCAGATTAAAATGTGTGCAAGAGTTGTGGATAGAAGGGGAAATTATGCTGCAGTGCTATTAATTTAATTATTTTCAAAATAAAAGGAGGGGGTGGCTTTTCGGTCACATTGGCTATTCAGCAATGAATGAAGATTAAATTAAGGGATTACTTGACTTTTTTGGGGCAACTTTAGGGCTTGCGGTAAAATTTTTGACAGAAGTAAAAAAATGAACAGAAATTGAGAAAGAAATTCAAATAAATAACCCCATTCAATAAGTACTTGTAAACGTGACATAAAGTTTGGGAAGCACTGTTATAACAATTCCACAATCTCTATGAAACTGAACCAGATTTTGATAAAATACTGAAAGAATATTTCCTCAAATTAATGAAAGTCTTAAGTTTCAGAAGCACTGCAATAAAAGATTGAAGCGCTGTTAAAAAAAATCCCCTAAAGTTAGAAAGAACAATCTTTTACATTTAGTTTTTTAACCTATTCAACAAGTACTTAAAAATATACAATAAAGTTTGTGAAGCACTGGTATACGAAGATTTTTGACTTCACATTAAAATGGCCCACGGTAAGGTTATTAACCATGGTCACAATGATACAGTGAATAAGACTAATTACATATTAAATCACTTGCTATGCCTTACGGTTCTTTGAATAAAATAATTGCTTACTTTTGGGCGCTCAAAAAATTGCGCAGCATATGTGAAATGTTAATTAAAAATCTTAAGGAGCAAAAAGTTTAAGAAAAATTGAACGCAAAGTCCCAAGACAGCGAGCCATTTGTCTTAAAGTTGGAAGAATACATTTTTGTCATCTGCTTTTAGGTGCTTTACTTAAATTTTGATTACATAAGCACACAGAAAGCCTTGGCGGCAAAATAAGCAATAAATCTTCCGAAGAGGTAAGATAAAATTTTCACAAAAGAATCTGTCTACAGACTAGTAGCTCAACCATGATATGAAATTTTACCTGAGATAATTTGAAGAATTTTTTGTAGCACTGCTTTTAGGCGCTTGCTATGAGAACTTATTATAAATAAATGATATGGGTTGCAACAAAACAAAAAAAAAATTAACAAAACAAAACAGAAAAAATCTTGAGGAAGCTTTTGGGAAAAAAAGGCAAAATAAAATAAGATTTATAATGAAGCCTTTGGTTTAATATGGAAATGTACCTTTCAGGTGGGTTTGAAAAATGTTGATAAAAGTTTTAATTTACAGATGAGCTATAAAAAATGTTTGTTCACAAACGAGCAGATGTTCCAAATATGCTTGAATTAGTTTCCACGAAGTACCTTAATCTGAGCTCAGAATTTGGCTATCACGTCAGGATTTTGAGATATTTGAGACATATATAGTACTCATACCCGAAATATGGGGTTTGCACTACTTTTTCGATTGTGTACAGAACCCACAATGCTTGTTTAAACTATTTTCTACCAACTGTACCTCATTTTCTACCGATTGGGATCTGAGATAAAACTTGGCCCAAGACGTCAGCATTTTGAGAAATTTCAGGTAATTTACGCGCAATAATGTCTTCTGGGGCTACTTCTGAGTACATGTGTGGACGCACCAAGTTTATTTGAATTTTTTTTCTACCTATTGTACGAATGCAAATCGGGATCTGAGACGAAATTTGGCCCATTATGCGGTAATTTTCAGATTTTAGTGGCATGTATCCGAAATTTTGCTTCTTAGACGACTTTTGAGATTATTTAAAGGACACGTAACTTTATTGAACTATGTTTTTAATAAAACTTATCAGCGCTAATTGTGATCTGAGACCATTTTGGCACATAATGAAGTGTTTTTGAGATATTTTCGGTGTATTCCCGAAACTTGGCTTTTTTTTCTTCTTCTTCTTTTGAGACAGTGTACAGGACACATAAACTTCAATTAAACTCGTTTTTTCTAATAAAAATAATCAGTGGGAATTGGGATTTGAAACCAGTTTTGTACCACGATGTACAGTTTTTGAGATATTTGAAACACCCGTAAACACCCGTAAACACCCGAAATTTTGATTTTTGGGCCACTTTTGAGATTATGTTCGGAATACACAAACGGTATTTAAAATATTTTCTCCCAATTGCACTAGTGCGAATTGGGATCTGAGACTGGATTTTGTTCATAACGTAGTAATTTTGGGATATTTGAGTTCATAAAGCCGAAATATGGGTTATTGGACTACTTTTGAAACTATGTACAGGAGACATAAACTTTATTTGAACTTTTATCTTCTAAACCAACTATACAAGGGACCAATTGGGATATGAGATCAGTTCGACTCTTCACTTCGGGTTTTTTTATATTTTGAGGTTATTTACCCCAAATTTGGTTTTTTTTACCTACATTTAAGATAATATACAGAACACACTAAGTTTATTCAAACTCTTTTCTTCCAAGTGGCGGCTGTGGCGCAATGGGTAGAGTGCGTGACCCATACGCCAGAGAACCCTGGTTCAATTCCATCTGACACAGAAAGTTTTTCAATTGAATTCATTTTTCTGTTTGACCGTCACCTCTTTGCAGACAATAGCAAATTTGCTCAGAGAGCAAATAATGTCATGTAAAGCTTCTTGAGAATATGTACATTAGCCGTCCGGAGTCGGCATAAAACTAGTAGGTTCAGTTCTCGATCAATTATGTACAAATATTTAATAACACACACTACACAATTTCAAAATCATAAGAAGCTCGGTTAAAGTCCTTCCAAGTGCTGAAATGGCCAGTTTATTTTTTTATTTTTTATTTTCTTTAAGCTCAGTCATTCAGTGTTGCTCTTTCCCTTGAATTATCTTAAATTTCTCAAAATCTTGATGTAATGAAAAGAAATTCAGATCGTTTTTTTATTGGTCCCTTAAAAAAAATGCATTGCTTCTTGCGGTTTTATTGAAATATTTAAATTACAAATAATGCGGCCTAATCTAAGGCAAATTCATCTACAAAATTATCTAAAACAACTTGATTTCTACACTGAAAAAAAAATGTTTTAAAATTGACGACAATTGTTATTAATTTGACGATATTTGTGTTTAAAAAATAGCTTGCAACAAATTTCGTCAAAGTAAGAGCAAATGTATTTAAAAATTTTGAAAAACATATGAAAAAAAAGTCAAATTAACAACACATTTTGTGAACACATTGTGTTTAATTTTAAGCTAACTTTATTTTCTCAGTGTATTCCTGTTTATAGTTCACAGTAACTTATTAGGAAAAAAAATATATGTTATATTATGATAATAACATATAAAATATTGGATAAATCCTAAGCTTTTGGGGATAGGGTGAGAGATGGAAATGGGAGAAAGAAAAAGCGAGATAGAGAGGGGAGGGAACAGAGAGTGGAGAGAGGATGAAAGTGGGATGGAGATTAATGAAGAATAATCTTTTAAAAAGTCTAATAAATAATCATAATTATATTAGGTATTTTAGATATAAGGACAATTTTATCAAAGATATTTTTTTGGATCTTTTAGTCAAAGCAATCAGTTTTTTCAAAAAACAGTTTCATACTGTCAGCACAAAAACAAAATGTTCAAAACGCATTTTGTTATCATAAACGATCAGCAATACTTTTTTCTATAGAAACTGTGGAAGATGTAATTAAAATTACAAATAATTAGTGAATTCTTCAAAAAAATTTGCTTAAAAATTAAATTTTTCTTCATTTTTATAGTTCACAGTAACTTCGTTGAAAAAATGGTTTTTTCTTACAAAGCTCTTCCAGTACTTCAGTTGAAGAAAATGCAGTTGAATAATTGAGGAAAGAGGATAATGGAGAAAGGCGTGTAGAGGGGCAAAGGATAAATGAAGAAAAATCTGAAAAATAGGACTTTGACCGAACTTCTTTTGATCAAGTTTGTTTTGCGTGTTATTAAATATTTGAACACAATTGATCGAGAACTGGACCTAATAGTTTTATGCCGAACATGCATGATATACATGTTCTCAAGAAGCTTAACATGGCAATATTTACTCTCTAAGGTTTGCCATTGTCTGCAGAGAGGTGACGGCCGAACAGAAAAATTAATTCAATTGAAAAATGTCTCTGTGTCAGATGGAATTGAACACGGGTTCTCTGGCGTATGGATCAGGCACTCTACCCACTGCGGCACGGCCGCCGACAAACTCACTAAGTTGTCATAAGAGATCAGTAATAATTTTTTTTCTATAGAAAAGCTGTTGAATCCTGTGGAAGATATCATTAAAATTACAAATAATTAGTGAGTTCTTCAAAGAAATTTGCTTAAAAACTAAATTGTTCTTCATTTTTATAGTTCATAGTAACTTAGTTGTTGATTGTTAGTTATTAGTTGTAAGTTATTAGTTGTTAGTTGTTAGTTGTTAGTTGTTAGTTGTTAGTTGTTAGTTGTTAGTTGTTAGTTGTTAGTTGTTAGTTGTTAGTTGTTAGTTGTTAGTTGTTAGTTGTTAGTTGTTAGTTGTTAGTTGTTAGTTGTTAGTTGTTAGTTGTTAGTTGTTAGTTGTTAGTTGTTAGTTGTTAGTTGTTAGTTGTTAGTTGTTAGTTGTTAGTTGTTAGTTGTTAGTTGTTAGTTGTTAGTTGTTAGTTGTTAGTTGTTAGTTGTTAGTTGTTAGTTGTTAGTTGTTAGTTGTTAGTTGTTAGTTGTTAGTTGTTAGTTGTTAGTTATTCGTTGTAAGGTGTTAGTTGTTAGTTGTTAGTTGTTAGTTGTTAGTTGTTAGTTGTTAGTTGTTAGTTGTTAGTTGTTAGTTGTTAGTTGTTAGTTGTTAGTTGTTAGTTGTTAGTTGTTAGTTGTTAGTTTTTAGTTGTTGGTTGTTAGTTGTTAGTCGTTAGTTGTTGGTTGTTAGTTGTTAGCTGTTAGTTCTTAGTTGTTAGTTGTTAGTTGTTATAAAAAAATGTGTTATTTCTTGCAAAGCCAAGCTATCCGAGTGCTTCATTTGAAGAAAATACAGTTAAGTGATTGTGGAAGGAGGAGAACGGAGATGGGAATTAGACTAATGGAGAAGCGTGTGTAAAGGACCAAAGGATAAATGAAGAGAAATCTGAAAGCATTACAAATTATTTCAGCTACTAAAGAAGTCAATTTTTGAGAGTATTTTGCTATTTTTTCAGAAAAATCAGGTTTTCCAAAACTTAGTTGCATACTTCCAGGATTGAAAACAATAACTCAGAGAATCTTAGTTGTTAGTTGTTATAAAAAAATCTATTATTTCTTGCAAAGCCAAGCTACTCCAAAGTACTCCAATTGAGGAAGGAAGAGAACGGGGATGGGAAAGAGACTAATAGAGAGGGGTGTTAAGAAGGGTGTGGATATATGAAGAAAAATCTAAAAAAAAAATTATAAATAGAATCATGCTTCTCAGCCTTCTTTAGCTATTTTTGAGAGTATTTTCCTATTTTTTCAGAAAAATCGGCTTTTCCAAAACTTTGTTGCATATTTTCAGGATTGGAAAAATAGGTTCAAGAACTGGTTAGCCATTCAATGTAAATAGTTGTTTCTGAGAATCTTTAAACGTTTTTTGACCAATGAACAACATTTAAGCTTTAATTATTAAAAAAGAATAAAAAAGCGTTCAGCTTTAAGGCGATTATTTATTATTTTCTTTTTTTTTTAGTTTCACATAAACAGCATTTAAAATCACTTTCAGCTGTATTAAACACTGCGTCGGTATTGCCTGACTTAACTGAAGGTTGGCTCGGCCACTGCGAGTTAATTACGCCGGGGAATCCACAATAAGGACGACAAAAACAACAATAATAACAAATTATTTGGCCGGCAAATACGGCAAGGATATTCACTGCAAGGCTAGCGGCAGAGTTTAAGTACAGGCGCGCAAAACACCCACCCACACATACAACAATCTACGCATATCCGCGCTCACAAAGCACGCAGACAGACAGACGGACAGATATGTAGTATATGAATAAACAACATGGTCAATTTGGCCCAAACAGCGCACAATATTTGGGGCTTAAGCACAAATTGGGGCATGAGTAATGAAGGTTGAGTGGTAGTGGGTGGTGGTGGCTGGGTCTGCGGTTCAAAAGAGGCTTTTAAAATAATTGCAAATGTGCAGAGGTATAAGTTAAAGAGTATGAGTAAGTGTGTGTTTGTATGTGTTTGGGGTTGTATAGGAATTTATAACTGAATTAAATATGCTGCGCTTGACATTTGCCAAGCAGACGAGGGCGGTTAGGTACAAGTCGCAGGCAAATAAGTTATCTATCTGGGGAACCAGATACTTTGGCCGTTATATTAAATTAAATTTTTTGGCACTTGAACTTAAAAACTGATAACGTTAGAGTGCTTTGGTATATTTTGGTAAAATATCGATAAAATTTGCATTAATAAAGCATCAATTAAAATCAATTGAATTTTTCATGCGAAAAGTGTTTGTCCACTATAAAATATTAAAAATACAACCCCAAAGGTATGCAAAGTATTTGTCACTATTAATGTCTGAAGGCAACTTTATCAAAGCGCTTATAAATATGCAATGAAAGTTGAAAAATTAACAACAAACATCTTAAATAGTTCTTAATTACTTTTGTTGTGGCAACGACTGGAAGAGGGGGCGGTGGTTGGGGCGAGAGGTCAACATTTGATTTAACTCGAATTGTGCAAGTTTTTCCACAGACCAACTGGAGCTCAAGCAGCTACAGAGGCTAAAGCTAAGCTTGCTCTAACAAATGTGCCCAGATAGATTACGGTTATTTTATTTCTTGGTTCTGTACAAGCACATCTACAAACAGACACTTGCATAAAGATACAAACACACATTTCAAAGTGCTTGAAAGTTTTGTCTGCGCAGCAAGACACTAACGCAAATAACAGCATCAGCAGAAAAACCAAAACGAACAACAACAACAACAACAACAAAAAGCAACAAAGTAGCCAAACGAATGTTCATCCATTTTTATGCAGCTTTGAAATAAAATATCCACAACAATAAATACTAGATTAAATCCTTCGGCTGTGTCATGCCTTAGAAACATACATAAACATGCAGTTTATTACAAAAATAGCAACAACAACAACAAAAGCAACATCGTTAAATAAAAAATGAAAATATATAAAAAAAAATATTGAAGCAAATAAAGATAGGATGCAAAAAATGGTTAAAAAGCATTCTTTGCAGTTTTAGCAGCAAAAAATGCTGACAAAAAATTCAGCTGCATACTTTTGAGCGCAATCCTTTACTTTCTGCAGTTAAGTTTGTATTACTACTAATGTTGTTTTTGTTTTTGTTGCTGTTGTTGCTGTTGTTGCTGTTGTTTTTGTTGTTGTTGTTCTTGTTATCGTTGTTTTGTTGTAAGCTGCGTAAATAAAGAATTCAGCTTCGTTAACAACTGCAAGACATGCAGTCTGGCTAAGAGCGCACAAGACTTTGACTGATGTCGCAGCAATGTTTACTGGACAAAATGGTCTGACTGCAAGAAAATGTAAACTAGATGGTCAAAATTTACAGAAATAAATGTACGCAAATAAGAAATTAATTAGCAAAACAGCGCACAGTAGGAGTCATCCTCATCATACAGATGTTGGAGATATAGAAGAAGTGCTTTTATGATAGTAAAATATTGCATGCTTTAGTTAGTTAAGGCTATTTACAACTATTAATTAAGAAAAAATATGAGCGTTATAAGTCAACAGACACGCCTACCTGCCACATTTAGTGAATCAACTTTTTATTTGAGTAATAAAGTTGTGGCATTTTTAATAAGTTTATTTATTTTATAATTCTTAAAAAACATATTTTTTTTTTTAAAACAACCACTGAGACTACTGATGAGTCGGAGTAGCGTCCGACGAAACCATGAGACCATGGTCTAGTCAGCTAGTCAGCTTGGTTTAGTTCTGCAAGGAACTTTTTGTTGTAGAAACCTGTTGCTTCATGAATTATTTGGCATTAAATCAACTTTTTATTTGTTGAGCAAACTATGAGAGATATCAACATGAATTAGGTTCAGATAAATGTCTTTATCTATACTATTATATAAAAGGCTTATCACGTATCTTCGTGTACGCTAAACTAAAGAACTACTGAACCGATTTAAATAATTCTTTTACTAGTTCAAAGCGTCATTCTTAACTTAAGCTATTGCATACTTTATTTTTTAAAACCTACCCTAAAAAGTTATTAAAATTTGAGATAAAATATCATCTAAAAAACTTCATATAAAATTATTCATAAACACTGCATTAAGCAGTATAAAGCTTTTTCTTTCTTTTCCATTGTATATTTAAAAGCTGTTTTTGATTACGCCTTGCTTATAAGCATGATCGAAAAAATGAGATAATGAAGCAACAACAATATTAATTGAAATATAGACAGAATCTATATCTTTTTTTAAGAAATTCCGTAGAGTGAAGTGCTAAAAATAATTATGTGAATTGACGTATGTCGTAGTACTCTCACAAAATAAGCGATACTTCGTCTTTGCTGTTACAGACAAATGCTGTTGCTGTTTTCGACTCAGACTCAGTGCTGCCATCTCTTATCAAGTAGCTGATAACAAGCTTTTATTAGCAGTATTGCTAAGCTCACATTACAAAGGTTGAAGTTTTGATAAAACACTTATCAAGATCCATTTTTGTGCCTTTTTTTTTATGTGCGGTGGTACCACGGCCACGACAAAATAATGGTTATGCTAATTTGATGAAAGTAATCCATATTAGCTAACCAGGAATAGCAGAATACCTTATATTGTTTATAGCTGAAAAAGTATGTGCGCATTAGTTTATAGTTGTAAATATGAAATCTAAAAAAATAAAAAAAAAAATAAATAACTAGTCTTTTCAGCCCTTGAAAGGACTTTGAACTAGCTTCTTATGATCAATTGTGTTGTGCGTGTTATTAAGTTTGTACACAATTGACCGAGAAATGGATCTACAGGCTTAACGCCGACTCTGAACGGCGATGAACGGAATGTTCTTATTCTCAAGAAGTTTTATGAAATCTATTTATATAAAAAGTAGTGTACATTTTTATATCACCACTTACTGCGTTTAACGGGTCGACTGATTTCAACCAAAATTTCAGGGCACGTTGGGAAAGTTTCCACGAAATTGGCCCATTGGTTCCGGTGATATGGAATTTTAAAGATTTTCCCATATCTGTATATATGTATATATAAAAAAAGTCGTCATTTTTTTTTGTTATTCCATAACTCAAGAACGGAGCGTCCAATTTGCTTGAGGTTTTCTTTGTTGTGTTCTTATTGGCCGTACCATGGTTCGTATATAAACATTTTTGCCACACCTCCTTTTAAAAATAAAAAAATAAATAACTGGCCATTTCAGCCCTTGAAAGGACTTTGACCTAGCTTCTTATGATCAATTGTGTTGTGCGTGTTATTAAGTTTGTACACAATTGACCGAGAACCGGACCTACATGTTTAACGCCGACTCCGAACGGCGATGAACGGAAAGTTCCCGTTCTCAAGAAGCTTTACATGGCATTTTGATTACTCTCTGAGGTTTGCCATTGTCTGCAGAGAGGTGGCGGCCGTACAGAAAAATTATTTGAATTCAAATAATTTTCTGTCGCTGCTGGGGTTCGAACCTGGGTTTCCAAAGATCTTAGACATTGCGGCCACACCTCCTTTTACCGCCCACAAATTAATGAAAATTTTATATTTCAGACGGCTTGGGTCTTATCAGACTAAATTTAGTACTTTATTTCATATGGTCACTGTTGGCAACAGTTCTACAAATGGGAAGAGAGCTGTACAAATATGATGGGGGTTCCCCCTCTCTTATATATGTATATATATCTATATTCTTATTTATCTTGGTTTGTTCGGTTGGTAAAAACTTTAAAACGACTGGACCAAATTGGATACTTCCTTCTGCGAGTATATGTCATCGAATATTTTTGGAATTATAGGACACACAGTATCGAAAATTGATATTCGAATGAAATTTTCACGTGCCGATCCACTGGTGAAAATTCATGGGCGTTGAACGAGGGGTGTGACACATTTTTAGCAGCCCAAATTTAGGGATAACTCTCAAACTATAAGTCACATACCAATTTAACTCGGTAAAAACGTACTATTTAGTTGTGTGCTTTGACTGGCAAAATTGCGTGACCATTTGACAAGTGGGCGTGGCACTGCCGATACAATTCAAATTTTGGTATCGAATAGCTTTGGAAGTAGAAGTCACATAACATTGAAACTCAGAATGGAGAATGTATTTCTACAAGATAACTGGGACGGGCGTAGGAAAAGGGGTTATGGCTTCGACCACACAAGTCAAATTTTTGATAATGTACATATAGCTTTGGAACTAAACGTCGCATGACAATCAAACTCAGTATGGAGTTACTAATTGCCAAAGTCTTTCTACTGGAAAACTGGTATGTGCATTGGAAAAGGGGGTGTGGCCCGATTCTCTATACACAATAGCTATGGAAGCTAAAATCACAGGACATTGAAACTCATAATGGAATTGCCACCTGGGAGTGATGTTCTGCTACTGGGAAACTGTAACGGGCAGTGGAACATGAGCGTGGTGTCAGACAAAGGGACTAATAAAAGTTTTGAATTTACTTATTATTTCCAATATACTTGCCGGGTTCAGCAACGCGCGCCGGGTATCGCTAGTTTAATTATAACGAAAAAAAAAGAAATTTACCTAAAATAAACAGAAGCTTACAAATAAAACTTTCAATACAGGGTTTTTTAGCTTAAAAAACTTAAGCATACATGCATATCTTCATATTAAAAATCAAACAAAAAAAAAGCACATTGACATTTTCTAATTTCAAAAATTCACAACTGAATTAAATTTATTACCTCATGTAGAAAATATTTTCGTGTGAGTTCTGTAGCTCAGAGCGTAAAGCGATCGCTTTATAAACGCTAGATAGTGAGTTCGAGCCTCGACGATGTTTTTATGAAAAAAAAAATAAAATTTTCACCACAGAAGGTGGAAGAAAAATTCTAAAAAGTTGTTTGTTTTATTTATTGCTATTTAGATGATATATTTTAATGGGTTCTGTAGCTCAGAGCGCACGGTGATTGCTTTCACACTAAAAAATTTGTATAGAATTTTTACACCGATCGGTGTTCCAGGGAGTCCTACACCGTTCGGTGTTAAAAAACACCGTGTCAAAGTGCTATAATTTAATATCCGAAAGGGCATATTTTTTTCACACCGATCGGTGTAAAAAAGTAAATATCAGGTAGGATGTTTATTTTGTACCCCTGTTAGGTGTTTATTTAGAAAGAGAGAAAGAGAAAAAGAGAGAGAGGTGTAATTTCGGTGTAATAATCGATTTTTACGATAAAAAAGACAAATATTTTTAATTTAATGAGTTTTTTATTCAATTTTTCTCTGAGAACAATACTTTCGAGTATACATATGTTATATATATTATGCTAGCATAAATTATTAAAAGCAATAATTAACATATTTATAAATTTGTTTATTTTTATCACATATGTATTAAATTAATTATTTTTTTAATTATTTGTTACAAAAAAGAGGCATTTCAAATTTTATTTGGACTTGCTTTCGAACTCCGCCTAGACATTTTCACCAAAACTGCAACAGGATTTTCACAAAAACTTCACAAATAATTCACTTAACTAAGCACTAAAGCACTAAAGTTTAATTTTTAGTTTAAATATTTTTTCTTTAATTAATAGCTCACTTTCAGTCATAGAAACTTCAACTTTTAATTTATTTGTCAATGATAATGTGATTTCAATGTTGCTCTTCTTCATTGCCTTTCATATTTCACACTGATCGGATAAGTTCCTTATTTCACACCAGATAAGCGGTGTAAATTAACACCGTTCGGTGTAAAACATGTAAATATCCGCTCACCGGTGTGAATTTATCTTGAAAATTTTTTAGTGTGTTATAATCGTGAGGTTCAGAGTTCGAGCCTCGACAATGTCAATGATTTTATTCAGTTTTTTTTTTGTTTTTCTGTTTTATATTTATGGAACCATTTCTGTTTTTAAAATAAATTTTGTACTGATAACAACATAAAACCATTAAAATCCATCGAAAAATTTTATACAAGACAAAACCAGAAAATAATAATTTAAGTAAAAAAATTTTTAATATAACACGTTTTTAAAACGAACTAAGGAATAAAAAATAATTTTTGCTAGAGTGGGGCTTTTTGTTATCATAAGAACGTGGGGCGCATGCTATAGGGAATATTAAGAAATTAAGAAAACTTTGGTTAAGAAAGCATTTGTCCACTAATATATTAAAATTTTAAATTGCTAAGATATAATTTCTCAATAATTCATCAAAGATAGGCATAGAGAGGAAAATTTTTAACAAAAAAATTCGTCAACCTTGATAACATTGATAACATTAAAATTGAAGAATTCTGAAACCCAAGTAGAACTTACTGGACTGAACGCCATAGATATCTGCAAACTTGAATCTGCCATCCATGCAAGAAGTTCTATCCTGACAGTCAACGGACCTAAGTTAGGAAATCATTTGTTCACTAACGTACTAGAATTGTTTATAACACTCCTTACTATTCTCTATAGCAGGGGTGGGTAAAGTTACACGTATGGGCGTTTTGCCCGTACGTGTATTTTGGTTGCCCGCTGCTTGCTTCACGGGCGACAGCATTGCTTCAACAATTCGATGGTAAACAAATAAAATGAGATAGAGCGTAGATTATTATATAGAATTGTCCTCATTGCTCTCAGAGCAGTTCATAATCAATGTTGCATGCCCTTTATATAAAAAAAGGGTGTTTTCTAGTTTAACTATTAAATATTTTGAATTTAATCATGTTTATACCTCGATAACGTTTTGTGTCTAACCCTTGCTTTTAGTAGTTACGCGCAAAATAAAAGTAAAAATTTATTATGGTGATTCAGTTCTAAAAAAATATGTGTTAAAAATATGTTAGAAGGCAGATGTAGAATTATAATGGCTGTATGCTCTTGCGAAACCCTTATAAATATGCCAAGATGTTGCTTTTGCAAAACGATTTTATAGCTGCTGGTAGTAATTTAAAAAAAAACTCCCTTTTAATAAGCAATCCTCTTAATATGCTTGATATGCAACACTTACTTTTCACAACAGCATGCTCTCGGTCTTACGGTTTCTAGAAAGCACACTGAAAACAAAGTAGTGCTAACGTGGTTTTTGCAGAAATCTTATAGGTATTAGAAATGTTTTCTTTGCTCTGATTTATACTGCAAAATGAAATAAATACGTAGTGGACGGATTATAAAAATTAAACACACTGACAGATGGATAAAGCGAAATACAGATAAGCAAACGGACATGTAAACATCTGAAAACAATCCATTTTAAATTTTAGTTTTTAAAGCTCGGCTAAAAGGGCACAAAATTTTATAATGGGACGGCGATGGGTTCATTGAAAATGATAAATGACAATAAAAAAAAAAACAAAAAATGTCGTACAATGTTAGATTTGGTTTTTTGAAACAAAGAAATTGTTATAGATCTTGAATGATTTTTCAAAAAAAAAATTAAATCTTACTTCAGGGTCGATGATTTATAAATAGTTGTATTTTGAAAAAAAATTTATAAACAAAAAACTGCTACAATAAAAAAATTAAACAGTTTGATGCAGAAGCATCAAACATTTTGCATGCATGAAATTTTGTACAAGGCTAGCGCAGATTTTACCTGCTTGACGTTCGCTTGAACACTGAAGCTTTGATCGTTCTGTACGTGAGATGAAAACATATTTTTCTGCAATAACGCAATCTCACGTGCGCTCTTGTGATTGCATATTGTGAGAGGATTACAGAGACGATTTTCTATTCCGCAATCCGATTCACCCCCAAATTCATCCCGCAATTAATTTCGCCCGCTGCTTGCACGCAGTCGCAGCACGTGCAAGAATTGTGCCCACCCCTACTCTATAGCGCCCAAAAAATTTTTTGTTACATTTTTCGAATGTAACTTTTCGAATAAAAATATTCTCAGAAAGTTTTAGTTTTATATTTTCTCATTTATAAGTACAATTTTCCGGAGAGAAGACGATAAAAAATATTTATACTTGCCTTACTCATCCCAGCTGCTAAAAAAACTCTTCCATAATGTGTCTTTTATTTTTTCAATGCACTCTTTTAAGTGTCTATTATTTTTTTTCATTCACTCTGTATATAAAAATGCATAAGCATAGGTATCCACAGGGAGAGCAAAGTGGAAAAAGGCCCCCTGGTCGTCAGAAAAATTAAAAACCTTATACTATTGTAAAAAAAATAAAAATAACAGTAATAATAAGAACTTCTCCCCCTGGCATAAAAATCTTGGGACGCAATGTGGAAATTGGCATCAGTTGTGGCAAAAACTGTCATACATTTATAAAAAATGTTGATTCCACTCGTATTATTCTCGCAAACAAAAATGTACAGGAAGCCACGCGCGAGGGAAGAACCCTGAGAAAACAGAGGCAAGTTGAAATTTTTGACTCAACAATTGGTGATGAGGGTATCTTATATGGTCCTGAAATAGATGATACTATATAAGTTGAAAAAAAAAATAATTTATACCAAAATAAACTGTACTTTAAACTTTCAATAAACTTTAAACACGTTTTTCTCGAAAAAGCTGTTTAAAACCGGTGGACAGCATTACTCGAAAACTATGCTTAGGATCGCTACCAAATTTATTTCACTTGTTAAGTAAATATGACTGGTACTTTTGATCGTTCGATTTTATTTTAGAAAAATACCCTTTCTATAACCTAAAAAAAATTACTTTTTTAGTCAAAAATCAGTTTTTTACCTGCCATTTTGGTAAAAATCAACATTTTTCTAAAATCTTCGATGAAAAGCTCAAAAACCTTGATCATTTGTATTTTTTTGTTTTTAGATAAACAAGCTCTGAAAAATCGTGTCCACCGCATATTTAAGGTACTTTACTAAACTACGGATACCTGCTATATAGTTGAATATTTGTTATCAAAAAATTCTAAATCTTTTCTCCAAAACATATATAATTATAATGTAAAAAAAAATTTACCTAAAATAAACAGAAGCTTAAAATTAAAAATTTTAATTCAAGGTTTTTTTTCGCTTAAAAAACTTTAGTAGGCCCTTAAATAACGAAATAAAGTTCAAAATAAACTATAAATAAGTTTTTATTTTATGCGATTGTGTAAAAACTTATTTTTGGTATATACTGTATATAATGCTGAAGCAATGAATTCCATAAAAATTCTTCCCAAACTCTTTTTCCACACCCGTCTTTTGCTAACTTATCATCATGAAAAAACGCTAATAAAGTTTTTTTCATAGCTTTTCCGCCAAAAATCTGCTTAACTTTGAAAAATCTTGATCTTTAAGCTTTAAGCTGCCTGCGTCGTTACAACTAAACTGTCGTTTTCACTTTTAAGTTAGTTTCTAAGCATTAAGTTAGTTTTTGCATGTTTCCACGTGGAAGCACGGAATTTGGAAAACATTTTTCTGCTACGCTTTTACTACTATTTAATATTTTTTTGTTTTTTTTTTTTTTTATTGCCAACAATTTTCCACCTTTTGTTATGTCATTTTTTTCCAAGCCTGGCGCATTTTTCTGTTAAAACAAAAGCAAGAGAAAAAAATCTCTTGTCTAGCTAAAGTTTTCACATAAATCTTATTTAGCAGCACACGCACATTCGCACACATACAAACACACAAACGTGTCGCTGATCTAAATCGCTGTGTTTTGCTGGGTGTTTTTGTTGTTGCAGCTCTCTGTGTGTGTGTGTTTTGTAGTTTTTAGTTTTAGTTGACAGCATGGAAATTCTACTGCGATTTTCGTCTATTTCTCCTACTTATTTTTTCTAATTTTTTTTTTTTTGTTTATTTTCTTAATATTAATGCATTCGCTAGGCAAAAAATATATGGCTACATGTGAATTTTTTATGAAAACTTTTAGCTTTACAAGAACGCAGGCAACCGAACTATTTATAAAGACTTTGATCGAGTTTCTTTAGCCAATTATGTTGTGCGTCTTATTAAATGTTTTGTACACAAATGTTCGACAATCGGACCTACTAGTTTTATACTGACTTCGAACGGATAATGTTTATGTTCTCAAGCAGAGCTTTACATTTACAGGGTGGGTCATCTAGTGGTTTCTTTTTAAATCATAGATTAATTTGACACTGACAGCTGTTTCCCACTCGAAAACTTGACATAAAGTCAGTATCATACCTCCGTGGAAAGAAATGAGTCGCTTTACGCTTGAACAACGTTGAAAAATATTGGAAACTTATCTTTTAAAAGTATGTAGATAAGTACTCAGTTACTAATGTAAAAGCGTTCTCTCTGCCAAATAAACTTCCGGGTAACTTTCTCGGCATAGTTGGCAGAAGAGGCGCAACCAGGAATTTGTTTTGGGGGGATTTTATAACTATATGTATACCTACACTCAGGGAAAAAAATCGTAAAATCAAAGAAAATACACTTTGCCACAAAGACTTTTATTGGTTAGATTGTGACCAAAGATAAAACATCCTTACGGCAAAGGCACAAAGATTGTTAAATTCCCATGAAAAATATACTTTATATCAAAGACTTAAATTCTTGTGACAAAGATGTACGTCTTTAAAAAAGTCGATTTCTTTAATACAGCGCAGGGCGCTCCATAGCTCACTGAGCTCTCTGTGAGCGTAACTTTTCACATATACATAAAGCTCACTACAGAAGAGAATATAATTCAGTCGTTCGCTGACGGTGATGCTGTAAAGATCTATGTCGCTTTGCGCTGCATATTTAATGTACACTCTTAAAAAAACCCAACTCTTGATTTGTAGATTTATAATATATATGCATATATTTCTTTATTTTATATTATTTACATATATTAAGGTTTAATATAATTCATTTTTTAATAATTAATTTCTTTTTTACTTGCTTACTTACTTATTTCATTCACTTACTTATTATTAACTTATTTTTTATTCTTAATTTAAATTATTAGTTCATATTTAGATTTTATAATATTAAAATAATTATTCGCATACATTAAGGCTTCCTATAGTTCATTCATATTACCTATTAAGATTCTTTGCATTATACATTCATAGTAATTGTATTAAATAATTTCATAGCAGAAATAATGAACAATACCGATTACTAAAAATAAAAACTTACAAATCTAGATAATTGTGACAACTATTTCGCTCAGTGCGCGCTATTCGAGAGTACACTAATACTAACAAGACAAAATAAAATGTGACTGTGTTAGAATGCCCAGCCCTGCTTTAATACTATCTTTGTATGTCCGCCTTTTTTTTCTATTACTCACTCCTTCTCCACTCTCCTTCCCACCCCCTCCCCTTCACCTTGACCCTTAACCTATACGATTTAATCTAGTGCTAATTACAACTTATACATATTAATACATCAATTGCCTTATATACTACATATTGCCCACAAAGTAACTGCGAAATATAAGCGCGTGTATTTTTAAGAAAAATATGATTTGGTAGAAAAAATTCTTTAAAGTTATAGACTTTGTCTTTGAAACAACGATGCTTAGCTTCAAGAAAACAAAGAAAATTTGTTGATTTTGCGTACTTTTTTCTTTGTTAACAAACTCTTGTTAACATTTGCTACTTATGTAAGAAAACATACTCTAAAAGTAGTGATTCGTACTTGAATTTGAATACAATTAATTTAAAAAAAATGTTGTCTTTTTAATTTCTTTAAAAAAATGCAAGATAAAATAAAAAACTAAAATGTTTATTAAAATTCCAGAGATTCTCTATCAAGTAAAGAAAAAGTTTTTGTAAACCCATTAAAAAATGTTAAATATACAGGTTTCAAAAAAACGGCTTACGTAAAATTGTGACATTTTTTTTCACTTTGAACGTCGATATCTTTAAAACTGTCATAGGTATTGTAATTTTATGTGCAAACATTGAAAGGTCTAGTATTTCTTCATTGAAATTCATCATGTTAATACAAATCGGTGAATCAGTGTAATAGATATAGCAAAATTATCGGAAAAAGAACTGATTTTCATGTTTTGACTACAGCTTAAAAACTCGAGCTGATGGAGAAATACGGAGTCTATATCTGAAATCAAGAAACCATATTTATCTATAATCAGCTGAAAAATCTCCGGCACCAAAATATCTGTCGCGAAGTGTTATGCTTCAATCGTAATCGATTTGAAATTTAAATTTGGGTTTTTCGCGCTTTTGATAAAAAGAAGTCATTACTTATCATGTTTTTCTTTTTGTGACAATAATTTGGGGGGGTTTAAACCCCAAAGCCCCCCTTTGGTTGCGCTTCTGATTGGCAGTATAAATAGGACCTAAGTAGCTTAAGTGTATCACAGTGAAAAGTCATGCAAGCGAAATGATGAATTGGTGTAGCGGCCAACGTAACAGTCTATCTAGTCTGCTGTATGATTTGCTCTATACAGAGCCGTTTTTATTGTTGTTGTTGGTTGTTGCCTTCATTGTCTTCATGTTATCTTGTTATCAACATACTTGGCTTAAAGCTCAAATTTGTTTCAATATATTTTTTATATTTATACATTTACTATATTTATACATTGTTTTTTTTTATAACGAGACGAACTATTATAACTTTAATAAGTCCAAATTGATTTCACTTAATTAATTAAATTAAAGATTGTCACATCGAAACATATTCCTCTGTGAATAGTTCGCAATTTCTTGTTGTCCTTTAATATTACTCGAAACTCCATCGTTACAGCATTCAAAGGACTCTTTCATTACATTGCAAATACGGACAAATTGAAGTAGGTAAACCAAAAAGGACGCATAAATTTACACACCAGTAGCAATATTGTCACAACTAACATGCTGAGGAGAATGGCCAACAGATGGCGTTGACAATACTTGAAAGTAAGTGAAATCTAACGAGGCCGCAAGGACACCTGTACATTTCTACAAACAGCAATAACAAAAACAGCAACAACAACAACAACAACAATAACAACAACAACAACAATAACAACAACAACAACAACGTTAAGCACAGCATGTCAATAATGACGTTGCATTTGTATGCTTACATACACATCTATGAATGAGACACACTCAAACATATATCCATACACATACAAATGCATGCCTCTGACCTAGTAGAAGAATGACACGCTCACGGCCAACGACAACTAATCGAAAATGAATATTTCATCATGATTGTAGGTGGTGGGGTGCTCTGGTTACTACTCGCATGTAGTTTTACCTTAAAAAACGAAAATAAAAAAGCCAAGCGTGAATGTGAAAGGCATGAAAGCAGCTGCACTTTAAATGGCAACACTGTCGATGTGCGACTTCTTTATTTTCACCTGTGAGGCATTCCAGTCTCTGATTTCCTTTTGTGCAACTTTGCACACAGGATATCTGAGTTAGTCATGATATGGCTGTCGATCAGCATCAGCATCAATATCAACATCATCATCATCTGCATCACCATCAGCATCATCAACATCATCATCATCGTCATCATCGTGTTGTTGTTGCTGTAATTCAATTCAGTTTCGTTGTTGTTGTTGTTAGTGTTGTTGTTAGTGTTGGTGTTGTCCTCAATAAAATCAAAGAATTTTCAATAGCAATAGGTTCGAATGAAAGCAAAATTAGAAAAAATGGCTGTATATCCGGCTATTTAAATTCATTATGTCTTGCTTTATGCTTTGGGTACATTTTGCTGCTATGAGTATACTACCAACTACCAACGCAATACAAACTGAAGTCTACATGACGTTATCTGTATGTAAAGATATAGTCAGTTCCTTGACACCACAAAGCATTGTTTAACGTGACGTGACAACATATGCTTAGTCTTGTCCTAGTTTTTATCCTAGTCAGTATCAAAATCCATCTCCATTCCAAACCCTTGTATTAATTTATGTCTTTATCCTTTTCCTAACCCTTGCCCTAAGCCTTGTCATAATCCTTGTCCTTATACTTGAACTCATGCCTTTTCTTGTGCTCATCCATATCCTTGTCCAAATCCTTAACCATATTCTTATTTTGTTCATCTTCATTTTTATTTTTATTTTTCGATTTTTATTTGTTTTCGATTTCGTTTTTGTTTTCGTTGAAATATAAAAATTAATATTTTTTCGAAAATGCATTAAAAATTCTTAGTCATGTAATGAAACGTAGGTATTTAGACGTGGCAATATATACTTACCCTGTCCTAATCCATTTTCTTACCCTGTTTTCAATACGTGTCTTAATTCTTTCCTATTGCTTGCCCTAAGCCTTGTCATATTCCTGGTTCTAATTCTTGAATTCTAATACTTGACCTCATTCCTTTTATTAATTTCATATCCTTATTTTGTTCATCTTCATTTTTTTTATTTTTGGTTTTTGTTTTCGATTTCGTTTTTTGTTTTCGTTCAAATATAAAAAATAATATTTTTTCGAAAATGCATTTCGACATACCTGTCGGTATTTAGATGTGGTAACTCATCCTTATCCTTATCCTAATCAGATTTCTTACCCCTCTCCTATTACGTGTCTTAAATTCTTTTCCTAATACTTTCCCTAAGTCTTGTCATAATCCTTTTTCTTATCCTTTAATTCATTCTTTTTCTTGTTCTTATCCTTGCCCTAACCCTTATCCATATTCTTATTTGGTTTCTATTTTATTATTTTTTCTTGATTTTTGTTTTCGTTTTAATTTTCGTAATCGTTTTTATTATCGTTTTAGTTTTAATTGTCATTTTCGTTTTTTCCTTCCTTTTCGATTTTGTTTTCGCTTTCGATTTTGTTTTTGTAAAGGTTTTCGTTTTCATTTTCGTTTCGTTTTCGTTTTAGTTTTCGTTTTCATTTTCAGTTTTTGGTTTCTATTTTTTTATTTTTTCATGATTTTTGTTTTCGTTTTAATTTTCGGTTTCGTTTTCGTATTCGTTTTATTTTCATTTTCGTTTTCGTTATTCGTTTTCGTTATTCATTATACAGTTTCGTTTTCTTTAACGTTTATGTTTCAAGTTTACGTTCCCGTTTACGTTTATATATATATACGTTTTCGTTTTAGTTTTAATTATCATTTCGTTTTAATTTTCGTTTTCATTTTAATTTTCGTTTACGATTACGTTTACGTTTACATTTATACTCACGTTTACGTTTAGCTTTGCGTTTACGTTTACGTTTGCGTTTACGTTTACGTTAACGTTTATGTTTATGCTTACGTTTTCGTTTTAATTTTAATTAATATTTTCGGTTTAACTTTCGTTTTCATTTTCATTTTCATTTTCGTTTACGATTACATTTACATTTACATTTATGTTTACGTTTACGTTTACGTTTATTTTTTTCCTTTCGTTTTCGTTTACGTTTGCTTTTATACTCTCGTTTACGTTTACGTTTACAATTACGTTTACGTTTACTTTTTCACTTTCGTTTTCGTTTTCGTTTTCGTTTATGTTTACGTTTACGTCTACGTTTACGTTTACGTTTACGTTTACGTTTACGTTAACGTTTTCGTTTACGTTTACGTTATCTTTCTCGTTTTTGTTTCCGTTTTCGTTATACATAGTTTTAATTATCATTTTCATTTTCATTTTCGTTTTCGCTTTCGTTTTCTTTTTCGATTATAATAACCTTCTCATTTTCTCTTGCATTTTTATTTCGATTTTCATTTTCTTTTAATAATCCTCTCGTTTTCGATATTTGCTAGATTTTTATGACAAAAAATTTCCTTCTCAATACTTTAAGGTTCTAACAGATCCAAAATTCAAAATATTTTGGCAAAACAAAAAAGTACAAAAAATGCCCAAAAATCAATTGTGTCCAGAAATGAATTATGATCAATAGGAGTTAAATGTATACGCCATAAAAGAAAACCTGCTGTCTGTGTCTATCGATTTTAAATGCAGCATCATCAAAGTTAATAAACTGTCCCAAAAATATGTTGTCAATATTTATGTCTATTTATTTCTATACCAATAACATTCTACAGCAGCCACAAAACGCACTTTAGCGCCAAAAGAAACCAACCAACCGGCAGCTCTTTGTGACTCTGAAGAATTTTCGATCAAATATTCCAAACACGGAAACAGCACAGATATAATAGACATCAAGGGTAACTCAAAATTCCAACACTTTCAAAGCAAGCTACTAAAAGGGATGGAAAACAATGAATGAAGTTGGTTGAAAAAAAAAAAAACATGCAATTCTACCCTCACAGCAAGACTTGTAGCACACGCCTCCATACAACATGGTCAGAACATGCAACGAATATGTACCGAGAAGTTTTCGACTAGATGTCAAAAGAAACTTTTATTCGAAGGCTTGCAAATGTACCGAAAAGCAATGACATTGAACACGACGACATTGACAAGCTTTGAGTGTATTCCATAGAGTCTTGGCTACAGCTACACAATTCAGGGACATACAATGAATTTATTAGATAGTATTTTTTTACTTATACCAATTTTTTTTATTTTGTGGTTAAGAAAATGCAGCAGCATATCCTGTTAAAAGCACAAAAGAATGTCCCAGTACAAGAATAAAATTGAAAAAAAAGGAGAAGACAAGAAAAAACAACGGTAACATGATTTTTACATTTATACAATGTAAATAGAAGTGCAAATTTTCTCAGGGGCATTAAATTCAATTCAAACGAGAGTGCAAAACAACAAATAAAATTAAGGATGATTGAAGGAAGTCCGAAGAAAAAGAGCTGTTACATAATGCTGTGCACTTTGGCCTGGAAGTATGCTGTGCGTTTTTCGTTTGTTTTTTTTTTTTAAATAATTGAAAATCACAGTTTAAGCCCAAGACTTTTCATATGGATAACAAAAACTAAAAATAGCTCAAATATCTAAATACATGGTTTTTCGAAGCAAATTTTCTTCATGGATCGGGCCCATTTCATGCTAGGTGGATATGTGAATGAGCAAAATTGCCGTATATGGGGCTCTGAAAATATCCAAGCGATTATGGAGAACAGAGATTTGCACAAGACCAATCTTAATTTTTTGCCAATCGAATAACAATCGTCGTCAGCCACAATCGCACACAAAAATTAATGCACGCATACCGCTCGAGTTCGTAAACAACGATTGGTGCTAAGACCCCTTTTACATTGGTCAAGACTTGAAATCAATTCTTTGCTATTCCCTTTTAAACTTACCCTCTCTCACGGTGATGTCCGCATCCTTCATTTACAAACTCACAGACTTGATTTCAAGTCTTGACCAATGTAAAAGGGGTCTAAGCACAGTTTGTAACGATTGCGAATATATACAAAGGCAGCATCCAGACCATGCAGACATTCGGATGCTTCGCTTATCAATCGAGTGTTTGCTGCTGCATGAATTTTTGTTGTTTTGATACTTCTCTGCCGTTCTCTAGCAGCGCTTTGTGTTGTTTGTTTCCCTTTGCTTTAAAATTTACCATTTTTTTTCTTTGTACGAATGTATATAAAAGCTTGGATATTCATTGCTTTTGGCGAATGTTGCTCATGTCTCGCTTCGTTGGGTATTCTTGTGTCGCAGGCAATCGTAATCGCGACCGCTCGTACTCTATGGTATTCGTATCCGCAACGATTGGTGCATGTATTCGCGCATTAATTTTAATGCAGAAGGCACATTCGGTGCTCGTATATTGAGGATACATTCGAAACGCCATTTGAATGCAATTTAGTTGCTCTCTGATGGAGAAGCCATTGCATTCGCAAAAAGTGACTGTCTGGTGTGCATTATGGTCTGGTAGTGTCTTTGGTCCATATTTTTTTTTTAAACAATTAAGGAGCAATCGTTACAGTCAATTCTGAGCGCTAGGGCCATATGTTAACCGATTTTTTTTTTTCAGGACGATCAGGACGAGACATGGTTTCAAAAGGATAGGGCCACAAGTCCCTCAAGAGCACCATGTAGAGCTTTGTTGCAACAGAAATTTCCAGGACGACCTATTTCGAGATTCGAGGATGTCAATTGGACTTCTAGATCATGTGATTTGACGTCTCTTAACTTTTTTTGCGGGGCTGCGCAAAATATCGTGTTGACATGAATAAACGTCAAACTCTTGAGCTTTTAAGAACCAACATTTGTCAAGTCACTGCTGAGCTAGTACCCGAGTTGTGAACAAAAACCATCGAAAATTTCCTCAAAAGGATTGATTCCTACAAAAACTCCCGTGGAGAACATTTGAATGATATTTTATTCCACTTATAATGGCAAAGTCCAAACGTTTAAATAGAATTTTATCAAAATCTTCAGTTTTTTAAACTTTTCGTTCGGAAGTAGAAAATGAATAACCTTTTTTAAAACTAAGCATTACTGTGCGACCTACGACCTATTAAAAATGCTTTTTATTAAAAACCTACGCGTTTTCAGCTTAAAGCACAAACTCCTCTGAGTGTTCGAGGCCGCTCGAGCGTATTTTCATTATATCCTACAAAAGCCACCAAAGATATTCGTTTTAAACCCACAAACCATCAAAAGTAATCTCATCAAAGGTTAAAAATATTTATGGCATCAAACAGTCAACAGCGTATCAAATCCGCTCATCTGACTCTGCTTAAATCGTCAAAGCACGCACTTAATTTCAAAAAAGTTTTCAGACAGTCAGTCGATATTCTGTTGAATTCCGTGCCTGTTGAATTATAGCTCATTATTATCAACATTTGTGGCTATGAAATTGTAATAAAGCCCATAAAACAACTTCATCTTACCTGGACGTCATATTTTGACGTTAAGCCCTCACTCCTATCCCCCCTACCCTTTCATCGCTCTAAGATTAAACTGTAGTTATTTCGTCCCAGTTCCATGAACACTTGGGCTCTTAACATGCTCAAAGTTATAGCTTTAAAGTTGCAATTACAAATTAACGCTTGCTCCTTGGTGGCTAGGGTTGTCTAAGTCAAAAGTTGTAGGGGATGAACTGATGATAAAGTTTCCATCAATGGATAAATAATGGCAGCGTTGTGTTGATGTATCGTGGCGAACTACACTAAAAAAATTTGTCTGCAAAATTTTATACAAAATTTTATTTTATACTTTCGTTTGAGGTATTCACGAAGTGGTGTATTTGTGGTATATTTTTTTATATTACACCACATATATTCGAGGTTGTAATCATTTTCGTTGCATTTTTTATATTTGTTTATTAATTATTATGTTTTCAAATAAAATTTTCAGGAAAATAAAACATGTGTAAAATGTGTAAAATGTTTTTTAAATACAACAAAATTTACTATATATTTAATATTAGGGGTATTCACAATGTGGTGTATTTGCGGTATATATTTTAAAAATTTACAACACTTAGAATAAGATTGTGAACATACCTTTTGTTTATTTGTTAATTATTTACAATCAGCTGATTATGCTAACGTTTGTTATAAAACCACTAAGATGCCAAAAAATTTCAGGTGCTCCAAAAAAAATTTAATGATCATTTCCACTTCTTCGCTGGTCCACTTCTTATTGGGTTTCTGTCTTTTTTTATTATTTTTCATGTTCGATTCATCGTTAAAATTAGTCAATGTAGAAAATGCACTTATTTTCATCAATAACTTGACTTACGGCGCGCACTAAATTCTTCATTTCATTACATTACAAATACATCGTAAATACAACGATTTAAAGTATTGCATTTGTGGTAAGTATGGTATTTTTTAGTTGCTTACATTTTGTTTGTGTTATTAACCACGGAAACCATATTTACCACAAATACAGAATACAAAGCTAAATACATCACATTGTGAATACCCCTATTATTTCTTGTCCTAATTTCATTAGGACAATTTACAATCTTGTGCAAATGGTCTTGCATGAAAGCATTTCCAAAATGGATGAGTATATTTTTACTCGTCACTAACAAAATAAACAGTGACGCACTTACTATGCTTTTGCACATATGCAACACTAACACCAATAGTTTAGTTCACCACAAAGATCGCTCTTTTCAGTTCAATCGTATGTAATTTCGAGGCATAGACTCCACAAGGTTGGCGCAAGTTTGCACAGGTATTGAATACCTTATTGAATTTTAAACAACAAATAGTCCTTATTTTTACACTTATAGGCTCCAATTGATTTTATTAGGACTCCCTATAGGTGCTCTATGGGGTTGAGGTCCGGTGACTGGGATGGCAAAGCCATACACTCGATTTTGTTGCGCTTGATCCATGTCCTTACCAATTTTGCTGGAGAGCTCCACTTTAAAGGCATTTCCTCTTTCGCATACAGCAACAATACTGTATCTAATATTTCAAGATAGGCCACGGCACACATTTTGCCTTTTACCTAATGAATTGGTCCTACTCCAGCCACCGAAAAGCAACCCCATATCACAATTGAACCGCCTCCGTATTTGACGGTTTTTCGAGTGTACTTGGGTAATAAAGGCTAAAAGAAGCGTTGCAAAGTAAGCAAAAAAACCGTTCACATTAGATGGAAAATTTTTACAATTTCACGAATTTGCAATCTCGAATATATAAGGTTGTGAATTGCCCTATTGTATATTTGATCATGTTTTGTATTTAAACCTAATACATTTTGTTTTTGTGAATATCATAAACTTACCACAAATATCAAATGCTCCATGCAACACTAAAAACACCACATTTTGAACACGCCTTTATTATTTAATTTCAATTTTATATTGAAATTTATTTGAAATGAATCTGTTAACTTGCGGCTTTAGGGCATAGCAATGAAATAAGTTGACATTTATGGGGTTCTTGAAGATTTATGTATTTGAGGAAAATCACTAAAAAATCGATAAGTTGCCCAAAGGTAAGGTCGCAAGACACCTGCGAACATAATATTGTATTCATTCTATGAAATCTTTCATCGAAATCTACCCAGCGATGCCATACACACTTGATGATCGGTTAGGAAATAAGAACGTTATAACAAGAAGACCATTTTGCCTCCTTTTTTGGAAACACCTTAAAAAATGTCCCGAAATATGCTTATGACAAACTTAAATATTACGTTTATGATAATTTCGAATTTTCTTTTGACCCATCCTTCCTTGACCCATCCTTTTAATCCTAGCTGTGTAGCCCAAATGATTTTGGGCCAAAAATCATTTTTTTTGACGAGGTGCATTTTAATCTCTGCGGCTGCGTTAACAAACAAAATTGTCGCATCTGGGGCTCGGAAAACCCGCACATTATTCTCGAGAAGCCGATGCATCCACAGAGAGTAATAGTATGGTACGGATTATAGAGTGACGGCATTATTGGACGATTTTTCTTTGAAAATGAGGCTGGGAACAACGTTTCAGTCAACGGTGGGCTTTACAGAGCCATGTTAACCGACTTTTTTTTTACTGAAATTGGAGATATGAAATTGGACGACTTTTGGTTGATGCAGAATGGCGCGCCATGCCATACCGCCAATGCCACAATCGATCTTTTCCGCACCAAATTCCCGAATCGTCTTATCAGCCGTCTTGGTGATGTCAATTGGCCGCCTCGGAGCTGCGATTTGAAACCTTTGGACTTTTTTTGTGGGGAATGGTAAGGACCGATGTTATGCCAACAATCCGGAAACAATTCAAGCACTTAAGGTCATTATTATCTAAGCAATCCGTGAGCTACAGACCGAAACCATCAACAAGGTCTTGGAAAATTGGAGTGACAGAATAAGCTACTGCGAAGACAGCCAAGGTAGCCACTTGAATGACTTTAATAATTAATGGGAATCTTTGCTCTTACTAATAAAGCCATAACACATCGAAAACATTTAATTTTATTAATTTTATTGCATTTTAAAAAAAACTTGTATTTGGCCCACCCTGTAAAGTCTTGTATAGACTTATGTCTATAACTTCTATATAACTCCTGTTATTTTTCTTGCTCTCTCTCTCTCTCTCTCTACCTCTCTCTCTCCTTCTCTCTCTCCCTCCTTCTCTCTCTCTCTCTCTCACTATCTAACCAGTAGGAAAAGCGATCATCCCAAGATAGCTTCTTGGCACAGCCTTTAAGATTCGGCGATCCTACTCATCCACTACCAAATGTCATACCTTTTTTGTTTGGAGCTGCTAACGTAAGGGGTCATATCTTCGAGCACGTAAGAAGTAATTAGTCAAGAATCCGAGTACCTTCTTTTGGCAATGACGGAAATATATGGATGTCGATTTGTTTTGTTTTTTACTTTCGCATTTTTCGCATTTAATTACTTCAGTAATTTTTTAAATTCATTATAAAATAGAAACGCTTGTTAAAAGTTATTCTAAATTTAAGGAATGTGCTCATAAATTTCGCTCAGTGCAATTTTGAAGCCTTACCTGTGTGTGAAAGTTTTTCTTTTCATACTTTTAATTGAACTCCCACCGCTTGATATACGGGAATGTACAGCAGATTTATAATAAATAATAATATATATATATATATAAGAGCGGAACGCGACTGAAGGAAGACAGCCAGGCGAAATGGCATAGCAGTAAACATTTTTCGGTAAAACTGACACTGAAGCTATAAAAAACAGCCGCTAAATTATATTAACAGCATCTTTCAAATCAAGACCCACTCCTTCCCACTCCCCCTCACACCAAGAGCAAAGTTCACAACAAAAAATATAGCATGCTTTTAGGCTTACAAGTTGCAAGACTTTTACTACAACACGCTTTATGCTCTTTCTACAATGTTATGCTTCCAAGAATTGTTATGAATTTCTTTTTTTTTATAAGATGTACCTGCCTGGATGACTGTAACAAATTTATCCACAACACAGACAGGACAGCAAGCGAGGAAGAAGACGACGACGACGACGACGACTGACTACGTGTTGATGAACACATTTTGCACGTGTTAAGAATTTATAAAATGTTCGCCAAATGAAAGTGAATGCGTTTTGTGGGCTATGTCGACCAGTAGTGAGGTGAGGGTTAAGCCGGTGTATGAAGCACATTGTTGGTGGATGAAGAAATGCCTAGATTTGGTTGTTATAAAAAATGAAATGTGCTTAAAATAGCCCCCATAGTGCGTTTTATTCTGAATCTTTATGCTTTGCCGATGGGAATGGCGATGAAGATAGTCGCCATTGGAGCTTGAGGTGAAAAAAGTTGTTGTAGATAGAGAAGATTTCATTTGAAGATATGGCAGATTTTATATCATACCACATTTTAATATAAACTTTTTCTTTTTTTTTGTTTCAGCTTTGCTTAAAATAATGATGTCTAATGCATTTTTATTAAATGCGTTCGTGCCGGGAATTTTATGTATCTGAATTACATAGCGTACGTATTTGGGTTGATGTTTAATATATTGGTGCGTTTATTAGGCGGAACGACCGCAAATGTGCTTTAACCCGAATTGTCCCAGCGGCTCCATATGGAGCCACAAAAGATGCTCGTAAACTTTGTATTGTTTAAAGTCTGGAGAATGTTATTTTATTACTTTAAAGACGTCAATATCTTACTAAAATATCTATTATTTAGATTTAGTAACTTTTTTCTTCCTAGGTTGCATAACTTTTTCACCACACTCGTACTAAAAACCATTAAAAAAAAAATTGCTGAAAATTGCTGTTTTTGCAAACATGGTAATGAAAAATGATTTTTTTTTATTTATTACGAAAGTTTTTTTCCATAAATATTTATATATTTCGAATCAGAAAAAATGACATATTCTGCCAAAATAAACTTTTTTATATTTTTTTTCTTTTAGTTTAAAAAATTCAAAGATTTTCTTAGCTGGTCCCATATGGAGCCGCTGGGCACAACTGCGTATTTGACTTTGAAAAATGAAATATGCAGTTGTGCCCAGCGGCTCCATATGGTACCGCAATAGCAGAGTGCATATTTTTAAAAAATAATTTTAAAAAAACTGTAATTAAATATTTAAACTGAAATTAAAAAATTATTCATATTAAATAGTTATTTATACTTTTTTTACTTAATTTTAATAAAAAATATAAAAATACCCAAACCTTATTATGTTTTGCTCTTGAAAAGTAAAATGCACAGTTGTGCCCAGCGGTCCCATATGGGACCATGCTTTTCCAAAAAAACTGAGAACAGAATATTGAAAATGAAAACAAATTTATTCTTTCTAAGGCCAATTGACCTTAATTTATGCAAAAAAATCGAAAAAATCCACAAAAATAATTGTGGGACAAATAGGGTTAAATACAGTGCGCTAAGAGTAGAATGTGCTGTATGTAGCACATTTAAGGTAAAGTCTTATGAACTTAAGCACATTAGAAATAATCAAGTTTTATTATCATTTATTTAATATGAGTCAAAATATCAGGTCAATATTTCACCAGGCAATATTGTCAAAACATATCAAATTATTTCAAAATATAAATATCAAAAATAAATAAAATTTCAAAAAATTCTTGAAAATGTTTGTTTATAAATAAGAGGATTTTTAAAAATGGCTGCAACGTGCTATAAACCCCTCATAAAGCATTTTTAGAATTATTTTCTCTCATTTGAGCACAAATATTGTCAAAAAGAATTAAAAATATTTACAAAATTTGAAAAATATTTAAAAAAATTTCAAAATATATAAAAAAATTTAAAAAAAAAATTAAATTTCTCAGAATATTAATAAAAAAAAATAATAAAATGACAATTTTTTCAGTGCAGAAGGTAGCTTCGAAAAACTTTTGATGTTTAGTTATCAGAATGTTGACCAAATCGTGACAAATAAATAATAAGCCATTGAATTTATCTAATACACAACCCATTATTGACACTCTTGCCACTTAAAATCCTAAGTGTTCCTATTTTAACTGCAAAGCAACTACAACATGTTTATGAATAACAAAATTTTAAAAGACTTTTTAACATTAAAAAGCGTTTTAACTATTGAACGCTTTAACATGTTCAAACCGACTACATTTAACGCGTTATTCGAAAAAAGCTTTTTTTAACATGATCGTTCATACTGCTTTAACTAGTTTCAAAATGTCAGTTTATTTGTTTATAGATGCGTTCGATTCGCCAGTGCTCAACTCAATTACGAAAAAAACGGCTACTCACTTAGCTGTTACTTACTGAATAGTTGGCAACACTTTTGTTTTGACAGACCACATGAAGTCTGCTAATAAATTAAATTGAAAACGAAGAAACTGCTTACGGGGGGAGATACCTTTAGACAGGGTGAAATTATTTTGTTTAATGAATTTTTTTCAAGTTTATAACATAATTGGATCATTTTATATTTTCCTATATTTTTAGTAAATGGTGGCTCTACAGAGTATCTCCTGCAGCTGTCAAAATTGTTCCACTTCTATAAAGCAAAAGAGGTTTTTTTCGAGTACTGATATGTTGAAGGAAAGGATAAACCTGTAAAATAATAAAAAAAAGTTAAAAATTTAAATTTATATCGGCTGTTTAATCGAAGGTCCAGAGGTCCAGATTCGACTGTTTTTACAACAGTTTTGACCCCAAAATATTTATTTATTTACACGATATCTTTCAACTTCTAGATACATCTTTCCGGCAGGTACATTCGGGCTGTACGACCTGTTTTTGTCTTGGAGAGACTCTTTCGGTTCTGCTTCGCTACTCGTGCCTTATCGGTATTTTCGGCGAAAATTTTGCAATAGGTGCCAATAATTATACCCAGCTCGTTCATAAGTTTCAGGATGGAGGTCCTTCACTAAATATTCCAGAAATTTTAAAACCTACACCTCTCGATCCTGACTCACCAAAACTTATTTTATGCTTGCATATAGAAATAAATTTAAAATTCTGATAGTGCAGTAAAAACTTCGAAGATTTCAATAATGCTGTAGCCATGCAAAGGAGTTGTGTGAATATGGTCACTACGAGCATTTTACTTTCGTTTACTTTTAAGACCTTCGTAAAATTGAAAGTTAAAGATTTTCCTTAATTTTAAAATTTTAGTTAAGTTAAAAAGCTTATGTTAAGTCGTTTAATGTTCACCTAGTTCTGAAAATTAAGTTTGTATTAAGTTTTAGAATTTCGTTAACACTTAAAAAGTTCGTTAGGTTTTAAAACTTTCATTTAGCATCTCAACTTTCATCTAGTCTTAAATTTTCCGTTAAGTCTTTAAGCATTTGCTAAGTTTTGAGACTTTAGTCAAATTAAAAAACTCTCGTTAAGTCTAAGCATATTAGTTAAGTCTAAAAAGCTTTCATTAAGTCTATAAATGTTCGCTAAATTCTAAAAATTTGTTTATTTTTAAGTTTTAGACTTTCGTTAAGTCTTATAATCTTAGTTCAGTTTTAAAACTTTGGTTAAGCTTTGCAAACTTAGTTTAGTCCTAAATTATTTTCAGCAAAGTCTTGAAATTTCTTTAATTTTCAAAACTTTTGTTGAGTGTTACTTAACACGTTCGTTAAGTGTTGAAACTTTCGTTGAGCCTTAAAACTTTCATTTCATTTCAAAACGTTAGTCAAAATGCATAAATTTTACGAATTTCTTAATCTTTCGTTAAGTTTTTAAACATTCGTTAAGTTTTTAAACGTTCGTTAAGTTTTAAAACGTTCGTTAAGTTTTAAAACTTTCGTTTAGTTTTTAAACATTCGTTAAGTTTTGAAACTTTCGTTAAGTTTTAGAACGCACGTTAAATTGAATTTCAGAATAAAAATATTGCTTGGAATTAATAAATGTACAAATTTTCAGACTTTAATAAACCTTTATTAGCCGGTTTTGCCTCTGTGTGGACAAATAATTTTCAACTAATTGTATACAACTATAAGCCATTATTATTGAAAAACGTACAGCCTAAAAAATGTCCGTTAAGTTTCTTAGTAAATATTTAGCTTCTTGACCTATATATTAAAAATACAGAGGAACTCATTTGTATACTTTAAAAATTCTGAAAGGTTCTTTAAGTCTTAAAACAAAGTCTATTTAATGCCGTTGAGTTTAGTTTACAAACAACTGTCATACCTATAAGTTTTTTTAACATTGATCCTTCATTACAGTCAGGAAAATTTGTTTTCGGTGAAGAAATTTGTTTCGTTAAGTTTCTGTGTGTAACAAAAAAATTAATAATTGTAGCTGAAATAATTAGAAAATTGTTGTAACATAAGAATATTTGGAAATTTTAATAGTAGATTTTTTTTCAATTTTTCGTTTTTTTTTTTTAATTTAATAAAAGTTAATTACTCGTAGGCGTTCAGAAATTTTAAAATTTCGTTTAATCTAAAATATTCAATTTTAAAATATTTTATATATAATTATAATTAAATACTTGATATGGATACATACTTTGTATAAATTGCTAGATACTTGCACTTAAAACAAATTGCTCAAAATATTAAGAAGCAACAGCCTACTCCCAGTCTTACTTACATTTCTTTGCAATTATTTTTTTTACTTCGTTGTTGTTTTGTTTTTTTTTTTTTGTCATTTTTACTCTCGTGCTTTCGTATTTTCTACATATTTTGCATAACTTACATGCTCTGATAAGAAAAATCCATTGACAGCTCTTTTTGTCAAGCAATTTAAATTTATTACTCTTCTCTTGTTTTTCTTTTTTCCTTCTTTCATTTTCTTTTTTTTTTTTCTTAACAGAGAATTTTACGGCTTGTCTTGATGCATCATTAGTATGGAAATTCTTGTTGCAGTCCTTTTTTATGTACCTTCATTTGTTTTTATCTCAAACTGCGAAAATATGTTCGTAGTCTTAAGGCATTTAAATATTTGAGTCACGTTTTCGACAAATTGCTGTGTATCTGTTAAATTTTGGGTTTTATTTAAGGAATAAAATGGAGAAATTTGTCGATGTCTGTGCAGGATTTTTCCTAGAAATATCTTAATACTTTTCACTACATTTATACCTAAATATTTTTCGTTTATTTTAAAATAATTTTTAGTCTATTTTTCAACAAAAATGAAGATAATTCAGATTAAAGAAGGCTTTTAAATTAGATTTGAAAGCTTTTATTGTGGTTCTTGTGCCTTACGTGCCGACAAAAACGAGTAAAGAATTAAATGAAACAAACATACTAAATTATGTATGGTCCTTCAAGCCAGATATTTTTATTTTTAGAATTTGTTTTCAGGACACTTTCTCAGAGAATGTCACATACTGCATTTTTTATAATGCAATTGTAAATCGAATAACTAAAAAAAGTAGGTTTAAGGAATTTTTTTACGTGTCTATTGTATTTAAAATTTTAATCAAGAGTCCTTGATGCTAAGGCCTTGAATATCCATTTCTTCAGACATACTTCAAGTTAGTCCTCCTCTGTTCTCTTATTTTTTATGTGACTTAGCTCCTAGAAACCAAAAATTGTTAGGTTTTGAAATATATTTTTTTTTCTCAAATTCATAAAGTACTCACATGGTTCTTCGAGCCAGATATTTAATATTTCTGGTTTCTTTTAATTCTTCAGTAGAGCTATTATTAGAAAGAATTTCCTTTGAATAACTAACTATTGGCAAAATTCTGTCCGTATTTTAATTATTTATGTGCTCTGAAATTGTATTCTTGTTGGAGTTATTGTTATTGGAGTTTTCTCTTCTTCTAGTTCTCAATAAAACACAAATATAAATAATAGAAAGCTCCAACCATATTTTTGTGAAAAATTCATTTATTGCAATTACTTCACTTGCTGTCCTGACTTACCAGCCCTGTAATTTTCGTGCTCTTGTTTGAATTTGATTACTTCTTCAATGACGGGTAACAAAAAAAAAAGAAAGAAAAATAAAAAAATAAAAATTTGTTTTTAATCCATGAACTTTTCAGACAAACTCCTTCTACAACAAGCTTGCTGGTGGTTTGTTTTTTTTTCTGTTTCTGTTTTTGTTTTGGCCGTGGGTGCTTTTCGCTTTTTCACACTGACAGGCAACACTTCGATTGTAATTTCACGCTCGAATTATCCTTGGGGAGACATTTGAGAGCATAGCAAGGCATAACATGGGCTCAGTTCAAATAAACAAGCGGCTCAGCAGCAGCAACAGCAACAACAACAACAACAACAACAACAACAACAACAACAACAACAACAACAATAACAACAACAACAACAACATAACAAAGTAGAGCTAGCAAAAACTACAATAGCAATCGTCAAACACACCTTGATAGCGTATCCCCCCTTGTTCTAGCTCCAGCTATCACAGCTATTGTTGGTTGTTACTGTCGTTATTTTCGCTGTTGTTTTATATGGCATGAACCCCGACAAAGGGGATATATACTCCAAGCGAGGGAAGTCAAGGTGTGCTTTTTTTATTTTATTATTTTTTTTTTTTTTTGCCCTCATGAAGATGGAGCTTCATGCCATTCAAGCACCTTTATTATTTTGCCTTACTTCCGGTTTCCGTCTGCTATTTCTTATCCTTTTTTGGTGCGAGTTGGTTCTTTGTATGTGCGCACTCTGTGTGTGTGTGCGTACGTGTGTGTGTGTTTGTGTTGTGTGTGTATTTTATTTTAATAACACCACGAAAAGGATCAAATTACAAAAAGCGCGACGAAAGACGCAGGAGTAGACAGTAAAAGCTGAAGCTGGCAACTAAGGAAGTTATTGTTGTCGGCGTGCTCGTCGTCTCGGTTAACATATTGTTTGCTTGTCAAGGATATGCTAAAGTAGTTCTACATATCCGGTTTAGGATGCATGACAGTGGGCTGTTTTTTATTTATATTGGATTGTTTTCTTTTTAAGCTCAAAAATTCATCAAATAATGTTTTGAATCTCAAGGCGGTGGCTTAAAAATTGTCCTTCGAGCCAGATTAATGCTTTATAAATGTTAATAAAACTGAAAGATTCCTTTTTTGTAATATATTAAGTGCTCAATTAGAGTATCCATGACAATTTATGATCGAGCTCATTAAATTCTCTCGAGTTTCGTTCTAAAGTTACTGGATTCAGGGACCGCCCCAGATCAGATAAAAAAAAAATTTTAAGTGATTATTTCATTTTTGTTGCTTTATATCCAACTTTTTTAAACTTCTTTGGTGTTTAAGGTAAAATTGGATGACAATGTCACAAAAATTACCTTTAAACTACAATGATTTTAAGTAGGGACTCGGTGAATTTTAAGGTAGGTAAGGCCTCTCATGCCGGTCCTTACGACTACTGGTCAATCAGGAGCTTATCGTACTTTTTTTTACTCAAGAAGAACTTATAGTCGTTCATCTGAGGCAAATCAGTGATCCTTAGAAATTTTCAAGGGTTCCACATGCGTCTATAGACACCACTCTTCACTGCATGGTCAAGTTTATTGAAAATTCACTCGAAGCCAGAGAGTATCCATTCGAGGTATTCCCGAAAAGCGGGTGCCTTTAATAATGTCTTAAAATATGTTATTACCCTAGTTTTCACGGAGCTTGGGTTCTAGGCGTCCCTGTTGTCTGTTAACTATCAATTACTTTCTACCAAGGCAATTTACTCAGAACTAGGGGAGTCCTTGGTTCGCAAATTCCTCAATAAAGCCACAAAGAACAGCAGAGTTCTTTTTGCATCTCTATGTGTCGCGACAATCATCCTGCTATTATGACGCTTAAAGCAGCATAGTCATCTGGAGAGAGCAACCACAGATAATGCTACTTTCAATGTAAAAGAGAAATTTACACAATAGCATTGTAACATTATGGAGACAGCATATCAGTAACTTTCGAGCTGGACTTTAATGTATAAGCTCAGCGTAAGTCCAACAAAGGTTTAAAGAAGAATTAGTTTTCCTCATCAGGAAGTAAAAGCTTCCATCCAACAGCGGTTAATATCAAAGAGTAATAAAATTTGGTTTAGGCCTCGGAGAGCATAATATTAAAGCCTTCTCCTGACTCTCAGACTTATACTAGATAAGAAACTCTTCTGGAATATGAGTAAGGATGTTCTCATTACGAAGATAAATACGAAGCTTATTGTGTCTAAGAAACCGACAGAAATAAATTGGTGATTTCTTTACCAGCAATCATCTTCCAAGTAATATTCCTTAACGAAATACTTGTCTGGATTCTTTCCCTTAGAAAAAAATATCAAAAAGTGCAAAGAATTGCACAACTATGCATTACCGGAGTTTTTTGCTTTACATCAGTGGATGAACTAAATGCCATCCTACACTTACTCCTTGTAGATCTATTTGTCTGGGAAGGCAACGCTATGGCAGCTTTGATACTTTTGGAGTATGGTTATTGGTCCAATACCAGCAGTGATCACACGGTGATACTGTCCTCGGTCACTTTCCTTATCGGAGGTTTTTGGCTATCCAAAGAGCTGCTTTGCACCTCAACCAATTTCACACGACGGTTTAAGCTGCCTATAATTTTGCAGATAAGATAGTCAGGCGGTGCTTGAGGCATTACGCTATTACAACTACAAGTATCAATATCTCGCTGCATGCAGTAGATCTCGAATTAAGTTGACTCACAGTGATATTGGGAGCAATTGGAAAGCTAATGAACTAGTTTAATAGGGTAAGATGACAGTTATCTGGAGAAGTAAAGGGCTAATGACCGTTTTGATAATATATTTAACAGCAAAACGGTACCATGATACCATCTTCTTTCTAGAACTCAGTTCTCCCATAAAAATGGGAGAAAGTTGTGATTAGCAATGGACAATACTTCATGTCCATCGAAATTCACGAAAAAATGGGGAGAACTTATTCATAGATGCATAAGGATGTAACGAGAAGCCATAAATGGCCTAAGTTCGTGAGTTGCGTAGCCATCCTTACTATGACAACCTAACCTAAGCTTAATGATGCTGAATTCAGCTGTACTGAAGCCGTGCTTTGGATATGTCTGTTTTATTTTTTATCATGATCACCAAACAAAAGTGTATGGTCCTTCGAGCCGGATACAGTTGTTTACTAGCTTAAAAATTCAAGCTTAACTTGCGAAATATTTTGAGGAGAAAATTTCAATTTTGTCTACTGTCTGCATTTAGTTGAATTGCATGACTTTACAGCGGTTGAGTAACTTATGCCAACATGAGTAGAACGCGTGAAATTTAAAATGTATCTGCTTAAAATTGTGAACTTCCGCTGCTCGTTGTGGTAGATGAACGCCGGCGTATATCCCAGTAAATCCTTGCAAATGTTGCGGTGGTTACACAACGCTGCGTCGCCCATACTTGCACACATACAACAAACACTCATAGGTTTGTGTGTGTGCAACACAATGAATAAAAACAAACGCCCCCAACTAGGCAATAATGTGCAAAATTACACACCAACAGACGCGCTGAAGCATATCACAATGTCAGAATATTCGTGCAGTTGTGTGTGTATGTATGTTCGCCTGCCAGCGTCACCTTTATTTGCATGCAATATAATGATTTTGCGCAATTTTATGCATACGATTGCTTACAAAATTTATTCGTCTGACTTTGAATTGTCTGCCAGCTGCCAACTCACCAAATTCTTACTTCAGCTGCTCCGCAAAGTATGCAATGTTTTATACAATTCAATATTGACGCTTTGAAATTTCAATTTTTTTTTCCTCCCGTGTCAGCTGCGAAATTGTGTTTTCGCTGCATTTTAATATCGGCTGTTAAGGCGCCAAACAGCACTCAGTGGGCCAGCCTAAAAATATGCTCCACTTTTTGTTTTTTTTTCGTTTCTTTGCTATTTTTACGCCTTCCAAGCGTATAAATTTACCCACAAATTGCAATTTAATTTGACTTTAATGCTAAATATTTTAATTTGCGCGCAAATTAATTTGCGTTCGTCTAAGGCCTGCATAGAAAGTTGTGGAATGTGCTTTGTATGCGTGGATGGAAAAATAAAATTTATTGCCACACAAATAAATTTAATTACATTTTAAAGCTTTAGCTAGCATCAGCTTAAATGCTAGCCGCATGAACTGTAACACCAAAATATTAGCCAAATTCAGCTCGAGGCGGTGCTAGGAGATTTTCGCTGCGAAAGTTTGAAAGTGTGCGTTTGTTTGTCTGTCTGCTCCACAGAGGAATTTACCAAAAATGCCTAGCTGTCACACCTTTTTGTTACTTTTATCTAGCGTTACTCATTTTTTTTTCCTACGCTGCTATTTTTATTATGTTGCATACTGTTCAGCGTAGAATGTCATAACTTTGGATTAAATTCCTCAGCTTGCCACAAGATGGTGTGCGCTGTAGCTGTATTAAATGGCTCTGAATTTGGTGTGTATGAGTGTTTGTGTGTGTTTGAGCGTGTTGCCCTGCAGGTAATTGTTGTTTGTTGTTGCTGTTATTGTTATGTCAACAATTTGTGTAACAACATATAATAGCTACATCGATAAACATTTCTTTGTAGTGTTGTTTACTCTATTCAAGCAATACTTTCAAGCTCTAATCCTAACTACCTAGACTTAAGTTGACATTTGTTAAGCTAAGTAAATTTGGCGGTATTACATTAAGGCACAAATTTTGGCATTTTGAAGGTTTTAGTTTATTTTAATGGTCCTTCGAGCTGGATTTATTTACATGAAGTGTTCCAATTCTTCACTTATTTTTCTGATTTTGCAAGCTCTAAATGCTTATTTTATCTAATCTAGTTGAGCATCTAGCTTCTGTACATTTTCATTGCATATTTTTGTTTTTGAACTTATAGCCTTTATCAAAAAAGCTCCTTTGAGCCAGATCCATGTGAAACTTCTGTTACTTGTATTCTCTCATTCTCTGTCTTTTCAAGCTGTTAATGCTATTTTATTTCCGCTTCAGTTCAGCATGTACACCTTTATTTGTGCTAATTATTACTTTCTAAATAGCAATGGTCCTTCAAGCCAGATTAATTTGAAAGTTTTCATTTAAATTAATGTCTCATACAGAAACATTTCAAGATCTGAATAATTCTATGATTCCAGTTCGGCTTGTAAGCTTCAAATTTTCGTTAGATTTCTGCTAAAATTTTTCAACTTTTTTTTTTCTTTCTCTTCACTTTATAGCAATGGCCCTTCGAGCCAGATTCATTTGAAAATTTTCGTTGAAATAAATGACTCATAGTTGGACATTCCAAGATTTCAATGGAATTTAGGATTCCATTGCACTGTTTTAGGTAGTTCCAGTTCTATCCATTCTCATATTTTTTTGTCTCTTCCCGCAAAAACTGCTCAACATTGCTATTTATTTCTTCTCTTTAATATCTAGTTCCGTGTATAATGCCTATTATGAAAATTCTCTGCGTATCCATTTTTTATTTCCCTCTCCGTCTCTATCTACCCCGCTTTCACTCTTAAAAGAAGTTTCTTTAAACTACCCTTCGGGCCGGCTTATTAAACCTAACTTATACTCAAACTTGCCGTAATTTGAACGTTTTTCAATTTCATGCCATGATTTTATTTTCAACCATAAAATTAAAGCTCATAACTCTTACTTTTTGCACAAACTATTTTATGCCGAGATGCAACATGTTGTGCTCAGTATTGTAAAAAGAAAAAAAAAAAAGAAAACAATAACAACAACAATCTAGCCAGACACAGTACAATGTTAACAGCTGCCTTGGGTGAATTTAGCATTGAGGCTTTTGTTTAATATGCTTTGGCCATAAAAAAATAAATTATGCCAAGTAATCGACAGAAAATATGTACTTTATATGAGATTATGGCAAAATTGAGCTTAGCTTATAATGAAAATTTGAGTCAAGAAACTTTCTTCGTAATAATACGAACCAATGAAATATGCCTGAATTTGCCTTAAACATGCAGAGTAATTAAACTTTATTCAAAGTTGAAACGATAGTGAGAGACGTTTTAGGTCTGAAAATTCATTTGAAAGTTTTGAGTTGCAATCAAGTTTGCTTTTTCTTTTGAAACTGAATAAGAAAAATAAAGTCTGCATCGGTTATGGTGACTTGTTTTATATCCCTTTTAAAACTACCAAAATATGAGTATATTTTCTAATGCGTGAATGGTCAAAGACCTCACTTCTTATATCTCACTTCTTCTTCCATTTTAATACCTATATTTTGAGGCATTCATCCGCATATTATTATTGCTTTTGTTTTGAGTTTTAATGACATCTATTAAAATCAACGACTTTTTAAGTGACAAGCATCAATTTGGCTGTTTTATATTTTCAACTACTTCGAAGTCACGTTTTCCCCTCGCCGAATACTACATAATCATAGTGCAAATACAAGTTGCCTATTCCTAGAACTGTCAACACAATCTTGTTCTCAATGCTTTTTTACACAAAATCGGCTAGCGTCGTCGTCAACATTAGCGTCACCATTATTATTATGGTCCTTATGTGCTCAGTTTCCTCATGCTTACTAATCCAATTACAGGATGTCATCTTGTACTGTGTACTGGTGCCTTATACTTGTTGGTGTCTTTAAAACGAACACAACGTGGTGCATTTTAGTGCTGTTTCACCATAGTCAAGCTCGTAATCCGATTATTTTGTCCTTGTACTTGCTTGTGATGGTATCCTTTTGCCAGCAGGTGGATGGCAAAAAATTTGGACTTTACTTCAAAGGAACATTTACTGTGTCTCTAGAAAATTTTCTTTTAACTGTTGCAGTTAAAGTTTTTGTTGTAACTGTTGTTAGGATAATGTATGTTATACAACAGAGCTTACTATGATGTCAGCAGAATATATACGAAGTAAACTTAAAGGCTAATATTTAAAATTAAAAATAAACTGACATTTTCTATATAGCATCACTCATATATATTTAGCTGCTGTCACAAACGAAAGGTATTGTTATTCTGTAGTTATTTTATTATCTAATCAAGGAATGAAAACAAAAAATTAATTAAAAAGTAAAAAAATTTATTAATTATATTTAAAAATTAAACTATTAAAACTTGACCATTAGAACAATGATTATTATGACAGCAACGTGTGCGGACGGTACGCCATTTTCTGCAGAAGCGACGATAGCAACGACGCCTTGGAGTAACGGGAGGTAAAGTTGGCGGTAAAGTTGGTGGAAGCGTTGGTGGCTGAGTAGTTCGAACAGTAGGTGGATACGTTGGTGGTCGTGTAGGACGTTGCGTTGGGGGTTGTGTAGGACGTTGCGTTGGGGGTTGTGTAGGACGTTGCGTTGGTGCCAGTGTAGGACGTTGCGTTGGTGGTTGTGTAGGACGTTGCGTAGGTGGGCGCGTTGGTGGCTGTGTTGGTCGCAGAGTTGATGATTGCTCAACTCCACCACCACCTCCAACCAAATTTTGATTAACATTGTTCAGAGCATTGAGTAGAAGATCAATTTGTGGTGTAATATTAATCAAACTAGACATGCTGTTACCACTTCCTTCTATGTTCGTACTGGAGTCTTCTAAAATATCAATAACACCGTATAAGGTAATTCTCAAGGAACTTAACATAGTAAAAATATGTATAAACTTACGTAATTGCGAACTTCCAATATTATTTGTAGTGCCACTTGTACTAGTTCCACCAGTATTTGCTCCAGAATCTCCTCCTGCACTGCTAACCACATTTTGATTAACATTGTTCAGAGCATTGAGTATAAGTTCAATTTGTGGTGAAAGATTAATCAAACTGGAAATGCTGTTACCACTTCCTTGTATGTTCGTACTGGAGCCTTCTAAAATATCAATAACATCGTATAAGTTAATGCTCAAGGAACTTAACATAGTTAAAATATGTATAAACTTACGTCCTTGCGAGCTTCCAATATTATTTGTAGTGCCACCTGTACTAGTTCCACCAGTATTTCCTCCAGAATCTCCACCTGCACTGCCAACCATATTTTGATTAACATTGTTCAGAGCATTGAGTAGAAGTTCAATTTGTGGTGAAAGATTAATAAAACTGGAGATTCTGTTACCACTTCCTTGTATGTTCGTACTGGAGTCTTCTAAAATATCAACAACAACGTATAAGTTAATGCTCAAGATACTTAACATAAATAAAATATGTAAAAACTTACGTCCTTGCGAGCTTCCAATATTATTTGTAGTGCCACCTGTACTAGTTCCAACAGTATTTCCTCCAGAATCTCCGCCTGCACTGCCAACCATATTTTGATTAACATTGCTCAGAGCATTGAGTAGAAGTTCAATTTGTGGTGAAAGATTAATCAAACTGGAAATGCTGTTACCACTTCCTTGTATGTTCGTACTGGAGTCTTCTAAAATATCAATAACACCGTATAAGTTAATGCTCAAGGAACTTAACATAGTTAAAATATGTATAAACTTACGTCCTTGCGAGCTTCCAATATTATTTGTAGTGCCACCTGTACTAGTTCCACCAGTGTTTCCTCCAGAATCTCCACCTGCACTGCCAACCATATTTTGATTAACATTGTTCAGAGCATTGAGTAGAAGTCCAATTTTTGGTGAAAGATTAATCAAACTGGAAATGTTGTTATCACTTCCTTGGACGTTTGTACTGGAGTCTTCTAAAATATCAATAACAACGTATAAATTAATGCTGAAGGAACTTAACATAGTTAAAATATGTATAAACTTACGTCCTTGCGAGCTTCCAATATTATTTGTAGTGCCACCTGTACTAGTCCCACCAGCATTTCCTCCAGAATCTCCACCTGCACTGCCAACCACATTTTGATTAACATTGTTCAGAGCATTGAGTAGAAGTTCAATTTGTGGTGAAAGATTAATCACACTGGACATGTTGTTATCATTTCCTTGTATGTTCGTACTGGAGTCTTCTAAAATATCAATAACACCGTATAAGTAAATTCTCAAGGAACTTTACATAGTAAAAATATGTATTAGCTTACGTCCTTGCGAACTTCCAATATTGTTTGTAGTGCCACTTGTACTAGTTCCACCAGTATTTCCTCCAGAAGTTCCACCTGCACTGCCAACCACATTTTGATTAACATTGTTCAGAGCATTGAGTAGAAGTTCAATTTGTGGTGAAAGATTAATCACACTGGACATGTTGTTATCATTTCCTTGTATGTTCGTACTGGAGTCTTCTAAAATATCAATAGACCGTATAAGTAAATTCTCAAGGAACTTCACATAGTAAAAATATGTATACGCTTACGTCCTTGCGAACTTCCAATATTGTTTGTAGTGCCACTTGTACTAGTTCCACCAGTATTTCCTCCAGAAGTTCCACCTGCACTGCCAACCATATTTTGATTAACATTGTTCAGAGCATTGAGTAGAAGATCAATTTGTGGTGTAATATTAATCAAACTAGACACGCTGTTACCACTTCCTTCTATGTTCGTACTGGAATCTTCTAAAATATCAATAACAACGTATAAGTTAATGCTCAAGGAACTTAAAATAGTTAAAAGATGTATAAACTTACGTCCTTGCGAACTTCCAATATTATTTGTTGTGCCACCTGTACTATTTCCACCAGTATTTCCTCCAGAAGTTCCACCTGCACTGCCAACCACATTTTGATTAACATTGTTCAGAGCATTGAGTAGAAGTTCAATTTGTGGTGAAAGATTAATCACACTGGACATGTTGTTATCATTTCCTTGTATGTTCGTACTGGAGTCTTCTAAAATATCAATAACACCGTATAAGTAAATTCTCAAGGAACTTTACATAGTAAAAATATGTATAAGCTTACGTCCTTGCGAACTTCCAATATTGTTTGTAGTGCCACTTGTACTAGTTCCACCAGTATTTCCTCCAGAAGTTCCACCTGCACTGCCAACCATATTTTGATTAACATTGTTCAGAGCATTGAGTAGAAGATCAATTTGTGGTGTAATATTAATCAAACTAGACACGCTGTTACCACTTCCTTCTATGTTCGTACTGGAATCTTCTAAAATATCAATAACACCGTATAAGTTAATTCTCAAGGAACTTCACATAGTAAAAATATGTATAAACTTACGTCCTTGCGAACTTCCAATATTGTTTGTAGTGCCACTTGTACTAGTTCCACCAGTATTTCCTCCAGAAGTTCCACCTGCACTGCCAACCATATTTTGATTAACATTGTTCAGAGCATTGAGTAGAAGTTCAATTTGTGGTGAAAGATTAATCAAACTAGACACGCTGTTACCACTTCCTTCTATGTTCGTACTGGAATCTTCTAAAAAATCAATAACAACGTATAAGTTAATGCTCAAGGAACTTAACATAGTTAAAAGATGTAAAAACTTACGTCCTTGCGAACTTCCAATATTATTTGTTGTGCCACCTGTACTATTTCCACCAGTATTTCCTCCAGAAGTTCCACCTGCGCTGCCAACCATATTTTGATTAACATTGTTCAGAGCATTGAGTAGAAGTTCAAGTTGTGGTGTAATATTAATCAAACTAGACACGCTGTTACCACTTCCTTCTATGTTCGTACTGGAATCTTCTAAAAAATCAATAACAACGTATAAGTTAATGCTCAAGGAACTTAACATAGTTAAAAGATGCATAAACTTACGTCCTTGCGAACTTCCAATATTATTTGTTGTGCCACCTGTACTATTTCCACCAGTATTTCCTCCAGAAGTTCCACCTGCACTGCCAACCATATTTTGATTAACATTGTTCAGAGCATTGAGTAGAAGTTCAATTTGTGGTGAAAGATTAATCACACTGGACATGTTGTTATCATTTCCTTCTATGTTCCTACTGGAGTCTTCTAAAATATCAATAACACCGTATAAGTTAATTCTCAAGGAACTTAACATAGTAAAAATATGTATAAACTTACGTAATTGCGAACTTCCCATATTATTTGTAGTGCCACTTGTACTAGTTCCACCAGTATTTCCTCCAGAATCTCCACCTGCACTGCCAACCATATTTTGATTAACATTGTTCAGAGCATTGAGTAGAAGATCAATTTGTGGTGTAATATTAATCAAACTAGACACGCTGTTACCACTTCCTTGTATGTTTGTACTGGAGTCTTCTAAAAAATCAATAACAATGTATAAGTTAATGCTCAAGGAACTTAACATCGTTTAAAGATGTATAAGCTTACGTCCTTGCGAACTTCCAATATTATTTGTAGTGGCACTTGTACTAATTCCACCAGCATTTCCTCCAGAATCTCCACCTGCACTGCCTACCACATTTTGATTAACATTGTTCAGAGCATTGAGTAGAAGTTCAATTTGTGGTGAAAGATTAATCACACTGGACATGTTGTTATCATTTCCTTCTATGTTCGTACTAGAGTCCTCTAAAATATTAATAACACCGTTTAAGTTAATTCTCAAGGGACTTAGCATAGTTAAAATATGTATGAACTTACGTCCTTGCGAACTTCCAATATTATTTGTAGTGCTGCCCGTACTAGTTCCCCCAGTATTACCTCCTATGCTTCCTCCAGAATCTCCTCCTGTGCTGCCTACCACATTTTGATTAACATTGTTCAGAGCATTGAGTAGAAGTTCAATTTGTGGTGAAAGATTTATCACACTGAACATTTTGTTATCATTTCCTTGTATGTTCGTACTAGAGTCTTCTAAAATATTAATAACACCGTTTAAGATAATTTTCAAGGGACCTAGCATAGTAAAAATATGTATGAACTTACGTCCTTGCGAACTTCCAATATTATTTGTAGTGCCACTCGTACTAGTTCCACCAGTATTTCCTCCAGAAGTTCCACCTGCACTGCCAACCATATTTTGATTAACATTGTTCAGAGCATTGAGTAGAAGATTAATTTGTGGTGTAATATTAATCAAACTAGACATGCTGTTACCACTTCCTTGTATGGTTGTACTGGAGTCTTCTAAAATATCAATAACAACGTATAAGTTAATTCTCAAAGAACTTCTCATTGTTAAGAGATGTATTGACTTACGTCCTTGCGAACTTCCAATATTATTTATAGTGCCACCCGTACTAGTTCCACCAGTATTTCCTCTAGAATCTCCTCCTGCACTGCCAACCACATTTTGATTAACATTGTTCAGAGCATTGAGTAGCAGTTCAATTTGTGGTGAAAGATTAATCAAACCAGACATGTTGTTATCACTTCCTTGTATGTTTACACTGGAGTCTTCTAAAATATCAATAACACCGTATAAGTAAATTCTTAAAGAGCTTATCGTAGTTGAAAGATATATTGACTTACGTCCTCGCGAGCTTCCAATATTATTTGTAGTGCCACCCGTACTTGCTCCGCCAGTATTTCCTCCTGAGCTTCCTCCAGAAGCTCCCCCAGCACCACCGACCACATTTTGATTAACATTGTTCAGAGAATTGATTTGGAGATCAATTTGTGGTTCTAAATTGACCAAACTGGAAACTATGTTATTATTATTGGCTCCTTGAATATTCGTTCCTGAATTTTCTAAAATATTAGAATTAAAAAAATCAATAATATTCTAAGGTATAATCTGATTCTATAAGATATTAAACTCACGTTCTTGATTTTGGCCTATATTGTTTATTATACAACCGGATGGCGTCGGATTGTGTCCATGAGAATGTGTGGTTGACTGCATCGTGGGGTGTACGGGCTTAGGAGTTGTGTGCTCGCTAGAAGAAGGTGGATAGGAAGGATAGTAATAGTTATAATAAGGTCTATTTGGAGGTAGTGTTCTTGGAGTTGTAGGAGTTGATGTAGGTAGAGTTGGTTGTTGGGTGGTTTGTGAAGTGGTCAGCTGAGTGGACGGAGGAGTTACACCGACGCCATCCCCGCCTTCTCCACCAAATACATTTTGATTAACATTGTTTAATAAATTGATTCCAAGAGAAATAGCTGGATTTAGTGCTAGCAAACTAGATACTGTGTCATCACTTCCTTGGATGTTCGTACTGGAGTCTTCTAAAATATCAATAACACCGTATAAGTTAATTCTCAGGAACTGAACATAGTTAAAAGATGTTTTGACTTACGTCCTTGCGAGCTTCCAATATTATTTGTAGTGCCACCTGTACTAGTTCCAACAGTATTTGCTCCTGTATTTCCTCCAGAATCTCCACCTGCACTGCCAACCACATTTTGATTAACATTGTTCAGAGCATTGAGTAGAAGTTCAATTTGTGGTGAAAGATTAATCAAACTGGACATGGTGTTACCACTTCCTTGGATGTTCGTACTGGAGTCTTCTAAAATATCCATAACACCGTATAAGTTAATTCTCAAGGAACTTAACATAGTCAAAAGATATATTGACTTACGTCCTTGCGAGCTTCCAATATTATTTGTAGTGCCACCTGTACTAGTTCCACCAGTATTTCCTCCAGAAGTTCCACCTGCACTGCCAACCATATTTTGATTAACATTGTTCAGAGCATTGAGTAGAAGTTCAATTTGTGGTGAAAGATTAATCAAACTGGACATGTTGTTATCATTTCCTTCTATGTTCGTACTGGAGTCTTCTAAAATATCAATAACAACGTATAAGTTAACTCTCAAGGAACTTAACATATTTAAGAGATGTATAAACGTACGTCCTTGCGAGCTTCCAATATTATTTGTAGTGCCACCCGTACTAGTTCCACCAGTATTTCCTCCAGAATCTCCTCCTGCACTGCTAACCACATTTTGATTAACATTGTTCAGAGCATTGAGTAGAAGTTCAATTTGTGGTGTAAGATTAATCAAACTGGACATGTTGTTATCATTTCCTTGTATGTTCGTACTGGAGTCTTCTAAAATATCAATAGCAACGTATAAGTTAATTCTCAAGGAACTTAACATAGTTAAAAGATGTTTTGACTGACGTCCTTGCGAGCTTCCAATATTATTTGTAGTGCTGCCGGTACTCGTTCCACCAGTATTACTTCCTGTGCTTCCTCCAGAATCTCCTCCTGTGCTGCCTACCACATTTTGATTAACATTGTTCAGAGCATTGAGTAGAAGTCCAATTTGTGGTGAAAGATTTATCACATTAGACATGCTGTTACCACTTCCTTGTATGTTCGTACTAGAGTCTTCTAAAATATCAATAACACAGTGTAATTTAATGCTCAAGGAACTTAACATAGTTAAAACATGTATAAACTTACGTCCTTGCGAACTTCCAATATTATTTGTTGTGCCACCCGTACTAGTTCCACCAGTATTTCCTCCAGAATCTCCTCCTGCACTGCTAACCACATTTTGATTAACATTGTTCAGAGCATTGAGTAGAAGTTCAATTTGTGGTGAAAGATTAATCACACTGGACATGTTGTTATCATTTCCTTGTATGTTCGTACTGGAGTCTTCTAAAATATCAATAACACCGTATAAGTTAATTCTCAAGGAACTTAACATAGTTAAAAGATGTTTTGACTTACGTCCTTGCGAGCTTCCAATATTATTTGTAGTGCTGCCCGTACTAGTTCCCCCAGTATTACCTCCTGTGCTTCCTCCAGAATCTCCTCCTGTGCTGCCTACCACATTTTGATTAACATTGTTCAGAGCATTGAGTAGAAATCCAATTTGTGGTGAAAGATTTATCACATTAGACATGCTGTTACCACTTCCTTGTATGTTCGTACTAGAGTCTTCTAAAATATCAATAACACCGTGTAATTTAATTCTCAAGGAGCTTATCATAGTTCAAAGATATATTGACTAACGTCCTTGCGAGCTTCCAATAGTGTTTGTTATGCCACCCGTACTGGCTCCGCCAGTATTTCCTCCTGAGCTTCCTCCAGAAGCTCCCCCAGCACCACCGACCACATTTTTATTAACATTGTTCAGAGCATTGATTTGGAGATCAATTTGTGGTTCTAAATTGACCAAACTGGAAACTATGTTATTATTATTATTGGTTCCCTGAATATTCGTTCCTGAATTTTCTAAAATAATAGAATTACAAAAATCAATAATATTCTAAGGTATTCTCTGATTATGTAAGATATTAAACTCACCATCTTGATTTTGGCCCATATTATTTATTATACAACTGGATGGCGCTGGATTTTGCCCAGGAGAATGTGTCATTGACTGCATCGTAGGGTGTATGGACTTAGGAGTGGTGTGCTCGTTTGAAGATGGCGAATATGTAGGATAGTAATAGTTATAATAAGGTCTATTTGGAGGTAGTGTTCTTGGAGTTGTAGGATTTGATGTAGGTAAAGTTGGTTGTTGGGTGGTTTGTGAAGTGGGTGGATGAGTTACACCGACACCATCACCGCCTGATCCACCAACCACATTTTGATTAACATTGTTCAATAAATTTAAACCAAGAATAGCCTTTGGGTTTACTTGTAATAAACTCGAGACACTATTGTCACTTTCTTCAATGTTAGCAACAGAGTTTTCTATGAGCAAAGAAATGATATAAAAAATATATGAATTTAACTTGAATGGGGCATGATTTTCTTTTACTTACGTTCTTGCTGCTGTAGGAGATTATTTAACACAGCACCTATCTGAGGTTGGGGCTTGGCATGGATTAGAGCAAATATAGTCCAATTGATCACCGCAAAAGCTAGGCTAGTCCTCATGACGTCTTCTTTTTTTTAATAGCAACAGTGGGTAAAATACAGAGTTCTGCTGCTCTCTGAAATAATGACATGGATTTTGTGTTTATATAGAAAATTAAACAAAAATAATTTTTTAATTATTGGTGATTTTGAAAGAAATTCCTCTTTAATCTCATGCCATGAATGATTATATGAAATCATTCATATGAAATAATATAGTGTGCCAGATATATTGAACCCTCTTATCAGACTTAATACAGCTCTTAACCACTCAAAAAGTCAGCTCAATGATTCTGATCGTACGTGTTATATTTATGAGTGAAATAACGCGATATAAAGATTACTTCCGGTCGTGCGACTTTATTTTAAGTATACTTTTAGATTGTTTACAGTTATTTTGATAATGAAATACAGTTAACACAAGCACATTGTTTAGCGAGAGAAATATCATGATTGTTTTATTTAAACTATACAAGGTTAAGTTTGGGTTATGAAATGTTTTTAAAATTTTGTGTCATATTAAAAAAAAAAACAAGTTATTTTTATCATTACTACATAATAAATTTTCAGTTTTTGGGGGTCACAAAAATTCAAGGTTATTAGTTTGCCGGTAACGAAATGGTAACGGTATGGTAACGGAACATTGATAATCATTATTAAATTTCATCTTGAGGTTACTTTGAACCTTAAAATTTATCTTTAGAAAATTTTTAATTAGATACTTTTTGTTTTGAGGGCTATTGGTTCATGCATTGGTTCATCATCATGCATTCTTATTTTTGGCATAGGGGGTTAAACATCAGCACCTAGTGTCTGCCCAACACTTGTCTAAAGATTTCTCAGCATAAAAGTTCAGACAAGAGGGTAAAGAAGAACAATAACATCCATTGTTTTTCATTTTTATTAAATAGTCATCCCTCCTCACCCATTTATTTTCAAACTTTTTTCATACTTTCTTTTGAAAAAATATAGGATCATGTCCATTTTATATTTAATGTATTTGCAATTTTTGTTTCTAACAAAAATTAATATGAGCTCTAGTATGAGCTTGAAAAACTGTTATCTAAGCCGCCCATCAGTTACTTGTAACCTTTTAACACATAAAGATTGTCCTTTTCTTTGTACAGCACCCATAATTGCTCTATATTTTAAAACTATAGCTTACATATATTAGTAAAAAATTGTCTTGAAAGTTATCAGTTTCCAAAGTTTTCAAACTATTTAAATTTAAATAACTTTTATCTATAATACTTATGTATGTATAATTTGCAGACATAAAAAAACAAAAACAAATTTGAAAAAAAGTAAAAATTTAGAAAAAAATAATCAAAAGGGTTTTGAGTAAACAAAAATTAACGGACTTTTCTGATAAATTACTTTAATACTGAGAAAAGTTATCGATCTTTAAACGTCATTATGACACTTTTTTTTTTTTTTGAAAAGATTTCCAAAGGTTTTGGTACCTGCTATACATCTTATTAATATTGCGTTGTAATAAAACTTGAAATAACATCTATGTATATTAAGAAAAAATTTCACTTTCTTATAAAAACATCCTTAAAACCTTGTGAGAAAAAGGTGGGTCCAATTTTAACGTCTTGCACAAGATCTGAAGAGTTTAATGAGAGTTCTTTTGTAACTAGTAGTGCTTCAAGGGAGGTATTTTTTTTTCAAATGACTTACTGGTAGTTAAAATATTGCAAGGTCATTGAAAATTTAAATTATATTATTCTGAACAGATCGAAACTAGTTTACGACTAGTTTATATAGTTTTAATTTATTAGTAATTAAGAAGGTAGTAATTTAGAAGTGTTCACACTGATATATTTTAGAATAGATATTGTTTAAACGTCTTTTACAAAAACCTGTTACATTTTTTAAAAAAATTTTAAATTTAGATCCAATATTATAAAGGTACGTCTCAGTGAAAATTGGTGTAAGTCTATGAAGCAATTCAAGCATTTTATCTGGTATGTGTCTATAGGTTGAACTTTCCTCTTTCACGTGATGAAATTTTTTTTTCGAAAAACCATTTCAAAACATTATTTTTTGAGCACAATGATAACGTAACGGAGACCATATAATGCGGAAAATATATTGCCATCGTAAGAGAAACTTTCGAGAAAAGTCTTTGTAGAGAAATTCGCTGAAACAAGAACTCAAAATGTCAATGATTGATACTTGATTGATTTGAAGGATTGATTTGATTAAAAAAATCCTAAAATAATACAACAGCAAAAAGAAGAAATCATACTTAAAGTATCAAAAACTTCTAAATTTAAAAATTTAGTTTATGAGTTTCTATAAATTTTGAAAATGAGTTTATTATCGATGTATTTTCTAATATTTTAGAAAAACGTTTAAAAGACTGTTGTTGAATTCAATATGGGACACGAAATACTCTTAATTAAGAAATTGAATTAACACGAAATAACTCATGTCTAGACTTGTCTCTGAAAATTTCACAAATTCGTGATAGGAGAAGCCTTATCGTCATGTAAGGTCACGTCTCTGAAGATAATCGTTACAAACGAAAAGTTGATAAACAAGAAAAAACAGGTCAAAATAGATGGCAAAACGTGAAAAGGAACGTCTAAGTAATTAGTTTAAACAGTGAAAGGTGACCTCGAAGAACACCACAAAGGTCACTTCTCTGGAGATGGTCGTTATAAGCGAAAAACTGATAAACAAGAACAAAAAAAAAAAATGCCAAAATTGAGGGCAAAACGTGAAAAGGAACATCTTAGACTTAGAAAACGAAAGGCAGAATTGTCAAAATCGGACAAGTTCCCTTTTAGACCCAAGCCACATATGGGTTAATTTAAACAAAATTATTATTAAATTCATCAGAAAATTCTTCAAATCGTTGCTAGCTAAGTTTTTTCTAAGCAATGACAAGTTTGTGCAACTTTTAAATGTATATCAAGCACTGCCAGATAAATTCGTGATAAAGTTTTGCACAGAACGTGCCTTTTTTACACTCCAAACTTGAACACATGTTGACTGTGATAAAATAATAATAAAATTAAATTCAAACCAAGTAACATCTTATCAAACGGAAGTTAAAGTAAAATAAAGTCTTGGCAGTCTTTGATATATTTTGCAATAATCTGCACAAATTCCAATATAAAGCATCAAAGCAGTTGCTGCGGTATCAGTTATTAATCGCGAGTGCAAACGTTAACATGGCAGAAATATATAGAAGCCACACATATCTACTCTTAGCCATATGTGCACTGCAGAGTCAAATAGCGCTACAGAGTCAACAGCAAGAAAATCAAATGCAACCATATCAACAGCAACAACAGCCCCAACAACAACAACAACAACAACAAGTTGGCAATATAGAAGCCATTTTACAGCCGGATAATGCTGTAATAATACAAAAATTTTTGGCTCTGATGAGCACTATATTCAACGTTAGTCCTGCTGATACAGCGTTACAGGAATCGATTGCCAGAGAGCAAGTTAATGCAGAGCCTATAAATTATGATGCCAATGAGATAATTGTACTAAGCCAGATTAGCACACCAATGACAACTACAACTACAACTACAACAACACCATCGCCAGCAATTATTTTAACAACAACAACAGCTGCGACGCCTCCAACTCGTGGCAGGCTTTGTTTTCGTAGGTCCTGTCTGAAGTTCAAAGATGATAAGGGCTATATTTATTAGAGGCCGTTAAAGAAAGTCATCTCTATACTCTATGATGATTAGGAAAAAACATGCTCAGTGCTTAGTTTAAGTTTAACCCATAAGATTTTATTACTTATTTATAATTATTTATTAAAAGCTTTTTTTACTAATTTTGTGTATTATGGAGTTTTGAGTTAAATTAAAGAAAATATAAAATCGTTGAGTTCGATTTAAAGATTTCTGGAATTTTTATTTCTTTTCACAACTTTCCTTCTTTAGATGACAAAAATGTTGTTGTGAGACATTTTTTCCAAATAATGGAAATGAAAAAATGGTGGGAAATATTTTAACATAAAAAAATGTTTTTGAGGAAAATGGTAGTGGATCATTTTTTAGGATCACTAATTACGTCAGTTGAAAAAAACATGGAGCGACTTTTTTTATTCGTCCCAAAGATCATTACGTCAGAATGATGTCAATATTTTAAATTTATTTTGATCAATTTTAAAACCTTATCAAAAACATTCTGTACCACTTCTGTGTTTAACTTATAAGCACGAAGAGCAATTTTGAGTATCTTCCAAATTTGAGTATGTTTGATATACGAGTGATATTTTTGTCCCAGAGACTACTAAAGACTATTTGGGAACAGTTTTTACAATACATGAAAACTCATGTTAAACTTTTTTGTGAAGTTTCAGCAAAAAAAAGTCGTTGCGTCTTTTTGTTTTGTATCAAATTTAAGCAAAAAAGAGTAAGCGACATAATTTTCAATACTTCACCTCGACTATTTATGTTTGTACCAAAATTGAGCAAAAAAAGCGAGCAACATATTTTTACATATGAACATATTAAAAATGGATATTGAATCTTTTCAATGATTTTTCCCAAAGAAAAAATAAAATCAAAACAGAATACAAAAGTTTATCAGTTTAACAGAAAATGTTAAAAGTTTAACAGAATTACAAAAGTTCTTTCCTTGCGACTTTTGCTGAGTCCCATCTAAAAGGTTAAGAAACAATAACTCTTACGAACACATTTAGAGCATTGTAACTGCTCCGAAATAAGACTTTTCTTATATTTAACTTATTATTATAAATATTTTATAGGGATCTAAGTCAAATCCTTTGTGTCTGTACCAAAAAGTTTTAAAACACTTTAATATAATTTTGAAAATTTTCAATGTTTTCTCTGAATGAACAATAGAGTGGATCGAAAAAAGGTTTGAAAAGTGCACCCCTTATTTTAAATATGACCTCGAGACAACTCCAAAAACAAAAAAAAAAATGTTGGACCCAAAAGTCAAATCCTTTGTGTCTGTACCAAAAGTTTTGAGACACTTTAGTAAAAATTTGAAAATTTTAAATTTATCCTCTGAATAAACAATAGAGTGGGTCGAAAATAAAGTTTGAAAAATGCAAATGCACCCCTTATTTTAAATATGACCTCGAGACAACCCCAAAAACAAAACAACAATCTTGGACCCAAATGTCAAATCCTTTGTGTCTGTACCAAAAGTTTTGAGACACTTTAATAAAAATTTGAAAATTTTCAATTTTTGCTCGGAAAAGTGCACCCCTTTATTTAAAATATGATCTCGAGACAACCCCAAAAACAAAAAAACAATTTTTGACCCAGAAGTCAAATCCTTTGTGTCTGTACCAAAAGTTTTGAGACACTTTAGTAAAAATTTGAAAATTTTCAATGTTTCCTCTGAATAAACAATAGAGTGGGTCGAAAAAAAAGTTTGAAAAGTGCACCCCTTATTTTAAATATGACCTCGAGACAACCCCAAAAACAAAACAACAATTTTGGACCCAAATGTCAAATCCTTTGTGTCTGTACCAAAAGTTTTGAGACACTTTAGTAAAAATTTGAAAATGTTCAATGCTTCCTCTGAATAAAGTAGAGTGGGTCGAAAAAAAGTTGACAAGTGCACTCATTATTAGAAATATGACATCGGGACAGCTCCAAAAACAAAAAAAAATGTTGGACCACCGAAAAAACCGCCAAAATGGTATTTTTTTTTTTATAACTTATGCATTTTATGTTCAATTTTAAGAAATTGCTTGGGACACTTGAATCACAAAAAGTTTGAATAGTACTCCTTATTTTAAATATGACATCGAGACAACTCCAAAAACAAAATAAATTTTCAACCCCCGGAAAAACCGCCAAAATGGTATTTTTTCCACAACTTATGCATTTTATGTCCGATTTTAAAATATTTCTTGAGACACTTCACTTGGGAATCACCGTTATGTTTTAAAAACAAAATTAAAGAAGCAATGATGAGAAACTGTTAGTTTTAAGAAATTTTATAAAGTTTTATACTACATATTGAAACTGTTATAACATTTTTGTTTCAAGGCCAGGTAAAGTACTTTTGGGCAAGATGTGAACAAATTTTTAAGAAGTTTAATTTTATTATAAAAAAATTTACTTCAAGGGTGGTAAATTGAGGTAACAGGGTTTACCAGATTAATATGACTTCAGAACTCCAAAAGCTCTGAGAGGTACTGAAATGTAGTACTTTTAAGTACTACATTTCAAGTTAAGTTAAGCCCTTTTTAACGGATCATTTTCTAAAATCTGACATAAAATGCATAAGTTATGGGAAAAAAATACCATTTTGACGGTAATTTCGGGGGTCCAAAAAAAATTTTTTTATTTTGGAGTAGTCTTAAGGTCATCTATAAAATAAGTGGTGCACTTATTAATATTTTTTTGTTTTTATGGAGACCGACCAACAATAAGCAACCCGGGAAGTTGATTATGGGCAACAAAGTGTTATACTCAGAATTCATGAGTTTACCCCAATTATCTTAGATATTTGAAAAATTTTCTCGCTCAAACTTACGTTATCTAAAACATGTCGTATTTTGTTTTTTTTTTTTTTATTCCAAAATTAACTCGAAAATTTGGACCGTTTATTTTTTATTTGGTAATGGTTTTTGTGAAGAAAGAATCTTAACGAAATTAACCCGAATAGATCGGGATTAGTTATTGTTTTTATATGGATGAAAAGTTTTTCACTTCCCAAAAAAAAAACTTCACCGGCTCAAATGCAACACACAACTCATGCTTTGCGAAACAGAAAATATGTGTATGTATTTTCCAAAAAAAATGTTTTCCCGTTATATTTTTGAATACTCTGATTGTTACGGTGCTTTAACTGTAACTTTATTTTGCGTTACCATGTGGGTGCGTCCGGTCTATTTGGGTTAATTTCGTATAAGTTGAATGATAGCCTGGGTTTTTTTGCATGTGTCCCAAAGTTATTTCAAAAGGGTTTAGGGATTTTTTTCTTTTTTGCTTATTCAACCCACTGAACCATAAGCGAAGGTTTTGCGTAGGGTGAAAGTTTTATGAACGTTTTTGGATAGAATTTTTTTTATAATTTTTGATTTTGTATTTTGTCGCTTAAGAGTGCCTACATAAATAAAAACTGTACTTCTTTTGCAAAATTCATAAAAAACAGATTTTAGGTCAAAAAAATAATTCTTAATCATTTTAGTAGGTAAAAATTCCCCGTAAATGAACCATTTTTGTCCATAAATGAGTTCGGAAACTAAACATAAATGTTTTTGTTTTTTTTGTTGCATTCTTAAATGAGTTCAAAATATAATATTTTTTTATCATATCAGTAAAAAAATTTTCTCATAAACGAACCATGTTTTTTTTCATAAATGACTTTAGAAATGAATCTTATATATTACTTTTTCTGTTCTAAAAAGAGTTAAAAAAGGAAGAATTCAAACCTTTGTTGATATTTTTATACAAGCAAATTAAATTCAGTCCGACGATTGATACAAAAAGCGTTCATTTCCGAGTTTCCAAAAAAAAAAAATTTTTTATTATTAATTTTTTAACTCATTTTCCAAGAAAGAAAGGTTCGTTTCTGAGAGGCATTATAATCCGGCGATTGATTCAAAAAGGGTTCATTTCTTAGTGCCGAGAAATAACTTTTCTATGGTTAATTTTTTAACTTATTTCCGAATAAAAAAGTACAATTTATGGTTCTTTTTTAACTCATTTCCGAACAAAATAAGGTTTATTTTTGAGAGACATTTTAGTCCGACGAATGAGACAAAAAGGGTTCATTTATGAGTGATGAAAATGAACATTTCTACACGAAAAGGTTCATAAATGAATTCGAAAATGGTAGTTTTGATTCACAGGGAAACTTTTTTATAGAGTTACCTTTCATAAAACAGTTATGTTAAATATTCGCCTGGGGCTTTTTGTGTGTGTCCCAAATGTACTCACGGAGTATTAAGGAAATTTTAAAGTTTATATTTTTCAATTACTTTGTTTTAAAAGCCTATTTAAATAATTTAGACTAAATTCACATAAAATTGTCGCCCGGGATCTTTTCTAAAGACTTGCGCCATCCACGACTTAAGACCAATTTAAGATACAAAATCTTCTGAGTTTTTGTGAAGATATTAAAATAACAAATTCACAGCGAATTGCATGATCGCCTGGGATTTCTTTATTAATACTATCTACGACTTAAAGAAAAGAAAGAGATTCCAATTTTTTTAACATTTTTTTTCAAATTTTTATGCAGTTTCCAAAGAGTTTTCAAATAATATTTATTAATTTGAGTTTTGAATGAGCATCTAGGACCTGTTTAAGTGTCTGTCCCAAAAAAGACCCACCCATTTGAATGAAATCTTTTTTAATATATGTATATTTAATCAACATAAATTTGATATTTTTCAATTTCGTTAATTTTTTCGCTTTTCATGATAAATCATTTTCATTTTTAATGATGAAACCTCTTGTTCATTCCCCAGAAGTGTGTCAAACGCGACAAAAGTTATTTTGAATTGTCTTTTTGGTTTTGTAGGGCGGGGAAAGTCATGTTTAGGAACATTCGACCTATGCTGGTTCACTTATGCTGCCCATGTCTGGTATGGAAAACTTTATATCGAAAAATTCCTACCTAGATTTTTACACTTTTTTGCAAATATGAAACCAATGAATGGAGAAAATGAAAATAATTAAAATATGTCAAACATACCTTATCAAAAAAAACAGCATCTGAAAAAATATTATTCAAAAATCAAACTACAATTTTTCTTCAAAACAAACAGGGTTAACCCGTTAAAAAAAATTCCGGCTGACACATGTTTGTATGTGCATATGCAGTATGTGTTTTCCGCTCACTTGACTGACAGCTAACAGCATTGATGCATGGTGTTTTGCTGCTATTGTGCACTAGATGGCGCTCGGTTGGGTTTTGCGTTTTCCGTTTTGTCGGACGTGAACAAATGACATTTTTACGGCAGAGTGGATAGAAAATAGTGGCGGGAAAAGCAATGCAATAAATACTGTACCGAGTCATGCATGTTCGAAGCAAGACTTTGACGCGAAATTTGTTTTTCAGCGCTAGCAATTTTAAAGTGTGCTTCAAGAGTTGCAATTTTTATGAAAGATGCTTAAAGAATGAGCTGAGAACGCAGAGGAATATTGGTTACAAAAATGTCATTAGTACCACAAATTTGTACTTACTTCCAGGCCTTAGAAAATCCATTTATTTACTGAAGTTTCAGCTCATCCTTTTTACTGCTTGAGTGTCACATATGTTACGCAACACAAAGGCAAAGAGAACTTTGAAGAATTTCAACACTTTTATGAACAAAATTAAATCTCTAAAATATTCAGATTATCAATTTGTTACATTGACAGATCTAGGAACCATAGATATCTATGCCGTCACATGTCATGTCATATGTCACGATATAAGTCTTGTTTTATGTCATGTCATATGTCATGTTATAAGTCATGTTATATGTCATATCATATGTCATGTTAAAAGTCAGTTATATGTCATGTCATATGTCATGTTATAAGTCATGTTATATGTCATATCATATGTCATGTTAAAAGTCAGTTATATGTCATGTCATATGTCATGTTATAAGTCATGTCATATTTGATGTCATATGTCATGTTATGGCGGTGGCGTTCGTGGCGTAGTTGGTTAAAGTGCGTGGCCGCTATGTCAAACAACCTGGAGACCCAGGTTCGAACCCCAGCAGCGACAGAAAATTATTTGAATTAAAATAATTTTTCTGTACGGCCGCCACCTCTCTGCAGATGATGGCAAACCTCAGAGAGTAATCAAAATACCATGTAAAGTTTCTTGAGAACGAGAACATTCCGTTCATCGCCGTTCAGAGTCAGCGTTAAGCATGTAGGTCCGGTTCTCGGTCAATTGTGTACAAACTTAATAACACGCACAACACAATTCATCATAAGAAGCTAGGTCAAGGTCCTTTCAAGGGCTGAAATGGCCAGTTATTTATTTTTTTTTATGTCATGTTATATGTCATATGTCATGTTATATTTCATGTCATATGTCATGTAATATTTCATATCATATGTCATTTCATATGTCATATTATATGTCATGTCATATATCATGTCATGTCATATCACGGTCTCGGTGGTCGAGTAGGTAGCGTGCTTGACTGCCATTCAGACGTCCCGGGTTCAGATCCCAGCCAAATCAGGGTCCCACATATCATATCATGTGTCATGTTATAAGTCATGTTATATGTCATGTCATATGTCATGTCATTTGTCGTGTCATATGTCATGGTATATGTCATGTTATATGTCATGTCATATGTCATGTTATAAGTCATGTCATATTTTATGTCATATGTCATATTATATGTCATATGTCATGTTATATGTCATATGGCATGTTATATGTCATGTCATGTCATTTCATATTTCATATCATATGTCATTTCATACGTCATATCATATGTCATGTCATATTTCATGTCATGTCATATCACGGTCTCGGTGGTCGAGTAGGTAGCGTGCTTGACTGCCATTTAGAGGTCCCGGATTCGGATCCCAGCCAAGTCATGGTCCTACTCGTTAACCTTTTTACATTACTCTCCGGATTTCAAATCAACTGAAATTGAAAACTTATCGATATTTACGACTTTAATTTGTAGTTGGTGGTAGAGAGATTGTGGATGAGATTATCTTATAACTTGAAATGACTGAGTTACAGGCTTGTCTTAGATTCAAATTCACATGTTTCAAGGGTTTTCCACCACGCCTATAACATCCTACACATGTTTCGCTTAGTTCTCCCTTCTTTCCCACTAACCAAACACCCTATTTCGAACCAAAGCAGACTTGACTGAATGGGTATTACACCTGAAATCCTCGGTTCAAAGCTAAAAAAAATATATATAAAGCATAGCATAATGGCTTTACTAATGTCACTTTAGGAAATATAATACCGAGTACAATAAAAAACAATGATTCGTTATCAATCCTTAACGTCACATAAAAAAAGGTTTCTTTGAATTTAAGTTGAAGAAGAATCAAACCACAAAGCATTCTAAAATAATCCAAAAATTCAAAACCTAACTTCCTTCATAGACAATGACTTTCTTTTCAAAAAAGTTAACATAAATTACAACAACAAAATTAACACTCTCAGCTTGAAGAAGCTACTCAAGTATTATTGACTCATATCAAACAGAGCAACGTGTGTCACCCACTTATATAAATATGTATCTATATAAAATTTCAGCTACTTAATACGAAGAGGCGCGGCATTAAGCCAGCAATAGATGAGCATAAATAATAACAACAACAACGCACACCCAACGCACACCCTCACCAAAAATTCGTTAACTAGCTGGAAGATATAAACAAAAAAATTATGCCTATTCTATGAGAACAGTAAACATTAAAAGTTTCACATCAAGCTGAATGATGCTGAAGTTGCGCCTTAGTTGAGGGCGCTGCACCGCATGAGCATCCTTTTGTATCCGACAGCTACGTATTCTATTAGATGAAATTAGTTAATGAAGTTATTGTGGGCTCTTAAATTAGACTGCAGCAGCAAGCTTATCTTATCACAGCAGGCAACATTGGCTTAGCTGCCATAATTAGAGCCCACATGCAAAGGCGTATGTTAGTTTTTTTTTCTGTACTCTAGAAATTATTTTGTAAACAACTCATTTTAACCACCCACTCACACATTTGGTGAAGGACACGTGTCAAGAGTTTTGGTGAAGAAAAAACAAATGTGAGGTTTCTAGTTTAACACATACGAGTAAAACTTTTTCGCCCACTTTGAGCAGCTGAAGTGAAGTATGTGTATCAAGATTGTAATGATCAGTAGTGTGGAAGAAACTGTTGCATACTTTTAGGCCATTTGGTTTTTGAGGTTCAAGTTAAGCTGGCAAAAATGTTGAAAATATGTACGGTGATGATCGAATAACTTTTACAAGCTCTTCGGAGTCAATACATTTGTGTGCAAATTTGTGTTTCAAAAATGTTCTCAAAAGTTAAAAAGTTTGCTACTTTTTTTTCTATAATGTTCTCAAACGATATCTTTTATGTTAACTGCCAAAAATTATTGCCAAAAATTCCAAAACTGATTAGCGAAATCCACCAATTTCGTGGGTTCAATATGGAAAATGTTGAGTTTTACTCAGTAGTGCACTAAAATCGCTCTAAAGTGGATGTATGTAAATAGTTCATAATAATATAAAGCATAGCTGTTTTGGAGCACAAAATCTATCGATTGACACCAATATTGTCATGTAAGGAAAAAAAAATTTTGCGTTTTTTATGGAATTTTGACAAAAGGCGACAGTTTAGGCACCCTTGTATGGATATTAGTAGTGGCCCGATTGGGTTCAAATTTGGCACAGATAATATCTTACTCATTTACCAACGTTAAATAAACTAAATCTTGAACTGAGTGAACATTTGTTTCTGCTACGAGCTAGTTAACTTAAAGAGCAAAACTTGGCAAAAATTTCAATATTTTGTATACAGCTTAACCCGTTTCTTGTCCCTAAGGGAACACGTTGAGATTTTTCGAAGATTTTTGGATTGTGTGCTATTAGTTGTGCACCGTTTTTGCACTGTTTTGTCGTAACGAGTTGTTTGTACCATTGGTTCAATAGTTTGATGAATAGTGATAAGAGTAACCTCTTTATTATCGCTCCAGCGAGTCTGTCAAATTTTATTTTTTTAATCAAATACCTAATCAAGGTCTCCTCTTGGTAGTTCATTACCCGTTTTCAACTTCGCACCATTTAGGCGGTTTCAGCGAATAGTACCGGTGGCAATTCCTTTCTGACAATAGACTCATCAAGTAGTATGAAGAAAAAATATTATCAAAATAAACTTTATGATATGGGGGTTTTGTACCACTGATAAAAGACGTAAGACAACATCAGCGCCAAGACCGATACCTTTGTTATAACCACCTGCATCAGCATATGGATAAAATTGATACAAGTACCCTTCGGAAGAACAAAGACACCACAGCTTATATCCAAAACGTATGGGTTTTCCTCGCATGTACATTTTGCGAGTGCTTCCCGTAAAAAGGCACCATCTGCTCACCAATCGATAAATGTTCGCTGAACACACCAAACTGCACAAAATTACGGTTTAGAAAATTAAAATATGGGCGGAGCAAACTTATGAGCACAATCCAAATTGCTATTGTCAGCTAAATGTAGATATTTCTTTATCATTATAAATTTTTTTAATGGCATTGCTTGCCGTACGATGGTGCGACCCAAAGATGGATTTTTACTCCAATAATCGGGGTAAGCCGACACTGAAGAATATCCAGAGAGTAACAAAATTACCAGGAACCGCTTTATTTCGCTGTTAGAGCAAACTTCTCCAAGATTATTTTGCTGATTGTAATATCTACGAGAAAAATGTTCAGCTTTGTATTTTATTTTGTTGTTTGTTTTGTTCGTTTCAGTAAGAAGAATCTGTAAGATGCCACCGTCAATAAATTTGAAGAAAAGTTCAGATGAGCTCAAATTTTGAATATGATATGTTTATATATATCATATTGAATATGATAATAGGTTTCGATATGAACCTTTAAAGTTTCCAAAGAAATATATTCTGGTTTATTGTTGTTGTTGACAAACCTAGTTGAAGATCCTTTGCCTCGAGACCAAAGTGGTAAGCCGAAAGACTCCAAGCTTTTGTTTTTTGTGGAGCACTTGCAGAAACGTCAAGTATCGCAGCTCCTTGGTGTCTCGTACTGCTTTACTTTTGGTGGCAGTGTCTTGAGACGCACACACTCTTGCAGCAGCTCTTCGAGATGCAACTAAGCTGCTAACAGTGACTGGGGCAACAGCTTTTGGGCCAGCAAAATCTTCAATTGATGATTTAAATTCCATCTCGACATGATCAGCTACTTCAATAATGCATTCCTGATCCCTATTAGGCAGACCTCATCGTCGAAAGTTTCTTCATCAGTCAAAGAGTCCACCTTATCGGCAGGGCATGGAACAATATTTTCGATAGTTTCTTCTTTATCATCGCTCCAATTTTCGATAATATCTAAAAGCTCACTTGCTTTGAGAAAACGACGGCTTGCCATGTTCACTAAATCCACTTTTCTTTTTTTCTGCTTTCTACTAAAATTGCTAAAAATTAATTGTTAACACGAGCAAAAACAGCTGACAAATGACTGGCATATCAGGGTTGCACGATGGGTGCATACGTATTTCGTCAACGTACGATTTTTCGTACACCCATTTTCGCAATGAAATAAAAAAGAGAAAATCATTTTTTGGGAAAAACAAATTTTTTCAAAAATAGTTCAAATAATAAAAATTCACTTTTTAATAGGATTATATTATTTTATTTATAGTTAAGTATTTTAGGAAAAACCTTAACAAAAATACTTTTTTTAAAAATCCAAAAAAAAAAAATAACGATATTAAAAAAACTTACATATTATCTATTGAATTTTTAGAAAAACTTTACAATTTTAACCTAAAAAGAACTGGAATAAATTTTTAATCCCAAGCAGTTTTAAAAATTTTTAAAATTGCTGTACGAAAAATCGTATAAATACAAGAAATGGGTTGAATAAAATAATAAAAAAAACGAATTTTAAACTTTCAATGCTTCTATTTCAAAATTGGTTCTCAATTAAAATTTGAATTTTCTGTTTTAAAGTCGCAAAAAAAAAACAAAATTTATGTATAAAATTTATAAGTAACTCCTTTCTAGGTTTTCTAATTCTCCACTAATATCTTGTAAATATCGGTACACAAGAACATATTGAGCTATTGTTAGCAAAAAATTTACCACGCTCTGATCTCTAAAATTTGAGCGTTGCCAATATGCGGTAATTTAAGCCGCTTTATAAAAGTTAAACAAAGCAAAGAAGATCTAGTCGTATTAAAGCTTAACAAAGGAGTTAAGTGGAATTGAATGCAGAACAAAGAAAAAAAAAACAAAAACGTCGGCAGCCCTAATCCTAAAATTGCGTTAAATGTATTTTAAAGTGCCTTAACAACAACTACAACAACAAACAAAAGCCATGAATTTGGTGGTGGTGTAGATTGTTTAGAATACTTGGGGGTAGGTTAGAGCAACAGCAGTTCACGCAGGCCATGTGAAAATGTTTGCCAAAAGCAACAAAGGATATTCTGAGTGTAAAAAAAGTTATCTACAAAATTCTACTGAGAAAAAAGTAGAGCAATCGTAGAAAGAAATTGATATAGTTTTATAGAGCATTAAAAGAAAACCCATTGAAAGTTGATAAAGCGATCAGTTACTTCAGATTTAGAGGAAATGTCAAGAGAAATGATTGATCGTTGAGTGTCTAGCATGAAATAAATTGAAATTTGATGCCATTTCATGGGCAATGAAAAAAAAAGTAACCAGAAATTAAAAATAAGTTGCGGTTGTAAGGAAGGAAGACATCTAAGTCTAGCTACAGCTAAAATACAATGAAGTGCTTCAATCAAGTGAAGCGAGGAATTCAAGATTAATTGTCAAACCAAAAACTATATTTCACAATTTATGTAGGAAAAACAATTCTTCACACATATCTCTGGCTATGAAATTAAAAGAAAGGACTCAATTTTTGTTTAACAAAATATAACATCCACATGTTAAAAGTAAATATTTAAATTGTGCGTAAATGAAATTTTTAGAAAGGAATTATGTATAAAAACGTGAGTGCGGCGCACAGTGCTTTGTCCCCATATAGTGAATCGGCAAAATTAGAGAAGTTATCACAGAAATATGAAATTTGGTGTGCTAGTTCAAAATATGTTAATTAAGAAAAATTCGAAGTTTTGGAAAAATCGGTGCAAGGACATGACTACCTCCCATACATCTTTAAATTTAAAAGTTTAATTTTAGCTATAATTGTATATAGAATAAATCGAAAGTTGGTAACTATTTGTTAAAATATGTCTTTTAGCTTAGTGGTTAATTTTGTTTCATTCGGTGCAAGGGCATGACTACCTACCATATATAATTTTTCTCAAAAACTAAATTGCAACTACATTAGTGATCAGAATTCACTGAAAACTTATAACAACTTATAAAACTATATTTTTGGGCTCTCTGGGAAATTTCGCTTCATTCAATACAAGGACATGACCATCTCCCATATATCCTTTTTCTCAAAAACTAAATTTTAGCTACATTTGTGATCAAAATGCACTAAACACTAATAACAACTTATAAAACTATGTTTTTGAGCTCTCTGAGAAATTTGGCTTCATTCGATACAAGTAAATGACCATCTTCAATATATCCTTTTTCTCATAAACTAAATTTTTGCTACATTTGTGATCAAAATGCAAATAATTTAATATTCTCTTTAAAAAGGGTTATAAATAAATTTGTTTCTAAATTTGCTCAACAAATAAGATAATTAATTTTAATTGTAATATATGATGTTTTCTTTCAAAATGTATTTCTCAATTTCTTTGAATTCATCATTTTTTTAAGTGTTTTGTAGACCTAAGTGACGATAATTCCGGATCCGACATTAATAACAAATGAGCCATTAAATCTCTATTTGTATTTTCTTTCGTCGTTTTTCTTGTATGGGATAATCGCAAAATGTAGTGTGCACACAACAAAGTGCAGTGTGTTCATGGAGTAAATGAGTTGAAACATAGGGAAAGCAATGAAACGAAAAGCAAAACGGAAAACATGAAGCAGCTGTTTACAAACAAATGTTGATTACTTGATACTTTTTACTGGATGTCGTTCGTTTACTTTTTGTGATATTTTTTACTGAGAGAGTAAAATCAGTCTTACTCTCCCAGTAAAAGTTACTTGATATTTTTTACTCGAAAAGTTCTCAAACAGACCTACAGTCAATAAAATTGCACAGATTGCAAAAATTCAAATGAACATTGAACGTCGCTGGAGCCCTTTACTTGGGAAAAATTATATAATCATATTTTTGGTCTTTGTAAAATTAAAAAATATAGATGTTTTAAAAAAATACAAAATTTCAAATTTCCGGTTACAAATCTTAAATTTTTTTTTTAGTAGTAGTAAGATTTGTTAACAAAGTATATAAATGAAAAATAAAAAATCGCCTACTTTTTATTTATATATTTTTTTAATTTTTTCAAAGTTTGCAAAACTTTAGGGTTTCCGCCAAAAAAAACAAAAAATATTCTTTCAATTTTTGGTAAGTTTTTGTGACTATTTAATAAAAACTATACACTACATCAAAATTTAATTAATTTTTTATAGTAATAAACAAAAAAAATTGCATAAATTTATTTTTTTTAAATTTTGGCAGTACCATAAACTTAGGTCTTTGCAACTTTTTCTGAAACTTAGGAAATATGTCTTTAAAAATTCATATCATTTTTACATTTCCGGGTGAAAAATGTAAAACTTTTTTACATATTCAATTTAAGCTCTTTAAAATGTACTAAAATCACAAATAAAAAATTACCTACTCTTAAAAAAAAAAATTTTTCAGTCTATCAAACTTTTGCATTTTGGGAATTCCAAATAAAAAATCGCAAAAGTTTTCGATGGCACAAACAACATTTTTATGTAAAATATTTACAAAAGATTATTTTTGTTTTTTTGTTCCTATAGTTATAAACTGAACTGTCAAGTTTCAAAGCAATACAATAAGAAATGAAATTTTAAAAATTTGTTTTGTAACACAGTAAAAACCGTTTTTCCGCTCAACAGTTTTACCTCAAATGTTTTCTGACTTTAGCGCCCTCTACTGTTAACAAAAAGACGAGATGATAAATTCTATTTACGAATTTATTTAAGGTACTCTGTTAGCTTTACAAAAATGTATATTACTTAAATATTCTAAGCACTTTATTTTATTTTAATTTTGCCTATGGGACAAAGCACTGTGCGGCGGCGTTTAAGCATGTCATCAGTACAAAAATCCAAAAATCAAAAAGTCAGCAACGGAAACTTATGTTTATTTAAAGCACTAACTGATGCTAAAACCAAACATTAAGACGCGATACTTGCACTTCTTTTGTGTCTCTGCTATTTACCTACTAAACTGGTTTCCTTTAACTTCCTACAAGTTGGAAAAAAATTTATTACAAACAAAACATTTTATTTAGTTCAAGACTTATTTTACTTTCAATTATTTATATTCTTTAACATAATTTTGGAATATTTAATCAAGGCACAGTTCCTAATATTACATCGAGGACATTGCCCACGAATCCACTAGATTGAACTTCTTGTTGACCAAACAGAACAAGGGTTGAAAAAGTATTAGTAAAAATGTCGACATATTCAATTTTTTTCCCACTACCAGCTAAAATCAACACAGTGGCGATAGAACTTTTCTTAAACATATTCTTGCTGGCACTAATTTAGACAGTTAGAGACTGATGTCTGTTGCAAGCTAGTCCTGCTTTTTTATAGAAAAAACTTAATTAGACTTAGTTTTGAAAAAATTGAACTCAAACTTTAAACACGATAACGTGCAAGAGTAATATTTTAGATAAGCAAAGTGAAGTTCATGAGAAAATATAACCAACGAACCACGTTGATCGTGAAAAACGTTATATTGCCATTTTTTTATGATGGCATAGACTTATTAATAAAAAATTAGGCGTAGCTAATATTGGGCACAAATACTATCGATTGATGCTACAATCGTTTGATTTGAAGAAAATATTTTTTCGATTTTTTCGAAAATTTCACAAATGGACCTATTTTGATGGGTGTACTAGAGTGGCAAGCTTAGGTACAAATGTCGTAAAAATCGACATGGCTCTTCTAAAGATACTCAACGTAAATATTCTTTTAAGTTTCTTGCACTTCTGCTTTAGATTTAAAAGTATTTTTCATTGAAAACTTCCCTAGCTAAAATTTATATTTTCGTTAAGGACTCATTGAAAATCTTAATGATTTGATGATTTCTTCAGCTCAGAAGGTTTGCTGAGGTCTGCTTCAACCCATTAATATCTGCAGTTTTCTAGATAAGTAATTTTTATATAACTTCTTAATCGCTCCTATATAATTATCAATAAAGAGAATCAAACAAGAGTTTTTTATGTTTTCCATATGGGATGGAATACAGAGATTATTTGGGGAAAATTTTTTTGATATCTATGTGCTCGATGCTATAATTAAAGATAAAGTAGGGCACGATCTCTCCTCTCCTTTCACATCCCTACTAATTTAAAATCTTACCTTGTTCTCTTTAACCTCAAAATGTTGGAAAAATGTCTAATTCAGCTTATTACAAGAAAAGTATTCGATCATACCACAGAAGGCTGAATAATACAGTAACAACGAAAAGCATTTTATTAATATAAACAAATTTTTTAATAATTTTGATTAATACATTTTATTATTGTTGTTGGTTAATCACTTAGCCATTAGTTATAAAACGTTCAAGGGCAATGCGTCTAGCGTCAGCTTGTTGTTGACCTAAAAGGACTAGCATTTGGAAAAAGAATTAATACAAATTTTTTCAGACGATACGATTATATATAAAATTTTTTTCTCTCATTACCAATTAAAATCAGCACAATGATGACAAAACTTTTCTTAAACATCTTCTTGCTGGCACTAATGTAGACAGTTAGAGACTGATGTCTACTGCAAGCGCGCTCTACCATTATATAGGTACAACTTAATTAGATTTAAAAATTTTATTATTTCAATTTGTTTGCTGAAACCTGGGTCAGACTTCAAACACGTTAACGTGCCAGAGAAATATACCAGATAAGCATGTGAAATGATATTTGTAAGCAGCACAAAATGATACTGACAAACCACGTTGAAAATGGAAAATATTGCCATTTTCCAAACTGATAACGATGCGTGACTAAAAAAAAACGGACGTAGTTTCTATTGGGCGCAAAAGCTAAGGAGAAATGCTACAATTGTTTGTTTTGAAGAAAATTTTTTTCCGATTTTTTCAAATATTTTACAAATGGACCTATTTTCATAGGTGTGTTAGAGTGGTGAGGCCAGATCTAAATGTCATGAAATTCAGCATGGCTTTTCTAAGGATCTTCAACGTAAATATTATATCCAAGGTTCTTGTAGTTTTGCTTTAGGTATGTTATTATTTTTCACTGAAAGTTTCTCTAGTTAAAACGTATTTTTTCATCAATACCTGAAAATCAAAATGATTTAATCCTTCATTTCGTGTCATCGATACAGCTATATTTATTTTTTCCATGTTTCTATGGCTTCCTGTCACCCTTAGAATATCAAACTACACATCTTTCACTTGATTTCTCCTGCTGCGCCACTGTTCTATCAGCCCATTTCGAACCAAGGCAGACTTGACTCAATAGGTGTTAACACATCGTCCAATAAGTCCCGAGACTAGCTACTAGGTGGCAGTTCTAACGAAATACCGATGTAATATTTCCATAGTTCCAACCTTTAAACAATAAGTACGTGTAAAAATTTCATGACAATCTAACGTTTAGTTCAGAAGTTGCGGTGATTTAAGTGACGCTACTGTTGATATTTTCAAAATAACGAATTCAAAGCAATTCCGTGTGTTGATTTATCACTGTTTTTTTATGGGAAAAAATACCGTCCAAGCTGAGCAATGGCTTCGAAAGTGTTATTCGGACTCTGCTCCGTCAAAAGCAACCATTTGCCGATGGTATGCTGAGTTTAAACATGGTCGTACAGACACAAGTGATGCTGAACGTTCAGGACGCCCAAATGAGACAGTTGTTCCACAAAACATAAAAAAGTACACAATATGGTATTGGCCGACCGTAAAGTGAAGGTGCGCGAACTAGCTGAGGCTCTGAAGATATCGAAAGGCAGTGTGGGTACAATATTACAGGAACATTTGTCGATGAGAAAGCTGCTTTCCAAATGGGTGCCGCGTTTTCTCACACCGGACCAAAAATAACAACGTGTCGATGATTCGGAGAGCTGTTTGGCACTGTTTACAAAGAATAAACATGAATTTTTGCGTCGGTATGTGACAATGGATGAAACATGGATCCACCATTACACACCGGAATCAAAACGGTCGCCAGCTGAGTAGAGAGCAACCGATGAAAGCAGGCCAAAGTGACCAAAAAGACAACAGTCGACTGGAAAGGTTATGGCATCTATATTTTGGGATGCGCATGGAATTTTGTTCATCGACTATTTCGAAAAGGGAAAAACAATCAACAGCGATTATTATATAGCAGTGTTGGAGCGTTTGAAGGTTGAAATCGCGAAAAATCGGCCCCATTTGAAGAAGAAACAAAATTCTTTTTTACCAAGACAATGCATCGTGTCCCAAATCGATGAAAACGATGGCGAAAATCTACGAATTGGGCTTCAAATTGCTTCCTCTTCCACCGTATTCGCCAGATTTGGCCCCCAGCGACTACTGGCTCTTTGCTGACCTCACAAAAATGCTTGCCGGCAAGAGATTTGGCTCCAATGAAGAGGTGATAGCTGAAACTGAAGCGTATTTTGTGGCGGAGCACAAATCGTTCTACAAAACCGGTATTGAAAAGTAAGAAAAGCGGTGGAATGAATGTATTGCTCTTGAAGGAACCTATGTTGATGAATAAAGAAAAATATTTGCAAAAAAAGTTTTTTTATTACTTAGACTCGGGACTTATTGGACCATTGAAAACCTTGGTTACACTTGAAAACCTTGGTTAAAAGCTAGGAAACCCCTTCCTTCCGTTCCGGAAGTTCCGTAATGAAAACTAAATAACTTTTAAATATTTAGATAATGGTTTCCAAAGCTGTTGTTTGTGCTATTTCCGTGTCCCCTTAGACAAAAAAACTTAAATGCATTTATAATCGAAATGACCGTAACTCTGACACAATGCCAATGGTGAATTTTAGGTTTTCACCGTTTTTGAGACAGAATTTGTAGTTTGACTGGAATTTTTACTGACGTAGGTCATATTGATCATAAAAGCTATTGATTGCTGTCACAATCGTTGAATTTGAGTAAAAAAATTTTTTGAATTTTTCAAAAATTTCACAAATAGAGTGTTTTTTAACGTAGTTTTAGAGAGGTAAACTTGAGTTCAAACTTAATGAATTTTGGCACGACTCTCCATAACAAACTCAACGTTTATATAAAAATAAAATAAATAAATAACTGGCCATTTCAGCCCTTGAAAGGACTTTGACCTAGCTTCTTATGATCAATTGTGTTGTGCGTGTTATTAAGTTTGTACACAATTGACCGAAAACCGGACCTACATGCTTAACGCCGACTCCGAACGGCGATGAACGGAATGTTCTCGTTCTCAAGAAGCTTTACATGGCATTTTGATTACTCTCTGAGGTACGCCATTGCCTGCAGAGAGGTGGCGGCCGTACAGAAAAATTATTTAATTCAAATAATTTTCTGTCGCTGCTGGGGTTCGAACCTGGGTCTCCAAAGTTCTTTGACATAGCGGCCACGCACTTTAACCAACTACGCCACAGACGCCACCAACGTTTATATGGTATGAAATATTTGTTGAGGGGAAATTGCTGTTATCAAATTATTTTCTTCCTCAATAAACTCATTGTAGTTCATATAAGATGCAAGGATTCGTTGTATTTGCTTAAATTATCGACACTACAAAACTGTGAAGAGGACACTAGAAGTCACCTGTGACCAGTTTAAGCTTGTAAAACCAAGCGTTTTCATTTTTTTTTTTTTAAACATAAAACCTGCGCTTATTTTCACTAAAACTTCTATTTACTGTTAAAATATTTTATATTCACCCCTTGCCGAAGTGCACCAACCTTTAAAGAGTGTATTAACCTTCCTCTCCCACTAAGCTATGCGTACTCACATTACCACTAATTAGCTTAATCGCATTTGCAACATTTAGGCGAATGATGCAAATATCCAGCTGGTTTTATTTTTCCCAAAATGTTAAGCCGCAGCAAGTTCAACACCCTGCTTCATATTTGCCAACCCATTAATTAGTACCGGAACAAAAACGGTGTCACCGCAATCTAAAATATTTTATATACTTATATAAAATAAAACACCCAAAATATCGCCGCCAGGCGACGGCTGCTAGCATTTGATACCGAAAACTTAACAAAAACATGACAACCACCGGCCAACCAAGCGACCAACCGACCGACCAACGAGGTGAACAGATGTAAATCCCAAATTGGCTTGAAACTGAAAGTAGCTACTACCAACAATGTAACGAAAATGTACGCAGAACAAATACAAAAACCAACCAACAACAAATGTAAAAACAGCAACTGGACAATGACTGTCGTTGCTGTCGTAGAACACCCGTCATAGAACACCCGATACGTAAATGAAACCAACACAGATGACAAGAGTGCAAAAATAAAAAAAATAAAACCAACTTACAATTCACAGGCAGTTGAAGGATCCTATTACATGAGTTAACAGCTAACTTTAGTGTAACAAAAACAACCCAAGAGCAAATAGCAGATGAAATGCTAGACGATAGCGTTAGAAAAACGAACATTTATTATAATTATGCAGCAAGGTAATGTTTGCCTGCCAGAAGAGTAGCGCCAAAATTAGTTGGATTTGGTTTTAAAGTTTGAAAATAAGATGAAAATCAAATAAAATGGCAAAAAAAAAACTGTTTAAGCCTTGGGGACTGACTGTAACTGGGACAACAGATACGAGTGATATATGAGCTGAATTTTGAATTAAAATAGTGAAGGGAAACTAGCTTTTACAAATATACATATCTAACATGAAGACTCCAAATGCTATGGTGAGTGTAAGTTTAAAGTAACTAATGAGCAATTTTAAGGGACATATGAGTGCATATAAAGCCCGTTCACAGGTTGGTTGTATCAAAAACAATGACTAGCTAGAAGTTTTTGTAGTTAATCATGAAAATTGAGCTCGATTTATAAGGTCAAATGATTTAAGGATAAACAAGCATCTTTCGTTCTTCTTAAAATCCTTCATGGAGGAATATTCGACTGAAAGACATTTGGCGAAATAATGCGAACACTTGGCAAACTTAGTCAATTGAATGATTCCTATCGGAATTGCATGACAACGCTTGACCACACACCGCACGAACACATTGGCGACGACAGCAACATAATGACATCTGTCAAATATTCTTTAAATGCATTTTATATGGAGAAGCATTTGAAGATAATGTCGCAGCGAGACAGCTCTTCATTGCAACAATGTTACAATCGTCGGCTTTGAGCTATTTCTTATTTAAAGAACGAAAAACATGAAAATGGCTCATTATTTTTCAAGGAATTGTTTACATTTTGCAAACATTTTCTCTCCACGCTGCCTCTTTTAAAATAATAAGTACCCTAAAATATGACTAGAATTCTCCCTTAAATCTACATAAGTATAACTTTGCAACTCTACATTCCCAACCGTGCTGACTAACTGACCAACATTTCCTTTAGAAGTTCTATAACTTCTTGTGGTATAAATATTTAATTCCGCTGAAGCCATGCAAAGATCCTACCTGAACTTCGCCGACTCGTTCCAAGCCGTTGGTTGGAACAAAGAGCAGCCTAAAATGCTTCCTAATGCTATTTAGAACTTTGGTTTAAGCAAATATTTAGTCTTCCTCAAACATTATTTAAAAGGCTGTTGTTTATAAACAAAAAAATTCCTTGATTTCTACATATTGCTTCACAAAGGTCTCACAATGGTGTTCAAAAAATACCAAAAGCAAAAGACCTACTATGCCCATTGGGCCAGAGATTTGAAAAAGTGACCAAAAATCATATTTTGGCGATGCATAGACAAAATTAAATAAAACTTTGTGCAAAATACTTGCTGCAGGATCTAGTCCAAGCACGATGGAAAAAGTGGGAGGACTCAACAAAAGGGCTTAGCACTATCAATAAAAAACTATTGATCGTACTAGGACTAGGTTATTGACATTCAGTACAGTTGTAGGAAGAACCTTTTCCGAACATAATAAAAAAAGATACAGTAGTTTCGACTATGTCGTAACACAAGACGTAGAATTATTAAATTCGCTTTTGATGACATCTTTTTTAAAAACTATTTAGCAAAATATTTTTCCCATACACCTGAGCATATGACCTTTAAAAGCGTGCCGGAGAGGGTTAATATGTATGACCGACCCCTATTATTTTTGAAAAAGGAACATTTTTGCCTTTGACACCTATTCCCTCCGACCACTCCTTAGGGCGGCTCCCATACAAATTTTATGGTTTTGTCGATAAAACCGTAAACTGTCGATAAATAGGTTTAAGTTTAAGTTCAAGCAAACAAAAACATCAAATGTTGGCTTTACATTTCATGTAATTGTGTAAAATTTATATAAGTTAGAGAGTTCTAACATGAATTTTTGTCGCATTGAGGATCAAGCAGACCAACAAGTGCTAACATCAACATTGTACGATCAGTACTTTAGGCCCACCAAAGGCTCAAAAAGTTATATAAATACCGACACCTGATCACTATCAACCACCCTACTTACCTCCGAGAATGACGTATTCTACGTCAAAAGTGGGAGGGATAGAAATAATAGAATTCCGTATCTCAGTTAATGTTGGATCTAGGGTATTGAAATTGGATATAGCTGATTGTTTCCAAGCATGTTGAAAAAAGTTGGTGGGATCCAACAAAGGGGCGTGGTAAATTATTAAGTGAATTTTGGTCATTATTGATTATGGGATATTAAAACTTGGTGCAAGGGTGGGCAGGATCTTTTCCAAAAATGAAAGAAAAAAGGGTTGGAATAAGAGAGGGAATCGAGAGGGCTCGCTTATACCGAATCTGACGTGTGATGTGTGAATTAAAAATAAAGGCTTTAAAGGCTTTATAAGGCTTTAAAATATAAAACTTTAGAACGGTAAATATGTTATAAAATTGATAAAGCAAAAAAAAACTTGCATTTAGCCTACATCAATGACATTCATACAGTGAGCGTCAAAACAAAGTGTACACTAGAGCACCCATATGTGCAAAGGTGTTTTTTTTTTCGCTCCACCAGCATTTTCTAATAGAATGAGGATAAAAAATAAGATCTGCATCAAAAGACGGGTATCGTTAGTGGAAAATAGCCAGCCGGTTTTCATTTAATGCACCAAAAACGGGCTTAAAATTGCTTGAAAAAAGCTCAAACAACTTTTGCTCTGTAACTTTCTTAAAAAAATTAACGGTTTTAGTTTTTTTTTCTTTTCGACTTACAATTAAACAGGTAAGAATGTCCGTGCAACTTTTTTTATGTAGATGCGATATTTGATGGTGTTTTTGAAGATCAAACTCAATTTTTTACATAATATTTATGTTCTATTTTTCTTAAAAAAATTCCCAAAAATCATAAAAAAATCTGCGAACTGATAGAACTATATCATCATGAAGGGAATTTATTGAGGTTTAAGAAATTTATGACTTTTCATTATTTTTTTGCGTTTCACCCATGAACTGACGTCTTAAAGGCAAACAAATGATTGTTATTTTTGCTTCATTCAATGTAAATCTTTCAAATGTAAGGTATATATTATTCGTGTAAATTTTTCGAAAAAAAAAAATTTTTTTTCAATGTATTCTTTATAGTTTTAAGAATATACATACACATTTTTAAATCGGTATTTAAAAAAAAACAGAAGTTTTAACGGTTTTCGTTAACCTATGTCTAAGCTCCATACAACAAATAAAAAACTTTAACCCTATTCATGTCAGGCTGTGTCTTTGCGTCACTATTCAATTTCAAACCAATATAAATGATTTAAAACTTGTTTTAAAGCAAAATAAGTTAAATATATTTTATTATTGGTCATTCTGTTTCTGTAATATACAATTAATTTTTTTTATGTTTTTATAATATTTACCTATTACACAAAATATTAAAAAATAACATGAACTGTCACGTAGTGTATCTAAGACACTGGTATTTGCAAAAGACGTGATAATGGAAAACAATATATCCAAAGAAGAGGCGTCAACTTAACTGTTCCTCTTATAAAAAATGATGCTTTTCTAAGCAATTCCGTGGTAATAGTCAGAAACCCATGAGTAACGAGCATTCACAGAAAAGTGTAGTTTGCCTTAAATGTACAAACTAATAGTTTAATAACAATTTCCACATTACTTATAAATAATTTTATTTTTCTTTTTAATAAAAGAAATTAATCCTCCATGAACGATATTTTGTATTAAACTTTCTTTTTCCAATAAAATAATTATGTTTTTTGTATTAGTGTCTCTAAGTCACACCGTGACAGTTTACGTTATTCAAATAGCGTGACATGAATAGGGTTAAGGCATAGACCTTATATTAAGCATCCCCCCTACACAAGACCCCCGGGGTTGTTTTTTAATTATGGTGGAAGTTGAAGTAAAAAGTTCGAAAAAACGATACATTTTTGCGCGCTTTTTTGTTTGTATAAAAAAAAACAAAATAAAATAGATACTTGAATTTAGGGGGGATGCTTAAAGAAAAAAATAACGAACAAAGTGCAAAAAAAACAATCATTGAAATTGAACCAATAGATTTCGAGTTATCTATCGAACCATTTTAAAAAAACTAGTTTCAAGGAAATCGCGTTTAAAGTTTTTTATTTGTTGTATGGAGCTTAGACATAGGTTAACGAAAACCATTATAACTTCTGTTTTTTTTTAAATACCGATTTAAAAATGTGTATGTATATTCTTAAAACTATAAATAAAACCTTAAAAAAATTTTTTTTTTTCGAAAAATTTACACGTATAATATATACCTTACATTTGAAAGATTTCCATTGAATGAAGCAAAAATAAAAATCATTTGTTTGCCTTTAAGACGTCAGTTCATGGGTGAAACGCAAAAAAATAATGAAAAGTCATAAATTTCTTAAACCTCAATAAATTCCCTTCATGATGATATAGTTCTATCAGTTCGCAGATTTTTTTATGATTTTTGGGAATTTTTTTAAGAAAAATAGAACATAAATATTATGTAAAAAATTGAGTTTGATCTTCAAAAACACCATCAAATATCGCATCTACATAAAAAAAGTTACACGGACAGTCTTACCTGTTTAATTGCAAGTCGAAAAGAAAAAAAAACTAAAACCGTTAACTTTTTTTAAGAAAGTTACAGAGCAAAAGTTGTTTGAGCTTTTTTCAAGCAATTTTAAGCCCGTTTTTGGTGCTTTAAATGAAAACCGGCTGGCTATTTTCCACTAACGATACCCGTCTTTTGATGCAGATCTTATTTTTTATCCTCATTCTATTAGAAAATGCTGGTGGAGCGAAAAAAAAAACACCTTTGCATTTTTCATATAAATTGTGGGTGCTCTAGTGTACACCATATTTTTTAATACTTTTGACTTTATTTCAATATTTTAAAAAAAAAATTTATAAAAAATTATAGTATTTTTGGAATTAATTTCTTATGCTCTTATTATATACTAACTCAAAATAGAAATTATTTCACATAATTCAAAAACGACAAATACATCATTTTCTTCGAGTCAAAACAAAGTGTACACTTAAAGTTGTAAATAAGAAAAAATAAATTCAGTCCAATTATTAATATTTTTTTGTTTTCCTGGTGCCCGTGCCTCGGGCATTAATTCCACAAATTTCCTTGTTACGTTTGAAGAAATTTTGTGCCATTCTTTGAGTTAAACGGCTTTCAGCGAGTCCTTCCTGGATATTGTCCTCTTTCTTATTTGTTTAACCAGATGTTCCCACAAATGTTCTATTGGTTTGAAGTTCAGTGATTGTGGGGGTGATCCAGCTGTTTTGGAGTTTACAGCAACCATTACTTGGCTGTATGTTTCGGATCGTTGTCCTGCTGAAACACCTACAAGCGAACCAGTCCAAATTCGTTAACACTGGCCGGCAAATGTTCTTTTAAAATATTAAAGTATTCGAATTTGTTAATTGTTCCATTTGCATTTAATGCACGTCTTATTGTAGTGGCACTAACGCTGGTTCCTGATGATGTGAAAAGATCATCCGATATTTTCACTGCGCTTGCAGTTTGATATTTTTGCACTATTCTGACTACTGATCGTATTGCGGTTTCACAGAGTTGTTTTGGTCTGCCAGATCATGGTCGATTTTCTAGTACTCCAATTTTTTTGTATTTGTCAATGATTTTCTTGATGGTATTGTGACCTCTATCAAAAGTTGAAGCGATTTCGCGAAGTGATTTTTCTGCTTTATGGAATTTTATGACTAATTCCCGTGTTTCAATAGGAGTTTAACTACACGCAAAGAAAAAAAAAACGTTTATCGGCAGTTTGCCGCAAACGAACTTCGTTTGTCGTGCTTGAAATGTTATTTGCAAACGTTTCAACAGTTGCCATAATAACAGTTATGGGAAATAACAGTTGCAGGAAATTAATTTTGTTTGTCAGAAACGCGAGTGATTTTTAAATTGCAGCAATTGAAAACTTCCCAACTTTTCCCAACTGAAAATTTTGTTTATTTTTCCCTTCGTTGTATAAACATAACGCTTATAGTTTAGAGTTACTTTTTGGACAAATTGTTACTATATAAGGAAATTGGTATTTTGCTTAATACGCGGACGGAGATAGCAACAGAGGTGCAATCCATAAGAAGACGGACGGACATAATGAGAAAGATTATTAATAAAATAAATAATAATGACCGAAATAGCTTGCGGTATATATATATATATGATATATTTTTAAGTTGTGACAACTGAATATTCGTTTACGGCAAATACAGCTCGCAAACGAAGTATAGTTGGTGAATTTTTCAGTTGTGGTAAACGAAAAATTTCTTTGCGTGTACTCATTTTAAAAAAGTTTTCTTACAACTTACTTACTCACTTTACCAAAGGCGAATGATGCAGAAACATCAACTAACATCTTAATTAACCAATTTGAGAGATACCATTACATATAAAATACCATTACATTTGTTTTAAATATTTAAAATTGCAAAACTTACTAAGCAGGTGTACACTTTTGTTGTTCTGGTAAATTCAAAACATAATAAGTTTCGTGACCAATCACAGTATTGGAGATATGTGCACGCAAAGAAATTTTTCGTTTACCACAACTGAAAAATTCACCAACTATACTTCATTTCCGAGCTGTATTTGCCGCGAACGAATATACAGTTGTCACAACTTAAAAATGTATATATACCGCAAGCTATTTCGGTCATTATTATTTATTATTTTAATAATCTTTCTCATTATGTCCGTCCGTCTTCTTATGGATTGCACCTCCGTTGCTATCATCGTCCTCGTATTAAGCAAACTACCAATTTCCTTATATAGTAACAATATGTCCAAAAAGTAACTCTAAACTATAAGCGTAATGTTTATACAACAAAGGGAAAAATAAACATAATTTTCAGTTGGGAAAAGTTGGGAAGTTTTCAATTGCTGCAATTTTAAAATCACTCGCGTTTATGACAAACAAAATTAATTTCCTGCAACTATATGACGCGTTTCTTGCAACTGAACTGTTATTATGACAACTGTTGAAACGTTTACAAATAACGATCCCAAGCACGACAAACGAAGTTCGTTTGCGGCAAACTGGCGATAAACGTGTTTTCCTTTGCGTGTGGTTTAACTCGTGTACAAAAAAGTGTACGCTTTGTTTTGACACTCACAGTATGTAGTTTCTAGGGTCACCATGTGGATGTTGGAGGTAAAACATCGAAACACAAAACACCATTTTTTTTTTCTTTATTGTTTTTATTAATATTTTTTTTTAAAATATATTTTTTAATTTAAACTTTACTGTTAATTTTAATGTTTTTTTTTTAATTTTTATTTTGCCTTAAATTTTTAATATTCATCCGAAAGAATAAAATTGTTACAATAAACATTTTCATTTTCGTCCAGTTCATTGTCATCTGAATATGAAATGGTTTCATTATTTTCAACTGAGCCATTCTCAAATTCAGGTGCAATAAGAAGGTGAAGGACTTCCTTTGGAAGTAGCAACTTCGTTTTGGAATTTTATGATTCTGAACTCTACAACAAATAGACAGAAACGGGTCCGATGAATCCATCGCTCGGTTACACATGGCACGGTTAGGTCGTCTGAAACTGCCTAGTTATATGTCTTGTAGTGCTTGTTCGGCATTCAGAAGGTTTTTTGATAAATTTCTCAAAAGTTATTAAAAAATTTGAAAAAGTGTGCATATCCCTTCGCTATTCAAGTAAACATCTTAAAAAAAAATAATAATACCATGCAAATTATTTCAATTACCAACGGAATCTCGTTTTTAGGCGTTGCAATATTTTTTTTATTAACTTATATAAGGTAAAAAAGTATTAAAAATAAAAAAAAATAGATATTTTCATATTTATTTTCAATATTGTATTCAATGTCTTAAATAAAATGCTAAACAATTTTAATGCACTTGAAGAAATAGTTATATTGTCGATGATTTAAAATTTTAGGTGTATTAATAACTAGCATACCCGTTTCCAGCGTTGCTTGGGAGTATAAATATGATATGACATATTTTAAATAAAGACTCAAGAATTAAATATGTTTAATTAATTTTATTATATTTGAGAATATTTTATTGAAATAAAAAGAGGGGCTTCTTATTGAAATGAAAAGAGTTTCACCTTAGTAAAATCAAAATAAATACGATATATTGGACTTATGGCAACTCTGCAGCTGAAATTAACTGAGTGTAACTCATAGTATAATAATACAAGGTAGCATTGACAACATTTCTTCTTATATTATATTCTCTTCTACAAGAAAACATCTCCTGTAATAACAGCTGTTTGTGAAAATATATCTGCAGCTGCTGAGGTTGGTGTTTTTTTTTTCACTTCAACGTTTTCAACATTGTTTGTGTTTTCAATGGCGGATTGTGAGCGCTCTCTTTTTGTGTATATTTTTTGACAGGAGATGTTTTCCCAAGCAACTGTCAATGCTACCTTGTATTATTATACCATGAGTGCAACTATCCACTCAAGATGGCAGCGCGGTGAGTTGTAGACTTTCACCTCTCTCTCTCAACAAAGAGCTTAAGCTATTTTTTGCTGTTATTTTGTGCTGCTTATACATACAATAGTAGCATGGATTAAAATGCATAAATTCTTAAATAATGAAATAAAAAGTTTTGCCAAAAACGTAGTACCCAGTAGCAGGGTCGCTTCCTATAGCAATTGAATAGTGAAAGAATTATTAAAATCGGTTCTGCAGTTACCCCGTGATTGAACGATAAAAATCCGAGAGAACCCTTTTATGTAATAATAAAATAAAATAAAATAAAATAAAATGGATGTTTTTTTTAGGGGTATGTTTTTCGAATAGAGATAAAACTGGCATTTTGTGGTCAAATCTGGCAACTCTAATGTCATTTACTATGTTCAGTTTGGTTTGCCATTTCATCATGAACAGGTTGACAAAAGAACAACGCTTGCAAATCGTGCAAATTTATTTCGAAAATAATGGTTCAGTTCGCGAAGTTTACCGCAAGCTCCGTCCATTTTATGGTCGACATAATCGTCCATCAGAGCAATTAATTCGGTTAACCATGGGTCGTTTTCGCATTACGTTTACTCTATGTGATAATACGCATCCGCAGAGACGTCGAACAGTGCGCACCGAAGAAACAATTGCCGCTGTAGAGCAAAATGTTGAAGAGGACCCGAATGAATCGATTCGCCACCGTGCACAGCAATTGGAGCTTTGTCCGTCAACTTTATGGAAGATTTTGCGCAAAGATCTTGGCTTGCGACCTTACAAGATCCAGCTTGTGCAAGAACTAAAGCCGCGAGACCATGCAATGCGTCGTGATTTTGGTGTATGGGCCGAAAATGAGATTGATCTCAATGCTGATTTTCATCGCAAAATTTTGTTCAGTGATGAGGCTAATTTTTGGTTGAATGGCTACGTCAACAAGCAAAATTGCCGCATTTGGAGTGAAGAGAATCCACATGAGATCCTTGAGACGCCATTACATCCACAAAAACTGACTGTTTTGTGTGCTCTATGGGCTGGTGGAGTCATTGGGCCATACTTCTTCCGAAATAATGCTGGAGAGTCAGTTACCGTTAATGGAGACCGGTATAGAGCCATGATAACCGACTATTTTGTTCCCGAATTGGATGGCATGAATGTGGATGAGTTGTGGTTCCAACAAGACGGCGCTACATGCCACACAGCGCACGTCACAATCGATTTATTGAAGGAAACATTCGATGAGCGCATTATTTCGCGGAATGGACCTGTCAATTGGCCACCAAGATCGTGTGATTTGACACCATTGGATTATTTTCTTTGGGGATATGTGAAGTCGCTGCTCTACGCCAACAAACCAGAAACGTTAGGGGACTTGGAGGCCAACATTCATGGCGTTATTGCCGACATACGGCCCCATATGCTCGAAAAAGTGGTTGAAAATTGGACCTGTAGAATTGGCTTTATTCGAGCCAGCCGCGGCGGCCACATGCCCGAAATCATATTTAAACATTAATGGCATAAAATTATCCTTCCAATTAAGCCAAATTGATGGACATTAAAACGATTTTCTTGTGTTTTATTTCAATTCGAAGTTCTATACCTCTAAAAAAAACACCCTGTAATATAGATATAGATATAGATTATGCTCAGTGTTAATTCTTTAAACTTCTACACAACACTATTTTAAAAACATCAAAATGCTCATTCAGCGAAGGTCCCTTGTGAAAGCACTATAAATCCAACTTGAACTGGAGTAGAAAGTAAGTTTTATTTTGATTAAAATTCATTTATTTATTAATTAAATTGTTCTGTAGTTCAGCTTATCCCAGAAGGGTCAGGTTTATTTTAATCCCCAGAGGTGACCAAAAACACTGAAGTATTTTCAAATGCACAGAACAGCTAGTCCAAAATATGGTTGATTCAAAGGTTGCTGGGTAGTTGATGGCTCATGCTTATTATGAGCCGCTTAGGAGGATTAAAATTGTACTTATCCCATTGTTTTTTTTTTATTAGGTTGTTTTAAACAACTTCAAAACTCTCTAACCACGTGTTGCCAGCGTCACATTGTCTGGCTCAACTGTCGAGCGTGCTTGTAAGCTATTTGGAATTGTTATTAAACTTATTTTCTTATTATCTCGAGCTAAAAATACGTTAAGGTGTGTGAAAAACCAAATGATGACCAGTTGTTCTGCAACATGCGGGCGTTAATGAGAAGATTAATAAAGAGTGTAGACCTCAAAGGAAAACGGATAAGACCAACAAATTTCGTAGAGCTGTGCCTTATACTACAATGCATGCTTTTCAGATAATAATCGAAAATCTTTTTAATGTAAAGTATTGCATACTTTTTGGCATGTTCAGTAAACATTGCAGACACATCATTCAAATGAAATTAATGAAATGAATGAAATGAATGAAATGAATGAAATGAATGAAATGAATGAAATGAATGAAATGAATGAAATGAATGAAATGAATGAAATGAATGAAATGAATGAAATGAATGAAATGAATGAAATGAATGAAATGAATGAAATTAATGAAATGAATGAAATGAATGAAATGATTGAAATGAATAAAATGATTGAAATGAATGAAATGATTGATATGAATGAAATGATTGGAATGAATGAAATGAATGAAATGAATGAAATGAATGAAATGAATGAAATGAATGAAATGAATGAAATGAATGAAATGAATGAAATGAATGAAATGAATGAAATGAATGAAATGAATGAAATGAATGAAATGAATGAAATGAATGAAATGAATGAAATGAATGAAATGAATGAAATGAATGAAATGAATGAAATGAATGAAATGAATGAAATGAATGAAATGAATGAAATGAATGAAATGAATGAAATTAATGAAATTAATGAAATTAATGAAATGAATGAAATTAATGAAATTAATGAAATTAATGAAATTAATGAAATTAATGAAATGAATGAAATGAATGAAATGAATGAAATGAATGAAATGAATGAAATGAATGAAATGAATGAAATGAATGAAATGAATGAAATGAATGAAATGAATGAAATGAATGAAATGAATGAAATGAATGAAATGAATGAAATGAATGAAATGAATGAAATGAATGAAATGAATGAAATGAATGAAATGAATGAAATGAATGAAATGAATGAAATGAATGAAATGAATGAAATGAATGAAATGAATGAAATGAATGAAATGAATGAAATGAATGAAATGAATGAAATGAATGATATGAATGAAATGAATGAAATGAATGAAACGAATGAAACGAATGAAATGAATGAAATGAATGAAATGAATGAAACGAATGAAATGAATGAAATGAATGAAACGAATGAAACGAATGAAATGAATGAAATGAATGAAACGAATGAAATGAATGAAATGAATGAAACGAATGAAATGAATGAAATGAATGAAACGAATGAAATGAATGAAATGACTGAAATTAATGAAATTACTGAAATGAATGAATTTAATGAAATTAATGAAAGGAATAAAAGAAATGAATAAATGAAGGAATAAAATAAATGAATTAAATGAAATAAAAGAAAGTATTTAACGAATTAAATTACATTCCACATAAATATTTTCTAGAGCTGAATGGTCTAGAAACTTTTCCGCCATACTTTCACTGCCTGCTTTACTGCCCCAAAAAAAAAATAAAAATGGCCAACAAAGGATCATGTAGTACCAACCAGCATCACGCCCATAAAACATGCGTTCAACACTTAGGCACAAAATAGCAAAAAGCAGAATTCTTTTTGTTGTTTTTGTTTTTTTGTACTGTCTGCTTTTTTTATGGCCAAAATGATAAAGAATGGCAGCAGTACCAGCACCAAATCGCCCACTTGTAGTGGAAAAGCTTATGATATATTAATGTTGTTGTGTGTTTTTTTTTATGAGCCTGTCTGCAGCTTCGTCTGGCCGTTCACATATTAGGCGAACGTAAATGTAGAACGGTATGTCTGTCGATCTGGCTGTCTACCACACTCTCTACGTTTCAGACTTCAGCCTGCCACATTTGTACTTTATATTCATTATATAATAAAGCAGAAAATACTAGATTTACAAATAAACCACATCCTTTCTTGCATATCCTTTTGTATCCTTTTTCTTCTGTAACATTTTGCAGTACTTACAATAACAAGAAGTTCAAAAAATAATCCATTTTGAGCATCACGCACCCACCCTTTTGAGCGCAGTACATATCTGTGTTGTGTGAGTGTCATTGGGACCCTTTTTCGAGCACACTTTCGTTCTTTTAAGGATTCCCTGTTTTAGGTTTGTTTCTTTTTTTTGTGTATTGTATCAATCCATTGAATGCACAACTGAGTCCTGGCTTTATTAATGTTATCCTTTTTTATTTATTATGTTATACTTTCGTTTTGTAGTTTTATTTTTTTATATCCTTTCGTTACTTATTCAAGTGACGACATGGTATATGAGCTTAAATAGGAACCGTCATGGTAATAAAATAATAAAGGATCCATATAGAGAGTCTTTTGTGTGCACATTTGATGTCATTCAACTCGCCATTGTCACAAAGAAGCGCTAAAAGGATATCAATAGTGTGTGCAATAAATATTAAATCGACTGTCTGAAAGGAGTGAGCGAAGGATATTGAAGGTTATGTTTTGATGTGGTAATCATTGTAATTGGATTTGTTATTATTGTGAAATATAAGCTTTATTTATGAGCTTCCACGGTGCTTATAAGCTTTACGAGTCACTCAACTCAGCTGCAGGTGATGATGAGACGAATAGAGTCTCACAAGCAATGGGCCATAAGAGCAAAGGGAACGATCCAGGGAAAATATTTCAATTCACAAAATTTCAAAAATCACTTCCCATGACCTGAAGAATAGTTCTCGGCAGTAAATGTTTTCGATTTACACCCCAATTAAACTTCCTCGAAAATGCTAGAATAACATTGAAAACTAAATTGAAATTTATATCAATTTATGATGCCTTTAAAAGGCTTCACAGCAACGACTGTTTGTTCCACTATCCTAATCTATTCATGCAGCAATTGACTGCCCAATAATCTATACAATGTTAACTTATCCAATTCTCCGAATAAGTAGCTTGATACGATTTTAATTAATTTCATCCCTACACTTGATCGATTTCCTTTGAAATAAGTCTAGCTTATTGGTTGAACATATTTTCCAAGTACCTGAAATAACTCCCGCTGCAGTTAATTGTAAAGGAAAATTTCCGATAATGAAGTATGACATGAAGCCAAATGATATCCATTGTCAGAGTTGCCACAAAAGACGCACGAAAAAGCGTTGTAAGCTACATAACCAACAGAAAGGAAAAATTAAAAGGATCAAATTCTTGCCTAAAATGGAAAAGCGTATCTATTGAGTTGTCAAATTTCTGTGATATTGTGGTTAAGAAGTACATCAACATGCGAAGATGTAAACGCAAATGAAAATGTTAATACAAAAGAGGAAAAATAAAACGCATAAGAAATCAAATCACAAATCAAACTTACTACAATTTTAACTTCAGTTTTAACTCTAACTCTATCTCTAACTCTAACTCTAACTCTAACTCTAACTCTAACTCTAACTCTAACTCTAACTCTAACTCTAACTCTAACTCTAACTCTAACTCTAACTCTAACTCTAACTCTAACTCTAACTCTAACTCTAACTCTAACTCTAACTCTAACTCTAACTCTAACTCTAACTCTAACTCTAACTCTAACTCTAACTCTAACTCTAACTCTAACTCTAACTCTAACTCTAACTCTAACTCTAACTCTAACTCTAACTCTAACTCTAACTCTAACTCTAACTCTAACTCTAACTCTAACTCTAACTCTAACTCTAACTCTAACTCTAACTCTAACTCTAACTCTAACTCTAACTCTAACTCTAACTCTAACTCTAACTCTAACTCTAACTCTAACTCTAACTCTAACTCCAACTCTAACTCTATCTCTAACTCTAACTCTAACTCTAACTCTAACTCTAACTCTAACTCTAACTCTAACTCTAACTCTAACTCTAACTCTAACTCTAACTCTAACTCTAACTCTAACTCTAACTCTAACTCTAACTCTAACTCTAACTCTAACTCTAACTCTAACTCTAACTCTAACTCTAACTCTAACTCTAACTCTAACTCTAACTCTAACTCTAACTCTAACTCTAACTCTAACTCTAACTCTAACTCTAACTCTAACTCTAACTCTAACTCTAACTCTAACTCTAACTCTTACTCTAACTCTAACTCTAACTCTAACTCTAACTCTAACTCTAACTCTAACTCTAACTCTAACTCTAACTCTAACTCCAACTCTAACTCTAACTCTAACTCTAACTCTAACTCTAACTCTAACTCTAACTCTAACTCTAACTCTAACTCTAACTCTAACTCTAACTCTAACTCTAACTCTAACTCTAACTCTAACTCTAACTCTAACTCTAACTCTAACTCTAACTCTAACTCTAACTCTAACTCTAACTCTAACTCTAACTCTAACTCTAACTCTAACTCTAACTCTAACTCTAACTCTAACTCTAACTCTAACTCTAACTCTAACTCTAACTCTAACTCCAACTCTAACTCTAACTCTAACTCTAACTCTAACTCTCATAAACTTTACTAACTTTTTCTTTTTTCTTTTCATTTCCAGGGAAATTTACTAAACTACCAATAAGTTTTTTTTTGTCTTATTTGTTTCTTGCCTATGTAGGCTGGCACATTCAGTTGCTGTCATTGCAATCTGTTGTCTTGGCTCAAACATACAGCGTCTTTCTTATTGAGTACAATCCAAAACGTAGACGGTCGGCCTCAGTTGCCTAAAGACAGGTGCTTGAAAGCAGAGCCGAGTGGAAATTCTGCACAAGTGAACTAAGTGCGTTGTCTACCTGTAACGATATGAAATTTCATACTTGATTTCGGTACCTTTTCGTGAAGCGTATCTCTATTATTTGTATTTTGTTTTTTGTCTATTCTTTATTCATTTTATGACTCGTCAGGGTTTTGCTATTGTTTTGAGTTGTAGCTCAATATAATGACCAATGATAATAGCTGTGAAGTTAAGTAGGTTTCCGGTTTTGTTGCACTTATTTCTTCTTTGTTTATAAGTATTTTTGTTTTGTTGTTACCTTAGTGCTCTTTCTTTGGTATCGTAAAATGGAAAATTCTTTCGCAATCTTTGGATAAACACAAAGAAATGTGTTAATGACCATATGAGCACCTTTTGGTTGAAGTAAGTTGGTCAGCATATGTTTTATGGTTTTCTCTTTTAAATTTTAGGTTACATCAGCGTTTCGAAAAAGTTATCGTGGCTTAGCTATTGGGATATTATGTAGCAATTGACAGTTTGTTGATATGTCAGCGTTATGTATTCACGCTATGGTAGATATGCCATCCATGGTATTTTAAAATAGAATTATATCAGTCTTTTATGGACAGTCCTGAGTTATTTATATTTTTTTTTTTTATGATCTTTCCTCTTATCGGAGCGAGTACTTGTAGTAAATTGGGTTTTGTTCCAAAATTGCTCTTAGCGATTGGTTTATGCTGATCGCCTTAGACAAATTTACTAACATTTCGAAAGTGAAGTATAAACAGAAATTCTTTTTATTCTTCTCCTTATGTTTTTGCAGTAATTATGTCAAAAATTAAATAAAATATTTACGATTTTCTTTAACAAACTTTTCTACATGAATGAAGACAACACATTTATGAACATCTTTTACTTGTAACTTAAGTTAACAACTCGTAAAATCAACTCTTGACAAAACAAAAATCTTGCCATTTCCTTAGAAGATGTAGGAGCATCATTGCTTATGTGCCTGTTTTTCGTGGGCCGTCATCATTACGTAATTTTTTTGTACTTTTAGTATCTTTTGAAAAATACATAATGTTCGAAAATGCATTTATTATTTTTTTTTAAACAATGCCAACAACGTTTGCTCGTGCACAAACAATAATCGCGCTAATGATGCAACCAACTCATCGTTGATGATGTTATCGATGAGCTGAACGGAATGAACGTTGTTGTTGTTGTTGTTCGCGTTGAGCGCGCCCATTAAAGGTGTTGAAAAAGACACCAAATTCAATTGAAACAAATTCTACAAAAGAATTCATATTTTTTATTCTTCAAATTTTGATTAATGTTAGTTTGACTGCAAGGAAAGAAGGTTCAACACAATATTTATTCATTCATTAATTATAAGATTGAGTCTCAAAAGTTAAAAATGAAAACTAGTCATAAATTTCGCATTAGGAGGGCGATAATGATGTAAGAGAAAATCATTAAAAAAAAAATCAAACAAAAACAACTGCTTTTGATGAAAGTAAGAATTAATATGAAAATAAAAATGTTGAAAAGTGATCGGAAAACAAAAATAGAAAATAACACCAGGGAACTACAATAAAATAAAATTAAAAAAAAATGGGAATAATATATATTTATATAGAAAATTAAATGACTTTATCAACATTAAGAAAAGACAAAAGAAAAAACGAGTTAGAGTTAGGGTAAGAGTAAGAGTTAGAGTTACAGTTAGAGTTAGAGTTAGAGTTAGAGTTAGAGTTAGAGTTAGAGTTAGAGTTAGAGTTAGAGTTTGAGTTAGAATTAGAGTTAGAGTTAGAGTTAGAGTTAGAGCTAGAGTTAGAGTTAGAGTTAGAGTTAGAGTTAGAGTTAGAGTTAGAGTTAGAGTTAGAGTTAGAGTTAGAGTTAGAGTTAGAGTTAGAGTTAGAGTTAGAGTTAGAGTTAGAGTTAGAGTTAGAGTTAGAGTTAGAGTTACAGTTACAGTTAGAGTTAGAGTTAGAGTTAGAGTTAGAGTTAGAGTTAGAGTTAGAGTTAGAGTTAGAGTTAGAGTTAGAGTTAGAGTTAGAGTTAGAGTTAGAGTTAGAGTTAGAGTTAGAGTTAGAGTTAGAGTTAGAGTTAGAGTTAGAGTTAGAGTTAGAGTTAGAGTTAGAGTTAGAGTTAGAGTTAGAGTTAGAGTTAGAGTTAGAGTTAGAGTTAGAGTTAGAGTTAGAATTAGAGTTAGAGTTAGAGTTAGAGTTAGAGTTAGAGTTAGAGTTAGAGTTAGAGTTAGAGTTAGAGTTAGAGTTAGAGTTAGAGTTAGAGTTAGAGTTAGAGTTAGAGTTAGAGTTAGAGTTAGAGTTAGAGTTAGAGTTAGAGTTAGAGTTAGAGTTAGAGTTAGAGTTAGAGTTAGAGTTAGAGTTAGAGTTAGAGTTAGAGTTAGAGTTAGAGTTAGAGTTAGAGTTAGAGTTAGAGTTAGAGTTAGAGTTAGAGTTAGAGTTAGAGTTAGAGTTAGAGTTAGAGTTAGAGTTAGAGTTAGAGTTAGAGTTAGAGTTAGAGTTAGAGTTAGAGTTAGAGTTAGAGTTAGAGTTAGAGTTAGAGTTAGAGTTAGAGTTACAGTTAGAGTTAGAGTTAGAGTTAGAGTTAGAGTTAGAGTTAGAGTTAGAGTTAGAGTTAGAGTTAGAGTTAGAGTTAGAGTTAGAGTTAGAGTTAGAGTTAGAGTTAGAGTTAGAGGTAGAGGTAGAGTTAGAGTTAGAGTTAGAGTTAGAGTTAGAGTTAGAGTTAGAGTTAGAGTTAGAGTTAGAGTTAGAGTTAGAGTTAGAGTTAGAGTTAGAGTTAGAGTTAGAGTTAGAGTTGGAGTTAGAGGTAGAGTTAAATGTAATTAATTTTGAGAAATTCCTCAAATAATGAAAGTGAAGACAAAATAGATCGAAAAATTAAGCTCAAAAATGATTAGAAACTGATTTTCACAAGAAGTGAATAATTAAACTTTTATTTGAAAACCAAGCAACTTTCCTTTTGATCAAGAAACATCCGGAATACCGTTTTCTTGATTGCCGTGGTGAGGTCCATTCCGAATTTCTTCCGCCAAACCAGACAGTAAATAAGGATTATAAGGTGAATGTATTAAAGTGTTTAAGAGAAAATATTCGTCGCAAGAGGCCAGAATTGTGGTTTCTTTACCCGACATGTCTCCTTGTGACTTTTTCAAGTTAAACTTCGCGGAAAGTGTTTTGAGATGATTGTGGCGATAAAGGAGAATTCGCTGATGAAGCTGAAGGGGATTCCGAAATCAGCCTGTATCGTCTCTTATCGATATTACTTTTAAAAAAGTAAAATTAATGCCGATGAATAATTTAACCATTTTGCGGGTATTTTTTGATCAGAATGTATGTCGTTCTTTTGGATTCACGTTTAAGTAGTGAATGAATAAATCACTTCTTCACACATAATAAATACAACAAAATCGAAATGGAAAACAAAACAATAACAAAAAAAGAACAATTTAATTTATGAAGTGCGAAATCGAGAAAATTTATCGACTCTTTCCGAAGCACAAGAAAATCATTTATCAATTTTAAGGAAGTGCCAGATAAAGCGGAAAAAATAAGAAAAAATTACGCAGATAAAGTGAGCAAAACAAAAAATAAAAAACAAGGCTGACCGAAGGTTGGCAGTCAGCACAAATATCACTCCTTCAACAACAACAGAAATAATAACAACAAAAGCAAAAATTGCTACAAATACAACAACAACAACAACAACAACAAGAACAACAACAACAACAACAACAAATACTTAACACTGCTTAAGTTCAACGGGCAGGAACAGCAGGATGTAAATAAATCACTTGGCACAAATACGGCAAGCGTGACAAAAAGCACTCAATTGCTATTGTTGTTGTTATTGTTGTTGTTATTACTGTCGATATTTTGTTCAGATTGGCCATATCGGGAACTATAACGAAATAATGCCAAACTTAGCAAAATCTATGCGGCAGATAAAACATGAAAATTATTTATCTGCAAGATGCAATATTTAGAGAATTTGATTAAAATAAATGTAAGAATAACTGTGCCGAGTATATTGGTGTGTGGTGTGTTGGTGTGGGTGTGTGTGAGTTAATAAATAAAATTGTAATGCAACAACAACAACAACTTTGAGCTGCGCTGCCGCCTGACAAATAGATACAATTGTATCGCATTGTAACAGTTTATATCTGTAGCCAACAACATTACGTTACGATTGCATTTTTACAGCCACAGCGCAACGAATTGGCATCGATTGTGTTAGCATAAAATTGGGTTGTTGTAGCAAAATAAGACAGGCTGGCTGCCTGGCTGACTGGCAGACAGGCACTGTGACAACATAACGTGATGCTGCTGCATATAACGTGCACGTGAATTTTTTCCTTTTCATGCCATGCCTTGCGTTGCCTTTTCATGTACTACGTGCAGCATGTGTGCAAAATTGCAAATTTTTGCGCTAGTGTGAATTATTCACTACCACAACCAATTTTATTTTTATTATAATGTTTTGTTGTTGTTTCTGTTTTTGTTTTTGTTATTGTGGTTGTTGTTGCGCCAACCGCAAAATGCGCGTTAACAAGCATTTGATAAACCTTAGCATGCTTTCAGGCGCACTTCGCACTAACTTATTTTGACTTAAAATAATTTATGACCTCTATATTGTGGTTGTTGTTGTTATTGTTCTTGCTTCTTTTGTGTTGACATTTCTAAAGCCATTCGGTGCTGTTGTTTTAATTGCCGTTAGGTCAAAACGTTTTGCACTCTCTGCCGCTTGACCCTTCATCCGGCATTCTGCTCACTCTCTCTCTCTATGTCGTCTTTGTCTGTAATTTTTCATTCTTTGTCCGCTTTAATGACTGCTTTTATTTATTTGCAATTTATTGAAAATGTTCTTTTAACTGCACTGCTTATGCGGGTGGGTCCGTTAGACCCACCCTTTGCTTGAACATTTTAAAATTTCATTAATTTTAGTTTTTCAACTCAACGATTTACGTTTGGAAAATAGTTTGAATTTTGTTGTTTTTGTTTTGATCTGCTAATGCATTGCTCTTCCTCTGTTCCCTCAAATCGTACCCCGTGTTTTTATATTTTTTTTTTTTTTTCTGTGGCTCGTGTCGCTCAATGTTTGTCCTGCATTCACAGCGGGGCGTCTTAATTTCCATAAATTGATGCGTACCCGTTATTTATTTAAACTGTTGACTGGTATTTGCTGTTAAACAAAAAAAAATAAATAAATAAATAGAATATCGAATGTCCATTCTTAATGACTCTGTGACTTAATATCCACAAAAAAAGATAAGCTTATAACCAGCCAAATTGAAATAGAAATTTTTTCGAACTCAGCACAAATATAAAAATAGCCGCATTTAGTCGTCAATGATTCACATGTTGATCACTTAATGATCTCGGTGGGGAGGGGGATTTTCCAACAGGGATGATTTAAAACGAAGTTAATCAAAAATACTGAAATTAAAAATTTTGAGTGCAAAAGTTAAATTCCCTCAAAAGTTACATTGACTGGAGTTGGACTGACGCCATCTTATTCTAGATTATTGATACATGGTCATTATGGCCATGGTTATGATTGCCATTATGGTCATTAGGTTATGGTAATTCTTTAAACTTTTGTGCGCTAAGGGTTAAGGATTTTGTTAAACTAGAATAAACGATCATGTCATATATTTTCGAACTGGTTTCAAATAAAATTCCGATGTGTTAGAAAAAGTTGGTCCAAACTAAGCTTTAAAACCCACCCGACTAGACGGTTTTTCTATTCTAGATAATGATGCTCTAACTTCGCGAAAAATTATGGCCAATGTTGTCACCAGTTCAGTATCATTCTTATACATCATACATAGTCGTCCTTCAGACCAAATTCAGATATAGTGGAGTTTTTATAGGTGATTTATTATTGGATTGTCGAAGACAAAAAGCATCAAAGGAAGCAAAGCATCCTTTATTTCCAAACTTAACTTCAAGTCCCACTTGACTCGACGCTTTTCCTTTTCTAGATAATGATGCTCTAACTTCGCGAAAAATTTTGACCAATGATGTTGTGAATAATGATGTTAGCTCAGTATGTATCATTTTTCAGACATATTGGTCCTTCAGACCAAATTCAGATAAAGTGGAGCTTGTATAGGTGATTTCTTAATGGATTGTCGAAGACTGCTCTGAAATTGACAAAAAAATGGTCGATGTACATTTGTTTTTTTAGGGTCTCCACCAAAATATGTCGTTTCGTAAAAATTTGGTCGATGATAGATTTTCCAGCTCCGAATTTTCAATTTGGAATGCATTCTTGCTAACATATTGAGTAATGAAGCTCGTAACAACTTTTTGCTGTCGGAGATGGAGTATATGACCTCTACTTTCAATTGGATAGTGCTATGTGCCATATAAGTCGCGATTTACTACGCAAGAAGTTGTCTTATCGAGTAATTTTATCGTTTTGGTGACACCAAGTAGCCAGCAAAATCTTGTGATTTGGCAACGTTAGACTTCTTCCTTTGCAAAAGTGTTAAGAATACGATCTAGGCTACTCATCCACCCACTATTCCAACTCTCAAAACGAATATTTAAGTCGCCATCGCTGAAATAGGGTAAAATTCTTTCGATAGAGTAAACAAGAGTGAAATTTCGAAAAATAATTATGGTCTGCAAGCTAAACCGAGGTGACCATGTAAAATAAAAATAATAAAATAAAATAAACTGGCCATTTCAGCCCTTGAAAGGACTTTGATCGACCTTCTTATGATCAAATTGTGTTGTGCGTGTTATTAAATGTTTGAACGCAATTGATCGAGAACTAGACCTAATAGTTTTATACCGACTCCGAACGGCTAATGTGCATGTTCTCAAGAAGCTGTACATGGCATTATTTATTCTGTGAGGTATGCCATTCTCTGCAGGGAGGTGACGGCCGAGCAAAACAATTAATTCAATTGAAAAAACTTTCTGTGTCGGATGGAATTGAGCCAGGGTGCCCTGGCGTATGGGTCACATACTCTACCCACTGCTCCACGGCCGCCACGATCATGTGAAATATGTTGCATTTCATACATAATCATCATGAGTCTACTTTTTAATCCAATAAGGAACCTACTGACAAATCTTTGCTTTATTCAAAAAATAAATCCTACACTTCCTGTTGATACTCTTGTTATCTATTACAAAACACAAATTTTTGTATTTTTGACGTGACGAAGTTATCCAAAAAAGGTTTCCAAAAAAGGTTTCCAAAAAAGTTGAAAAAGGCATTTTTTCAAAATTCATCGGCGTTGTATTGAGTATCAGAGCTATGATTAAAAATAGTAGTACTACCGTAAAGGTTAATTCTTTGACTTCATTATAAAAAAATTCAAAACGTCATCGGGACGTGGTGGGAGCTGCTTACGTAACGCAACTGAAAAATTGTTACATGAAATTATTACTCGCTGAGTATAAGTGGTAGGATTAAAAATATGATATACCAATAAAGGCCTGTTCTAAACCCTTACAACAAAATTAAATAAAAAATTTCTGTCGTCATGGGGACACAGAGAGAGCCTCTCAAAGATCGAAAATGCAGCATTCATGCAACGGCGTTGCATTGAATTTTTACTATTTATACTTGGCCTTACGACAAAAATGAAAAAAAATGCTGACGTCGTCAGATCGTCAATAGCAGCTTATCTAACATAAATGTAATATCATCGCATGGAATTATTACTCACTCAGGAGACGTGCTACGGTAAATTTTGTTTTACGACACGTCTCACAACTTAAATAAAAAAGAAATTCTTATCGTCATGATTTCAGGGTAGCAACCACATAATGCAGTAAAAATGTTACAACCATGAAAACACCTACGGGTGTGTCCACGACACAGCCAGCTATTTTTTTCGTATTACAGTGACCATATTTAGATATGACCACAATTTCAATACCAGACACTTCTCGGTTGATCCCATGCCGCATTATTTAATCTTCAGCTAGATTTCCTTTCCTTTTTCATTCAGTGTTATCGCGTTTCGAACCATTATAGACTTTACTGAATGACGAATACATTTAAAATCTTTGGTTCAAAGCTTGAAAACAATATCAAAGATGACAAAAAAAAATTTTTTTTAAAGTATTATAATGTACATAAAATCAGAGACGTCTAAGAAGAAAAAAAAGAAGAAAATCCGAAACAATACAGTACAATTTAAGAGTACGAAGGAAGTTGTTTTACGTGAAAAGCAGTTTTTTTTTACTATAAATTTTAAGAAAAATAAGATGAGAAAATATTAGTAATGAAGCCTGATAATGAAACAAGAGGAGAATAAAGAAATACCAAGAGAAATTACCACTGGGGCACCCCTAAAACTTCACTGTTTGAAATATGTGAATAAATATTTTCAAAATAATTTCAATCTTATTATAAGATAATTGTATAAGCTTCTTAAATAAATAAAAAATAAAAAAATATAACATATTAAACCGTCCTTGTAGAAATTTAAAAAAAGGCCAGAAAAAGTTCAATTTTTTTATAGTTTATATCGCTCGTTTTCTACAATAACGTTATAACTCAACTAGATCAACTAGAAAACTAGATTTTTCAGGAGAAGCATTTAAAATTTTGAGCAGACAAAGGAAATTTACTCACCATTTTCAAAATATGAACAAAACATCAAATATACAATAAAGCCCTGCATGAGTGCACTCATTCTTTCCTACACACACTGTGATTTACTGCAGTGTACACAGTTTGCTCTCATTCATAACAGTGAGAGAGTTATGCTTGATCAACACTAAAGCAAAAATGACAACAACAGTCAGAGCCTGAACAGAATCAAAAATCGTTGCGACCAACGTTCCTCTCTGGTCGTCGAACGCAGAGAATGTGTCCAGAATGATGCGTTTGCGATTAACGATTCAAAGTTGCTTTTATTTAGTATTTTTTTATTTATTTTTTCTATTTCATTTCAATGTATTGGTCTCTTCAATTGTGTGAATACAACACACACAAACAAGAAATGTCAGAAGATAACAAAAAACCAAGCAAATTTCATGAAACACAGCCAATTCTTAGCAAAAATATGGCAATACTAATGTCACTCAGAGAGAGAATCGTCGGTCGCAAGAGAAAAAATAGAATAGATTCTAATTGTGCGATATATCGTTGCGGCTGCTGACCTGCGATTTCATTCTGGACGTGTTCATACATTTGCATGCAATCTATTGCTTTGCGATATCGCAAATCGCAACGATATTTGATTCTGTTCGGGCTCTCAATACTCACATTCATCTCTCGGCAATCAATGCACGTCTCGCTTTCGTTCATAAACACTAAAAGCAATGCAAAATAGTCATTGTCATAACAAACAAGACGGAAAGCACTGAATGCACTGAATGCAATAAATCATTTATTCAGTTGAGATTGCGAAGGCTTAATTTTATTACTGAGATGGATTTGGATGATGTTAGTCATATTATTATGAATTAAATCAAATAAATTGAACATATTGAGTTAAAATAAATAACCTTGAATATTTAAAAAAAAAAAACATGTTTTAAAAAAAAATTTTTTTTTTGGGTCGCCATAACTTTTGTTTTTAGCTTGTTGGTACTTCGCTAGTATTTTTTGTTGTTTTTATTGTTGTTGTTGTTGTTGTTGTTGTTGTTGTTGTTGGTGTTGTTGTTGTTGTTCTTGTTGTTCTTGTTCTTGTTTTTCTTTTTGATCTTATTGTTGTTGCTTTCGTTTTTGCTGTTGTTGTTGGTTTTGTTGCTGTTATTGCTTTTGCTTTTACTTTTACTTTTGCTTTTGCTTTTGCTTCTCTATTCGTTGTGCTTTTCTGTGGTGCATTAACTTTGCATTAGCTCCATATAATTAATCCATGCAACAATGATGAGTTTACGTTACATTAGGCGAACTCCTGAGGGGCCTCATGTAGACGAAGACCTAATCTCTAAAAATTTTTTTAATATTTTCGTGATGAAGCTTAAAAGCACATTTATGCTGTCGTAAAATAATATTTTTCAAAGTACTTTTTTTGACCGAGTAATAATTCCTTGCAACGATATTACATTTCTGTTGCATAAGCTGCTATCTTCACAACCTGACGACGTCAGAATTTTTTTTTATTTTTGTCGTAAGGCGGTGTATAAATCTTTCATTTTTGTTTTTAAACATTTGTCTTAGCTCATAGTATACTCACCAAGTAATAATTCAATGCAATGTCATTGCACGAATATTGCATTAGTCTCTCTGTATCCCCAAGACGTCAGAAGTTTTTTGTCTAATTTGATTGCATGGGCTTAAAAAGGCCTTTATTGTCGTATCATATTTTTTACCCTAGCACTAATACTCAGCGAGTAATAATTCTCTGTAACAAATTTGCTGTTCCATTGCTTAAAAAGCTTTCTCCAAGTCTGGAAGATGTCTTTAATTTTGTTTTTATTTTTGTGATAAAGTAAAAAAATTGGCCCTGCGGTCGTACCATTATTTAAATCATGTCACCTGTAATTAGCTGGTAACAAACATTTTTAAAAACCTGAGCGGGAAAATGTATTGTTATCACTTCAAAATAAGCGATTCAAAAATTTGACTTGATTTTTTTTTTTAGCTTTTCAAAAGTTTATTTTTAATAATATGCAAGTTTCATAGGCAAAATATTTAATTAAGTAAGTTAAAAAGGTTATAGTAAAAGCAAAACGACGTATATAACACAAAAGACAGGGATGTTATGATCCCAATATGCCAAATAAGGGTTAATTAAAATAAATTAGCATTTTAACGACATTAAATAACAAAACTTGGATTATTTTACTAAATTCAGATTAAAAAATAACAAAACCATCCAGGTAATATTACATAAATTTTAAACCATTAATTAAGCTATAAAAAGTCACAAATACGTGCTGAAATCTCCCTTTTGAAGACATTAATCGCACCAAGTGGGCGTTGTGGGTGGGTGTGGCAAATTATATATGTTTTTTTCTGACTCATAACATTAAAAAATTCGTTAAATTTTATTTTACTTAAATCCGTCAAACACTTCTTGAGTTATTGCAGAGCACAGAATAAAAAAATACTTGTACAGAATTTCATTACAATGATCTATTGCACTCATTGCTATTGCAGTTTTTTTCATTGCCTTGACTGTGAATTGCTTTTAGTGTGCCTCTAGCAATAATGATTTAAAGCAACAATGTCTTTGTACTCATTTGATTTGCACCCATTTCTTTTCGTTGTCTTCTCTGCAGTCTCTCATTTGATTTGTTTGCCAAGAGCAAGACATTGCAGTGTTGTGTAAAAATTGTGAATGTCTTGAAACTGGTTTCAAATGCACTCATGCAGCCCTTTAATATACAAGTACTACTGTAATGTACATGGTTTAACCCATACAAAGTGACAAAAAAAAAATGGATATTAACGATATATAATCGATATGAATCACAAATTCTACTCTCCTGCAAAAATTAAAGAATATATCGTTACTAAAATTTTAACACGTTAACACGAATTTTGCTGTGTAATTAACTCAATTTTTGTTTTTTGGATTATAACGTTATTGAAGAAAACGAGCGATATGTTCAAATACCAAAACAAAAAAAAAATGTTATATTTTAAAAATATTTTTTTTAATATACGACTACTTATAAAGCAGCATATTAAGTAAAAAATAATAAAATATCATCATCATCATCAATATAATACCCCCAACATTGTTGCAGATCATTTGCTGGCAAGACATTGCTTAGCTACATCTAGAAATTTGCTACAATTCTGACTGGAAGTTCGAAAACAATTTCCAACAAAGCAAAAACTTGTTTAATAAAGAGCTGGCAGCAGATTTTCCAGTTCGAGTTTTTCTTACAGCGAACAGCAGAGAGTGTATTTGCAACAATGTTGCCGCTACAAATACATATAAAAGCCGAGAGTTGCCAAAGAGAAAATTGGAAAGACAGTTGGGAAAAAAATGATGTCATCGTGTAAAAGCAACGAACACCTGTTGAAAATCTTTAGAAGAGACGCTTTGGCAACAATGTAGCTAACAAATGTGCTGCATACATATGCATAAAGCGGGCATGTTGCTCAACGAAAAATAAATAAAAATAAGCAAATAATTGTCTTTCTACTTCATTTATTTTTTGTTTTTTTTTGTTTTTTATCAGATAATAAAATGTTTGCATTGAAATGCAAATTCCAACAAAGCAACATAGTACCAATTAAAATGCAAAAATTTTATGATCTGATTTTTTATTAAATATTTGATTTATTATTATTAAATATTTGACTTCTTTTTGTTTCATACATTCAAAAAAAATGAACTCTTTTATAGAAAAATTCAAAAAATTAATGCCGTCACTAATCATTCTAGCCTCCAAAACCAGCTAAAGTGTTTTATTTTTCGTGCATTTAATATTTGCAACATTATTGCAGCAACATTTCTGAATGGCATAGCTGCGGCAACAACCACCGTAACACACTTATTCAGTGCGGCAACACAAAGCAACAAAATATTAACACATGTATCTGTGAGATACTTGCGTCCATTGAGTTCAACGTCGCGCACAGTTTCGACGTTCGCATCAAAGCGTGCAGTTCACTAACACGCTTAGTTGTTGCTTTTAACGCTATACATGCCAGAGTCAAAGTATCTCACCGATACACAACTACTTGCGCTCCAGCGTACTGATGATTTTAGTTGTGTTTAAGTAACGGACGCGAAGTGTTCGAACGCCGGATAGACGGTTTAGTAAATTTTATACTTATTTATAAAGAAAATAAAAAAAAAAAAATTGAGTGAAAAAAAAACAAAATTAACCGAACACATACGCAACGTAGTACCAACACGTGCAAATTTTTCATGCAGTTTATAGTCAGATGCTTGAGAAAACAATAAATTAACTAAAAATAATAGCAAAAAATATTACAAAAAACCAAAAAATTTACAGCAAGTGTGTCACGTGAAAACAAAAGTTCAACTTTTTAAAAACAACCTTAACGGTTAGTGTAACAAAATTTATTATAATTAAAAGAATACTGGTCATATTTATATGTTTAAGTAAAAACTAGTAAGTAAAGAAAAAACAAAAACAAAAAAACCAAGATAAGATAAAATATCTTGTGGTTACAAATGTAAAAAGATGCTTGTAAATGCCTCAAATTTACGACAACAAAAGTTTTACGAAAGCAAAACAGAAAAACATCTAGAACCCTGACTGAATTCTCTGGCAACAGTTTGTATCTTAGCCAACAACTTCTTAGATGCAGATCTGATGGATTTATCTAGAGTCTTATATATAGTTATCATTATATATGTTTATTTCTTAGCAATACTCTGAAATTGATAAAAAATATTGATGTTTAGCTTGAATTTGTTTTTTGTTTCTAAAAAACAAACAAAAAATATATTTTTTTGATTTTTACCACTTTTTTTTTGTGAATATTATGAATAAAATATTTAATGAATAAGAAAAAAAAATTTTTAAATAAAAATACATGAATACATGAATTCATGAATAATTTTATAATTTTCATGTAAAAAAAAAACAAAGTAGGGGTATTCACAATGTTGTGTTTTTATGATAAGTATCTTATTTTGTAAAAATACACATAAAAGGTATTCACAATGTAGTGTATTTGGTCTTGCATTATGTATTTGTAATAGTTTTGATATTTGAAGTTAATTTGTGCCATTCACAAAAACGAAATGCATTGACTTTTAAGCATAAAACTTTTCCAAATACACAACAAGAAAAATCTTAAAGTATTCTTGGAAAATGTTGTTCTATATGTATATGTATATGTACAAAGAAAAAAATATTTTCTAAACTAATATTTTTATATTTCTATTAATATATAAATGTTTAAGTTTCCTTAAAGAAGTTAAAAAAAATAAAAAACTTTAAGGAATGTAACATTTTGCTACGAATATGATGACAGATAGAAGTAAATTTTTTGGTACAAAGCGTTATATATAAAAGAATATATAGGGGTATTCATAATATAGTGTATTTGTGGTAAATAAATTAAATAACTTTTTAAGAACCTGCCTATTTTTCATACATTCAAGACTTTATTTGACATTTTTTTAATTTTTTTTCTAGTTGTCTGGAAATAATAACTCTTACAATAAATTTTTGAAAAATATACCACAAATATGGCATATCGTGAACTCCCCATATACATATTCAAGACTTTATTTGACATTTTTTGAATTTATTTTCTAGTTGTCTGGAAATAATAATTCTTATAATAATTTTTTAAAAAAATTTACCACAATTACGACATATCATGAACTCCCCCGATATACATTCAAGACTATAAACAGCAATTTTTTTCATGATATTTTTACTATGTTTTCTAGATGTCAGGAATTAATAATTCTTATAAAAAATTATTGAAAAAATATACCACATTTACGCCAAATCGTGAGCTCCCCCTACTTCCATTCAAGACTATAAACAGTAAATTTTTATTTATTTGCTAGTTGTCAGGAAATAATAATTCTTATAATAAAGTTTTAAATGATGATAAATAATGAATATTTTCATTTTAAAATAAAAATTTTTTTTTTAAATAATGATTTTCACATAAAACAAAATTGATTTTATAAATAGTAATATTTTTGTCAGAAATTTGATAAAGTTTTGTATTTAAAACTCAATGATTTTTTTCAAAAATTACGAAATTTATAAATTTAATCACAAATACACAAACGTACAAAAAAGTACACCACATCCTGAACACCCTCAATTTTTTTTATTTTCTAAATTTTAAAAATTTACTATAAACATATCAAATTCATCTAATATACGCAATAATTGACCAAAAACACCACATCCTGAACACCACCCCATGCATTTTATTTCTAGAAATATTAAGCACTTTTTAAAAAGTTCAAACTAATCACAAATTTACAATACAAAACAAAATGTCCTTCACCATGAACACCCCTAACGATTTCCAAAGTTGAAATTTGATATTCATTTAGAAGTATATTTATAAATGTTATTCTTAAAAATTTTTTAATAAAATCTAATTAGATTTGGCTTCGACGAAGTTAAAATACTCCCACACTCGTGTGTGATATATAATATCTGCACTAATGAACGCTTTATTATTTTGATGATGTTACCTTGTATGGGGGATAGGTAGCTTAGCTTTCATTCAATACATCCAGTTCTCATCCTCATTAAATGTTTTAAATAGCAATGCTAAAATATCAAGTTAATACATACGTTTTTTGTGGAATTTATGAAGATTTTGCCATTTTTATGACGTCACTTTGTATGGAAAGTGGGAGTGGTTTCCATTCGATTTTGAATAATTTCAATCTTAGAGTATTTGATTAGTTTAGTGATTAGTTTTTGCGGTATCTTTTTTTCAAAATTTTGCCATTTGATGACGTCTCTTCGTATGAAAGAGTAACATAAGCGTGGTTTTCTTCCGATTTCGACAAATTCCAAACTTAAATTGCTTATTTGAAATCAAAGATCATGTGCTTAAAATTTTAAATGGACAATTTATTTTAATAGAATTTTGAGAGATTTCACTTTTTTGATTCGGTCACTTTATACGCGAGGTAGGAGTGGTTTTCGTCCGATTTGGCACATTTTCCTAATTGGTTTTACTTTTTTAACAAATAACTTAAATATTTTATTTTATTACTTTATCTTCAAAATTACGGTTGTAATCGTTACGATGGACCGGAAACACAGACATATATCGCTAAATCGACTCAGGAAGCGATGCTCATCACGAATACATGTAGTACTTTTCTAAACCTACCATTCCTCCTTATGTTACAAATAGTGTGACAAACAATTAAATTTTGCTCTTTTACGACGTACTTCAGGCCAAATTTTATGTTTATAACTTTTGGTGTATAGATACATATATTAACCACTTAAAGTAAAGGGCATGTAATATAAGTTATGACATGATGAGTATATAAAGAGGTATATGGTATAATGGGCATCGTATGATGGGTATGATGTGCATAACTAGGGAAATTGTAAAAAGGGACCGGTATGAAGACTATTGTATGATAGTTTTTATATGATTTTGTGCCATTTTTTTATTTTATTTACAAAATATCAAAATTCGATCTCGCATAAGCCCCCTGGAACCACCTTAAGCATGCTTCTCTCTCTACGATGGGTGGGTAAGGTATGATGGGTTTGATGTGCTGGATTTGGTATGCTGGGAATGGTATGATAGATATTATGTTATTAATTATTTAATGGGTATGATATGATAATTATTGTATAATGGTTATAGTGATGCCCACATTCGCTCATGGGAGTGGTATGATGGCTATAATATGATGGTTATAGAATGATTGTTATGTTATTATGAATTTGGTATTTGGTAGGGGGTTGGTATGATTGGTATGGTATTATAGGTATGGTAAGATGGTTGGATGCCCTAATGTGTATAAAACCGGATAATAAGATGAGTAAAGCATGAGAAATATAGTACGATGGGAGTATTTTGATTGCTATATTAAGATATATATAATACGCCTAAGGGTTATGCGTTAATATGCTTATGGTTATTTTATGATTAAGTTTTTGAAACCGTTCTAATCATACTACATCCATCATATTATACCCATCATATTACTTCCATGATCCCATAGTCATCACTATAGCCATCATACAATATCTATCATATCATACTCATTAAATTATCCATAAGATAATACTTGTCATACTATTCCTAATACTTAGACTTAATACTTATTTATTAATGTTTCATAAAAATTATTAAATTTTTAAAAATTTTTCTTTTTATTTTTATTTGTACTTTTAATTTTATTTTTATCTGTATTTTTATTTTTATTTATATTTATATTTTTATTTTTATTTTTATTTTTATTTTTATTTTTATTTTCATATTTGTTTTTGTTTCTGGTTTTGCTCTTCTTTATATTTTTATTCGTATTTTTGTTTTTATTTTGAGTTTTATATTAATTTTTATTTTTATTTTTATTTTTATTTCTAATTTTGTTTTTATTTTTATCCTTTGTTTTTATTTGTATTTTTATTTGTATTTTTATTTTTGTTTTTGTTTTTATTTTCATTTTTGCTTTATTTGTATTTTGTTAATTATTTTTATCTCTTTTATTTTTTATTTCAATTTTTATTTTTATTTTATTTTTAATTTTTACTTTTATTTTTATTTATTTTTATTTTTATTTTTATTTTTAGTTTTATTTGTACTTTTATTTCTGTTTTTTTTTTATTTTTATTTATAAAATATTTTAAGTTTTGTTTCTATTCTTATTTTCATTTTTATTTTATTAACATTTTTATTTTTATCTGCATTTTTGTTTTTAATTTTATTTACTTTTTTTTTTTATTTGTATTTTTATTTTTATATGCATTTTGGTTCTTATTTTTATTTTATTTTAGTTGATTTTTATTTTTATTTTTAGTCTTAGTCTTCATTTTAGTTTTAGTTCTAGTTTTAGTTTTAGTTTAAGTTTTAGTTTTAGTTTTAGTTTCAGTTTTAGATTTAGTCTTAGTTTTAGTTTTAGTTTTAGTTTCAGTTTTAGTTTTAGTTTTAGTTTTAGTTTTAGTTTTAGTTTTAGTTTTAGTTTTAGTTTTAGTTTTAGTTTTAGTTTTAGTTTTAGTTTTAGTTTTAGTTTTAATTTTAGTTTTAGTTTTAGTTTTAGTTTTAGTTTAAGTTTTAGTTTTATTTTGATCTGTATTTTGGTTTTTTTATTTTTATAATTAATTGTATTTTTAACTGTACTTTTATTTTTTTTTTTTATTTTTATTTTTATTTGTAATTTTGTTTTTATTTTTATTTTATCTGTGTTTTTATATTATTTTTTTCTGTAGTTTTGTCTTTATTTTATTTTATTTTATCTAATTTTACATTATTTGTTTTATTTTATTTTAATTTTGTTGTAATTTTTATTTTTCTTTTGATCTTTAATTGTACTTTTATTTTGATATTAATTTTGTGTTTTTATTTTTATTTTTATTTTTATTTTTATTTTTATTTTTATTTTTATTAAAGCAGTCGGTCTAAGCAATAAATTATGAATATTTTAGAATAGAAATTTTTTCAATTTTTAGAATTGGAAAAGTTACTGTATTATAGACCACTCTTTTATATAATATCTTTAGGAAATTTAGAAAAAATACCCTGAGTCGTAGTAAAATGAAAGCCCATTCGCACAAAATAGAGAACTAAGAAAAAATTTTTATTACATAGCTTCTAGAAACTTAGCTAGGGTTAAGTTTTACCTCTACTGTGAAACGCGACTACTACCCCCAAAAAAGATTTTTTTTTGCATATTTATTATTTTTCAAAAATTAAAATTTTAAATTGATTGAATGTTTGGAATGATAAACAAAAGTATTGAAAATGTTGTGAGATTAATATCTATCGAAATAGCTTGTCGGGAATAATTTTCATCCAAAGAGTACTCATGAAGAACTTCATTGGAATAAAATGGAATAAATGGAATGGAATAAAACTTCGCATTGCTCTCAAGTTCACTTTTTGTCCTATTTTGTAGATCTCTTTTAACTTTGTTTGTTTTTGGAGGCAGGCACTCTTATTGACCACTTTACCCTCCCGGTAGAGAGGCATATTTTTTCTACTGGGGTAATTTTGAGAATCGCACCCTGAAAAAAAAATTTTTTAAATTGACGACAATTGTTATTAATTTGACGAATTTTGTGTTTAAAAAATAGCTTGCAACAGATTTCGTCAAAGCAAGAGTAAATGTGTTTAAAACTTTTGAAAAACATATAAAAAAAGGCAAATTACGAACACGTTTTTTAACACATTGTGTTTAATTTTAAGCTAATTTTTTTTTCAGTGTAGGTGCTCTGAGTTGCTGGCTGTAGCATCAGATCTTAGAAATTAAAAAAAAACTGATTCAATATGGCAATACTGGTGGTTGGAATTATCGTTTGCTAATCATAAGGCAATAAACTGTCATCTTTTGGGTTTTAAAAGGCTTGGTGGTTATGATTCTTTTGCTACATTTATAACATTCAAAATGGCGAATCCGAATTCGATGCAATGTTTTTTTTTTTAATTTATTTGACTAGTTTTTAAAATGCAAGTATTAGTGTATCAAAAAGAGTGTATCAGCAAATGCGTACACGCAAAGAAAAAAAACGTTTATCGCGAGTTTGCCGCAAACGAACTTCATTTGTCGTGATTGAAATCGTTATTTGCAAACGTTTCAACAGTTGTCATAATAACAGTTCAGTTGCGAGAAACGCGTCATATAGTTGCAGGAAATTAATTTCGTTTGTCATAAACGCGAGTGATTTTTAAATTGCAGTAATTGAAAACTTCGTTTTTCCCAACTGAAAATTTTGTTTATTTTTCCCTTCGTTGTATAAACATAATGCTTATAGTTTAGAGTTACTTTTTGGACAAATTGTTACTATATAAGGAAATTGGTAGTCTGCTTGATACGCGGACGGAGATAGCAACAGAGGTGCAATCCATAAGAAGACGGACAGACATAATGAGACATAAGATTATTAATATAATAAATAATAATGACCGAAATAGCTTCCGGTATATATATATAAGATATATTTTTAAGTTGTGACAACTGAATATTCGTTTGCGGCAAATACAGCTCGCAAACGAAGTATAGTTGGTGAATTTTTCAGTTGTGGTAAACGAAAAATTTCTTTGCGTGTAGTATTTAACAGCTGATCGTGTGGCAGTTTTGCATGATTTTGTATGTTATACGTAATCTTTATGTTTCTACTTTATAACCAAATTAAAATATAAGAGACACCATGACAATTGTTCGGTTATTTCAAAAACAAATCCTATAGTTCTTGTTGATACACCCTATGCATTGTTGATAGAATTATCATTTTATTTCATGCACTGAACGAACGTTTTCTTTTTCCCAATGATGCTTTTATATGTTAAATTCAAGAAACAAGAAACTGAAGATCTATTTTGAAATTAAGACAAAAGTGAAAACAACAGTTACTGTCCTTGTTCAAAAAATCTTGTTCATTGTTCCGAATGAATTACGAAAGGAGAACCCGTCTATTGAAAAAATCTGCTCGTTTATTGCTCCAAATGGGGTAGAATAGGAGTGATGGCGCATTTTTCACCTTTTGCTCCACTTCAAGCTTAAACTTTTGTTTATAATTTGTGTCTTAGAAGGAGCACAAAATATGTACATACTTAGATAATTTCACAAAAATTTTAATTTTATATCTTTAATTTTATTTTGACTTTGTTTTTCTTTATATATAACCTATTTTTGAGCTTAGAATCTATACTGAAAAAAAATCATTTAAATATCTGAAGTTATTTTTAGACTATCTCAACTCAAAGTTTCAAGTCATACCTCTGAAATTATTTCTTGATAACCTGTTCTTAGCGACGCACCTCTTGCGGCTTTGGTAACTCGTTAATGTTCGAAAGTCAAGCAGCAGCTGTCAGTACGTTGTGTTTGTTTTTTTTTTTCATTTTTCGACAGCTGTTTAAAAAGGGCAAGAAGCTTTATCTATCAGATAGTTACTAATGTTATCAAGTAGTTTTTTCTAAGTAAAAGAGACGTTTGTGAAGTTGAGGTGACAATCAACTTTAAACTCGGCTAATTTGAGCAATTTTTGTTGACTAATTCGAGCAATTTGCTCAAGTTAAGCGGAAGCTTAAAAACAATTTACCAAGAATAAAAAACCTGCTATTGACTCATAGCAATAAACCCGCTCAACTGAGCGGTTTTTGTATCTTAAAGACGCTCGCTTACTCACTTATAAACAGTGTGTATCTTTGAGCTGTTTTTCTACTAATTTAATTGAAAGATATTTTTATTTTACTACCTCCATTAATAGTCGTTTTTTGGATACAAAATTTTTGTTCCCAAGTCTGTTAATAACTAAGTTTCTTTCCAAGCTACTCGCAATCTAAGCATTCTTTTAGCTACCATTCGGCTCATAAGTTTTTTTTTTAAATAAACACAAATAACGACTTTATCTGCGAATGAGGCAAAAACGCAGACCATTAAAAAAAGCAAACAACAACAATAAAAACTTGCTTACCTGGTTTGACAGGTAAAAAGCGGCCCAAAGAGCACACAAACAGCTAAGAGCGTAATATTTGCTTTGTGTCTCGGTTGTTGTTAACTTCTTGCTCATGTAGCTGTTAGTGCGTTTTTGTAGTTGTGAGATAAAATATAAATATTCTATAAGAAATATGGAAAAAAATAGAAAGAAAAATATCGTAAAACTGCAGCGCAAGCAAGTAAAATTTGAGCAAACTGAAAGATAAGCTTGTAGCGATACGAGTTAAGATAAAAACAACAACAAAAACAACAGCAACATCATCTAGCGCAAAAAAACTGACAAGTAGACAAATTCTAGCAACTTGCTGGAAAACCAAAAGAAATAAAAAACTCCAAAACGTTCCTATAGATACGTTCGTAAGTAAATAAAGCAAGTGCCGCGCATTGCTTTTGAACAATTTTTTTTTGTTTTTTTTTTGTTTGTTGATTTAGCCAGGCTGAAAAAATATATAAATAATTAAACATTCCGCACACGGGATTTTCACACATATTTTTTTTTTTTTTCTTTTGAGCTCTCACCATAGCTGCAGTTTTAGTTAAATTTCGCTTTGTTGTTGTTGTTGACTTGAACTCCATGCTTTTTTATGTGGAAATATGCGCTTGGCCTGTCCGAACGATTTCCGTTCTTTGTTCTTTGACCAATTTTAGCGCTTAAACACTGGCCAACACCTGAATGTATCTAGATACTGTTGCGCAACTGCATTCCTTCAGCTTTAATACACAAGCACAATGCAATGCAAAGTGAGCTGAAACTGAAAAAGCCGTTTTTGTTGCAGTTATTGTTGTTTTTGTTGTTATTGTTGTTGTTGTAGTTGTTGTTGTTGTTGTTGTTGTTTTTGTTGTTTTTGTTGCATACAACTTTTACCCATTATTGTGCGATTTTATGCAGTCGAGTGTGACGCACGCCTGTCCAACATGCTGCAGACTAAGCCAGCAGACAGTAACAACAACACTGCCAGCAACAACAATCATTCCAACAACAACAACAACAACAACAACAACACCAACATCAATTCGAACAACACTAGCTGGCTCGTAAACCACTCACCGGGGTTTAGTCATTTATTGAAAAATATCTAATAATGCAAAAAAATTCAAAAATCAACAACAACTACAGCAACAACAACAACAGCAACAAAATATCATAAAAAAAAACTCATTGATTGCATAAATTGTTGAAATAAACGTTATTATTTTTATACTCGCTAAATTTTTGTACGTGTTTTTATTGTTATTTTCTTAGTTATTGTTGTTGTTGTTGTTATTTTTATGGTTATTGTTGTTATTGTGATGTTTAGTGTTTATGAATGAATTTTGCACAAAAATTGGTGACACATAAAAAATAAAAACATTTTTTTTACAAATATCGCATTGAATTGTTTACATTGAATTGTTTACAGTTAACATTGAATGTTAAACAACAAAAATTGAAAAAAAAAATATATTAAAAGTTGTTGGAATTTTTATAGAGCAGTTGAATCGATTAAAATAAATTAAAAAAAAAACTCGAATATTTTCATTTAGAGCTAATTTTTTATAAGTTTTTAGTTTCAAATTCAACTTTTTTTATCTGAAATGTCACTTTCTACAAATCAGTTTTTAGTTTCAAATTCAACTTTTGTCATCTCAAATGCAACTTTCTACAAATCAAATTCATTTCTTTACACTTCAAATTAAACTTTTAACGCATCAAATTCAACTTTTGTCAAATCAAAATATTGGTTTTTAAATTGTATTTCAAGTGTAGAAAGTTGAATTTAAAGTATTTGAAGTGTAAATGGTTGAATTTGAAGTTGTAAACCTGCATAATGAAAACTTTAATGTGTTGAAATTTCAATGAATTTTCAAAATTTTTAGTTTACATGTTTTTTAACTTCAAATGCAACTTTTTGTATTTCAAATACCTTTTCAAGAAGTCAAAGTAGAGAGATAAATTTTAACAGATCTATTCCGGCGAGTTGACAAAGTTCAACATATTAACAATAGTAAATATATTGACAACTGTCCTATTCTCGTTTAATTCTAAAAGCTCCTTTCTTGACACAGTTGTCAATAGCAAAAGAGGTGCTGACAGTGAATTTTGTATGTAGAAATCCAGCTGACGCTGGGTTATTCGCTCGTATTTTTCCAAATAAAATAAATGATTATAAATGTTTAATCTTATATATTAATACGCAAACATCGAATGTTGTCGTACACTTTTTCAATATTTATTTTAGAATAAGGACAATGAAACGTATATCATTCGAAAGGTACTGCACCATAGATGTGCCGAATTATATTAGATTTTAAATTGATGACCTTTGACCCGAAATATTAACGTTGAACGTTTATATTAATTTTAGCTAGGGATCTCAGAACTGGGAAGAGGTAGAATGAAGAATGTGGTATCAGATGAAAGGTCTGGCTGCACAATATGATTGAATATAAAATTCGTGACCTTTGACTTCAAATATGAGCGGAAAAATAGCATTTATTAAATAAAAGCTAAACTATAAGAGATGGAAAAACATGATATAAGAGAGAAATTTAGACATTCATAAGATGTGCAAAAACAATTAATATTTTTCACTATCGCTTACGGTTACCCTACAATAAGCACTTTTTCAGGTGACAAGTGTCAATATATATTGTGATGGTAAAATTGCTTACAAATAGTAAATTTTGAAAAATTTCCGTTATTTTGACATCAAAATTATTGTGATATCTCGAAAACTATAGATGTTTTCAGTACAACGTTTTTTTGTATGAAAATTCGTTGGTTGAGAAAAATAACCGTATATGAAAACTTTTTGCTAATATTTTCCACGAATAGTATGTTAAAAATTTCCCGTTATTATGACATCAAAAGTATTGCGATATTTCGAAACCTGTAGATTTTTTCCATGCAATGCATTTCTTAAAGCAATGTCATTGCCTCAGAATGAGAAAAAAACAATTGATATTTCAAATTTTGATTTTGCATGCAAATATCTCAGCCATTTTTCAATCGATTTTCCCTAAATTTTCTTTGTCTGAAAGTTGAATTAAATAACTTTTGAGAAATAAGAAAAGATTTATCGTTATCTCACTAATTCAATTTCTTGTGTTGTTTTCAAAAAAAGTCTAAAATATTCAATTTTTGCTCAAAAATTAGACCAGACATTCTTGTTTAGTAATTTTATTTTTGTTTTTCTATTTTCATCTCTCACACTCTTTCATATACCATATCATTTATTTGCAAAATTTACTTCATTTTGACACATAATTTAATTAAGTGTTTCTATCATCGAAAATCATGAGCTACCCCCTATGATTTTTTTGATGAAAATTAAATTTTTCAAAATGTTGTTTTTGTATTTTTTATAAAGTTCTACAGCTAAAAAAATAATTTCTGTAAAAAAATTTTTCAAATATTTCAAACCACTCCAAAGTTATAAACACAAATATATGTTTTAAGCCATTTCTTATCTACTTTATATATTATACATATTATTATTATATATCTATATATAAATAGGTGTACGCAGAACAGTTAAGAAACATATTCTCCCGTGTTTCTCAACCAATTTTGATAATTTTTTTTAAATCAATAACAGTAGGGAAAAAGAGTGCACCGAATATCTATGGTGGGCAATTCGACCTCAAATCAGATCAGATTTGATGGGCGTTAAAATAGAGGCGAGGCACTTTCATCAGCCCGAATTTTCGGTATAAATTTTGAACTATAAGTCACAAATCAATGAAACATGGTAAGAACTTCCTTCCTAGACAAAGGGGCGTAGAAACACTCATACAACTCAAAGTTGTTATATAATAGCTTAGGAAGCTTTCTACTAGAAATTAGGATAAGGGAAGTAGGGTACTGTGACGGGCATTGGACAAAGGGGTGTGGCTCCGCATATATAACCCACATTTTTGATATCGAGCTTTGAAAATAAAAATCACAGAACATGGAAAATCAGAATTGAGTAACTGTTTTGTGATTTCCTGCTGGTGGTGCATTTGGTGCTGTATAAGTTCGGTTACGTTTGCATATGAGTGAAGAAAGAAAAAAAATGTTTTCAATAAAAATACAAAAAAAAAAAATCAATTTTTAAATGGTCGAATCTCGACCAAAGGTGATACTAGTAATATATAATACACTAGCTTTTTCCCGGTGCGCTTTGCTGCACCTTATCTAGATAAGTACCGGAAAATGTTGCAATGCCTTCAGCGTAATTATTTCTAAACCATCTCGTACTCGAAACATAAGTGTCGTTCATAAATTACATGACCGATTTTCAATTTATTTTTAGCCCCCTCCGGTACTCTTCGTAGTGCATTTCAAAAACACTCCCCTCTATCCCCATAAAGTAACGTAATATGTGACATAAAAAAATTAATTAATTAAAAAATATACGAAAATATAAAAAATAACTGTCTAAAAGCAAGCAAAGAATTATAATGCCCTTACTACAAATGCCACACACACTACCTGAAGATATAAGGATGAAAATGGTTTGAAATATTGGGTTGTATTAATTTCAATTTTTTCGAGTTTTTTTTTAATTTTTGGTCACATTACTATATCCTCCCCCCATTCATTACTTATCGTAGTACATTTTAAAACCTCTCTCTCTCTACTAAATTGGTAACGTAATTTATTAATGACCTAATAGTTACTGCGCAAATTTGAGCTCAATCGGCTCAGTAGTTTTGGAGTCTATAGCAGCATTCTCTATTGTAATTTTTTTGCATTCTTCATTTCCCAGTAGCAGGATATTACCAAGTAGTAACTTTATTCTTACTTCTATGTTGTTTGTCTTTTCTGTGTCATAAATTTGGCTTGTATGGGTGGAGACACACACCCTTGTCAAATGCATGTCACCTTTTCTAGTAGAAGGACATCTCCAAATGGTATCTACATTCTGAGTTTCAATGTTCTGTGACTTTTACTTCTATAGCTGTTCTGTATCGTAAATTTGGCTTATATGTGTGGAGCCACGCCCCGTTTTCGAATGCCCGTGCCAGTTTTTCAGTAGAAAGACCTTGTTATACGACATTTAGTTCCAAAGCAATTCGATCTCATAAATTTGGCCTGTGTGAACTAATTCCCCCTTGTCTAATGTTCACTCAAATATATAGAAACTCCCTCTTGGGCCCATAGCATCTACATATCAAGTTTCACTATCAAAATATGTACAACTCAGGAATAATAATGATTTCTAAAAAGTGGGCGTATACATATAGTTATACCACGCCCAGTTTTAGTATAGTTGCCTACAGTACCCATACGAACTTATTTATTAAATTGTAGTCTAATACGACCAAACCCGTCTTAAATATAGCATTTTTATTGATTTGTGGGCGGTAAAGGGGGTATGGAAAAAAAGGGGTATGGAAAATTTTACTATTCCTATATTTTTCGCGCAAATGCAAACTAAAGTGAGACTTGCCAAATTATTCCAATATTCCATTTATTTCCAATTACCAATTACTCTTGCAAATATTTCCCCATATACACCATATGTGCGCACCTGTATTTTTTCACACCTGTATTGTTGATAAGTTCACTAAAATGCCTATAATTCATGAACCAATACACATACAAAGACCATTTATACAAAAAAACCTTCGTATTGACGTCACCTTTCATGGGAAATTTCCAGAAACAAAATCGGTTCACGCATTACAGAGAACATCAATTTAATACACAATGCAACTTATTTGTATATATATAGATATTAATAAAACTATAAGAACTAAAGAATAAAAATAACAATAAAGAACAATAAGAATAAAAATTATTTCGTCAATTCTTTTGAAATAATTTAAGCACTGTCAAAACAAAGTGTTGATGAAATATGTTGTGTGGGATAATTCAAGTACAAAATGCAATTCTTAATATATTTGTTTCTTTAAATATTTTTAAACTAGCATACCCGTTCCCAGCGTTGCTTGGGAATATAAATCTATGTAAATAAAAATGTAAATGTATGTTTGTACAAAATCACAAATCTCCGTAAATTCTTTACCGATTGGCTTGGAATTTCGGCTCAATAGTACATTCAAATAGGGTCGTGTTTTATATAAAAAAATTAAGCAACTCCTCATTTCACCGCCCACAAACCAATAAAAATGCTATATTTCAGAATTTTCAGAAAATTCGAAAATTGAGTTCAAATTGTTGTTGTCGAAAACTGTATCAAAATTGGGCGTGGTCAAAATTTATCTACGCCCACTTTTCAGAAATCATATTTCTTGAGTTGTACATGGGTAAATGTTGCAACGCCTACTAATGCCACCCATATAGAAAACGGCAAGATGCCGGTTGATCTGTCCTCTGGACGAATTTCATTGCCTCATAATTTCTGCAATTAAGTGACGTAAAAAGAAAAATTAGTTGAAAAAGCATTTCCCAATATTCAAACCAATTATACGTTTCAATGGTTTTGTTAAAACTTTTAGGGTGTATTTGGCCAGTCATGGTACGTGTTTTTAACTTCTTTGTACAACATCAGATGAGCGGTTCTCGAGATATTGCAAAAATAGTGGATCCCCTGTCGACCATACGCTTTATCATATAAAATCGCTAAAATTCAGTTTTTCGTTCTTTTTTTTAAATAAAAATCATTGAAACTCGGTAAGATCGTACTATTAAGTAGTATCCTTTGACTGGTAAAATTAAGTGAGCATTGGATGGAACCGCCCATACATTTAAAATTTATGGTATCGAATAGCTTTGGACCTAAATGCCGCATAACAATGAAAGTCAGTATGGAGTTACCACTTTAAAAAGGGGGTGTGGCTCCACCAATTTACCAGTTCAAATTTTTGATATCGAATAGCTTTGCAAGTAAAAATCACAGAACGTTTAAACTCAGAATGGAGTTACTATTTGGGCGAGCCAGGTGTCGCTAGTATGAAATAAAAACATAATTTCATATCTCTACGATATATTGGACTCATGGCAACACTGCACCAGACATTAATTGAGTGCAACTATCCACTCAAGACGGCAGGGCGGTAAGTTGTAGACTCTCACCTCTCTCTCTCAACAAAGAGCTTAAACTATTGTATGCTGTTATTTTGTACTGCTTGCAAAATGCATTGCCATTGCAATGGCAGAATGGATAAAAATGCATGAATTCTTAAAAAAATTAAATGAAAAGTTTACCAAGCACATAATACCCAGTAGCAGGGTTGCTTATTGTAGCAATTGAATAGTAAACAAATTATCAAAATCGGTTCATCGATTACCCCGTGATTAAACATCGAAAAAAATACTTTGTTCGTAGCTAGAAATGTCAAAATGAAAAGTAAACAACACAACGGAGCTGCGCAATGCGTAATCTATTTTTCTATCATTCTTGGCTACACTGTAGCAGGAATTAATTGAGTGCAACTATCCACTCAAGAGACCAGCGCGGTGAGTTGCCTCTCTCTCTCAACAAAGAGCTTAAGCTATTGTTTGCTGTTATTTCGTGCTGCTTATACAATGGCAGCATGGATTAAAATGCATGAATTCTTAAATAATTATATAAAAAGATTTACCAAAAACGTAGTACCCAGTAGCAGGGTCGCTTTTTATAGCAATTGAATAGTGAAGGAATTATTAAAATCGGTTTAGCATTTACCCCATTGATTGAACGATGAAAATTCGAGAGAACCCTTTTATATAATAGTATAGATATAGATGATTTAACAATATTGAAGCGTAAAAAGATGGTGAAGAGAAAAAGTGTAGTCCTCTTTTGATTTAGAAGATATAGTGGTTAAAAGTTCCATCTTAAAAGTGTGCTATCTCTGAAAGTTTCGAAGATATTTCACACAGCTGGTATCTTTGAAAAGGTAAATTGATTGCGTTTATTATACTAGTTAAAATTTTTACTAAATTTCTTGATGGTTTTTCAGTCATGGTTTTTTTAAGATTTTTTTTCAATGAACTTATTTTAAAGAAAAAAAAATTCATTATTATGGAAGTCTTTTATAATTATAATAAAAAATTCATATTTTTATCCTTCAATTTGATGTATAGTTTTTTATAGTAACTGTTAAACTGTCAGAGTTATCACACTTTTAAGAAATTACTTTGAACCAATTTAACTTCTAAGAGAAAAGAAAAAGAAATTTTTTTGTGTCATTGTTTTAAAGGCTTCAATATTTCAATACATCATTCATATTCATATTTTCATTTTAGAAAAGGAACTTAACCAAATTGGGGTAATTTTTTCAATAAAATTGCAACACTTAACAGCTGCTTTCTGACAACATGCTTTTCACCTTCCTGTGGTGAATAAATAAAGCTTTTCACTTGTCAAGTGTTTGCCTGAATAGGTTTTACAAGTCAGGTTGACAAAATTTTGACAAATTATTTCTTGTTAATTGACAGCCAGAATAGGTGTGTAATTTTAAAAAAGTTGAATTTGAAATGCAAAAGTATATATATGATTTGTAAAAAGTTGCATTTGAAGTGTAAAAGGTTGAATTTAAAGTGAAAAACCTTTCATCGAAAATTTCATCGAGTTGATTGGTATTTAAAACTTTTTGTGTATACATGGGCTGCAATCCCGATTTTTAATCTCACTTCTTAGATTTAAAGCACTCCATGATAGTTGTTAACCTGAGCCCACTGAGATAAGTTGACTAAAAAAATTGCTTGTTCCATAGGCGTCAGCAGTAATATTTCAAGGGGGGTAAGGGGGGGAAGGTATGCATTGGTGTGCACGCATATGAAAATAATGATATGAAAATGTAACATATTACATAGGAAATAAAAATATACAAACTTTTTCCAGACCAGGGGGCACTTGCCCCTCCCTCCTCCTTATGGATGCCCTTGGCCTGTGCCATGGAGAGCATTAGGAATAATACGTTCATATTATTCTTATTGTATAAAAGAGACTAAGACGTATGGTCGTCATTCTACTGAATGGCTGCCTGGGAGGATTTCGTATGAAATTTTGATGCCAAAGAATTTGCTTTTTTTTCTTTTGAAGAAATTTTAAGTGTTTTTTTACTATAAAAAGCAAACATGCTTTTGTACATTTTCTTCTTTTCTTTTCTAACTTAAACTTTAACGCTTTCATTCAAGTGGAATTCTAAAGAATCCAATGAATTCAATGACTAAGCCAAGAACAAAATAAATCTATTTCCATTATTCACACTTTCAGTTGTGTCACTCACCTGTTCTGTTACTAAATTGTTTTCTTCTTGTCTCTTTTATCTTTGCAGATACAGATATTAACAACAATACAAAAGCAGATACCAATCAAGCGAAACGATCGAATATAAATCGCTTCATCGATTGCTCACTCGACATTAACGGAAATAAGGTGCAAAGTCTTTTTCGTTTGGTTTTTTTTTTTTAAACTATAACAGATAAAAACAACAACAATAACAACAACATCATCTAAAAGAACTAGGCTATAAGCAACACACTACCGGTTTGCTCATTGTTGTTGCTGTAATTTTGAGTTTTTGCCAGCAAGTGACGACAAAAATAAAAGTAAGCCTAAAACAAATCTAAAGTGAAACAAGTGCGTGAAAAATTCAGCGCACTGAGCAACACATACGACGACAACAACAAAAAGTCAACAAACGCACCGCGCTATAAGTGAACAATTTAGTTATAGATACTTTTTTTCGTTTCTAAAAATAAAAACCGGCAAAAATTGTTGCACAAAGAAAAAAAAAAATTAAAATACAAAACACAAATATTGAAAATATTTATAAAAGCTTAAAATAAAAATAGCTAAAATAAAAAGAAAATAACATAAAAACAGAGGAAAACAATAAACAGCAGAGCGAGCAGGAAATACCGCTAAAAGATGGAGAAAATAAAACTACACATTCATGCGTGCGCGCTGCTGTATCTATGCAGTACATTTATAGGTGAGTGCATAGGACTAAGTTTTTGGTTGTATCCCAGAGAGAAACGTTTCAGGCCATTTTATGTAGTTTTCAAGCAATAATAAAAAATGTTTGTTAAAGAAAAAAATTGGCAAGAACATAAAAATTTATCAAAATTTCTAGCATGCTACAGAAAAGTTACTGGGCGTGCTGTTATGAGTTTTTAAATGCGCTGGAATTTTTTGCTGAAAAATTTCCAAAAACTGTGCAAGCCAAATATTTATGAGCTGATTTTAATTGGCTTTGAAATGTTTTGCATGGCTTTTGCTGTGTAGATTTTTTAATATAAAAAAAAAACAAAAAATACGAGAGAAGTAGCGGCAAAATTTTATTGCATTTCCTAGCAACAGCAACGCCTTTTAACGTAATCTGTCGACTTATTAGTTTATATAAAATAATTATGCAATAAAGCTTGCCGTTTTAGCCCAGTTAAGAGCGCAAATATTTGTACATTTAACTGCAGCTGGGCAGACTTGTTGGAGAAAGACGCCATAGTTGAGAGTAGTTTTTTGCCTTATGATCCAAATGATTGCGTTGGCAGCTTTATTAAGAAAATGAAATAAACTTAGTCTAGACAAAATTATTGAACATTTGATTTACAATTTCTCTTGATTTTTAGAAAATTTTAATCGTATATTTTTCTTAGAATACTAAAACTAAAAATGTGATTTGCTCAAAAAGTTCAAGTCTTTGAAATCGACTGGTTTCTGACTGAACCTCGTAAGTAGAAAAATCGAGATTTTGAGGAGAAGCAAAATACTGATTTTTTCCTTAGGGAGAAATATAACTTTTAATCTGTAATTGTAATTTGTAATCTATAAATTGTAATTTGATTACAAATTATATTTCTCCCTAAGGAAAAAATCAGTTTTTTTTTGCTTCTCCTGAAAACCTCGATTTTTGACTTACGAGGTTCGGTAAGAGACCAGTCGAAATAATGTTTGTGACTTTATTTTTAACTTTTTAAGCATTTTTAATTTTTTTCAAAACTATCCAAATTTCCAAAATTTTGAACTGTGACATTTTTGTAAAGTTTAGAGAAATTGTAAAATAAATATATTAAGAACTGGTAAGAAACTATCTTCGGCTTGACCGGAGTTAAAATACTCCTATTTAAGTATTTCGTGGATGGTCTTATTTTGATGACACCACTTTGTACGGGATATTGGCCTGGTATTCATCTAATTTTTCCAAAATTCAAACTAAGGGTACGTTTTATTTCCAAACCTTATTTGCACAATATCAAGTCAATGGGTTAATCTTTGTGTAAATTATGAGGGTTTTACGATATTGTTGACGTCACTTGGGGTATAATAGGCGAATATTTTATTCGATTCAGTAAAATTTCAAGCACAGAGTGATCCATATGTAATTAGGCGTAGGAAAAACAGTTAGGAACCATTTTCTACGATGTTTCTCAACCGATTTTGATATTTTTTAAGGAATTAAAGTAGGGAGAAGGAGTGCACCCAATATTTTTTAAGGGAATCTTCCTGCTGTGAACAGGGGAATTATGTTTGATGTATTTCACCCATTTTGAGTTCACATGCAAGTAGAAGATCCACGCAAAAAGGAGAGAATAAAAAAAAAGTTCGCCCAGTGAACCAAAAATACGGTTTTTGAATTTTTTTCTTCGGAAATGAGTTTAAAAATTTTACATAGAAAAGTTATTTTACGGCCCTGGGAAATTAACCTTCTTCTGTATCAATCAACGGACTGAATGTATTTGTTTATTTATTGGCCTAACAAAGCAATTTCTTATTCTAACAGGTTTTACTTATTCTAACAGGTGTTCTATTTTATATTTTATTTTTTTTATTTCTCTCCTTTTCCTTTTTTATGTTTTTTTTTTTTATTACAATTTGAAGTGGGCGTATTCCGCCCACCGCATTGACATTGTTTTCCAAAACTATGTTAGAAATAAAAGAGGAAAAGGAAAGTTCAAAGGGGTTCAAAGAAAGGGTACAAAGCTTGGGTTAATTAGGAATAAAAGAGACTTGAATAGAGATTGCTTGAATGAGGATTTGGCCAAGGAAGGTGAGTAGTGGTTGAATATATTATTAAATTCTCTACAGTAGGGGTGGGCACAATTCTTGCACGTGCTGCGACTGCGTGTAAGCAGCGGGCGAAATCAATTGCATAATGAATTTGGGGGTGAATCGGATTGCGGAATGGAAAATCCTCTCACAATACGCAATGACAAGAGCGCACTTAACATTGCGTTAGTGCAGAAAAATATGTATACATCTCACGATCGGAATAATAATAATAAAAAATATGTATTCTTCAGAACGTGGCGTCCGTGGCGTAGTTGGTTAAAGTGCGTGGCCGCTATGTCAACGGACCTGGAGACCCGGGTTCAAATCCCAGAGCGACAGAAAATTATTTGAATTAAAATAATTTTTCTGTTCGGCCGCCACCTCTCTGCAGACAATGGCAAACCTCAGAGAGTAATCAAAATGCCATGTAAAGCTTCTTGAGAATAAGAACATTTTGTTCATCGCCTTTCGGAGTCGGCGTTAAGCCTGTAGGTCCATTTCTCGGTCAATTGTGTACAAACTTAATAACACGCACAACACAATTGATCCTAAGAAGCTAGGTCAAAGTCCTTTCAAGGGCTGAAATGGCAAGTTATTTATTTATTTATTTATTTTTTTATTCTTCAGAACGATCAAAGCTTCAGTGTTCGAGCGAACGTCAAGCAAGTAAAATCTGCGCTGGCCTGTTCCTTGATTAGATGACGAAAAATTGTACACTGGACAAAGTTTCATGCATGCAAAATGTTTGATGCTTCTGCATCAAACAGTATAATTTTTTTTTGCAGTAATAATTGTTTTTTCAAAATACGACTATTTATAAATCATCTACCCTAAAGTCAGATTTAATTTTTTTTTTTTATTTTTTGTTAAAACCATTAAAGATCTATAACAATTTCTTTGTTTCAAAAAATCAAATCTATCATTGTATGACATATTTTGTGTTTTTTTTTATTTTCATTTATCATTTTCCCATGAACCCATTGCCGTCCCATTATAAAATTATGTGCACTTTTAGCCGAGATATACAAACCAAAATTTTAAATGGATTGTTTTCAGCTTTTTACATGACCGTTTGCTTATCTATATTTCACTTTTTCCATCTGTCAGTGTGTTTAATTTTTATAATCCGTCCACTACACATTTATTTCATTTTGCAGTATAAATCAGAGCAAAGAAAAAATCTCTAATACCTATAAGATTTCTGCAAAAACCACTTTAGCACTACTTTGTTTTCAGTGTGCTTTATAGAAACCGTAAGAGCGAGAGCATGCTGTTGTGAAAAGAAAGTGTTGCATATTTAGCATATTAAGAGAATTGCTTTTTAAAAGGGAGTTTTTTTTTTAAATTACTACCAGCAGCTAGAAAATCACTTAGCAAAAACAACTTCTTGGCATATTATAAGGGTTTCGCAAGAGCATGCAACCATTATAATTCTACATCTGCCTCCTAACATACTTTTAACTAATATTTTTATAGAACTGAATCACCATAATAAATTTATACTTTTATTTTGCGCGTAACTACTTAAAAGCAAGTGTTGGACACAAGACGTTATCGAGATATAAACATGATTAAATTCAAAATATTAAATAGTAAAATTATAAAACGCCCTTTTTTTATATAAATGGCATGCAACATTGATTATGAACTGCTCTGAGCGCAATGAGCACAATTCTATATAATAATTTATAATACGCTCTTCTTACGCTCTATCTCATTATATTTGTGCATGTCCCTCGTTTCCTTTACCATCGAATTTATGAAGCAATGCTGTCGCCCGTGAAGCAAGCAGCGGGCAACCAAAATACACGTACGGGCAAAATGCCCATACGTGTAACCTTGCCCACCCCTACTCTACAGCAACGGCTAATGGGTTATGCAGTATTCTGCTGATATTCAGTTAACAGCCGAGTATGCCTTGTACGTCTTATAGGGTCATTGAGGGTATTCTTGTTAGAGATGTATTCACAGCTAGTTACACCTTTCAGAACATCGAAAGTAAAGCATGAATCCAATACCTTTCTTCTACTTGATAGCAGCATCAAATTTAAAAGTCTGAGCCTGTGGAGGGCTACAGTGGAGGACTACAATAATCGCAGGGGGTTATAAGTGTCTCTCAGAGCGAATAGTAAGAATTACTTTTGAATGGATTCGATTCTATCACAATGGAATTCAAAAGCTAGATTCCAAATAATGCAGCCATATTCGAGTATTGGGCGCACTAGTGCACAGTACAGGGACTTAGTGACCCATACATTCTTGAATTCATTTGCTCGTCTTTTAATAAATCCGAGCTGTTTGCTGGCCCTGGATACAATCTTATCATAATGTAGATTAAAACGTAGTTTGTTGTCCAAGACCACTCCAAGATCAACTATATAATTGACCCTGTTAAGTTCGATGTTGTTGAGGCGATAGTTGTAAATTATAACTTGGTTTCTACGGGAAAAACTTATCACATTACACTTATTAACGTTGAGGTAAAGGTTAGTTTTTTTGTGTAGACCAGGGCCGAATCGCCGTATCCGTGAACGAAACGGCTTTAGTATGAGAAAAAATTAATCGTATGAGAATCTCATGAGATACGATATCAATCTCATGAGATTCTCATACGATTATTATAGATACGATATAAATCTCATGAGATTCTCATACGATTATTTTTTCTCATACGAAAGCCGTTACGTTCACGGATGCGGCGATTCGGCCCCTGGTCTCCAGTGATAAGAGGTTTAATTGTAAGAAATTGGTATCTTCCTGCGATTAAATTACGTGGTACATTTTTAGGTCGTCTGCATATATAAGATGTGGAATATTCTTCAACAATATAGACAAGTTGGTTATGAAGATATTGAAGAGAAGAGGGGCCTTTGAAACGCCTTTAGAAAACGAGCCTTTTTTTCAGAAATGAGTTAAAAAATTAACCTATTTGAATTATGTATAAATTTTATTATTCCATAATATTATTCGTTATAATATATCGATGATTTGTATAAAAAGAAATTATTATGATTCAACTCATTTAAAAATGCAAAAAGGAAACATTTATGATTCATTTTTAAACTATTTTATGAACAAAAATGGTTAATTTACAAGGAATTTTTATCGACTAAAATGATAAAAAATTATTCTTTTTCGACTCAAAATAAGTCTTTTTAAGGAATTTCGCAAAATAAATGCAGTTTTTATCTATGGGAAAAGTTTTTACGAATTTAATCTTCTTTAGCAAGCACTTTTAAGTGACAAAATAAAAAATCAAAAATTAAAAAAAATATTCTGCCGAAAAACGTTCGCAAAACTCTCACTTTACGCAAAACCTTTGTTTATGGTTCAGTCGGAGGCATTGTTTCGTTAGATTTTTAATTCCTTACACATTGGTATATGTTCTGTTACGTTCACATATGAGCAAAGAAAGAGAAAAAAAAAATGAAAAATATAATCAGAAACAAACGATTTTCTGTGTAAATTTGAAGGCCACAGAACCTGTAACACACAAAGAAAGTTCATACAAACGATCGGCTCAAAGTGAAGAGAAAGAAAGCTCACCACTTGACGCCAAAATAGACAATTTTTTCCATTTTCTGTTTACCACTCACACTCAAACTTAAAACTTTATTCTGAGCAAGAGAACTGGTGGCGAATTCATTAGGAAAGAAAGAGTGATGCCAAATTGTTATGGAAAAACATGTTTTTCACATTATTTTTGTATTTAATTTTATTTCAATGCAATTAAAATTTCAAATTGGATTTGAATAAAATTTGTTGTGAAGTGCAATTCTTCTGGAAAATTTATTATAACCAATCTAGAACACTATGAAACCTAAACATAAGCAAAAGTTTACCATGCATGCATGCCAATTATTTTTTTTTTTTTCAACATAATCTTTACGACATAAATCAAAGTAGTCCTTGATTCACTTCAATAACAATTCATTTTAATTTCATTCATTGTATTACTCTAGAGTATATCTCAATTAAATGTTTTTTAACTCTGCCAAACATAGTTCAATAGAGATAAAAAAAAAAAACAAAAATCCATTTTTATATGGTCGAATTTCGAACACTAGCGATACTAGTTCAGAATTAAGCCTGCAGTACGATTCGTTTTTGCTGGAGTTTTAAGAGAATTTACCGTTTTGATAAGGTCACTTCATATAGTACCACCTTATATGGTAGGTATATAGGTACATCTGTTTCTTGAATCGATTTTTACTTCGCTTACCAAACGTTTTACGAAAACTCTAAAATTACGGCGATAATCGTGAGGAGGGATAGACTAAAATCTATAAATCGATTCAGGGTATGATGCTGATAAAGAATATACGGCATTTTCTATACCTGCCACGTCTTATAATGGACATTACACAACACATATGGTGAAATACAAATTTCAGAGTAAACATTTTGAAAATTTGTGGGAAAACGAGTGAAATTTGACTTTACATTCGGAATTCACTTTTTGTGGTCATATCGATTTTTCAGTCACACTCAAACTTGTGAAATTTACACTCTTTGAATTTTTAAATTAAAAACTAAAGTTACATATTGAGCTTATGAAAAACTGGTTTATCCACAAGTACAGTGATGGTACAAAAATAGGCATCTTTTCCAGAAATAGGTCTTGTGAGACAGAAACAGTCAACAAGGCTTGGAAAATTGGGTTGACAGAATGCACTACTGCTGTATTTGTATTTGGACCGTATTTTATTATACTGAGGATAGAAATAATTAGACTTTTACTTATTATAAGCCATAAAAGTCTGCTGGGTCAGTTGATATTATTCCTGAAAACCTACAGACTATATAAGGCCTATATAAGGCTCTAAGCAGTTGACATCCATAAGCATCCATTCCTTGGTTTCATGACAAATATAAGGGCCGCCTGGCCTTTATTCATGAAATTCATGAATACTTACAATGCTTGTAGAATTCAACAATTGTGAAATTGCTACTCAACACCTTTCAGGTCACTGAAAAAAAATATCACTTTTGTTTCCAAAATTGTCTGTAACACAAAATATACGCAGTCATAAAACGATTAAATAGGTCTTAAGAGCCTGCACTAAAGTTGTTGATAGTACTTTCAAGTATTTTTCAGTACAGTTAAGATAACGGCACAGAACTCCATGTACTTTATATTCACCAAATCCGACACAAATATTGGGCATAAATGTCAACACACGGCAAATATTACAAATAAACAAAGCGCTTAGAACTCAACAAGTCACGCATTATTTGCATAAATTTAATTCTTATCGCTGATAAGCAGAACAAGTTACATACGTAAATCCTCAGTCAGTCGCTTGCTAAGTCAGCGATAAGCAGCTAAGTTCCTTATTTATTATTAGCTATGTTAATAAGAAAATTAAAAATGTTTTATCACCAAGATAAATACAATAATTTGTTTAAACTTGACTTGAATTTCATTTCAGTGTTGTTCGATATTTGTTTAACCCAAAAAAAAAGAACATTAAGCAACAGTATAATTTTAACAGACAAGGAAATAAAACTAAAAGAGATAAGCTAAAGGAAGGTTTTTCGAACAGGTTTAAAACATGTGAGCACTGAAATATGGTGCTGGTTGCGTAAATGAAAAAAGCAGACACTAAATTCTCAACAAAATTTATAACGCATAGATAGCAAATCGCAAAGTAAGGTGAAGAAAAACTTGTGACTTGTACAGAGCCTAAAGGTCAGGTATAAAAATTTTAATTATTTTTTTTTTTTTGACAGGAATTAAAAAAAAACCTAAAAAAATTTTGTTCTTTCGTCAATTTGAACATAATGTTGCGGTGTCTGCCAGCTACAATCAAAGCAGAAACTGCTGGAAACGTTAAAAAAAAATTTGTGTCAACGCTTTTTTGCTTTCTCAGAATAAATACCGGCTTGAGTTACAAGCTGAGAATCAGGTAAAAACAGCAAAAACTACAACAAACACCGCACTTAATTGCTTCCTCTAATCAAAGGTTTTGCGGCGGCTTCATTTAATGATTTTTTTCCTCATTTTTTTTTTTAACAAATGGTTTTGGTTTTATTTAAGCTTGGCTCTGATGATAAAGCCAACAGCTGGCCCAATAACATAGAAATGCTCTGGTTTTATTGGGCACAAAAATAAGTGCCAAATCTTAGATAAAAAATAGTGTCAAACTGCTGAAAATAAGCAAATGTGACAAATGAAGCACATTTACTTGGTATTCTATTATTTGTAAGCGAAAGCTTGAGAATAATGTCAGCAGGTTGTTGGTCTCATCTTAATTTTGTTAAAGAAATTATTTGTTTTAAGGTAGAAAATAACTTTTTAGTCACAACATAGTTGCGTTAAGTTTCAAAATAATAAAAAATATTTTTGCACTCCATAAAAAATGGATCTAGTTTTAATTTTTAGCCATTTTTAAAGTTTCGTTAAGTTTTAAAAAGTTTCGTTAAGTTTGAAAAAGTGCATGTTTAGCACTCAAACAATAAATATCTGATGTAATTTGTACAGAAATTTTAGTTTTATGTGAAAAACAAGTTTCGTTAAGTTTCTAACGAACTTATTTTAATGCCTACCATGAATAAAGCAATTTTGTCTTTGTTTGTAACTAGCAAAATCTAAAATAAAATCAAAACATGGATTAAATTTCATAAAATTTTGATTAATTTGTCATTGATTTTATGATTGTTGCAGCTCACTGAGTTTCGTTAAGTTTGAAAAAATGTTTTAAGCTTGCAAATAACAAAAAATAACTAAGCATGCAATTAAAAAAAAAACTATTAAAAAAACTTGCACTAACAAAGTTTCGTTAAGTTTTTGAGAAGTTTCGATAAGTTTTAAAAAATTTCTGTTAACTCTCAAACTAATTTCTTTTGATGAAATTAGTAAAAATAATGCCATTTTCATTGAGACAACAAGTTTCGTTAAGTTTTTATAGCTGTAATTACGAGGAGGAAAATTAAAAAGGCTATTTTTTGCAATTTCTGGAGTAACAATATTACGTTTCCCATTCAAATGTTCAGTACTTTGAAGCTTTAATCGACAGTAATATCATAAAAGAGAGTTTCGTTAAGTATTATAAAGTGCTTTTCGTTAGAAAATTAACAAAAATGGATTAAAATAGCAATAAAAAAGTAAAGTTTATCAAAAAACTTTATAATAGCTTCATTAAGTTGCAAACAAATTCCTTAAAAAATAAATAATTTAAACATTTTTCATATTTCACTTTTTCGTTAAGTAAGAGTAGACATTTTAGAGCAAGAAAAATTAACGTATAAGGTTCGATATGCATTTCTTGTAAAATTTCAATCTTGTTACGCTTTCATTATTTTTTTTTTAAAGTTTCGTTAAGTTTTAAAAAGTTTTGTCAAGTTTGACAGATGTTTCGTTAAGCATATGAATGTCTATATTGATGAAAAAATCCATCTTACAATGTTTTCAAAGCTTCAATAGTCATTCTACAAAATTATTGAGTGATGCGTTCGTCTTTTCGTTAAGTTTAAGTAGATGTTTTAAGGTGAGAAAAATGTCTAAATAAGATTCAACATACAGAGCTTGTTATATTTTTACATTTCCACGCTTTCGTTAAGTTAAATAAATTTCTACCAAGTTTGTAAAAGCTTCGTTAAGCACATAAACTTGTGAGAAAAGTAAAAAATTTATGTAATAATGTAATAAAAGTAATAATATAACTATTTTGTAAATTCTAATACAATTTATGTTTCGTTAAGTTTCTGTAGACAAAAAAAAACAACTACAATTGTCAATTGCATTAATTTTTTTTCCAGCATTTAAATGCTAAATTCTAACTTAACGTAACTTAAACTAAAGAATTTGCTGTTAATGACGCTTAGGAACAATTCAAACAACATAGCTTTTATCTCATTACTGTGGCTTCGGCGTTGCCAACTATGTACGTTTCGTAACTACTTTAATGCAATATATATACTAGATATCTTTGATATTATTCGAGCAGTCAGTAAAATTCTCGCGCACAATTTCAATTAACTATTACAATAACACATTGAAAGCGACACATCCGAACCCCCCTCCCCCCAATTCCACTCTTTTACTTTTACTTTTGCTTTTGCCCGCACTCTGCTTGCGGCACTCTATCTGCTTGTTGTATGTTTGAGTGTTTATAATTTGTTCAGCCGCATTTTTGTTACCAAGGCAGGAAAAAGGAAATCGTCGCATTTCGCAAAGTCGCAAAACTTGTCAGGATTCCACTTATTAATACCCTGTAACTATTAAACTGCATATGTATGTTTATTTGGATTAAATTGTATGCTTGTATGTTCGGCTTGTTTTATTGTGTTGACGTAATTTTTGCAATTGTTGTAGTTTGCAGAGTTTTAATTAAAATCTTGCCGCCGGATTAAGAAGAACGCATGTGAATTCATAAAAATGTTTGATATTCAATGTTGTTGGCGTAATACAATAAAGCAAAGTAAAGTAAAGCAAACAAAGCTGAGAAAATTGAAGCTTCAAAGGCTTTGTTAGCTTTGAAATATTCTCGACAGAAGTGACAAGCAATTTTTGTGGAGCCTTAGGCACATGCTTGATATTCATTTTGGTGTCAGAAATATTAAACTTTAATGAAATTAAATTTAATTTCATTTGTTTAAATCCATGAACTAATTCTTAAAGTTATATTTTCAACTTATATTTTTAACTGCATAAGCTGTGCTAAGATTTTTTGTATGTACTAAAGAATTAAAGAATAAAAAAAAGTATGCAATAATGAACATTATATCAAAAAAAAACTACTCTTTGATGTGTCCTAGAACAGAGACAAGTTTTAATATTTATTATAAACCTGAAATTTCTTTCTCAGAAACTTTTTGAAACGCATTTTATATTAAATTCTATGAATTTCGTTCAGAAATCATAAGTTTTGCACTTGACGAAGCTTTAGAAAGCTTAATGGAACTTTTAAAAAACTTAACGAAACTTTGGAAATCAATATCTTCACTTATTTCATTAATTTTTTCGTGTTTTTTAACTGAACAATAGTTTTTTACAACTTAACGAAACTTTTGAAAAACTTAACGAAAGTTTTTTTCTGCAAAATGATTAATTTTAATTAATTTTTAGTACTGTGCAGCAATTTTTTAGATCCTAAATCATCGCTTTGAACTTAACGAAACTATCTTAACAGCTTAAGCAATTGCAAAATTAGTTTTTGATGAATCGAAATGCTTGTAACTACATTTGTAGTCTTTTTCGTCTCTGTCAACTGTTCTATGTACTTTTTTGAAACTTAACGAAAGTCTTCCTTTGCCAGTTTCTTTCCATTCAAAGAGATGCTTGTTAATTAAAATCAACAAGGCAATTTTATTTTTAATGTCTCCGTCTCTGTCGCTGTCAAATAAGTAAAATTAAAATAATTAGATGAGTTGCAAGCTTTGAAAATTGAAATATTTCAAAAAAATTCCCACCATTTAGAGAAATAATTTAAATTCTTGCAGTACAACTCAAAAATATGCTTGTTGGTAATTTGATCATGTTATGCTGGTTTTTTGTTTTGCTGTTTTTGTTTGTTGCTTCATCTAAAAAGAAAGAAAAATAAAAAGTTTACATTTTTAATTTATGCTGACAACAACAACAAAAAACCCAACAACAAGCAACTCATACAACGCTAATTGCGCGCCTAGCAAATGTTTAACTCAATTCAAGCCGTCAGAAAAGTCTGTGGCTGCAGCGGTTAATTATGACGAAATGAAAACTAGGCGGGGTCCACTCGAAAATGACAGTCATAGAATTTTTTAATAATTTTTTTTCGTTTTTGCTCGATTTTCACTTTAATGCTTACCAGCGAAGAAATGAAGCAAAAAAACCAAAAAGAAACAACTCATAACTTTGCCAGAGCAAAGTGTGTTCAAGGCAGTGTGAGGCTGTTGTAAAGAATGGAAATGATGACATGGCATAGCTTATGTCTCTGGCTGAGGTAAAGTATTCAACGTTATTCTTCAGTAGTTTTCAGCCTCATGCTAATTATACAGTTTAAGCTTAATTTTGACTTTGAACTTAAGCGCTTGAATAATTCAAGGAGCATCTTGTGCTGAACTTGAGACAATTAGCAGCTCAATTGCTGCAATCAAGCGTTATCAAATTGTGATCTGGCGCAATCTGAGCTCAGCTCTTTTCCAAGTTGCTAATGAGACGCACACAACATATCTAGATATGAGATACTCTTAGTTTAAGCAGACAGCTTTCGTTGAGTTTTTCTCCATTTTTTCAATTTAAAAACTAATCTTCTTTGCTTGTGCTTTTTTCAGTTGAAAGCGTGAGAATGTTTGCTTTGTACGGCAATTAGAAGAAAATAATCAAAACTTCATTTGCCAGAAATATTAAATTCATAAGCTACATGCTGCCGTTTTTTCCATTTTCCAGCTCTTGCACATTCACTTGAAGTTGTCCAATTTTCATTTTAATTGGATTATCAGCATTTCTTTTAGAGCTACTTTCGAATTTTCTACTTTTTTCCCCCTTACTTCTTCTATTGATTCTAGCTCATTGTTAAAACGACGCTGACATGTGATAGGCTTCCAAGTTGAGGTCAATGATATTTCAATCTTGCTGTCCATTAACTGAGCCAACAATGTTAACCACTTTTTTTATTTATTTTCTTTTATGGCCTTTTTATATTTTGCCCCCAGTCCTTTTTTACTGCTTTCCAAAGTCAATTTCAGTGCAGCCTTATAGAACGTTTCGAATGGAATTGCATTTCCATTTGCATTGAACCTGCATAACAATGCCCGGCTAGAAAGGCTTAACTTGTCGTCTATTGCTTAATTTAGCAGTCTTTGTTGAACCTTTTTTTATTATTTCTCTATTTCTCTATGCCTACCTATCGCAACGGTCAGTGCTGCTTACTTAATACCTTCGTGCCTACCTGCCAACCTGCCTTGACGTTTGTCTGTTGGTCTTCGTTTAATCAGGCTTGCCATGCACGATTTATATCAATTTCCTTTTTTTTTATTTCTAATGCCTGTATTTATTGGATCCTTTGATTAACTTGTTCCATTGTCTAAAAATGTGTTTTTCTTTTTTCATTTATCTTATGTAAATGTTTCGTTAAGTTGCTTTACCATAACTTGCAAGTGGTTTATTTTAATAAAATAGCTGTAGAGATAAATTTAATAATTTTTACCATGTGTGCATGAAAACAAAAGTTTCGTTAAGTTTTCGAAAATCTCTAAATTTCCAAAAATAAAATATCAAATGCAAATTTTTTGAAGCAAACTAATTTAAATACAGTAATATTTTAACAAAACATAAGTTTCGTTAAGTTTTATTTAGTAATTACAACTTTCCTTTATTCGCAATAAAGTTAAGAAAAATTATTTCTTACGTTAAAAATTGTTGATTATGTAAAAATAATTGATTGTGTTCGCATTGCAAAACGAAAAACAGCAAACTAACAATTTAAATACAGTAAACATGGTTTCGTTAAGTTTAAAAAATTCGTTAAGTACTACAAAAAATAACCTACAATGCTTTTAAAATCATAAAAGGCGCGTTTTTCGGCATTCAGAATTTTTTATTTATATCTCAATAGCTATAAATATTTAAGGTGTTTACAAATTAAAAATTTTTTGACAACAAAGGCTTAAGAAAAATGTTCTATAAAGCCTTTTCTGGTAAAAAAATATTGCACCAACCAAAAAAACAATTATTTTGAAGATAACAAAAAAAAAATAAGATAATAATAAATTGACAATAAATTGATTAATTTTTCCCTTTAAAACAATTTCGTTTAGTTTTCGAAAATGCTTAGATAAATCCTTGAACTAGTGTCGAACTATAAAAAAATAATAATATACAATTATTATCATTAAAAAAACAATTACTGGCTCTCAAAATCAGTTCTAAGATTTCGTTAAAATTTAGTTTTCAAAAAGTGTCCATAAGTTTTTAGGCATGTTTAAATTATTAAGTAAGCAATAATATCAACAAAAGAAGAAAATTGACATAATTTTGCATATAAAAAAAGTTTCGTTAAGTTTTCAAAAAGTTTCGTTAAGTTTTGCAAAAGTGTTGATAAATTCTTAAACTAGTTTAAAATTATTAAATAAGCAAAAATATATAATCCACACATTTTTATTGATAAAAAAAGTTTCGTTAAGTTTTAAAAAAGTGTCAATTAGTTCTGAAACTAGTTTTTATTTTTTAACTAAGCTATTAATTTACAATTTGAACAACTTTTAGCTTTAACAAAGCTTCGTTAAGTTTTTAAAATTGTTATAAATTCTAAAATTAGCTATAAATTAATAAATAAGCCGATAAAATACAACATTTGGTGCTAATAGACTTAATTCAGTTTTCCAAAAGTTTCGTTAAGTTTTCAAAAAGTGTCAATAATTACTAAAAATAGTTAGTACTAGTCTAATTATAAAATAAGCAAATAAACTACAATTTTTAGCGTTGAAAAGTTACATAAAACTTTCAGAAAGTGTCGTTAAGTTTTCTTAAAGTGTCAATAAGCACTTGAAATAGTTTTAATTTAATAAATAAATAAAATATATGCAATTGTTCACTTAAGGCGTTCAAAATATTTCATTTAGTTTTTGAAAAATTTCGTTAAGTTTTATCATAAGCTTCGATCCTCTTTGCACTCTTTTTAAATTATTAAATAAACCGATAATACTTAATTTTATTTAAATTTCATAGTCTTTAACCCTGGATACGACTTAAGAACGACTAACATTGTTATGTTTTTTCTATCTGAAGAATTAAGTAGCTTATCGAAATATGTCAACAATTAAATAAAAATAAAAGACCAATATTTACGTTTTTTTATTTCTAATGAAATTTTCTAAAAATAAAAAAAAAATAAATAACTGGTCCTTTCAGCCCTTGAAATTAATTAATTATTAAGTTTGTACACAATTGACCGAGAAATGGACCTACAGGCTTAAGCTTTACATGGCAAGAAGCTTTGCATGGCATTTTTATTACTCTCTGAGGTTTGACATTGTCTGCAGAGAGGTGGCGGCCGTACAGAAAAATTATTTTAATTCAAATAATTTTCTGTTGCTGCTGAGGTTCGAACTTGGGTCTCAATGAAATTTTCTATTGTTTTTAATTTTTAACAGCTTTAAACGTATTTTATATACCACCTTAGAAATTTGATTGGTTATCTAGGGTTAAAATTCTTCATGGTCCTTTAAGCATTCCACATCGAAATTCAACGAGAAGTACTCAAAGCAATTATGTAAGATTTTTATTTTATAGCTACATATACAAGACTTTTCAAACAAATGTTTCGTCAAATTCTAAGCATATACATAATTTAAAACAACAAGTTGATAAGTTTTTCGGTATCAAACATAAAATTTATGAATTCTATAAAAAAAATTTATTAATAAAAAAGCAATCAATAAATAAGAAGAAATTAGTAAACAAAAAGCTTTCCTTAGAACATTTTTATGAGTCAGGCATTTAAGCTGACCGCAAATTTTAAAATTTGCTCATATTCATATAATTTTTAAACTTCGCCAAGCTTAAAACTTTTCCAGAAGTGCTTAAAAAGATGGATTGCTTCTATAAATTTGGAAAGGAAATACTTGAAACTGTTGTTCCTAAGTCATTGACATGACTGAACTATCCAGCTTGATGATTCTTCCCAAGTGATATATAAACAAAAGTTCTTTGACACAAAATAATCCTAAGTAGGAAAAAGAAATCCTAAGTAGGAAATGTAAAGGATTATTACTTTAACGCTATTGATAAAGAATTAAAAAAAAATATATTTTTCATTTTTAGCCAAGATTTTATAAGCTTCGTTAAGTTATAAGTTAAGCAATAAAAAACAAATGTACACAAAATGGTGTCAAGTAGCCTTGAGAGCTCTTAACTTATATTCATTTGAATAAAAACATTTCTTGATAAAAAGCAGTTCGAATACATTCTATGTTTCGTTAAGTTTTTACTTTGAATACAGCATTTAAGAGACTCAAGCACTTTTTTTGGAAAATTCTATGCAAATTATAATAGAATAAGCTCTAGTTGCTTACCACCTCAAGTATCTTAACACCAATGCGTGCTTCTTCCAATCTCCCAACCACCCAAACACTGAATCTTAATGCCCCTCTCAAAAGCTCACAAACGCTTCGCTCTGCTACTCTCGCAAATGTAAATAACTTTATGTAGCTAATTAAGTTTCCGACTAAATTCCTTTGAATTGCAAGGTAGCAAAAATTAATTTTTTTTTTCTCCCAAGGATTTCATCTCAAGTGTATCCTTAGAATTATGGCAGCAAAGCGTAAACGACAATAATAAGTATGAAAAACAAATGTTTTGAACTAAATGAAAGTAAATGGAAGCTTGTTTTTTTTGTTTCTATTTGCATTGAAATTAAATTCAAGGTAAGAACTTAAGACTTAACGAAACAAGAAGAACTCGGTATTAAGCAAGGAAATGCAACAGAGAGATTTGAGTTTTGTTTGCAAAACAACTACAGCAAAAGCAAGTATTGCAAACAGCAGCTACAGGAACTGCAGAAACAACAACAACAAAAAGAACTACTACTACTACTATCACCATGTTCGACAACAGCAGGTACACAAAACTGGTGCCCAACATTATGCTACGAGTATGCTTGCAAATTATTAGCTTTCATTTGTTTTTATTGAAATTTTATGCATAGCTAGTTGCAGTTTTGTTGCTGTTGCTGTTGTTGTCAGTTAATTTTGAAATTTTGAAGAAAAATTCATGGCACGAGAGTGCAACAGCACAGCACAGAGTGCATGAATGAATGAGCTTTTGTGCAAAATAATTGGAGCAAATTTGAATTTAATTAATTACATGAAGCTTAATAAACAAAAACAAAAACGAGAAATAAAAAATAAAAATGTTAACCAAAATATTTGCTTATGTAACACAGCAATGCAATGCAATAAATGCAATGTCTCTAATAATTGCAAGAAAAGCTTCAGTTATTTTCAATAAAATAGGTTTTATAATAACTATGCAGTATTTCTTATGTATTTCTTATGTTGTTTTCACAAAATATGTAGATAATAAGCAATTAAAACTACTAAGCTTTCACTTGGATTTGAAAGTTTTGAAAAATAAATTTTACTATCATATTATGAACAATGATGACATGCACATAAAAGGCTTTGGTTAAATTTCCAAAAACACACCACATCTGAATGTTATTTACCAATTAAAGCTTCTTCGGCTATCACCATGAATTTTGTGGGTAACATTATGATTTCAAAAGCATAGTTAAGGGATACATAGTTTCGTTAAGTTTAAAAAATTGCTTTTGTGTGAAAAAAATATATGTACATGCTTTTAATTGATACAAAAGGAATTTTAATGCTTTTAAAAAGTTTCGTTAAGTTTTCAAAAGTTTCGTTAAGTTTTCAAATGAGTCAAAATCAATAATATATGCATCAACACTTGAGTTTTTGTAAAAAAAAACAATCTCAATCTCAATAACAAGAAAATGAGACTAAAATTTGACGGGTATATCTAAAGAAACGCTTAGAAAGGGAGGCAACGTTTTTAAAGGAGCATTCACCTCCAAATGAATGCAGTTTAATTTTTATGATTGAAGAACTGCTTCTTTAAAATTGGAAAGTTTCGTTCTGTTCTCAAAAATTTATTTTTATTTTTATTTTATTTGTAGTAATGAAGGTATTAGCATGCAAGATGAGCTCTTTTAAATGCAACAATTTAATATACTTAATATAGATATTAACTCACAATGGGTATAACAACAGATAAAGTGATAATAAAAGCAAAATATTATAACGTTTACAATAAATTATAGTAACATTGATAGAATATAATTGAACAAAATTAATTTAAATTGAAAAATGGGTAACCATTGTGATAGAGAAAAGTAAAGTTTAGGGAGTTTAATTCAGAAAAGCGAAAATTATAAGAAGAGTCAAGAGAAGTGTTCATAGATTAGATGCTTAAATTTCATTATGTTGTTAACGCGTTTTATGTTGTTTGGTAGGGAATTCCAGAGTCTTATTGCGCTAATAAAAAACAGTCTACTAGATTCATTGTAACGAAAATGGGGAACTACGAGAGATAAATTTCTAGTTGATCTGCAGAATTGAAGTTTATCATACAAGTAGCTTGGACATTTCAGAGTTACAAGCCTATGCAAAAAAATACAGTTTCTTGCAATAAGGTGATTAGTGATGCTGCGACCTAGTATGCGATTGCTGAATGATGAGATATGGTCAAATCTTCGGATACCGTACACATATCTTGCTGCATTGTTATAAGCCACTAAAAGTTTGTGGGATGACCTAGAATCCAGCTTGCTATAGACAACTTCAGAGAATGTGATAAGAGGTACAATTAATTGAATCACTAATTTACGCCTAGTTTCAGTGGGAACAAACGAAGCAGATTTCCTAAGGTTGCGTAAGGAATAATAAACTTTACTTACCACACCATTTATGTGATCTACACACGTAAGAGAAGAGTTTACAACAAATCCTAGATTAGTAACTTTGCTTACAAAGTCAAGCTTAGTGCCGCTTAGGAAGATAGGAGGCAGATCAATCAGAGGATGTTTAGATTTCGCTACTGGTAAGACGTACGATTTTAGAGGATTCAAATTCAGTTTATTTTCATCAGCCCATCTGGTGATAGCAGCCAAATCTTCATTAACTCTTGCGCAAAGATCTTCAACGAGGCATGTCGGTCGGGAGAGATAGAGTTGCAGGTCATCCGCATAAGCATGCATTGTGACATTCCTACATATAGAGAAGATATCGTTGATATACATAGTAAACAGAAGCGGTCCCAGAACTGACCCTTGAGGCACACCACTACCGATAGTTCTGTAACTTGAGTATTTATTTCCTACCTTGACCCTTTGAGTTCTTCCTTCCAAGTAGCTTTTCAGAAGATGCACAGAAGAATCCGAGAAGCTGAAGCAGGTTTCCAATTTTTTGCAAAGAATATGGTGGCTTACACTATCGAACGCTTTTGAAAAGTCTAAGAGACAGACTAAGCTGAGAAAACCTTTATCAAAAGATGACCTTAAATCTTCGAGAATTTTCACCAAGGCAGTGGAGCAGCTATGTCCTGAGCGAAAGCCTGACTGGAGAGGAAACAAGAGATTATGTGCACTAAGATGGTTGGAAATCTGCTCAGCCATTAGAGATTCCAAGCCTTTAGAGATGGACGACAAGAGGCTTATAGGACGAAAATCACTCGGTAAAACTGCCTTGGGCTTTTTAGCAATAGGTAATATCGTGGCGATTTTCCAGATAGAAGGAAACGTAGAGCTAGTGAGGCAGTGGTTGAATATATGTACGAGAGGACTAATAACATAGGGTAGTATAAGCTTGATAAATTTTATCTCAATCCCGTCTTCGCCAATAGCATTTGATTTAATCCTCAAGATACTTCTAACAACATCTGACTCATTTACAGCAGTAAACTGAAATTTTTGCAACAAATCGGAGGAGGAGATATTAATATATGAGCTAGAGTTCGAGCTGAGAGTTTCGGTCGAAGGGCTGGTCACAAAATACGCATTAAAAACATCTGGATCTATAGGACATTCTCTAGAGTTGTTATTGGTTCCAATTCCAATTTCTTTTAGGTTATTCCAGAGCTTCTTTGATGGCAATGACGTACTTAGCTTTGAGAGGTAGAATCTTTTCTTAGATAACTTCACTGCAGATGAAGCATCATTTCTAGCCCTCCTGTATTCTTCCCAGTTGGTCACAGTTGGATTGCGTTTCCACCTGGAATAGGCCTTATGACGTTTTTTGAGAGCTTGCTTGATGGAATTTGTGAACCATGGACAAGTACTGTTAATGATTCGAGATGTACGTAGTGGCACATAGCTTTCAAAAGTAGACGAGATTTTGCTCAAAAAAAAATTCAATTTATCATCAACAGAACTAAAGTAGTAGCAATCCATCCAATTTATTCTAGCAAGATCAGCAAATAGAGCATCAGAGCGAATCGATTTATAGTCCCGATAAGTAAATGTTCTGCTCACTTCAGAGTGCATGAGATGTATATTAAATACGCAGAAAATCAGGTCATGATCGGACAAAAATGATATCTGATCAAATAAAAGAACCGTTGTAATGTCCGAGACTGCAAATAAATCAAGTAGACTAGGAGCAGCATTGCTAGCAAAGCGAGTAGGCGCCTCAGAATTAACAACAGAAACACCAACTTCAGACAAATCATCAAGAAATTTGTTCGCTAAGCTATCTTTGGAGAGCAAATTAATATTAAAGTCACCACATAATATGATATGGTCATAGTCTATCAAACAGCTAGATATAGCGGTGAATAACGCATCAAGACTAGAGCTGCGGCTGGGATTGTATACGCACGAGAGATAAACTTTAACTCTGCAATCATAGATTTCAATGTTTAAGAACTCCACATCAGATCCACTAGAGTCGCTCAGAAATTTTACATTAAGGCTTTTTTTACAATATATTGCAATGCCCCCTCCCCTTCCACTTTGTCTGTCATGACGGAAAAGATTATAGTTGTCAATGTTTACTACCGAGTCTTTTATATTATTGCATAGCCAAGTTTCAGTGACGCAGAGTACGTCTACCGAGGAGTCAACAAAAATATATTTGGCACAATCTATTTTGAAGTCATTCAGACTTCTTGCATTGAAATGGGCAATTTTTAAACCGGTGTGTTGTTTACACAGAATATCAATCATAATCTTCTGATTATTATTAGCATCAAAGTTATGGTTATTCCCGACCATTAAAAGGTTTGAGGACGACAACGAAATAATAAGCTGTAGAAAGTAAAAAAGTTGATTTGATAGAGATTTTGTGAGAAGAAAAAGGAAGCAAAGAGTTGAAGTTGCAGCAAGAGAGGAAAATTAAAAATTTGGATACCATCGAATAACAATAAGAGTGATTATTAAAATTGTTTAACTTATTGATACATAAAAATAATATAAAAGAAGGCAAATTAATTAGTATGAGATACAAGAGGTTCAGCAATACCAGAGGCTCCGCTAACTGCATGATGCAATTCATCAATACTGCAAATTGGAAAGCTGTCCGCATTTTTTTCCAGTCTGATGTGGACTGCACCACGAAAAGTAAACGCATTGAAGATTTTTTTCTGGCGCTTATAGACGATTGCAGCTTGTAGAGTTTTTCGGTTAGCTGCATTCAGACTTTCATGGATGTAGAAGTTGTTGTCTGAGTCAAACCCAGCGGCTCGCAGATTGACAGCAGATTTCATTCGCCTGCGATAGTCGCCGAATGCTTTGAGAGTGCGATTGCGGTCAAAAGGCGAAAAAAATTTTGCAATTATGACCGAATTCTGTTTTTGCGGGCTAGGTTTGACACGAAATATATCTCTGAGCTGCGGTGGTTGGAAGTCAATAAAGTGGCAGACTCGGTTGAAGATACTTTTCAGATTTTCCTCTGCTGAGAGCGGCACTCCAAACAAGACAGCATCTGAAGAGATATCAGTGTTGCTCGAGTTATTGTGGTTGTTTGTGAGCTCAGCTTTTTGCTTTTCTAATTCCTCACACCGAGAAGTTATTGCGCGCAGTTTATTATCGAGCAAAGCAATTTTTTTTTCACACTCATTGACAGCAGAATTGAGTGCGATTACTTCCGTTTCGATTTTAAGAGCTACCTTCTCTTCAAGTTTAGCAATTTCTGCAGCAAGCCGCTCAAAGAGGCGATCTTCCAGTACCTTTCTCTCAGTCTTGATGTTGTTGCTCAGACGTTGCTCCATTTCCTGGAGGTAAGTGCGGAGAGTCCTAGGTATTGGATCTCTACTCTCATTATTAGGTGTACCATCGGTATTGTTACCCATGCGAATACAATTTAGCTGCTGCTGCTGCTGACGCGTCAATCGTGGAGACGGTGACATTGGCTTACCGAGCTCTGCAGCAGATCAGGCTGCTACTAAAGAGACGAAAGAGATGCAAAGCAAAACAGACGTAACAACAGGTTGTAGACCGCAGCGACGCAACCAAAGCAAAAGACCACACGTGCTCTGAGCGACAACAGAGTAAGCAAGCAATAAAACGTAAAACAACGTAACAGCTGATTAGCAAGCACAGCGAAGCAAGTAGGATGACACCATTCACGTAGACGAGAACGAAGTGATTAGAAGTAAGGGAGAAGGTGGAGATGACAACGCACGCACGATGATAAGACGTTGTTTTTGACTCAAAAATACAATTAAAACTTTTTGAAATAATGATATAGTCTTAAATTTTTTTTAATTTTTATACTTGGCATTTAAAGTAACGCCCAGACAAAAAATAAAACGTCTGCATAAGCTTTTTGTACTAGTTTTCAAAAATTTGTCACTATTTTTAAAGTTTAGTTAAGTTTTGTAATAGCTGCTTCAAGTTATCCGAGAAAATAGCTAAAATTTATTAAATAAGAAAATATTTTGCAATTTTTACCAGAATTTTGTGTTTCGTGGCGCAAGGTAAGATATTCAAAGAAAAAGCTTTACTTGGCCATTTCTGCACATTTTTAATTACGTCCAAACAAAAATAAAAGTTTTCAATATATTTCTGGAGCATATCTTTAGTTTCGTTAAGTTTTTCAAAAGTAACGTTAAGTGCTCAAAATAGCTTAAAATAAATAAAAAACAATAAAACTGCACTTTTCCTGAAATTTGTGGTGCGTTAAGTGCCTAAAGGTGGAAAATGCAATGAAAAGGACTACAAGTACATGTCCGCACATTTAAAATGACATTCATACAAAAAAGTAATATTCACTTTAGTTTTGAAGCATTTTTCAGTTTTCGTTAAGTTTTCCCAAGTTTCTTTAAATTCTCAAAACAGCTAAAAACTGCAAAAATAAGCAAAAATACGGCAATTTTTACCCGAATCAGGTGTTTGGTTAAGAGCCTTGAGGTGAAAAATGCAATGAAAAGTACTCAAAACGAAATTTTAGCACATTTTAAATAGCATTCAAACAAAGATAGGCACTCTATTAAATTTTGACGCATTTTCAAACTTTCGTTAAGTTTTAAAAAGTTTCGTTAAGTTCTTCAAATAGTCAAAACCGTAAAAATAATTGATGATTCTGGAGTTTTTAGCGTATTTGGTGTTTCGTTAAGATTCTCAAGGCAAAACATCCAATGAAAAAGCTTTAAAAAAGCAATTTATGCCCATATTCAGTTGATTTTAAACAAAGACAGGCACACAATGCAATTTTGGAGAATTTTTAAGGTTTCGTTACGTTTTTCAAAAGTTTCGTTAAGTTCTCAAAATAGCTAAAACTGCAAAATTAATTAATAGTATTGAAGTTTTTATCGTATTTGGTGTTTCGTTAAGATTCTCAAGGCAAAACATCCAATGAAAAAGCCTTAAATAAGCAATTTATGCTCATATTCAGTTGAGTTTAAACAAAGACAGGCACACAATGCAATTTTGGAGAATTTTTAAGGTTTCGTTAAGTTTTTCAAAAGTTTCGTTAAGTTCTCAAAATAGCTAATATTGATGAAATATGAAATAATTTCGCAAGTTTACACTGAATCGCATATAATTTTTAAGTGATTGAAGGTCGAAATCCAACGAAAAATTCTTTTAAAGCGTATTTGCGTTTTTGAAATGAATATTCAATAGCGTCTTGCACATATCATGTGCCCAATTTTTCCAGAAAAGTCATATCAAAAAATGTGTATGTTTGTATTATCCTTGAAGTGCTTTGCTTAAGTTCTTTTGAACATTTACGAGCATTGGAAAATTTGTATGATAGCGTCAACAAATATTTTGCAAAGCTTGAAATGCATGGTAAACATTCAGCAGCAATTTTTATTTTCTCTTTGAGCTTTAAAGCAAATCTTAACCCTCTCTTGGCACTATACTCGAACGAAAATAATCATCTTAAAAAATATAAAAAACACTCATTTCGATAGTGCTGAGGGATGGGGAGAAAAGAATGCTCATTGTTATATATAACTGCTAACATTTTTTGCACTCCAACAACCTTCAACAGCAACAACACATTAAAATGCGTCCCCTTTGCAAGAATTTTCAAGCAACATGAATCCATTTTCCATGCATAATTTACGTTGCAAATGTATTGGAAGCAATTTTAAATTGATTGCTCTAAGCTGCACAGCCAAACAAATACTGCACAATATTTTGATAAAAAAAAAAAAAAAAATCAAAAAAAATTTAACATAATATAAATGCGCTACTCAATAGAGCGACATGGCATGCGAATCTGGCTCGTCTGGTATTTTTTGCTATAAGCGGATTATTATTTCCTAAATAATTGTAAAAAGGTTTACCAGACCGCTTATGGTTAAGTAAATGCAAATATCAGTAGAGTCTGGCAACAAAGCCCACGAAGCAAAAACTCTCAAGTGACCGGCAGCAAGCAATAAAGAGATTTTAAATTGCAGCAAAATAGGAAGAGTAGAACAAGAAAACAGTTTCGTTAAGATTTCTTTGCATAGAGTGTAAGGCTTTTAAGAAAAATGTCTTTATTTTTCCTAAGGATATGCTTTGATTGTCTGGATTGTAGTGGTGAAAACATTAATATTTATAAGTTTCGTTAAGTTTCTGGAACTACTTGAATATGATATTAAATGAAAATTAACCGTATTCCTTTCGTGTGGAAATAACTTGACTACTCCTGTGAACTACAAAAATTTCAAATAAAACTTAACGAAAGGTTTTCTTCTAGTAACAAAAAAGGAAATTTAAATTTATGTTCAGAGCACCACTTTCGTTGAGTTTTATTTATACGCTTTAGCTTTCATTTCAGAATATTGATTGAAAAAAGTTATTTCGTTAAGTTATTAAATTATTGAATTTTAATTTGAACAATTTGAATGACTTTCAAGTTATTTTCATTTGCTTCTCTGTAAATGAAAGCCTACAAATAGCTTTATTCAAGCCATTTGCCTCTAATAGCACAGCTCATTAAGTTTGCCCATTCACCGTTATCACCAGCAGCACTCATAATTTTATGAAGAACATTTCTAAATTTGACAGCAAGACTTTTAAAAATACGCTCGAATACCACCAAAAAATATATTAAAATGCTATCAAACGCACAACATTAAACTTAACGAAAGTTTCTCAATATCAGCGATTAATAATTATTAATCAATTAGCTCAATTAAAATAACAATGAGCAGCAACATTTTGGTAGCTGTTGGATTATTTTTATTATTATTGCTCAACATCCAGAGATTAGTGTTCGCCGCTATGTGAGAAAACAAGCAAAAGATTGATGATGCCTGCGCTTCTCTGCTCAGCGTGTGAGTTGCCCAAAATAAAAAAAAAAATCTCTTTTGGCAGACTGAAACAGTTAAGTGTTAATCCATTAAAATTTCTGGGCGCAAGAACTTCCAAAAGTGGCCAAACCAAAGCAGCAGCATCAGAGGAATGCAGATGATGCTATAGAAATTTTTAAGAAAAAAAAATTACTAAGAGGAAATTTCAAGAAATGCTGATGGAAAAGCACGAAACACACAAAACCGGTCATTCACACCAAGTTGAGCTGAAGATGTACAAAAGCCAGCCGAATTTATTAATTCCATGCTTTATTGGTTGGGTATGTGAAATAAAAACATGGCGTTACTTTAAGCCATGATTCATTTTTGGTAAAAAGAAATGCTGACTTTTCGTTAGGATGATTGTTGTTTGTCTTACAAGCTTTAAAATTTATGAGAACAACACAGAACACAAACTTCACATAACTGTTGTTCAGTCTTATGTTTGATTTTATACGCTTACATTTTTCTTGAACAATGTCTTGGATTAAATTATATTTTTTTTTCATTTAAAAATGCAAAACCGTTTAAATATTAAAGAAAACTTAACGAAACTTTATTACGTTGTAAGACTTTAGCGAAAAATTTAATTAAAGAGAAATTTACAACCTGCTTACTCCTAAATACAAATTTTAACGATTTTAATATCACGATTGAAGCTTATAGACTTTCGTTAAGTTTAGAAAGTGCTTTCAAAATTAATTGAGCTGCTGCAATCACTTAAAAATGGTCTGGAAAGAAGTTTGGTGGATTAAAAAAGTTTCGTTAAGTTTTAAAAAAGTTTCGTTAAGTTTTCAAATTAGACAAAATCGATTAAGAACAAATGCTACGTTAAGCTTATAATGTTAAAAGTGTTATGATAATCATGAAAACAAGTGTTGCAATGATTAAAAACTGACTTTTAACAACTCTGTATAACTTAAAAATAATTTTGTACAGCTTTCTTGGTTTCTTTAATTCTGAAAATAATTAAAACTTCTAAAGCCAGCTATGTATATGGTATTATTAAAATTAAATTATTTGTTAAGAAGCTCCAGATATGAATTCAAGCTGAAGGAATTTCAAAATAATTTTTAAGCACTTAAAAGTCATAGCTATATCAACAATAGTTTCGTTAAATTTTAAAAGATGTATCATAGTGAAACAACTCGCTGCATATGCTAAAAAATGGTTAAAATAGTAGTTAAACATAGCTCTTATAATTTCGATAAGTTTTTAAAAGTGGTGTCATAGTAAGACAACTCGCTTTATATGCTTATAAATGACTTAAATAAAATGTTATGTGCATTTTTAAAGTTTCGTTAAGTTTTCCAAAAGTTTCGTTAAGTTATCTTAGTGACTAGAAATTATTAAATTAGCATAAAAAAGGCATAAAAATATAAAATAACATATTTCATTAAGTATTTGACGAAAAATTTTAACAAAATTATAAGTTTATGCAGAAATTTTAGAACAATTTTGAAGATTGCTTGGATTCGTTGGGGTTTGAAATTGACTAAATTAAATTAATAAGCATTAGACATGTATTTTTAGCAAATATTTCTAATTTCGTTAAGTTTCCAGGGACGTAAAAATCAACGATATTAAGCACTGAATTAGTTTTCTATACTGGTTATTGAGAACTCAAGAAAACCTTACGATACTAATTATGGTTTAAAATGATAATTCAAACTTGAAATAGCGTCAGGAAAAATTTAACGAAACTTTTTTTCGTTCATATGTGCATTTTTTTAACTGAACTGTATTACAAACATTATACCTTAATGTACCTTAAAATAATGTTTCTTTTTAGTCACTAGGCCAACAGACTGAACTTAACGAAACTTTATTAAGTGCTCTGTATCTCAGCATTCTTTTTTCCGATCAGCGACTTTTTATTTACACACTTATGCAATATTGTGACAAAAATTAAATTTTCTCAACTAATTTCGGAACTTAACGAAACTGAACTAAGAACTTTCTTCCGCAAAAAAATTTTCATATTCCGAAAATTTATTCTCACATCTTTCGCAGATATTTGCAAACTTGAGAAATCTTATTCGGGGTTACGCAATATATTTTTATGAATATTTTTAGATTCCCAAACCTCTGAAGCATTACTCAAGTCATTATTATTGAGCTGCGTGGGCAACTTTTGTGTTCTTCGTTAAGCTTCGTTTAATATATTATCTTCCACTCTTTCTTACGCTATCGATGACAAGCAAAAATTGCAAAAGCCACACCCACTCACCGACCACCCAATAAGCCAAACTGTTTAAAGCAAAATGGAAATAATTGCTCACTCTTGTGCTTTCGCCTATAAATATGCAACAATTGCTGTTGAACAACGAACGCTGAGCTCGTTAAGCAATAATAATTTAGTGCTTCCAAGAGATAACGACGTATCGGCTGCAGCATTTTTAGTTTTAATAAATAACAATGACTGCTGACGGCTGACTGCATCTAGCAATCTACATATTCCTACCCAATCCACCCAAGTCATTCAAACCATCCGAACCACCCTTGAAATTAATTTGGTTTTTCCGCTATTGGTCGCTTGCTCTTGCGTTGGTTTTGCAGTTTCGTTTTCATTTCCATCCATTTCCTTTTTCTATATCCAATTTCATTATTATCTTTATTTTCTTCTTCATTTGTGTTTATTTTTATATCTCGTGTTTTTTTGTTTTTATGACCCTGCTACAAACTATTTGTTGTTTCGGCTTGAATCAACTTGAAACTAATGGATCGTGCGCCTAATTTTATGTGACAAAATATAAACTAAATGTTGTTATTTAGGGCCCACGACTTTTGCTGGCACCAAAGAAGACACTTCGACATTTCGTTCACCACCCCCATGAAATGCAAACATCATATCTGAGAATCTAAGTATCTTGCTGGAACTGCTGTCTAGATATTATTCTTTTTTTCTCTCGAATTTTTCTGAAACAATAAATCAAACTACTTTGCGTCCGAAAATTGTTTACATACAAATACAATTTGAACTCAGCCAGCAAATATACCACCCTAGCATGCTATACACTGTCCGTTCACTTTTACATGAACCCCCCACCCCCAACCTCCCAACAGCACTCAGCGCAAAAAAAAAGCAACTTAACGAAGCTGAAATGAAGTCATCGCTGCTGCGTTCCATTTTCAATTTTGAACGCATCCTTGCGGTAACAAGCAAGTGAGTGCGGCAGGATATCAAGTTGCAGAGTTGATTTAATAAAATTGTCTGCTTCGTCATTGTTATTTTTGTTGTTGTTGTTGTTGTTGTTATTGATAGCTTTTCAAGAGTTTCTTGATTTTGCTATTTCATTTAATGCCTTGTTTTATGTGTCTGCTTGTTTTATGTTATATTTACATACAAGTCTTTTTTGTCACTAAAATGTCAGCAATTTTGAAAATTAAAACGTTACGCTTTGATTTATCTTTGTATAATTTTTGGGGGGTGTATGTGCAATAGTGACGTCATTGTAGAAAATGAAATTGCTGCAAAATTTTAATTGACATGGCTGGGCTTTGATTTAGCCCAGCTATTTAGTTAATTTAATGGGTTCAATAATGCGACAAAGAAGTTTCGTTCAGCTCAACAAGGATGGAGTTCAACAAGTTTAATGGCTGTTTTTTGTGAGATAAAGCATGTGTATTAGCAAGTAAAGTTACGCTATAATATTTTGTTTATAAACAGGCAGTTGAAACGTAGTTTTAAGTGTTCGTTAAGTTTTTTTTTTAGTTAACGAAAAAAATGTTTGTATTTTTTGCTTTTAAAATCATTAACTTTATGCTTAAAATGAAAATGTTAAATTATGTTAAGAAAGCAAAATTTAATAAAAAAACATGTCAGCTTCGTTAAGTTTCGTTAAGTCTCCAATACACAAGATAATTGTTAAGTTCGACCTTTTTTGCAACTTGTGTAATAAATCTCAGTATTCCAAAACTGAAATCCAGCTTTTTTAAACTTCGTTAAGTTTTCGTTAAATTTTTTTTTTTAAGAATTTCGATTAATTTTATTTAAATATCATATGAAAAATAGTAATTTAAACAGATCTCTGGTTTAAAGCTATTAAAAAAGTTGCGCGGATAGAAAAAATAGTTTCGTTAAGTTTTAAAAAACTTATTTATCAAGTTGAGTTTTAGTTTGTTTGAATGGCAAAGCAATATTTACTATAATTGCTACTTTTCTAGTCATTTTAAGTATGTTTGGCATTTAAAGGAAGTTACGTATCTTATCCAAGTGAAAAAGGGTTTCAAACACCAAAAACTTGGGAGAGCCTTAATCATAAGCATAACACAAAAATCAAAAGAAAGTAAAGTTCAGTTTTCCACTCCTTATATATTTCCAAACGATAAATTTGCAACATAAGAAAAATAGAATTAAAAAAGAAATAAATTTAAATCTAACTTAAGTTTCGTTAAGTTTTGCATGCCTCATTAAATGTTCAATTCAACCTTATTTACAGTTTGTGTGAAGAATCTAAGGCTTCCAAAACTGAAATCAATCAATTTGAAACTTTCGTTGAGTTTTCGTTAAGTTTTTTTCTTAAGAATTTTTTAAGCTGTAATTTAAAGTTTAATACAAAAATTATAATTTCAACAGTTCCTATGCTTAAAGCATTTCAAAAAGTTGAACAGAGGGACAAAATAGTTTCGTTAAGTTCCAAAAAGGTCTTTTTCAAGAATAGTTATTATAATTTTTTTTTCTTTTTGTGAACGCAAAACAATATTTTCTAAAAAATTATTAACTGCGATCATTTTATGTATGTTATAGCCTTGTTATTTGAATTTTTTGTTGCATATTTATAGGTGTGAGCACAAAAAAAGCGATTATTTCATTTTTCCTTCAAACAATTTGACTTATAAACGACATTGATGTCAGTTAGAAATAAACAAATACGTAATTCAAGTTTCGTTAAGTTAAAAAATCAATCTCTCAAAGCTGATATCAAGCTTTTTAAATATTTTATTGAGTTTTCCTTAAGTTTTCCTGAGAATTTTGTAAGATTTTATTTAAAGTTAATATCCGAGATTAAGAATTTTAATAGATTTGTTGTTAAAAGTGCTCAAAAAAGATAAGTAGAGCTATAAAAATATTTCGTCTAGCTTAAAAAAAAAAAAAAGATATTTTTTTAATGAAAAAAGATATATTTTTTAATGAAAAAAGATATTTTTTAATGAAAAAAGATATGTTTTTAAAAAAATATACATTTTTTAAGATATTTAAAAAGAAACAAACAAAAAAGCTATTAAAAAAAAATATATTAAAAAAAAAATCGTTAAGTTCATTTGAAGTGTTCATCTTCTACTTCGCAGTTCATAAGTGCAATGTTTCGTTTTGTGTTTCTCGAAATATTTATTTTTATAATTTAAAAAAAAAAGTTTCACTAATCTGACTAAAAAAAGTTTCGTTAAGTTTTTTTTTTAAAGTTTTAACAGATTTTTTGAAAAAATTGTCTTATTAAATCTTATGTGATCGAAAAATGTTTTAAAATTCTGACAATTTTTCAGTGATTTTTATTCAATCAACAAATATTTCTTCATTAAAAGAGTTTCGTTAAGTTCTTTCGATGTCTTTTTTTCTTTATTTAACTGTTCAGTTCTCATTGTTCCTCTCGAAATACTTTTTTCGAATTGTCTTAAGCAAAAGCTTCATTTATGAAAGTTTCGTTAAGTTTTTTTTCACAATACAGTACAATTGAAGTCTTCTTCTTTCATTTACTTTTCAGTTCTTACTGTTATTCACAAAATTTTTTTTATTTCCCGAAGCAAAAACTTCATTTATGAAAATTTCGTTAAGTTTTTTTTTTTTACTAATAACAAGAATTTTTTTAAAGAGTTTTCTTATTTAATTTTATAAATTGCGACTGAAGACAGTAATATTTAAAATTATTAATCTTAAAGGGTAATAATGTAAAAGCTTAATCTTTTCATTAAGTATTACGTTAAGTAAAACAAAATGTTTCGTTCAGTTTATTTTTGATTCACAATCAGTAAAAAAAACTCTGAATAATATTTTCCTCAAAAATTTAATGCATCTTTAAAGCAAGATATACAAAATAATTGCTGGAATCAAAAATCAAGCTAGAATAAGTTTCGTCAAGTTTTCACCGATGCTTTACTGCTAAGCTCAAGATTTAAAAGTATGTTGTTATTATTTTAAAAAATTACACAGATTGTTGATTCGCATGGTGAAAATTATTAACATGGATTTTATGCATAAAAAAGTTTCGTTAAGTTTATAAATACATTTTTCGTTTCAAATTGGCTGTTGTTCTAAATATGTTGCCCTTTTAGGCGGCGCCTAAAAATAGACCCTCTTAACAACTGCAAAGCCACTTAAGTAGATGCTATACAACAACCCAGTGTAGAGTGAAGTTAATTAAATTTAGAATAACTAGACGCTATGGCTGAGGCGTCACTAAAAATAGCTTGATAAGCACAACGCATGCCACCGAAGCAAGGAATCAAAACAAAAACAAAAAAAAATAAAGAACAACACAAACTAAAATAAAAAGTAAATTCACTGCACTGAATGGCAACAAGTCAATGTCAAGAAAATAATTGAGCGTACGAATTAGCAAAAACAAAAACCAATACAAAAAAAAAAGTGAGAACGTCAAGCTATTCAATGATGCAGCGCTGCGCCTAGATGTTTATAACTAAAAAAAAAAAAAACAAAATATTAAGAATGTCAAAAAGAATTCAGACTTCAAATACAGCGCCTACCACACAGACAAAGCTGGAATAAGCAACAATTTGTAGCATGCAACAAAAAAAAAACAAAAATTAATATCTTAGAACACCGCGACAAGATGAGGCAGAAATATCTAATTGAGTTGTACGCACACGCCGAGCGTATTATTATTCTTATTATTACTATTATTCGACTTAAAAGAATTAGAGACTAACGCTTACTGAATGTTGAACTGTCTGTCTCACCCTAATACAACGATATACCACAGCGCACACATTGGTGTTAAGGGTACAAAATTATTAGGGTATGCGGACAAGATGACAAAAATACAAAAACAACAATACAGCGCATTGATACAATGTTGATATTGGAGGATTAGTTTTTTTTGTTTGTCCCTGACTATTTAGACGCGTGTATTAAAGTAATAAAAACTACACGGCTATCCTAGACAGCAGGCATATAAACTCACAACCGAGACACACTCAAATTTGTCGTAACAAGAGCATTACCATTAAAGGCGCTCCAATTGACAGTCGTGTCACTTTTTCAAAACTGCCAAAACAGATGTTCCACAACAGATGATGTTTCCGATGAAATCAGAAAATCATGTTCTAATAGAGCGCTAAAGTATTTTAAAAGGATTCAAGAGGATTATAAAAAAACAAATTAGGGGAAACCCGAAAACCAAAAATCTAGATTATGGAGTGGTTTGAAAAAAAAAATATTCGAAAGTTTCCGAAGAACGAACACAGGGAAGAACTTAAGAGATTAATTGGCTGTTTTCTGAAAACATGACGTAGCGACAAAGGTGCACAATATTTACAGGGAAAAACAAATTGGGCGAAAAAAGAGGATTTTCACATTTAAAAATATTTTCTTGGAAGATGTGTTTCATGCTCGGACTATTTTTTTTTTTTTTTTTTTTTTGGGAATGTCAGTTTCTTCGCACAAGGGTCCCAATAAAAATTGTTGCGACGGATGATTCGTTAACGAATCGCGAATCGTTTTTTAATTGTTTTTGAATAGTTTCTTTCCGACTGCATCAGAGGTTGGCTTGATACTTAAAGAAAGCACCCGATTGAAATCAAGAGATTGTTACACTCCATTGAGGATAATATTTTTAGCCCAATTGAAGCAAAGAAACAATTATTTCCGATGAAATTTTTTTGTCAGTCTCAACGATTCAGTATCGAATCGCCTTTCAACAATATTGTGACTCTTGAGCGAATCAATTCTCTAAATTTTAGCGATTCGTTAGTGATTCGTTAGCAATTCGCTTCTCTCATTTTTAGCAAATCATTTATGAATCATTACTTTTATTTTTAGTGATTCGTTACCGAGTGCTTTAGTTATATTTAACGATTCGTGAACGAATTCTTATGTCCCCAATTATTTCTGATTTATAATTTATTCTTCTTATTTAATTTACAACAAATTTATGTAAGTCTCCCTTTTTACTAAAGGATAAAGAATCAAAATCATATCATTAGAAAGCTCTGATTTATACCGAGTGCACAATATAATATTTATTCAAAATTTCTGTCATTAAGATAAGATAAGATTCGTTTCGGTCATTTGTCATCGAATTGCTTTTTATAGTTGTGGAGACTCGTTAACTAATTGCTTTTTATAGTTTGGCGACTCGTTAACGAATTCCTTTTTTCGAAATTGACGGTACGTTTAACAAGGAGGTATTAATCCCGCGATATTATAAGTGAATCGCTTCTAATAATTGCTAATATATGTACGAAAATGCGATTCGTAAACGATAACATTAGTGAATCATTTTGTTTGTTGGGGCGTATCAACAAAAGCTGTAAAATTTGTTTTTTGAATAAAATGTACAATTGTTTGCATGTCTCAAGTTTTAAGGGGAGGTTCTAGTAGAAATCGATGGGAAATTTTTGTTTTTTGCTTTATTTTCATCCTTACAATCTTGAAAATATGTAGTCAAAAGGATATTTCCCTATATAATTTATTATACGAGTCAGGTATAAACGCATTTTTCTCGATACACACGCTTTTTTCCGCGCTGTACACGATTCCGCTTTAACGACTTGACCGATTTCGATGTTTGACGGCTCAAATTAAAGCTTATTCAGAAAATTTACTATCATGATTTTTTTAACGTTAAAGCAAAAGAAAAAGGAGAAAAAACAGGGTTTTTTTCAAAGAGCGGCCATTTTATAAAAAAAGGTTTATTAAAATCGGAAATCAAGTTAACAATTTTTTTGGTTTTTTCATTTCAGATCACTTAGCAGGGCTATATAGTGTACAGGGCACATCGGCTATCGCCGCGCACGGCTTTGAGCAGACCTTTAGCCATTTTGAATTATTTTTCATCGAAAAAATTGTTTAAAGTTCTTGAAATATACATTTATAAATGCCACAAAAGATTTTTTTCAAAAAAGATTTACATTTGCTCAAAAAATTTTTCTTGTTTCTACTAGAACCTCCCCTTAATTGGATTGTAACGTAGATACATAACATTTTTTTTATATAATACAATATATTTCAAAACTTCAAAACGCCCAACTATCAAATAATACGCCTTTCAACACCACACTTCTTGTAATTTTATCCTTTATTAATGATTTTTTTATGCAATGATAACTATTTCCGGGTGGGCTACGGGTAGTCCGATAATTTTTTTTGATTCTTGTACCTGATTAAAGGAAAATACATACATTGTTATAATATATCACTTGTCAAAATACGCAATTCACCAATTATTTTGATACAAGCTATATTGAACTCTATTGAACACTGTGTCAATCTTATCACAATGCTTTCATCATATTTTGTCTCAATTCTCTTATATCTTTTATAATGTGTTTGCTGTCTTTTATTTTGCATATTGCAACATTTTGTAAACTTTTAAAATTGTTTTGCCTTATAACTTGTATTTTGTATCTACTCCCTAATATACGTATCTCTCTAATATTTTGCATTAAGTATCTAAAATTTAGTAAAATTACTCGATTTTTCTATATTATTTTGTTTTTTTTTTGAAGTGAAACTTCTTAGGCGGCGCTTCGAAATTTGAACGAGAATATTGAGGAGTGAAATTTCAAGGTCAATTTACTTCATTTCGTTACACGATAGAGAAGAAAGATATGTTTTACAGTAGAGAGAATGAGATGGATATACATTGTATAAAAGACTTAAAAAATATATTTGGTACCGCTGAGAATCGAACTTGCGAACTCAAGACTACAAAGGCGGCGCTCTATCCAATGAGCTAAACTCTTCATACAAGAATTTGCTCTATATACCAATTAATCAAACTACTTTTGCTGTAGATGCCCAGCGGCAAAATAAAAAGCGTTCCTAGAAACAGCGCTTTTTATGTGTAGTTTTGATATGCTTTGAGGATGTGCTTTTCAGATTTTTATACAGATTTTGTTCGCATACAAAACAGCGTGGTAATAGCAGAGCGGTAAGACAGTTGATAGCAATGCCAGTGGTCCGAGTTCAAACCCCGCATCTTTTAAAATTTTCTAGCTTTTTTTTGTTTTTTTTAAAGAGCTTTTTAACTAATTGTTTGTAAAGAAGCGCTTTCATCCTAGGATATCCAATATCTATTCTATATTATTATTACGCAAGCGCTTTTTTTGTGATGACCATCAAATCCATACCGTAAATGCGATTTTTATAAAGAGGGTATCAATAGAAAGGTCTTGCTCTGTAGATGTGCAATAAGGTCTTACTTTTTCTTAAAAATTTTGTATTTAAATAAGAAAACCAAAACAATCTTCTACGAAGAAAGCCAGCTTTCTATTTAATGCCTAAAACTATGTGATCAATTTTTTCTCAAATTTTCAATTTCATACTATTGTATTATTAAAGCAGTTGAGCGAAGCGAAAAACGTACAAATATATTTTATATTGATACACTAGCCACAAAATAGCAAGTTCATGCAAAATCGCTATTCCAGGAGCCTTTACTGGCATCGCCGCCAGCTCATTTGAAGGAGAGCATACTTTGCACAGCAAATTCAAACATCCTATACCTCTTCTTAAGACATCTGTATTGGGTGATAAGCCCAATTCTACGCACGGAAGGTCAGGTCGTGAAGATAGCAGCTTATCCAACAGAAATTTAGTATCGTTGAATTATAACTCGGTCAGGAGACGTGCTACGGTAAATTTTAGTTAACGACAGAATAGATGTGCTATTAAGCCTCACAACGAAGATATCGCGAGCGCATTTTGGCGTTTTAACGTCATACGGGTTTACTAGTAAATTTTAATATGAATTTGGTTTACTTAAAAACCGCTTCAGATGTGTGAAGCGCTATGGCAGAAGCGCTTGTTTAGTGCTTTTGAAGCGCTTCGATTACCGCTGGGTGGCAAAAGCCGCAGATTGTGTGCTGATTGCGTTCTATGTGTGGTAGACAGGGGGGTTGCCATGACTCAAGTAGAAGAGTGAAAGATTCAGCGAAGCAGAAGTGAATAAGAGAGTTGCCCTGAGCGCATTATGATTTTCGCAAAGTAGACTCTCATACTAGGGCTGCCATGCCAATATTTTTTTAGAATACCAACGTTGGTATATCTCTAATTCAATATATTAATATAACCTCTATGAATTTTGCTCATATTACACATATTATATTTTTATTCATAATATTGCGATATAAAATTATATAAAAACCCAAATTCATGAAGCATATGCTGTCGCCCATGATGCTAACTTGACACTGTGCGCAAGAAAAGTTGGAATAAGTTCTTTTAATAGATAACTATTTTAAACATATTGTAGTTATATAATTTTATATCGAAATATTATTAATAATAGAAAGTATAATTTGATATGAGTAATTTTAATACGTACATATGTTGAATTAAAAATATATCAAGTTGTATTCTGTATTCACATCTATGTATATGTAAATACGACGCAAATTGGTTATCAAATTAATTGCTTTTCGGCCATAGGTCCATACCAATGAATATTAAATAAACAGAATATTTTTTTTATAAAAACTTTTTATTGTATTTCTTTTGCTTAAAAAGTTCTCTCTTTGCCTTTAAGGTTCGATTATGCAATCGTAAAGCGGTTCTATCTTATGAAAAATAAGTGTAAGTGGTTAGTGAAATCGTAACGTAACCTAGCGCAGCGATGGGTTCTATTCCAAATAGAAATCTACGCCACGTTACGTTGCGTAGCTTTACGATTGCATAATCGAGCCTTTACACTAAAATGGTTCTTATTCTAGAATAGAAAGAGTGTATACAAAGAAGAAGTTTCACTTCTTTACTGTATACACGGTATACTGTATCTTTTTTTTTTATATTGTTTCTTATTTTGTATCTTTCATCTTTTAGCATAATAATGTAGTATATATTGTACCTTACATTATACACATAGTATATTATGCAAGATATACTGCAGTATCTTAGTATCTTGGGTGATATCTATAATATTATATTTGAATTCAATATCAAATCGCTGTATACTATACTGTATAGTGCGTTGGAAGCCATTGATTTTCCTATAATACTATAATAAGAAGCCGCAATTTAAAATTTCTAAAAATTATACGACACATTTTTTTTTCTCACCACCCCCTTTCCCCTCTATCTCATCGTGCTATTGTAATTTTACACCACAATTAGTTACGGTAGTAATTTTTTAGTTTTTTTTTTTTTTTGACATGTCATAAATTTTTAATATATGCAGTTAATGTCAGCATTTAATGCGCTTCCTCGAATTGTCGCAGGATAGCTCACATATCGGAGTTCCGTCGGTGTGGGTGACACTTTGTGGTGGGGTAGCTTTTTTGGGCATAAATATTAATATTTGATGTATTTTGCCGTAATTGACATATTATGTAAACATTATATATTACAAGAAACTATTATCCACAAATTTCTCAATTAAAAGGGAGGTTTTCAGTGTTGTTGTTGTTGTTGTTGTTGCGCACATTTATGAAGCCATGCAGCTGTATTTACATTAAAGATAATAAATTTTATCCTCGATTTTAACATAAGTAATACAGCGAAATATGTTAGATTTCCAAAGTAATGAGGTTGTTTTTGGTGGCTTATGAGCTGGAAAATTTCATCTGTTGTTAATTTAGGAATGCATTTTCTGTCGCTTGAGTAAATTTTGGGAATGTTAAAATATTACTGTTGAAGATTTGAAACGAGCTTGTGTTATTTTGAAAATGTTGGGAGCAGCTTAGTGAAGCTTCCAACTTTCATATGAAACTAAAAAGGAAGTCATGGAATACTTATAAGCTCTGAAATTTCTTTTCTCGGAATCTTCATAATACGAGCGTTACTACATATGTTTTTTGAATAAATATAAAAAAAAATTTTTTTTTAACAATTAAATATAAAAATGATCTTTATATTTATTCCTGAAATATATGTAGCAACCTTCGGATGTCAATATTAAAAAATAAAAATGCCTTTTAAAATTTTTCCTTCCAAAAAAACCTCCCGTCAGACCCTAGAAAAAAAAATTTAAGAAAAGCAAAAAAATTCCAGCAAAAAAAAATATTTTAAAATTGTCCAACCAAATATAATCTCTCGCCAGACTTTATAGAAGAGAATGATCATGACCAGCTATGGGCAGAGAGAGCTCTGGGAGCGTTGAGAGAAAGAATTGAGAGCAAAGGCCTATGTAGCAACACAAAACGCAACAACAAATCAGATACAAAAGACAAACACAGAAACAACACAGAGGCTTTAAATGTAGTGGTTCCTATACCCGATCATGACTTTAAAAAAAAAAGTTAAATGAGGGCAATTTGGGAAGTTAGTGAATTTTTCATTTCCCTTCAAATACCATCTGTTAATAGACTACTGTCAAATTTTCAGGTCGCTGCGACGCTTAGTTTGTATTTGAGCATTTGACAGCCATTGACAACAGACGTTCTTGTGAATTTTGACGAAAGTAGAAAAAAGTGAATTTCATGTGCTCATCAATTATTTTTTGTTGTGCAAAAAAAAACCATCAGCCAAACCAAGGAAAGGTTTAATAAATACTATGGGGACTCTGCACCATCAATTGGAATGATTCACAAGTGGTTTACTGAAGCACAAGTAACACCGAACGTTCTGGACGCCCAAATGATGTCACCACACCAGAAATGGTCACTAAAATTCACGATATCGTGTTGGCCGATCGCAGAGTTAAAGTGCGCGAGATTGTTGGGGCCGTAGGCATCTCAGACGAACGGGTGTGGAACATTTTGCGAAATCATTCTGCGAAAAATTATCCGCAAGATGGGTGCCGCGCTTGCTCACTCTCGACCATAAGCGTGATCGATCGTGTGATTCAAAGCCGTGTTTGGCGATGTTAAACAAAGATAAGAAGGATTTTTTCCGTCGATTAGTAACCGTGGATGAAACATAGATCCATCTCTATACACCAGAGATAAAGCAATAGTCGAAACAATGGACTTCACCGACCGAACATGCTCCGAAGAAGGCGAAGACGGTGCTATCGGCTGGAAAGGTTTTGGCGACAGTATTTTGGGATAAACGTGGTATAATCTACATCGATTACTTTCCACCGAAAAGAACGATCAATGGCGAATACTATACAGCCGAATTCGACCGCTTCAACGACGCTTTGAAAGAGAAACGTTCCCATTTGGCGAGGAAAAAAGTGCTCTTCCATCAAAACAATGCGCGTGTTCACACATGCCCAGCTCTCATGGCAAAATTCCATGAATTGAAGTACGAATTGCTTCTTCATTCAGCATATTCTCCAGATTTGGCACCAAGCGACTATTTTCTGTCTCCACACCTGTAGAAATGACTCGGCGGAAAGAGATTCACCACCAAAGAGGAGCTCATCACCGAAACAGAGGCCTATTCCGAAGAACCTTCCGAAAACGTATTTTCGGATGGGATCAAAAAGTTTATCGAACTAAAAAGAGACTATATTGAGAAATAAAACGTATTTTTACCGTAAAAATCATTCCTTGTTCCATTTTTCACGAAATTATCAAACGGCTCTCATATAGAAAAATGACTGAGTTAACGTGTGGATACTGCCTAAAAATATAGTTTCCAGAAAAATGCGTGTAAAGTTTCTAGTAGGTACAACGTGAGCTTATGGCTAGTCACCCATTCCAACTCTGAACGATCTATAGCTAGCTATGGACACGGACCAAGCTTCGGAGTCAGCTGAGAGTAACTGAGATCAATTGAGAGCAAAGGCTTGTGTAGCAACACAAAACGCAACTGCAAAACAAAGACAAAAAGACAAGCACAGAAACAACACAGAAGCTTCAAATGTAGTGGTGCCAATACCTGTCTATAGCCGATAAACAGCCTTGACTTCTCAGCAAACAGCTTTTGTGAAAAGAGAGAATGCTCTTACGATGCATAAGAGAGAAGAGAACACGCGAAATTAATAAACAATGAAAACAAAAGAGAACGTTAGTGTTGTTTTCCCATTTTTGTGTTTTCTCTTGTTTCGTTTGTGTCGTATGAGCAGAACCTACTCTAATGCCGGCTTACAGGGTAAGGTAGATGTCATCAGTGTTAAAGCGAACATAAACCAGCAAATTTATTAGATAATTGCTTAGAGACATTAGAAGCCTTCTAGCCACAATACAATGCAGAAAAATCATCGGTTACGTGTTCTGTGCATTTACCACTGAGAATTTAAGAAAACTCTCGCATTTTAAACGTCAAATAAGCAAAATTTCTCTAGTTTTCATAACATTTCAGGTATTTTTATCAACCTCTGCTTGTTTGGCTGCTGACAAAAGAGTAACGAAACCTTTATCCCCGCAGGAAGCCTGCTCCCTCTTTCTATTTAGCTGCAGTCAACTAAGCCATTTTCAACCCCGAACAAGACAATAAAAATAATATTTCATGCCAATAAACCCAAAAAAAAAATAAATAATAATATTTCTAATAAAGTCTATTGAACTGCAAGGTATTGTATCTCCGGGTTGCAAGCAACTACAACGACAATGACAAAGAGCATGTGGCCGACTTGTGCCGGGCACAGAAAATTTAATTGACAGAGGATAAAGACATTATTGTTGTTGTTTCTACTTAAATGGCTAACCGAATGCTGCATTTTGCTGCAGTCAATAATATTATTTGCTGGACTCAATTATCCATTCCTTTCGTTTGGCATTATTTTAGTCATAAAACATGGCTGCTCTGCTCAGCTTCATTATAAAAGTGTCTATGTATCTTTCGAATTGACTAGAACTTTTTCTCTACAATTAAAACTGTGCATGACAATAAAAAATTAAGCTTTTTCAAAAGCATTAAAAGTTTATTACTTATTTTATTTAAATTGATGAGCTGTGGCTACACATTGAGACTACATCAATGCGTATCTGTCAGTTAAAGTAACCTCATAGATCTTAAGATATTTACTATTAAATAGCTTGTTGTTGTTGTTTGGCATAAATTTACATTTACAAAAACAAACAGACAAAAAAAAAATTACAGAAACAAATTCTAAATTGATCCACATCCATGATTAAACACAGCTGGTGGCGCGCGGCCAGGAAAAATGTACGGGTTGAATTGATGATGAGCAGGAATTTAATGATAATCGATGGTGAAGATGATGATGATGCTGATTATGATGACGAGATTGATTAAGAGGATGTTTGGCAAGGCAGGGTTTTGAGCAAATGATAGGGTTGTTGCGACAGAGGCGTTAGTGTGAGATTTCAGGCGGTTGTGTTTATTCAGTCTGCATGTTTTAGGTGCTCCTCTATTGTTTTGTGGTCCAGCTGTGTGAGCTCTACCTCGTAAATGGCACGTTTAATTAACATATCTTGATGAAAGCCTAAAAATATTTTCATATATTTAAATATCTGCTGTTGCTGCTGCTTAACTTAAGGATTTTTTAGTGGAAATTTATGCGGGCGTTACGGGCCACGTTGTAGCGTGACTAGGGAAAAGAGAGATAAATTAATTACACTTTGATTTTATTTATGAACCAAATTCAATCAGCGATAAACCCTAAAAAATGCATAATTAAGAGCCCCACTACAAAGGAAGAATGTAGAAAAAAATTGATAAAAATTTCCATTTTTCTTAAGGGTATTCATGAGATGTAAGTAAACTCTGAGTAAATGAAACCGAATGAAGCAACGTTCTAAGCGGATAATGAGCGAAGTTCTTGTAAATTGTAATGAGTTAAATCTATATATGTATATAAAAATGGTTGCATGTATGTATGTTTTTTTTTTTATTTTATTCGTGAAGGGGGAACCTTCAAAAGGCGCCACCATGCAGGTTGGAGTGTGCGATTCTTGCGATTCAGCGGTACCGCCGCAAAGCATGACTTCACAGGGCATGGGAATAGCACTAAGCTGAAAACTGGATGGCTAATGACAGTCGTTTAAGGTGTAAATATACGTGAAGTACTCTACTCAGCCTACTGTGTTTTTCGAACGCTCAACTCATCGCAGTTCTTCTGTTATACTTTTAGCGAGGGTACTGACCACTGACCAATTCGCTTCGCTTTTCAGCATTAGGGGCGCCAAGTTTTATTGTGTCACAGTTTTCCCGAGACTGTTCGAAGCCTCAAGGCGGGCATTATCGAACTTGGGGCACTCAAATAAAGCAAGGTTTGCATCTTAAATTGTATTTGAAGAGCAGTGTGAGCAGTATGGATTTATCGCGTGCTTAAATTTGATCAAGTATGCTCTGAAACACCCATGATCGCTCAAAATATGTGTCAAATAGAAGTTTACTGAGCCGTGACTTCTTTCGTATCAATCGGCTATATTCGGGATGAGCTGATATGTCCAGCCACTCTTCAGAGATCTATTCCAGCGGTCTTGCCACTTCAGCATACTTCTTTCTCTAGCAACTTTCTTGCAAATGGAGGCATTGTTATTGGCCGTCAGTAGCGTCTCATCCACGAGAAGGTCGATGGGTATCGAGGTTGCTAGGACTAATGCTGCATCTTCTGTTGCAAACTGTTCTGAAGGCTTAACACACCCTGAAAGCGCCGAGTCTGTAAACAGATTCAATACCTCGCCGGTAAGACTTCATCTCTATTGCTGAGGCCCATACCGTGGACCCATACATCACGATGACTAGTACTACATTAAGGAGTAGTTTCCTGCGCGCTTGTTTGGGGCCTCTCGTATTAGGCATTATCCTGGATTGGGACATACATGCGTCAAATGCTTTTTTGTGGGCATTCTGGAGATGCTGTTTGAATGTTGATCTGGAGTCAATCATTACACCAAGGTATTTTATAAATGGCTTTGATTGCACCACCGTCCCGTTAACATTGATGCTTGCAACTTCTATCTTTTTGCGGCTGCTTGTGAGTACCGCCTCTGTTTTATGTTCAGCAAATTCCCGCTGATAAAAGCCAGCTTTAGATAATGCCAATTGTAACACTACTGAGCGCCTCGACTTCTTCGAGGTATTTTGCAGTTGCCACAATCGCTAGGTCATCCACAAAGCCGATGATCTTGACGCCTGTGGGAACTGTGAGTCTAAGAACACCATCGTACATGGACCGATCCCTGAGGGACACCACCGGGGACGTTATACATCTTGATGCCTTCGTCTGTAGCGTAGCGTAGAATTCTTCTATTGAAGTAGTTTGCTATTACCCTAGAGAGATAGTGTGGAATTCCAAATTCTGCAAGCGCTTTCATTATATTCTCCCAGTTCGCGGAGTTAAAGACGTTGCGCACATCCAGCGTTGCCACGAGACAGTACTGCTTTGCGCCCTTCTCCCATCTTTTACCTTCAATAGCTTTCTCTGACATGTTTGCTACAAGATTAATGGTGTTGGATGTTGAACGTGGACTTTCGGAACCCAAACTGTTGATTCGAAAGTCCTCCTCTGGCTTGGATTGCTTCTTCAAGGCACTTGCACAGCACTCGCTCGAAGATCTTGCCTATCGTGTCGAGAAGACATATAGGTCGGTAGGCTGAGGGATCATCCGGAGAGCCGCTATCCTTTACTATAAGCACGAGCTTTTGCGTCTTCAATTGTGCGGGGAATATGCCATCTGTATGTATGTATGTATTAATGTGATTGTGTAGGTATGTCAGGGATAGACCACGAGACCGATAAACCAATTTTTATAAATTTTCCAGGGAAACTGTTTTAAGAGTGTTCCTTTGAAGTTTTCTGCCATACAAACCAATGGGGCGAGCATTGAACAAGGGGGCGTGGTACTTCCGATGCAACCCAAATTTGCGATATCGTATAGCTTTGAAATTAGAGGTCGCACAGCTGGATTTATTGCTGCATAGCTGGACGGAATTTAGTATTCGACCTTAATTTACAGGTGCAGTTCCACTGGTAACTTTAAAAGGCATTGGACGAGGGGCGTGGCACTTTTTAAGCAGCCCAAATTTTCGGTATAACTTTCGAACTATAAGTCACATATCAATAAAATTTGGTACGAACTTACTATTTAGTCGTGTCCTTCCTTCGTGGGGCAAAATTTAGCGAGCATTGAACAAGGAGGCGTGACACAACTCATAAAATCCAATTTTTTATATAGAATAGCTTTTTAACTGAATTTCGCAAAAAAATGAAACTAAGTGTGGCATTACTAATTGGCCAGGTCTTTCTTCTCGAAAACTGACACGGGCATTGTAAAACGGGGCGTAGTTCTGCCCATGGAAGCCAAATTTTCTATACAGAATAGCTATGGAAGTAAAAGTAAAAACATTGAAACTCGGAATGGAGTTAACACTTGATGCTGTCCTTCTAATAAAAAACTGGAACGAGCATTGGAAAAGGGTGTTTTTCTCCGCCCATACAAGCCAAATTTTTGACATCGAATAGCTTTGGAAGTAAAAGTCATAGAACATTGAAATTCTTAATGAAGTTAGCATATGTAGATGTCCTTCTGCTATAAAACTGTGACGGACATTAGAAAAGAGGGTGTGGCTTCGCCCATACAAGCCAAATTTTTGACATCAAATAGCTATGGAACTAAATGTCGCATAAGAATGAAACTCAGATTGGAGTTACTAATTGGCCAGATATTTCTACTGGAAAACTGGCAAAGGACATTAAAAAACGGGGCGTGGCTCTGTAGTAATAAATATTGTATATCCATTAGCATTAAGATAAATCCTTGGTGCAAAACTAAAAAATTTAAAAAATGTCTTGGTCACTCCGGAATCTCTTTTGCACTGAAACTCACAGATTGAATAGAGCAAATATCTTTTGGAAGAACAACTTTCATTTTATGAAGATTGCGTAAAATTGTATAAAGAACATTTTCGAGTTCATAAAATGTTATAACCTACACTCCATGGAAAAATTATACTTATGATAATGATACTCTGCCGTCGTCTCGGTACAAATTTTATCATATTCCATAAAAATTTATTATAATATGTATATTTCGTTTTACATATGAAAATTAGACATTCTGTAACAAAACAAATTCCTTTTGAAAAATCAATATAAGCATTTCCTGGAACCTACCAGAAAACATTTCGCTCATAACTGCGAACATTTTTCTTTATTGGCACAAGATTGTTGTCATAGGCGGTGCACTCAAAAAATAAGTTTATGAATATATATGAAAATCGAAGCTTCAGAATCTTTCTTCTCAGTAAACATTGACGAAGTTATATTCCGAAGCTTAAACGGGTAAAATACAGAGTCATAAATTTGACAGATGTCATACTTTGGTTTTTTAATATGTGATGTTCCTTAAGAAAAGGGACCTTATCTTCCCGGAATCAAAGTTCGCTCTTTTGCATTTCTTAAAATTATATATTATTTTGAACAAAAAGACACCTCAATCATCAAAAAATTTCTTAGAGTTAGCTTATTTATAGCATTTGAAGTTTAGCTTTTATTTATTTTTTTTAACAACAAAAAAGTACATTGATTTTTTAAGGGAGGTGTATTTGAGATTGGTCTACCAGAATATATTAAAAACGCGATTTAAAAAAAAACGAGTTACGTCTTTTCTTAGGCTTACACAAGGATGGCTACATATATTTCGGGAATGAATATTTATTCCCTTTTATTGTTATTCGTAATATTCTCCTTTATGAGAATTTGTCCAATATTTATCCCATTCCGCACGAAACGCCTCCAAAAGATAATTTCCGACTGCATCATCAGCTTCTTCTGGCTTGATAAATGTCTTGGTAAAGACTAATTCTTTGGCGCTTGTTTCTTTTCCTTATTTCACGCAACGCTTCTGGCAAACAAGTGGTTGTATACCATTCCGAATTAACCGTTGTAAGTGTCTCAAGTGGTATCATGGCTACCTGTAGCTCGTTTCTTTTTCTGAACTTTTTCTGACGTAACACTGTTTCGTTCCAAAATACTCACTTTTGCGAAAGCTAATGTTTCTGTAACTGATAAGTGAGTAAATAGTGGTCCATGATAAGAAAAACACACAAGCGAAAGGGAATATATGAAATTGCAAAAAGTTACAGAGGACTCTGTATGAAGTTGAACGTGGTTCTTCTACTTACTGATGTTGCCATGATATTTAATACACAAACCTTATCTACACATTTTTATCCGAGTATTCTTCAAATGCAGTTGATTATGTTATGATAGAAATTGTAACATGGAATCAATCTTATTATGTAAAATTTTAGTTTATATATTCAAAACTATGTTCATTGTAGTACATATAGTATTGTGTTAATAATATCTTCGTAGACATATTATTGAAAATGAATTGCATAAATAAGCAAAAACTTTTCTCACCATGTTTGAACATAGTGAGAACTTCAAGCGACTCGAGTCACAAATTTTAAGTTACAGAGACACTTCGGCTGTCACATTCCTAGGAAACTAGAATTGAAACATTCGAGACGAATCACCGATTTATCTCATTTTATTACAGAAACAGTGCAAGTGAGAATGACGTCAAAGTGAGAAAATCTGGTGAGAACTGCGGTGAGAAAAGTTACAGAAACGAGCAACTGATCAATTTTTTTTGAAGAAACAGGCGACTATATGCTTCGCAGTTCTTCAAGCTCAAACAATTTTTGGTAGAAACAGTCGACTGATGTTAACTTTCAGACTCATACGCATTAATCCATGATACGACACCACTCACGATTTTATATACGTCTTTCGAAGCGATCGTATTTCTTGAGCGTTTCCTTGCACCGAATCGACACAAGCCTTTTTTTGAGGGATTGTCATATTATGTGAAATCCAACGTGAACAAATCTTTTTCACCCATATGTGTTAATGTAACATGGTATGTATGCTGGTGGAAGTAATGTCCAGAGATGCCTCAATCTCACAGTAAGCAACAAGACGATCAAGCATTATCAGGTCGCGCACAGCATTAATTTTTTGTGGCACAGCAACTGATATTGGACGCCCTTCACGAAATTCGTCAGTGAGCGAAGTACGACCCCGCTTAAATTCTGTGTACCACCTATAAACAGAGGTTTTTGTATGGTGCTTCATCGCCAAAAGTTGAACTGAGTTCAGCAATGCACTCTTGTTGAAATAATTCACGTCGTAAGTTGTATACAATAATCGCACGAAAATGTTCATGTGTTAATGCCCTATTTTTTGCTTAAAATACAATTTTAAAAGCACTTTAAACAACACAAAAACGTTGTGAGTACGTATAAGCTAAGAAATATCACCAAAATTTTCCATCGGTTTGATTGGAATGACATTAGCGTTGCCAGATCCCGAAGTATAAGTAGCAGCCTAAGTAATGATTGATGTGACATAAGCGTTGGAAGATTCCGAAATTTAAGTAGCAGCCTGCATATATAAATTAGTTCAAGAAGAAATGCTCTCCAAAACAAACTAAACTAAATCAAAAGTTTTTTGTAAGGTTATCCCTTTCAGACCCGACGCTTATCTACTGAAAATTTTTGTATGATTTTTGGAATGTATGGTCTTTATATGAAATGAAAATATTCTCAATCTGCAACTTTATCTGAAACCCATTTTTTTTAGCAAAAAATGATTCAAATTTATTTGAAACATCAAAATTTATCATTTTTTTAGTTCAAATGCGTTAACTTCACTAGCTTTACACTTAAGTTTTACACTTTATATTTTTGTAATTGAAGACACAAATTACCTCTGCGACTCATTTTGACAAAACTTAAAAGTTTATCAAGAATTCCACGCGTGTTCAAGTAACGGTAAAGCGAATCGCGGAACAGTGTAAGAAACAAAAGTAAACAATAACAAGCACAATCGATTCATTTCGTTCTTTATAACATTCGTTAAATAAAAGTAGAAATATTGAAGATAGAACCCACCCGCACAAACGATGCATCACGGTCTGAAAGGGATATAAAAAATATTTCTCAGATAGTCGTACTCGTTATATTAGAGATTAGTAAGAAATACATATATATTTCTATCATATGGCATACTTCCATTTTGCATATTTCGAAAGTTTTAAAAGAGAATCATGTTCATGTTCATTATATTCCATAACAAATCGTTTTTATTACATCATTTCAGCCTGCCTAAATTTCCTCAAAAAGCGTGATGAAGACAGCTTGGTCTTGCGTGACGTAGTTGTGCAAAAGGGTGCAACTTTTTAATTATCTCTTGTCATAATCCATTGTCTTATCCTTCCTGGTCTTAGCCTAACCTAAGGTCTTTTATTATTTTTGCCCAGTGTAGCTGCTGCTTTTGTTGTCCTTTGCTGTGTGTGTCCTCTTCAACTCCAACTCTGCTGCTATTGTATGGCACATTATGTTATTTTTGTAAATATTTGCGCACATCGCTGACTTTTTTCAGTCCATTTAATTTCAATTGATCTCAACTCATTGCCGGTCTATAAATATTTATGCTGAATCAATAAAAAAAAATAAAAACAAAAAAAAATAAATGCCATAACGAAGAAGATTTTTGTATGTAAAAGTTTGTGGTTTGATGTTGCTGTTAATGCTGCTGCTGCTGCAATGTTATTAATATTTTATTTTTTTTTTTTTTGGATCCTGATAATAATGAATTTTTTGCTCTTTGTTTATTTATTTTACACTTCATTTGAGCGAAAGAGTTTTTGTTTTTTCTTTGTTTTTTTTTTTTATTTTTCTTTAATGTGGTTAGTGCAGTCATTGTTGGTCAAATTGGCAACATTGAAAAGTGCGTGTGTTGAGCGTGTGTTAGTGTAGTATTTATTTGTGTGTGAGTTTAATTGCGCGATTTGCGCTTCATTAACTTTTTGCAAAAAATAATCATGAATTTTTTGATAACAGCGCTACAGAATCAGAGAAGAAGCAGCATTCAATCAATTAAGCAGCTGTGCTTGATTTTGAATCCTTAAAAAAATTGTGTCCTGTTTGTTATGTTAAGCCTTAAAATTAACATTTGTGGTTATATTTTTTAATTGCGCAACATAGGCCTGAGAAATTCTGTGCTTTTGTGAAATCGATATCATGAGATAAAATTGTGTCGAGCAACTTCTCTCCTTCTCTCTGTCTCTATAACATGCATGCGTGTGTTCTGCATGATGATATCGCTTTCATTATGGATGTGCCGTGCTTCTGTTGTTGTAGTTTTGGCTGACCAGCTGGTAGCGTTAGCATCTTCATAAATAAAATTAGAAAAAATCCTAAATCTGCCTAATTTGGCTTCAATATATCTCTCACACCGCATTAAAATCTCAGCATTATATCCCTCCATATTATCATTTTTTTTTTTAATTACTTGCCTGTCGATTAATAAATGTCAACATTTATTTTCAATTTATTCCAAAATCGGCCCAAAATTTCAAACAACTCTTCGCACGAATTTCCCCAGAGTATCAACTGCTAGCAGCGGCAGCAACTGTTTTGTTGCAATACAAAACGAACAATAAATTCACGTGCTCTGTGAATCAACAACTGTCAACACGCATGGAGCTGTCATGTTTTGACAGCTTTAAGGTGGGAATTTTATTATTTTCCACTCTCTGAATTGAGTGTGTGCTCTCGCGTTATGCGTGGAGTGTGAAGAAAGCAGCTACACATAAATTTTACTGCTAGCAGCTGCTACTAAATTTTTATTTAGTATCGATATTTTTGTGAAGGTACATTTTTTTTTAATTGTTGTCAACACGCTGCCAGATTTTTTAAGGTGTGAAATTTTTGTTGTCTAATTTATAAGACCGAGCACTACAATTTGTCGATTATGTTCCAAATTAAGACAAAAATATTTAGAATTATATTGACTGCGTATATGTCAAGTAATGTCTCTCTTAATAATGTCTCTGTTAAGATCGACCGAATTTAGGAATTTTTAAATTTATCCAGAAAATTTGATGGAAACATTTTTGTTTAGTTATGAAATTAATTAACGGCTGTATTCATAAAAAATGATGAAACTTTTATAAAACCTTCATAAGAAAAAAATCGAAAAAAAATTCAAAAACATTATTCATAAACGTTCAATCGCGTTAAAAAATCTCTTTTAAATGCGTCATAAATGAGAGAATTTTAAAAATGGTTGAAACCGTCAATAAATCCTCGAGAAAGCATTTTTATTTTTTTTTTCTCATCTGAGCACAAATTTTGTCAAAATTATATCAAATTATTTCAAAATATATCAAAAACCATAGTATAATAATAGAGGTAGATGCAGCGCTGATTCTGCTCTCTTCTTCATTACTGCCGATATTGTCAAAATCAGCTGTGGCGAATATGTACTTACTACTACACTTTTGTTGTTGTGTAGTTGTGCTCCCTACTTGCAGTTAATAGTTTTTGTATTTAATTTTCAATGATGTTTGGCTCAGAGATCTGCAATGAGTACTAATGAAATTAGTATACTTAAGTCACGAGCCATGACTATTGGAGCAAGTGTGTACTTATACCAACTCTACAAAATACTTTGACTCATTCCCACCAAACCCAAAAAAATACCCATTGTACTTCTACACACCAATTCTTGCTTTCTCTTGTCTTTTTCATAGCTTCGATTTTTTATGAGTTGTCAACTTCGTTTTGACATTTGCGGCAGTATACTCTCATCTAGCGAGTTTACATCTATAATTATGCCATGTCAGAAACAAACAAAATGTCAAAAAATTCTTGAAAATGTTTGTTTATAAATGATAGGATTTTTAAAAATGACTGAAACGTACTGTAAGCTCCTCATAAAGCATTTTTAAAATTATTTCCTCTCATTTGAGCACAAATATTGTCAAAAATAATTGAAAATATTTCATTTAGAAACTAACATTTAGAAAATATGTCAAAAAATTCAAAATATATAAAAAAATTAATAAAAAAGAAAACAAAAACAAGAAAATTTATCAAAACATTTCAAAATATTCATAAAAGAAGATAATAAAATTTTTTTCAGTGCAGGGGGTAGCTTCGAAAAACTTTTGATGTGTAAATACCAAAATGTTGACCAAATTGTGACAAATAAATAAAAAGTCATTGAATTTATCTAATCCACAAACCATTATTTACACTCTTCCCACTTCAAATCGAAAGTGTTCCTATTTTAATTGCAAAGAAGCTACGACATGTTTATGAATAACAAAATTTCAAAAAGACTTTTAACATTAAAAAGCTTTTTAACTATTGAACGTTTTAATGCTATTTTAAAATATGTATTTTTATGAAATAGCGTTGATTTTAGAGTCTTTGATTTGACTTTGACGCGTGCAAAATTTTAAATAGTCAAAACCATGACTAAGGAATGTTTCTGCCTATAAAGCACTTTTGGGGCTCTTGTACCCTGACTTGAGGGTAAAAAATTTTTACAAAATGGTCATCATCTGTAAAGAACCTACATAAACACTGTTAATAGAAATGTTTGTGTGAAAATAACAATTTGCATATAAAGGGTATCGTGGCGTCCGTGGCGTAGTTGGTAAAAGTGCGTGGCCGCTTTGTCAACGAACTTTGGAGACCCAGGTTCGAACCCCAGCAGCGACAGAAAATTATTTGAATTAAAATAATTTTTCTGTACGGCCGCCACCTCTCTGCAGACAATGGCAAACCTCAGAGAGTAATCAAAATGCCATGTAAAGCAGAGAGTTCGACAGCTAAGCCACCACTGTACACATAGGGAAAAGCTAGCTTACAATGTTTGTTCAAACAAATGCATGCATTTAAAAATTAGAACAGAGTTTTAAAAAGAAAGATATAGCTGTTCTTGAAAGAAATTGAATTATGTTTTTCTGTGAACAACACCACTTGTAAATAGAACAATTTTTTTCATTTTAAATTCAATTTTTTCTATCAAAAATATTTTTGTCTGTTATCAAAGTAAATCCACAAATTAGATTGACAAAACTAACATTTCTATGTTAACAAAAGTTCTTTATCGACTATTATTAACAATATTCTTGCTCAGCTAAAAACAATTTTCTTTTAAATATGGAAGACTTTTTTGGGTGTAATACCTATTTTTGACAAATATGAGGTGAACTCACATATACAAGACGTGATTGCATAAAAAATTGGAGAAGAAGCATTTTTAGCTGTCAAAATCAACAGAATTCACAATAGAAAAGAAGTTTCCCATCTCATTATCTCTGATGTAAAGCTTCTTAAGAACGAGAACATTCCGTTCATCGCCGTTCGAAGTCGGCGTTAAGCATGTAGGTCCGGTTTCTCGGTCAATTGTGTACAAACTTAATAACACGCACAACACAATTGATCATAAGACGCTAGGTCAAAGTCCTTTCAAGGGCTGAAATGGCCAGTTATTTATTTTTTTTTATTTATATAAGGGGTATTCATGATTTGGTGTATTTGTTGTATAGTTTTTCAAAAGTATACAACTTATATTGAAGAATGTCTCAAATTTGTAGAAAATTAGAACTTTTGATATTTAGAATATTCTACACATGTTTCACTTGATTGCCCCTTCCCTCCCATTAATCTATCACCCAATTTCGAACCAATGCAGACTAGACTGAATAGAAATTACACCTGAAATCCTTGGTTCAAAGCTAAAAACAAATTTTTTTTCTGTCTCATTCACATATTCATAATTTTGACAGATATGATTTTTACTTGACCGCATTTTTTTGTCACATGCGTATGTGGTGTCTGCATATCACATACACACGATACACATACATAAGTCACAAAATAAAATACTTTACTTTTAAAAATTTGAATTTTAAAAAATGTTGTTTTTGTTGATGTCAATTTTTATTTATCAAAAATTATTATTATTAAAAACGATATCAAACTTGAAGAGTGTAAAAAGAGCCATTTAAGCAGATATCGAATTAAAATATTGGTCTTCAGAATTAAACGGAAGTGACCTTTGAAAACGATATAACAAAAATTATTACGAAATTACGAATTTCAATTAAAAATTAGAATTTTGGATAATTAAAACACTCAGGGGTACCCCTTATAAATGCAAGCCTTTTTGTTTAAAGGCTTTTTTCATATTTTTTCTTATTAATTTGTTTATATAGGCAGCAGAAATAACTTATTCTTAAGAATAAGTATATAAGAAATAACTATAACTTATGGAATTATACGGCGGGCTTGGTATGACGCCATTCTTATCAGAGTATTATGGTTTTAGGAATTTGAAGTCATGGTATTGTATGACGGTATGGTTTGATGAGTTAAGTATGATGGGTAAGATAGGATGATAACAGAACATAACAAGTTTGATAAGAGGGTATTGTATGAATTATATGTTATGATGATAATATTTTATGTTATGATGATAATGTTTTATGTTAAAATTAAATGGTATAATGGATTCAGTTAAACCGTAAATAGTTACCGCAGAAAAAAAGCACAACAAAATATCTTCACCTCAACTTAAAAAAATATGCAACTTCATATGTAGCAAAAATAACAAATTTTTCACAACATATTAAAGAAAATTTGCATAAAAAGAAATCGCATAAAAAAACACCGCACAAAACAGATTTGACTGTATAGTACGATGGTATAGCATGGTGGGTATAGTATTGTGAATATAGTACATTAAAATTATATTATGGGAGTAGTGTTGGGTACTTAATGATAGCATTGTCATGCTTTGACTTGTATAATAGAAATTGTATGATAATTATGGGTCACATGATATCACGCGATAAGTGTGATATGGTATTGTATTATCCGACCTTTTACCTGCTTGTATGAGAACTAATTGTGTTCAATTTCACTTAACTTCAGATTTATAGTGTCACCAAATAACTCTTAAACTAGCTTGAAAAGTTGAGGACTGAGGGAAGAGTTTAAGTTTGTATGCGCTATTACTTAAAAATATTGCTACTCAACAAGAACTCTTTTACTCTCCCAACTTTGTTGCTGTCCAACTTTTTTGAGTTATCCAACAGCAACTTCAGTGAAATTCTGCAACTTCTAGTCAATGTTTATAATTTAAAATATAAACAAATTGTACAAACTTTGTCTAAAGTTAGAAAAAAAATTAAGTTATAGTTTTAGTTCTGTGTTGATTAATTATGACAACAAAGTTTCAAAGTTTGCTCACAGTTTAAACTCACAAAAGTTATTATGGCGCGCCTTGGATAAAGTATGGATGATTTTTTTGCCTCTTATGAACTTAATTCGAAAATAGAGTTATGGGGAAAACAATTAGTGTTTGACTGGCAAAAACAAAAAAAAAAAACAAAAACCTTTAAAGATTAAAAATTGAGTTTAATTTCTTTTAAGTCTATGGAGTTTATGAAAAACTTATTTGTGGCATTCAGAAGTTTACAAATGTTATACTAACTCGCATGTTTGCATGAAATTACTATAAAAATAAACTTGAAAAATTGAGTAGCTTCCAAAATTTCGCTTACTTCTAGAGCACAAACGTTTGATGTAAACATTTTTCTGTTTATTTATAGCGACAACATTAATTTTTGTTTTATGATGAAAGTGCTTTTGTCGTGTGTGTCACAAAAATAGAAAAATAAATAATAAGAAAAAAGTTTAATGGGACAAGCCTAGAGAACATTTCTGGGTCAAACATTTGCTAAAGTAAAATGCACGGTCGGTCACATTAAAAAGCTACGAATGGCAACACCCGTTTATTAATAGTTCAAGTCGCATGGATTTGAGAATGAAATAAATGGCAACTAAAATGAATGTCATGATTGACAGCGAGAGCTAGAGAGAGAGAGAAAGAGTGCGAGTGAGAAAAAAGTGCTACATAAAACTAAATGACAATGAGTGAGAGTGGGTGAAAAAAAGCTCATTATAATTAAGAAGGTCGTGTGGCGTTAATCATAGATAAATGTATGTAGATAAAGCTAACAGGATGATTACAAAAGATTAATAAAGAAATATTATATTAAATACAACATTATGCATTATGGGTATTCATGGAGATGAGTATTTCTGAAAATGTCAAAATTACTTGGATTTATATGGGTATGAAAAGCTTTCGGGTAGATTAAAATAAGCTTTAATATAAAGGGTTATCCTTTTTCGCATTCGGTAAAATAGTTAAAAAGTTCGTTTTACAAATAGTCAGAAAGTTCAAATAACAACAAATATTTGCTATAACAAAGTTGTATTCCATAAAATTTAGTGAGAATTGATTTTGTTCTAATCTATTTTGTTTTTATTTTTATATATAAAAAAAAATGTTTTTTTTTGCTTTTTAATACCTAATTTCTTTCTCTCTATACCGCATATTTGCGTCATTACTATTGACCAGCAGCTCGTGGCATAACCTTGGGAATCACTTAAATGTTGTGACAGTTATTCGACACCAATTAGCCCCACCAACCAACCAACCAAACAACCAACATAAATGTGCATGCCTTGCACATTCCAACGACTTGTTGTCAGTTCATTCAACAACAATTAAAAAATCGACAAAAAAATTTTGTTTTTGCAGTGAAAACGATCGAAAAAATATAGTTCAATGTTAAATTAATGCAAGGTTTGATTACAACAAAAAGTGAAAAAAGAAAAAATTGTATTATTTTTCACTGTCACTTAAATGCTGCATGTAAGGCAATCGCACCGCTTCCGCAGAGTCAACAAGTAAGTGCTTAATTGATTGGCGTAGAATTTCAGTGATGCATGATGAGGGGTTTTGTTTAGAATAAATGGAATTTAGAAATTTGAGAAAAATTTTGGAAAAGAATATTGGGAAAATGTTAAAGTTTTAAAGTCTTGAAAATTGTTTGAAAACGCAATCATTGAAATCTGCCATCATTATCTTGCGTAAATTGTGCCAGCGAGTAGACGGACGCATATGCAAATGCAGTGAATAAACTTCCAGCTTTAAAGCCCTAACCAAAATAGACGAAACGAGACGATTGCAACTTGCCGAACGTTTGCAATTGTAACGTCTGTTTTGACATCTAACCCAAAATGAAACGAGTTCCTCCAATCGTCTGAAAAAAGAAGAAGACTACCTGCACAGCTGTTGTTGACGAGTTGGGACGCTAAAAGTTCGGTTATTACGGAACAGAACGTCTCGTCAAACCGTTTCGTTTAGTTTCGATAAGTTTACGTTTGCTCATTTTGGGTTACAACATTGAAATGCATTTAAGCGAACATTTTGGTCTCCACTCGTTACGGAGCAAATCGTCTATTTTGGTTAGGCCTTAAGCCGGGAGTAGAATGATTGCGTATGCGCTTGCTTCCGTCTTCTCGCTGGCGCAATTAGATTCGAAATGCACGAAAGCTTATGGTAGTGAGTAGAATGCTGACAGGCATTGACAGTTGAAAATATTTCAACTTTTTTTGGGTAAATTCCGCTTTTTTTTTGACAGAAAATTTACAGCTCGTTACAAATAGCGAACACCAAAAACAAAGAAAAGAAACGAGTTTATTCTTTGAAATTTTCAGGGATGACCCTTTATCATGAATTTTAATAAATAAATCTTAAAATAAGTTATTACTTGTTATTTTTGTTAACATTCCTTGTTTCATGCTTATGGTTAGTAATTTATATTACTAAACATCAAAATATTTTCAAGATCTTAGCGTGAATACGCCTAAAATTGAATTTCAAGAATAAGGAAAACGTTCAATCATTTTGTATCCCTTCATTAAGCGCAAGCTCCAAGCGCAATAACATATTTCATTGAACGCCTAACATATTTTGTTGAGTAAATTGCGCCAGCGAGTAGACGGACACAAACGCATACGCAATCATTTTACTCTCGGCTTAAGTTCGTTTGTACAAACCAAGGACTCAAACCATAGCTTGGTAAATTTAGTTATTTTTGCTCTCGTTCGTTTTGTTCCTACTCGCTGCAAAATCAATTGAACTTAAATGAACTAAAAGAACGAGAAACACAGAACTAGTTCACATAGTTCATGAGTGGGAATCGTTCAATTGAACTAGTTCGTTCATGAGCTATGCAAGCCTAGTTGATTAGAAATGAGAAAAATGCCAGCGTGCTGCCATTGCATTCCAGTAAAACATCAATGAAACCCAAAAACAAAAATATCATCCTAAATTATCGCATGTTAAAAAAATTATATGGCAAAGATATCTCTCTTTTTTTCGGCCCCAATCAAGATTTTCGATAGAGATGACGATAAATTCTACTACGATGTTCACTTAGTCTCGTTTCGAGTTTATTTTTATTGTCACACAGTGTAATTTTTTCTTCGAAATGCTCCATAATAATGCAAAATATATTTATCTCAGACGGGCACTGCAGTACATTCAAAAAATATTATGTGCATTCCATTTAAAACATCAAATAAAGCACAAAAACAAAAATATTATCCTAAATTATCGCATGCTACAAAAATTATATGCCAATGATATCCCACGTTTTTTCCCAAGAGTTCATAACTGTTAAGTCTACATCTTTATCTCAGAATTGACCACGATTAACTTACTTGATTATTTATGTTGTTACCAAAGCTTTTTTGTTGTTGTTGTTGTTGTTGTTGTTGTTGTTGTTGTTTTCGTTTTTGCGGTTGACAACTTTGTAAATTTGTTTATTTTCCGATAACTTCCAGCTTGATGAGTAGTTTATGTTTTCTAGTTGTTTTAAATTGAAAAATGAATTCGCTGAAGTTGTTTTTGTTTATATATGCATCCATTCTGTATTTGTTGTTTATTTGCTTACTTTTAAGTCTCATACATAAATTAAAGCTAAGCTGTATTTATTTTTGCAAAACGTGATATTTGTTTATATTTCGAAGACTAGATTTTTTTTGGCGCGAAAACATAAGCGAACGTTACTTTTTGAATGGCTGACACGTTTGGAGAGTGCTACAAAGCAAAAACAAAAAAAAAAACGTAATAGGAAGAGCTTATTTTGTTTATTAAGAAAACTAAGAGAAGTTGCGCTGCCGACGTAACACATTCTATATGAAGCACATTTTTTTATTCTTTATTTTCAGAACGCTCTAAATTCACGCTAATTTAATTTTTTCCTTTTTCTTTCTTTTCAGGTGAGTTATCATGAATTCAACTGTTAACTACGTAAGTTTTTATTAAAAAAAAAAATAACAAATAAATATTTCAAGTGATTGAAATGCAACTAAAGTACTTCAACATTTGAAAGCAATGCAAAACGCATTTGTTGAAAAATTTCATTACAATGCAGTAAAAATTCTTATCTAATATGACAAATTGATTTATTTAAAATTGCACAAATGCTATTGTCCTGTTGTCATAACTGCACCGGACAACTCCAATTTCTTTCATACTTTGCATCAAAAAATAGACTTAATTGCACAATTTATTCCCGGTAGTAAAATTTAATTACATCCACAAATTTTATAAATAGCTCTAATTAAATATAAATTCAACTCTGCATAAAATTTCAATTAAATTTTAGTTTCATGCTGTTATATAATTTATCAAATTAGTTAATCCTGCCAGCAACATGGAAAATAACGAAAAAATGCTTCATAAAAATTTAATGAAAATTTAATTAATTTTAAATATATTGTGTAGAATTTGATCACAATATTTTTTGCCCATGCAGCACATTATTTTAATGTTCATTTTGCATTGTTTTGTTTAGAGCTACTGAATATTTTTCCAGTGGCTGGTTTTAGATATTTTTTTTTTATTTTTTTTTTAGGGAGCAGAAAAAATAAATAGTTGAATAAATTAAATGAAATGTTTCAAAGCTATTATGTTTCGGAATTTTTTTTTTAACAAAAAGCAATCTAAATACTCGCAAAACTAATCCAGGCTCAGGGCAGCCTTAACTTTTGAATATTTTAAAAGAAAATATCATCTATTCGTTATAGCTGAGACATAATTTTCTGTGTCACATAACATAAATATTGCACTTAGCATAACTTTTAACGATATTTTAAAAAAAAACATTTCAAATTGAGCTAAAAGGTAACAAATCAATTGCATGACAGAAAAGAAGTCGCAGTTTTTAAAACAAAAGACACGGTCAAATAAATCTCAGTTTTTGCATTTAAAAAATTGCATGACATAAATCTTCCTCCTTAAAAAATATTTCAAAATTTTACATCTCCATCTACTACATGCAATCATTAATTTTTATAATATTACTGTTATGTAAAATTTATCGCATGCTATAATATGTTGGAAAATGTAGAATGTAATAGAAATGAACATCACTATTGAAATAAATCAGTAAGTATCATGATATTAATAATTCTCAAGGAAAATATATGAAAGCCATTTCTCGCAAAAAGCATCTTCTAAAAAACTTTTAGAATATATCGCCCATTTCACATTGGATTGTAATATCAGTTGCACTGACCGACAATCTTCGGTTTGGCTCAAATTTTGTTTTAAGATTGGTTTATTTTTTACGAAACCAAATCCGGAGTTTGAGATTTGACGAATTTTTTTCGCGGACCCACAGCCATGCGAATGCCAAAATATGATATATTTTGAGACAGTGTAGCTCAGTCAATTTAAATGCGATTTTCGTAAATAGGGTATCATTAGAAAGGTTATTTGATATTTTTTAAGGGAAAAATATAAAACTTTTGAAAAAATTAACCCTTTAAGAGCACATCTTAATTTTATATCTTTGGAAAGGTTATAGAAAATAAAAAAACAAAAAAAATGAAAATAATAAAAATGAAAAAATTATAGCGCCTGTTATTGGCATGGTATTACACTTGAAAATCAAGAATGGCTTAGTTTATTGCAATTTTTTTCAGAAGTTTTATATTTTTTCCTTAAAGTAGATAAAATAGCCTTTCCAATGATAACCTATTTACGAAAATCTGATTTAAATTACCACTGAGCCACGTAGCCCTATTTTGGCCACGAAAAATGGTTCTACAAATTCATGACTTCGTATTTAATTTTATAATCAATAAACCAATCCAAGAAAAAAGTTTTAGACAAGTCGGAGATGATCAGTGCAACTGATATTACACTTCAATGTGGTATGGGCGGTATAACTTAATATCATGAAACAAAAATTACATCACTTAATATATTATGACACAAGCAGAAGTTCAAATATATGTAATGAAACAAACATTTTATTATGTAAAATATCACGACATAAATATATGTTATGACCAAGATATGAACAGATATTAGTAACAGTTATAAAAAATATAAATTACAAAAACAAAACGCATGAATCAAAATTAATCAAATTCACAGAACGCATTTCTCAAAAGATTATAACGGATACGCCATTAAAAATTGCATAACATATATCGCATCCTTAGAATATACTGCAAAATATTATAACACTATTTCTAGAAGCAATTCTATATTTTTATATCTAGTATTATAGAATATATACATGAAAATATTGTATGCTATAAACTTTGTAAAGTGTAAAATGATTCGTTCCTTGTTTTCAGTGCATACAGTACATATTCGTTTAAACGCACAATTTTTTTGGAAAATATTTTACAGTTTTTTTATCAGTTATAAACTAAACTCTTATTTTTTCTTTGTTTAAAATAAAGAATTGAAAATCACTTTGCATCGTATGTTTTTTATATATAACACATAAAATAAATGTTATATTTATATATAACAAAATGAACACTTTTTAATGAAAAAAACAAGAAAATAAATATAAACTAAGATGCATCTTCGTTTAAACGCATTAACATTTTTCTTACATTATCTAACAATTTAAATAAAAACAATTTATGAATTTTAATACTTGGTAGGTCCACCATTTTTCAATTCAACCTCATATAAACGATTGGGCATGGATTGGACAAGTTTTATAAGCTCATAATTCAATACATACTTCCAGGCTCTTTTCAAAGATAGTTTTAACTCAAGCACGGTGTCAAACCTATGTCCTTTTGCGATAAACTTTTGCCACGGTGTCAAACATATGTCCTTTTGCTTTTTTGCCATAAATTTTACGGGAAATGCACCCCCAAAGGTTCTCCATGGGGTTCAGATCGCCACTACAAAAGTGGTATGTTGTGTTCCTGGAACCACTGCTTCGTAAACTTCGAAACATGGATAACGGCGTTATCTTGTTGGAAAATACTGTCTTCATCCATTTTTTGTTTTTTTCATCCAATAATACGTATAACAACGAATTCATTTTCGGTGGAACAAAGCAAATATTTGCCTTGCCAGAAGCCGAAAACGCTGCCCATACCATAACGCTACCGCCACCAAAGTTTCGTTTTGGCATGCGTACATCGTTATTTCTTAAATCGTGTCAATAACATGCGTACGAGTCTGGAACATTCAGATTGAATTTTTCTTATGAGAGAACACAATATTGTCCTACTTCTTAGTCCAGTGAATGTGGTTGCGTGCAAATGTTAAGCGAGCTTCTTTATGTTGTAACTTCAATACGGGCTGTCACCTGGGCTTCTTCCACTTTACGTTTTCTGTTGTGCGCAATATGTAGGCAAGGTGCCATCACTGGAAGCTTAAATTTATTGTTGATCTGAGTGCCATTTAAATAATTTATTGTACCTTCCATTTTTATTTGATATTTTTGGCGGCTTAAAAAGTTTTGACTCCTCTTTATAGGTTTCTTAACGCCGTAATTATTACCTTTCTTTAAAATCAAACGAATTACTTCCTCAGATCGTCCAATTTCCCAATTTGAGTAGCCTTCTTTGTGGTACAGCTTGACTTGAAACTTTTCTTCATCGCGTAGGTAACTGGCCTTTGGCATAATGGTTGCAACTGTAATATAACGACTTAAAACTGAAAATTATAAATTTAATGTAACTCAAATAATAAAAGAAATATCTAGAACTCACCAATTTTTATTTTTTGAGGCAAAGAATCGTAATGATTTAAAAATATTAAAAAGGTAGTTCACTTAGTTGAAGACTTTTTTAGTTGGCAAAATAACTTCATTGTTTAGAGACAGTTCGTTTTGCTTCTGAAAGACGTCTGTCTATCTTCCTGTGAGAACTCTCCCATCTTACTGATAAATTCTTACGAAAACTTCGCACTTTCTCTTTCAACGAAGCTGATTCCTCATTAGAAACATTGCCGTTTTCAACTTGACCAACCATTAAAATTTATACAGGTCAATTGCAAAAAAAACGTACACTAAGAGGTTTTCATGTTTTGTTTTTAAAGTTTTTTAAATTTTCCCGTTAGAATAGTCAAATTGAGTAAAAATTAATGGAGAATTTGAAGTTGTTGTTAGGCCCTGCAAAAAATCATTTTTTCTATGGTTTATACGATTTTTCTATTGAACGTCACACAGCAGATATACGAGAAAAATCACTAAAAATTTGAAAAACGTTATAAATCAAAGCTTACTGTGATGTTTGTTAATTTATTTAATCAGTTAAATCAGCTTTTGCAAAAATCGGCATTTCAGTTACAGAAATAATAATTTTTTACCAAAAATACGTACATACTTTACAATTTTAACGGGAAAAAATTAAATTTTTTCTCCAAAAAGATTTTAACATAGAGGCTATTTTTAAAGTAATAGACTTACAGCAATAAATAATAAAAAACTGTTAAATAATAAGCAATTTCAGAAAAAACAACAGGGTGACGTTCAATACATTTTGTGACGTTCAATACATTTTGTTGCGCTTAACCAAATAATGTAAATCAAATTGGGAATTTAACAAAAATCAGGTTTATTCTTTAAAAAAAAAAACCAAAAGTAAATATAAAGTATATAATTCAGCTATACATAAAATTTTCATCCAATTTTTTTTTCTTTACTTTTTTACAAAACATTAAAAAATTCAATAGCTAGTTGAATTTGTATTGAAAATTTACTAAGACTTCACGTTTTACAATATAACTTCTGAACCCTTTAAAACCACATTTTTATTTTGAATCATTGGAAAGGTATAACCTAACGTAAAAACGTAAGAAATGAAAATTATAAAAAAGAAAAAAATTATAGCACGTGTTGCTGGCATGGTATTAAACTTAAACAAATTAAGAATGAGTCAACTTATTGGAATATTTTCAAAAATTTTGTACTTTTCCTCAAAATAGATTAAATAACTTTTCCAATGATACTATATTATCGGTAATCGGTCTTAAGTTGATTAAGCTACGTTGTCTCAAAATATACCCTATTTTGGCCGCGAACAATTAAACAAAAACAAAAAGCAAAAATCAGGTCAAAGTTATTCCTTTTCAATCGTTCCTTGTCTAGCTTTATTTTTTCCCGATATCTTCGTTAACTTTGCTATTTTACTCTTAAATATACAAAAACGAAATACAAAATGAATACTTCAGCCGGTGGTGTGACATATCTTAAAAGTGACGTTCAATACATTTGCCACTTTTTAGTAATTTTTCTTGGGAATTTTAGTTTGCAAAAATACGAAAACAAAAGAAATTTATTAAAACCTATGAAACAATGATTTTAAACTTAGATTTTTTTATTTACTATTTTTGCTTTAATAACACTCCGCGTGACGTTCAATACATTTTTACACGTACTTATCATGATGAACTGAAAAATTTACTCTAATATTATATAATCGTTTTAATTTTTAGAATTTCGTGAGAACGAATCTCTGCCCTTTCTTAATATAACTTTCTTGGCATCTATACCACACCTAAATTAAAACTAACGAAGCGTAAAAAAAAGTGACGTTCAATACAACGCGCGGGGACTAAATATAAATCGAAAGCCAAATTCGCGATGACATTGTTTTGAGAATAACAACAAAATAATACATAAGAAATAAATGCTATCATTACAAAACAGTTATTATTTGTTATATTTTTGCGTTGTTTTCAACTTTTTTTTCACGTTTTTCATCAAAAAGTGTAACTGGGGACACATGTTTTTGTATTAAGCGAGTAGGAGAGAGAGCAATATAACATTCTTCAAAACAAATATGCAAACAATTTTAGGATTCTGAAAAATATATTTTGTTAATAAATATTCTTCATTGATCACTTTCTCATGTTTTATTTGGTTTTTTATTTTTATTTTTACCTAAAAACAGAGTTAAAAAAGCGGGGACAAAAAAAGAGCGTTTTGTATGCAATTGACCCATACAGCAGCATTCTTCTCCTCTTTCCTTTGTTCATCGAACGAAACTTTCGCATGTTCACTTGAGAGGTTGCCTAAGAAAAACTATATATATTTCTCAATAAACGTAAAAAATCGCAACATGAAATTGACGAACTAATCTCAAAATTCTTCACTGTACACGTTTCTGATAGTCTGTCTAAACACGGCGAAAAACCGCCAAAATTCATTTTTAAGAGAAAGACTTTAACTATAGGTTATGTCAAAAGTATGCGTTTTTTTCACCAACAGAATACTTTTTAACAAAATCTTTCTCTTAAACTATTAAGAACTTACTAATTATTTAAAACAACTTAAAAATTCGACAAAAAACACTGCGTATACCGCGTTCAAAAAGTTGCTCACAAACAATGACTTTGACAACCTGCTAAGCAGTCGGCGTTTCTTTTTTACAAAAACCAAACTTGCCGTTATTTGATCTGATGTTTTCTTTATCAAATACCATCAACAAAAAGTGTATTCTTGGACGTGCGAATTTCTTGCCACGAAAATGAGTCAAATTTCCTATAGAGCTCTATTGCGGACTATTGATGAACTCTTTAGCTGTTGACGAAGAACTGAACCACCAGGATATATTAAAGCACCGACAGTCAGGAACCCTGAAAAACAATTTTGGTGTATTTATCAAGAAACAATTATCATATCTGATAAGGCCCACCTTATGCTTATATCATGATAGAGAAAATTTCGTTTCCTAATCTTTGACAATGTCTTAATAAAATTATCAAACATAACATTAACGAGCTTTGCTTACATCTTCGACAATTTCTTAATAACTTTAGCAAACATGACTTAAGTGAATAAACACACTTACTATAACTTATAAACTAATAACAACAGCAACAAATCATGCCTACAACATAATATCAGCAATAAACATAGACTTCCTGAATAAAGCAGGCCGCAAACAGCAAGGAAACCCTACAACATAACCTAGGCAATCTAGAATGTCAGAGCTGTCACTCATGTTAAACTATTATTATTGCTATCACTAGCAACAAAAACAACAACAACAACAACAACAACAACAACAACAACAACAACAACAACAACGACAAGTAATGCACCCACTACAGCCACGAAGACAAAGCCAACAAAGTCAACAACCTTAAAGCACGAACAACAAAAAAAATTATCAAGTATGTTGTGAACATTTAGGAGTTTCTTCCTATGAGAATGGGTTAAAAAAAAGTTTATGATGATGACTAGCACCGCTGACAACCAGCCAGCCAGCCATCATGTATATCATCAGCGCCGTCGTCACCATCATGAAAAATGCAAAGCTTTCCTTTTCACTCACGCTTGCTTTCTGTGCTGCGTCTAAAGAACTGACATTTGGCTTCATCAGCAGACTTTTAAATTATTTAAAATTGTCCTTTGAAATATATTATCTCAAAAATATGACAAAAAAAAAAGTACACTTTCATAACCGCAATTTTTGTGAGCTTACTTTGTGGCTGTAACTGGGACACATTAAAAATGAAAGCTCAATTTAATTTTCAACTTTGACGGCCTGCTTGCTTGCATGATAGTTTTTAATGCCTCAGAGAAAAGTTGTACATTTTCAGTGTGCTGCAAGTAGCACATGTCTGCATATTTTTATTTTTTAATTTTTTCAAAGTTGTGAATAATATGCACTTAAGCTCAAGCCAATAAATTTAATATAAGCTTTTTTTAAATGTGCTACAGAGCCAAGTTATACAGAGTTTGCTGCAAGTAGCAGATGTTTGCATATTTTTTGAAATTTTTTCATAATGCTAATTGTGAATCATATACATTTAAACTCAACTTAATAAATTTAATTTGAGTTTTTTTTTTAATGTGCTACAGAGCAAAGTTATAAGTTTTAAGTGTGCTGCATATAGCACATTTTCAAATTTAACCCAATAAACTTAACAGGAAATTTTTATTCAAATGTGCTTCAAAGGATTCTTAGTGAACCAAAACTTCTCTTTTCTAATTCATTTATGAACCTTTCCGGGTAGAAACGTTCATTTTCGGCACTCATAAATTAACCCTTTTTGTATTTTTCGTCGGACTAAAATGCCTCTCAAAAAATAACTTTATTGTGTTCGGAAATGAGTTAAAAAAGAATCATAAATTTTACTTTTATTGCTCGAAAATTAATCCAAAAAAGAACCAAAGAAAAGTTGTTTTTCAGCACTCAGAAATTAACTCTTTTTGAATCAATGCCGGACGAAAATGCCTCTCAGAAAGATATTTTTTTTTCGGAAATGATTTAAAAAATGAACCATAGAAAAGTTATTTATCGGCACTCTGAAATCAACCCTTTGTGTATCACTCACCGAACTGAATTGCCTTTCGAAAACGAACCTTATTTTTTATTCAGAAATGAATTAAAAAATTAACCTTTATGAATTATAAATTTTATTATTGTATAATTTTATTATAATGATTACACCCCCATTTAAGAATGCAAAAAAGAATCATTTATGATGTAATTTTTGAACAAAAATAGTTCATGTACGAGGAATTTTTACCTGCAATAATAAACTAACCATTTCAGCCCTTGAAAGGACTTTGACCGAACTGCTTATGATTAAGTTGTATTGAGCATGTTATTAAGTGTTTGAACACAATTGATCAAGAGCTGGACCTACTAGTTTTATGCCGACTCCGAACGGCTGAATGGGCATGTTCTCAAGAAGCTTTACATGGCATTATTTACTCCTTTAGGTTTACCATTGTCTGCGGAGAGGTGATGACCGAACAGAAAAATTAATTCAATTGAAAAAACTTTCTGTATTAAATGGAATTGAACCAAGGTTATCTGACGTATGGGTCACGCACTCTACCCACTGCGCCACGGCAGCCGACATATAAATTTATACTTAACTTAAAAAAAAGATTTTATACAATTTTTTAAAATGTGCTAAATACAGCACATTAGCTCGTGTTATTAAACAAATGTTCTTAATTTTTGCATATCTTTTATTTCTCGCACTGATTTTTGTATTGTTTGAGTTTGGTCTAGAAAAAATGTGCTTGTTGCAGCACTTTTTGAAAAACTTCTTTTTTGCATCCATGTAATTGCTGTTGATTGCAGACATTTTGCGAAACATTCAGAAAAGGCGTCACATTTTTAAGGTTTTGCAAGCAATTCACTTCTGCATAGAAATTTTTTGTTTTATGAAGCACATTTTTTAGAAATTCACGATTTTTTGTTTTCTCTTTGGGCTGGCCTGAAAAGCTAAGGCATAAAGCTTAAAAAAACTACCAGAAACTGTCGTTGACAGGGAAATGAAGTGCACAAATTGTCGTGTGTTTATAAAACCCCGGCTGGCATACAAAAATGACCAAAGAGAGCAAAATTCAAAGGCAATTTTTTTCACATTAAAGCAAAGTTCTTCAAGCTAAAACTGTCTAGTTTTGCAAGGAACTATAAAACATAATCAATAATTAAGCGCGCGGTGCAACTCTTAGAGAACTAAACAAAGCACAAGGACTGTGGGCAGATCCTCAACCACAGGCTTGAATGTGTTTGTTTGGTTGTAGTTGTTATTTGGCTCAGAATGTCCTAGAAAAGCAAGAAGAGAGAAAGAACACCAGTTTTGCTACTTATATTGTATTTATTTGTGCTACTTTTGAAAATTGTTGCCGTCATGCTTTTTATTTATCTGACGCCTTCATGTTTGTTTGGCACAAACAGCGGCGACGTCGTGCCTGCGATGAGTACTGTGTTGGGACGAGCGGAAATTAGGACATTGTCCATATAATGAAAAATATATATGGATAAAATGAAAAAACAAAGAGCATAAATACGCAGTTCTTTGACTTAAAATTACGAAAAATAAAGAAACAAAAGCAAAGCATTGACAAAGAGAAGCAATAAATATTGCTTTTTAGATGTGGTGGATATGAAATCTTCTGCTTAAATGGAAGAAAATAAATTATAGTGCTTTAAGTAAAAGCAAAACATACAGTTTACTGACATATATTTGCCCGAGATAAGCGAGGAAAACAACAACTTTGTAATTGCAGCACATTTTTTGCAAAAACTAATAAGAAAAAATGTGCTGCTTGTGCTGAGAGAAGGACATATTTTTATAATACTAATGTCGTGGATACTGTAGATATTGAAGATGTTGTGTGGTGAGGAAATATTTACAATAAACAAGACAAAATAAGAGCAGCCAGCGAAAATATAGACACCGAAAAGCTTATTAAATTCTTCAACAAAGTCTTCTGTTTGCGAAGATTTCCACCACAAAATTTCCTTATAAAAGAAAATGCTTTTGTTTTGCTGAGTTGTTGTATAAAATATCACGAAATACTATAAATTAACCGTTCATAGTAATGGGATGAGTAAAAAATATGTCATGATATATTTTGGAATCGTTCTTGCAGACGCTGACATTGAATGAAAGGACTGGTGCTGTTTTTAAGCCTGAAAAATATCATGCGAGAAATAATCTTACATTTACCAACCGTTGCAAACATGCGGATTTAAAAATATTTCATCACAATAAAAATATCACGTTAGTTAAAACAATGCTAACACGAAATAAACTGTGACAATAAAGACTAACTTTAGCGTGTCGGAGGGAAACGATATATTATGGGAAATATGACTCGATATTTTTCATTTTCTACTAAAATTAACAATAATAGGAAAAGTTGCACATAAAACAGATATATCATGCGATAAATTTTATATAATAAATATATAGTTCAATTAAAATTTTTTTTAACAAACAAATTTCTCGCAAAACATGCGAAAAATTTTAAACATGTTATTCAATTAAAAGTATACTACTGGCAAGCAAATTTCTAACAAAATATATCATGCGAGAAATTTTGTATATTATTTTATTTTATACCAACAGAAAAATTTGCATAAAGAAAAGAAAAATATGATAAATTTGACAAATGATAAATTTGAGATTTCAAACTTTTTATTAAACTAAAATTATATGAGCAGAAATTTTTTCCACGAAATTCACATGCGAGAATTTTTTATTTAATATAATTTTACTTTGCACCAACAAAGAAAAATTGATATAAATAAAAGAAAAAGTATATCATGCGAAAAATTTTAAATTAGAAATATGTTATCCAATTAAAATTTTTTTGGCAAGCTAATTTCTCTCAAAATATATCATGCGAGAAATTTTATATATATATGATTCTACCGATAGAAAATTTAGCATAAAGGAAAGGAAAATATATCAAGTGAAGAAATGTAGATTTGTTATTAAAATAAAATGATATGAGCATAAAATTTTCAACGAAACATCGTGCGAGAAATTTTTTTTTATTAATTTATTTTACACCGACGCACAAAAATTGACATAAAGAAAAGAAAAATATATCATGCGAAAAATTTTAAATATGTTATTCATTTAAAATTTTATTGGCTAGCAAACTTCTCTCAAAATATATCACGTGAGAAATTTTTTTTTTACTTTTTACCGACAAAAAATATATCATGTGAAAAAATTAAAGTTTGTTATTAAATTAAAATGATATGAGCATAAAATTTCTCACGAATTTACAAAAAAATATATATATATATATATCGTGCCAGAAATTCTTTTATTTTATATTAATTTATTTTATACCGATACAAAAAACTGACAAAGAAAAGAAAAATATATATCATGCGAACAATTTGAAATATGTTATTCATTTAAAATTTTTCGTAACAAAGTATGTGATGCGAAAAATTTTTATTTTGTTTCATGCGAACATGGAAAAATTTACATATTGATCATGCATGTACGTTTCTAAATTTATTTTAGAAAAACTACGAAAAGACAAATTATATACAAAGAAGAAAAATATCATGCCATAAATTTTAAATGTCATGAAATTAAAATAAAATAAATATTTGCAAACAACCTTCTGTTAAGATATATTATGTGCGAAATTTTTTAATTTTATATTTTTTATACAAACAGAAAAATTAGCTTAAAGAAAAAACCTAGCATGCAACAAATTTCAAATATGTCATTCCATTATTTTTATTTATATTGACTTATTTTACACCGATTATGAAGAGAAAATTTGACAAAAAGCTAAAAATATATCTGGCATAAATTAAGGAATTTTAAATTTATCGTGTTTATTTGAATCATTTTCTATTTTCTAGCACACAAAATTAAAACAAATTCTTGAATGTACATCATAAAAATAAAATAAATTTAATAAAAAGATAAATTATTATCTTATTAAAAAAAATTAAAATTATAATTAATAAAAAATTCTCGCATGTAAATTTAGTGGAAAAATTATGTACTCATATGATTTAAGTTGAAGAAAGCTTTTAAAATTTATCGCATGATATATTTATCTTTTCTTTATGATAATTTTTCTATTTCGGCATAAAATAAAAAATTTCTCGCATGATATGTTTTGCAAGAAATTTGCTTGCCAATAGTATAACTCTAATTGAATAACATATTTAAAATTTTTCGCATGATATTTTTTGCTTGAAATTTGTTTGCTGTCTAATATAATCCAACAATTATTTTTTTTCTAACTTGTGGTCAAGTGGTCAGTTTTAATGAGTCATGCTCGTAATAACCAATTCATTTCAATAACAAAAAAAAAAAAAAAATTGTCCATAAAACTTATTTTGGCTTTTGCCCCTAGAACAGGGTGAACTATGCCAAAGGATCTTATTAGCATATAAAATAGCTAGCAGTTAAAGTACCTGCATGCAATGATCAATGAGTTCATAAATTGTGGGCACATTCATTTCGCATGACATTGAAAAATTTGTCATGCAAAAAATTTTACACACCCCTAAAAACAAAAAAAAAGAAAAATAATGCGCTCAAAAAGGACCCCTTTTATTGCAATGCATGCCTTCCGGCATGCAAACGACGCTGCTTAAGTGCTGCCATATATCATTTTAGCATAAAAAATATACATAAAATTTATACTTGATAGTAATAAAAATATGCAAGAATTTTTCATTTTTTGCGGTCTGTGAAGCCGCCTACTTGAAAACAGAAAGAAAAAATAAAAATCATTTTGAAAAAAAAAGCAACGTTGCGCTGCCAAAATTAGTCATTTTTACGTTGGCAACACTGCCAGCCAAAGTATTTGCGGCTTGACAAACAGGACGTCTGCTAATTTAACGCCTACTTAAGGCGGTCGCCTAAATGGGACACTTTTTGTTGCTCTTGTACTCGTTGTTGTTGTTGTAGTTGTTGTTGTTCCTTTTTCAGCGTACGAGGTTGCCATTTAGCGGTTTTCTTTTTATTTTATTTTGTTTTGTTGTTGTTGTTACTTTTACAGCCGCTTCTTACTTGACATGCTTAACAGATGTGCTGGAATTTTGGCAGCCAAGTGTGAAGAAATGTGCACGAAATGAAATATTTTTCATTTAAGGTCACGTGCGCTGTGGGAAAATATTTGCGGCATCAATGTTGAGCTATAAAATGTAAACAAAATAAAAGAAAATATTTTCAAAAAACAATGAGAATAAAGCATATTTTCGTTCGTATTTAAGAAATGCCATGCTTTTTTTGTCGCATGATATATCATGAGAGTATGATACTTTAAAATTCAGCTTGCAGTTAAAAGAAAAATTTACTGGTATCGTTTAAAGTGCTGCTCAAAATAAAAAGCATGACATAATTCATGATATTTTCTATATATATTTAACTCCCTCAAAAATTCGACCAAAAATAGTTTATAAAGAAGATTTTACTGTGGCGCATAAAATTCGCATGACATTTGTATGAATTTTGTTAGATCAATTTCAAATATTTTAATGCTCATAAAAGCTCGTGCTTTACTGAGAAAAAAGATTTCAAAAAGAAAATCATAAAAAATATTAAAATGCATGCATACACCGAGAAAAAAACAAAAGTAAAATCACCTAAGTCGGCTTGGATGGATAAAAAAACTTTTAGATATAGTATCAACAAGAGATGTAAGATTTGTATTTTGTATAAAATGCACAATTTTTTTTATGTCTATTAAATTTTTATCGGATTCAAATATGGAGATTATGTATGAAATACAATATCTTTCAAAACTGCTAAGCGACCAGCTTTTAAATAATTCGCTTTTACAATCTTACACCTCTGGTTGCTACGCTTTTTATCAATTTTAATATAACTCAAATAAAATCGCTTGATAGTTTAAGTAAATTTTAGCAAATGTACGAAAATAAAAAAATAACATTTACACCATTGGTAAAAGCAACAAATTTAAATTAAAACAATCGCATGGTAAAAGTAACAAATTTAAATTTTAAAAATCGCATGAGATTTTTTTCCGGTCTTTATGTAAATGTGTAAATTTTCTGTAAGTATTTCTAGTGAAAAATCAATTTTGATCAAAATTGAAAAGAAATGGGAATGCTTCGGTTGCTAATAAAAGAAAAAATACCTTAAAATTAAGATTAAACAAAAAAATGAAATAAAATCGATAACATTTGCGTAAATTGAAGAAAAAAATATGGAAGAAAATTATCAAACCTTTTTTTTTAAAAAAAAAATTCGGATTTCAGGTGTTATACCCTTTCAGTCAAACTAACTCGGTTTGAAATGGGCTGATAGTTTGGTAGGAAAGAAGGAACAATCATGTGAAACATGTGTAGGATGTTCTTAATATGGCAGAAGCCCTAGAAACTTGTGAATTAAAATCTGAAGCAAGTGTTTTTTTCTAAAACAAAAGAAAAAATTGAGTAAGCTTGCAAAAAAATACATTTGAGTACTTACCTACCGTAACTCGCATGACATTTTTGTAAATTTTCTAAATTGTGAAGAGCTTATATAGCTGTGTAGAGCTTGAATCAATTACTCTTGACGATCTGAGTACGACAACCCAATCCAATCGACGTTGAAACTATCGAATATGCGATCTGTCGAAAGCCCATTTGCCCAGATTTTTTCAAACACCGTAGAAATAACTTCACTCCAGCCGATCTTCACACGATCTACACCTCTTATCTAAGGTTATAATTCGCACATTTGAACAGCGGCATCAAAATGTTATTTGGAGCTTTTAAAACGAATTCAACATCTGTATAAAAGGGGCAACCCCTGAGCATTAACGTCGTACTATGTATAAAATGGGCATCCCATGGGCATTAGTTAGATCTATATAAATACAAATTAAAGATAAATGAGGATAAAATAGGAAAAATTTAACTTTGCTGAAAGGCAATTAGAACTTAACTCAAAATAGAATGACCTTATCTTTTTCAGCATATTTCAAAGCTTATGCATTAAAAACACAACTCGAGAATTGGGAAAAAATCGGAAAAAATTACAAAAATTTCTAAAATTATAAATATTGCATAAGATTTTCTCAGCATTTAGGATAAATATCACTAAAAACTTATAGTTTGGAAAGCTTAATTTACTTCTCAACATTAAAGCATAAAAAATTCGCATGCGATAAAAAAAAGCTGTAAATATTGCATGCGATTTTGTTAGGATTTGAAAATTAATTCAAGATGAACACAAAAAACCTGGTGAATAGAAAATTTTTTTTAGCTTCACAGCATTAAGGCGTTAAATATTCGCATGCGATAAAAAAGCTACGCACTATAATTGCGTTATGAGGCAGCGTAATTTTTCTGCACATTTTGTGCACATATCAAGATCGCAAATATTGCCCGAATGAAAAATTATGCGTTACGCTAAACTACGTCAAAACTGTCTCAAGATGAAATCGCATGCTACTTTTTTTTCTCTACATAGCGTTTGCTTCAAATTGAAGAAGTTGCAAGTTGTTAGCAACTTTTTGCCATTTTGTTAAGAATCAAGGCTTGGTTCTACCATAAAAAAACTTGAATTTATTTCTCAATCTGCAGCAAACAGCGGCTTCATTTGCTTCCACTTGTTTAGTTTAGTTTTGCTAACATATAAAATAATAACATTTTGTCAGCTGATGACATTTTATAAATATTTGTACACGTTTTTTTCCTGAGATTTTCTTTGTGTTATTTAATGTGAGTGCATTTTTGCGTAAGCTGCCAACTTCAAGTGGTACTTATTCAATTGTTGTTTTTTTTTTTGTGTGTATGAAAATGTCAAGTGAGCGTTAAATGGCACAGTTGACATTACTTGATTTTGAAGTTTTTTGTGCTTTTATTGTTTTTATTATTGTTTTTGTTGTTTTTATTGTTGATGTTAGCGTAATAACTGCTTTGTAAAGCAACGCCTGCATAAAATGTTCTTTGAACTTGTTGAAATCTTAATCAAGTTGAAGTAAGTAGTTTCATGCAATACATTGTTGCATGATATAAAAACTCGATGTGTAAAAATATTATGGAACTAATAAAATGGGATATTTTTTACTACATACAGCACAACAGATAAAAATATTAAAATTTCTTAGATTAAAAAAATGATAATAAAAATTTTTCTCTCATGCAATTTATTCCAATTATAATTTATCTTTATGATAGCGTCGGCAAAATGCAGTTTAAAAAAAAATGTTTATATATTCAATTATAAAGGCATCGAAAATATCGCATTATATCATTTTTTATAGAATCAAAATGTTCTCCTCGAGTTTTATTAATTTTAAATATTAATCTCATAATATTTTAAAATGTTTGTACCTTATCTTGTTATTACAAAAGAAATATTAATAATAAAGCTCATATAAAATTGTAATATCTCTGTTCGAAATCCCGTTAAATTTATGGCGTGATATATTTTTAACAATATACATACATATTTACACATCTTTTATCTTACAATAAAATTTGACCTACCATCTAGAAAAATTAAATGATTTTTTTCATTTATATTTGCAAATACTTTTTTCTTATTTTTTTTTTTTTTTTTTGTTGTTTTTTTTTTTGCACTGTGCTTTACTCCAATTGACTTCAATATCTTGTCAGAATAATTTCTTGGAATTTTAATGACAGTAATTAAGCGGTTGCACGCAATAGTCATTGGTCATCATTAAATGCTTGACAATCCATCAAAGCATCAAGAGTTGCTGCGGAAATTGTTCGAATTTGCAGAAGCATTGCGGTGAATTTGCAGTTTTTAGTTTTTGCTTAAATAATTAAAATAATTTTTGAATATATTTTCATTTCGTAAAAGTTTAGCGAAAAATTAAAAAAAAAAAATTGAAATTTTAAAAAATATTTTTACACAAAATTTTAACTTTGAACATTTGAAATTTTGGATTTGTTGTTTGCATTAAAATTTAAAAAAAATAATGTATTTTTAGTATCTTTTTTTTTATTAAAAAAAAGAGAATAAAGTATGTTTAAGCACTTTCTATTTCTTTAAGTATTTAGTTCAGTCACTTTTATTTCTTATAAGCAAAATTATTTAAAAATATATTGTAAAATATTTATTATTTTATTATTTTTTATTTATTTTTGGAAGTTATCCTATGAATATTCAACATTTTTCAGAAAATTTTATAAAAATTTCACAATTAATAAAATTTGTTTTCTCTTCTTTCGTTGCAGGTAAATTTCTCCAATTGTTCTATTACATGCAAAAATCAGGTCTGGGTAGGTTTATTCGTGTTAATAAGAATATTTTTTTTGAAGTGAAACTTCCTTAGCCGCGATGGGAATTAAAACCGATTAATCAATTCTCCGATGAAACACTTCGCCATGAAACGCTTCGGCGTGTTGTTCACATAGTGTTACGCAGAATTAAATGGTAATAGTAGCTTTTCAACTGCATGGTTCATACATCGAGTAATTATAATATTGCCATAAAAATTCGAAGCATGTCTTTGATATTCATATTGAAAACATCAACCTTAAACAAAAAGTCAAACACTGCTGCTAAGTAACAGAGCTCTAATGTACAACATATTGAAGAATATTTGAAACTTTTGAGAGTAACAAAAGAATACACTTGGGTCTCTTTTTATGCGGTATATGCGTTCCTCGGAAACCCGCATAAAAAAATACACTACTTCCATACAAAAACTTGGGATGCGTTCCAACATCTTCAAAAACCGCATAAATTCAAATAATCCTTGTTAAAAAAAGGCCAAAATCGCATAAAAAAAAAACCAACGAGCTAGAATTAAACAAAACAAAACAATTTATTTTTTGATTTCAATACATATTAATCTTTTAATAAAATCTTGTCCATATTTTACGAAAAAAAAAATTCACGAATTTTCAAATGTTTTCTGCTGCAAGTTAACTATCATCGGAATCACTACTAACATGTGGTCTTTTGCGTCTTTCAGTTACTGGGGAAGTGCTGTCATCGCTTATAGATCGTGCTACATCCACGTCAGCAGAATTGTCAATTCTTTTAAAAAATGATTCAATCAACAACCATAAATTAGAAAGTTCTCACCGTTGTACATAAGCGTCTTGTTACGCAAACAAAACTGAAAAGGGAATCACCGAATTAGCAACAACTCACCAAGAGCCACTATATCTGCCTCTTTCGCACTAAAAAAACTGAAAGACTGTAACAGTGTTGCCAAAATAAGCATTTTAGCAAAATCACCAAAAAAAAAAATCAATTTTAGAAACCGCATAAATTCAAATCCGCATTAAAAAAAAACCGCATAAAAAGAGACCCAAGTGTACACAGAGAATATTTCTGTATTGCATTTATTTTCCTTATATCTTTATATTTTTGATACAAAATTCTACATATCACATAGTTTTATGATACAGTATAGTAGACGGCATTGCATGATAGTATGGTATGGTGGTATGATGATCATGGAATGATGGCATGGTATGGTATGGTATGGTACGTTATGGTATGGTATGGTATGGTATAGCATGGTATGGTATGGTATGGTACGGTATGATATGGTATGATAGGTTTAGTGTGATTTACTCTTGTAATTATATGCAATGGCACTTTTTTAGTAAGACTATATGAAAGAGTAAATCAATTAACGACTTAAAAATCAACATTTTTGGGTTAAAATTTCACTTCTACCATGAGTGGTGGCCACACACATATATTTTTTTTTTTTGTGTGTGTGTGAATTAGTCATATAATGAAAATTTTTCAAAAGAATTTTTTTTTTATTTTCATACAAAAATAAATGATGTTACTTTTAAGTTTCAAAACACTTATTAGAGTTTAAGCTTCTTATGAACTTATTATAATAGAAGTCAATAAAAGCGACTATCCAAAGTACACATGCATTTCGATAAAGTTAAGAAAGTATAACATTTGCGAGCATCGCAGCATCGTTTAAGATTTTAAGCTCTATAGAAGTTTTATAGAAGCTCTATGGAAGCTATATATAGAAGTTCTCTATAAAAACTTTCTTTAGAAGCTCTTTAGAACTCTCTTTAGAAACTCTTATCTTTTAACACTCTTTAAGAGATTTCTATAGAAGTTTTATACCAGCTCTATAAAAGCTGACTATAGCTGCTCAATATAAGCTCTTAAAATATAATCCAAGCTATTGTAAGCTACTTAAGATGTCAAATTCAGAGATTTAATGTAGGCATAGCTCAAACCTCTAATAATATTGAAAATATATAGCTAACGACAATTGTGGGACACTATAACTTCAAAAGAGCTTTGGTAAGAAAGACAAACGAAAAGCTAGCTTTATTAGTAGTATTATTGAAGTCGTATGGTATGGTATGGTAGTATGGTTTAGTTGTTTTGTGTTGCTCTTTATAGCATGGAGCATAGTATTAAGCGAAGCTTTATAACGCAGGCAAGGGCACAGCTGGCACAATTTTGCGATGCGGTAGGAAGCTGTTTGTTTAATGTGTTTCATTCAATGTTTCGAATGATGGCTCAAATAGTAACAATAATATTTTTTTTAATATTCAAATATTTAAAATTAATCCAATCTGTGGTTAAAATCGCCGCGAATGTACTTAATAGAAGCTGTAGCTTTACTTATTTATGTAATGGAATAGAATTCATTCAATCAACTAACAATTGCAGTTGAAGCCTCTTTTAATTGCCTTAAAGAAGCTGTAGCTTCGCATTATGATCAGTGGCGGATCAACATATGGGCTGAAAGTGTCTTTGTCGCTCCTTCCTTGGAAAATTTTTTGTATGGGAAAAGAATGAATAAACCCGAAAAGCCGTTTCAGTCCCCTCTTAGGCTACAAAACTAATAAATTCTGTTAGCTTAGCCCCTCACTGATCGTAATAGAAGCTGTAACTGCAAAGAAGCTGACAGCTTTTATTAAAGTCATAGCATTTCCCAAGCTTTAAAGGTGGATTCACCTTCGACATATTTTGCAAGTTTTTTTACATGAAGTTTATGCGCTCTATCTATCTCCACACTCAATGGGAGAGTAACAAAAACTTGCTGCACTCTCTTTGACTTGAGTAAATTTATTTTCATGTTCTTGCTGAATCTTTTTGAGCGGAACTGCCAGAATGGAGTATCTTAAGTTGAAATAGACATATTTTATGTCTTTTTAAAAAAGATACATTACATCTGGCAATACTGAATGGCAATGAAAAAACAACAAACTTGCAGGATGTTTTATATGTCAGTGAAACAAAATCGCCACATTCTCTTTTTGAGAGCAATAGTGCTTTCGCAAAAAACATGTTGAAGGTGATCAGTGAATGCACCTTAGTTGTTTTATTTTATACGGAAAGGTCTTTTAAAGACCTTTCCAACAAGCCCAAAAACAAACAAATCCGACCACTGGCTCAGAAGTTAGCAACTTTACCCTACTACCCTCCGATCGCCAATCCGAAAATTTTGAACCCGCTGCCATTTCGCACCCGTGCACTTTCGGACATGGTCCTAGTGGACTTTTCTTCAAGAAATGAGCCAAGGAATACGCTGGAAAAATTTGTCCAGAACTTCGTGAAACACCCTGTATAAATATAATGCTTGTATAAGCAAGATCTCAAAGACTTACGGATTTTGCTTTCCAAACTTTTATAAAAGATTAAGAGCAATCTTTATATAACCCTCGGTACTACAAAGTCTTATGCAAGTTCCATACTGAAGCTTAATAGAAGCACAAGTAGACAATATAATGCTTGTATAAGCAGAATCGCAAAAGTCTTATAGAAGTTGCATTCCGAAGTTTAACATAAGTTTAAGAGCTTACATAAAACCATAAAAAACTTGCTTTATTGCTCTTATATAAGTCAAAACGATGACTTTTAGAAGTAACGTAGTTTCCATAATAAGCCTGTATAAAGTTTGCCCGGCAATCTGTTTGGGTAGAAGAGGAAGGAAATAACTTTAAACGCCAAATCGCAAAGATGCGTTAGGTTGGTCGGTCTTTGACCGTACTTGGACCGACTTTGTAAAAACTTTGGGGGATGACGCAAGACCTCATTATTTTGCTTTTCAATGTTGCTTTGGCTAGTCATGGTCTGGCAGTAAGATCAACTTAGGTGATGGCAATGTAAGAAGTCACATAATAAATTTCACAAAAAGTCTATTTTGTCTAAATCACTGAATTTATAATGACAATAAATTTTATTTAATTTCATCAAAGACACCCCATATTAAGCTACTTTAAATCAACCCTTCCATAACAAAAAATGTCAAACACACGACCCAGTAGACATTTTTCCTACTCATCTCGTTAGATCGTTCTTTGCTTGTACTTTACCCCTTCGTATGATATTTACGATCAAAGTAAGACCAAAGTTTGAGGTCGAATTGCGGATTGCTGCATAAGAACAAATGAGTTTCTACTCTAGCTGTCAACGCATGACCGACCTAACGCATTATTGTGATTTAGGTAGAATTTCATAAAAAGTTATAGTTCATAAAACCACTGTCGATGTTTCAAACACATGACATTTTTGTAAGGATCTCGAAACTAAACCAGAAAAATCATTCCTGTACATATGTTTGAACAATAACGAACGTTGGTATACAACAATTTTTTTTTTAACTACTAAGTACATAATAGTGTTTATTTTATAAAGTGTCCAGGGGCCGAATCTCATGAGATTCTCAAACGATTAATTTTTTCTCATACGAAAGCCGTTTCGTTCACGGATGCGGCGATTCGGCCCCAGTTGAATTATTAAATTCTATCATGATATTTCTATTTAAAATACAAGCTTTTTTTTATTAAATGGCATTGTGTTAATATTAAAAAAAAAAAAATCGCATGCAAAATAAATGTAATTGACAGAAAATTTGTCGCTTAACTATATGCTTACAAATTAGATAACTTAACTTTTATTCATATGATTCCGATTAAGTTTTTCAGACTTTCGCATAAATTAACAATAATAAAAATTTTTTTTTTTCTTCGACAGCTGCATACTCTCAAATTTGTTTTTAAGTTATCATTGAATTGAAAGCCTATTTTTCAAGTTGATTTATAAAAAACTATCATGATATTTTTATATCATAAAAACGCTATAATTCAGAAAATATTGTTGCTGTTGTCATTTAATTTTGTAGTGATGTTCAAAAAAGCTTCTAAGCTTTTGACAGAAATAACTTTTTGACAGAAAAAAACCAGAATGTGTTTTTTAGTGAAATTAAATATATTTTTGGAAGCATTTTTTCAAATTAATCTATAAAAAACTAGCATGATATTTTTATATCATAAAAACGCTATAACTCAGAAAATATTGTTGCTGTGCTCAGGAAATTTTGTAGTAATGTTCAATAAAAGCTGCAAAGCTTTTTAACATGAACAAATTTTAAACAGAAAAATATCAAAAACCGTTTTAGTGAAATTAAATAAATTTTTGGAGTGAGACTAAAAATGTCACTATTACAAAAATTTCAAACCACAAGAGATAAGGGTGCATTTATTTTTTGCTTTAGAAAAGCTACTTTTTTACATTTAGGACAGCAGAAATCTCTTGTGTAACGTTCTTCTATCATTGACACGGTTTTTTACGTTTTTGTGGGGTTGACATAAAGCTTAGAAATATTTTTTTATTGCTCTTATTAAGAAATGCACTTTCAGAGAGTTCATCAATGTAATGGATATTTGTCAAAGAGGTGATTACGAATCACTTTTAGATGTTTGTAGCGACAAGCACAGAAGGAATGATGTTGCCGGGAAAAAAACAAGGACACAAAGGCAACTCGGGCAAATCAGTTATAAATATATTTCTATAAATATTTTTATAAAGAAATTTATTTTAATATTAATTTTTTATTTTATGAAAAATTCCAAACCTAAGCTTCATCAACATATTTTTGTAAGAATTTTCAGAAATAGCACGATACTTTTTTTAATATTTAACTCGCCTACAGTCTGGCTCATTGATTAAACCCGAGAAAACTGCAAAAGCCAAATCAGCAGAAAAGCAGTTCCAAGGAATTACTTCATTTATCCGCAGCCAAGACTGCAAATCTTTCATTGAAATGCAAAACCAAGAAAAGCAAAAAATAGGCATGTGAAGAAAAGCAAGACTAAGAATAAGAAGAAGAAGTAGAAAAACTACAAGACGCTCAAGTTGTAACAAAAAAGTAGCCTTAAGCAGGCAATTCCGCTTTAGAAGTCAGCAGCACTAAAATGTCGATGTTGACTAACAACAACAACAACGGCAACAACAACAACACTAGCAGCAGCAACTACAATAACAAGAAAGAAATATATGCCGAAGCTTAGAGCAAAAAGCGGTTAAACTGCCAGTGATGCCACTTGATATTTTGCACGATTACAATGAAAAATGCACTTGTCTGCACAAGACAAGAGAGAGAGAGGAACGGAGAAGGGATTGCAAAAAAGAAGGGCATATTCAGAGAAGTGAAACAGAGTGAAGACATTAAAGAATAAACTAACGATGACGACGATGGTAATGGTGATGACGATGATGGTGGTAACGATGATCATGAAGATGATGATGATGATGATGATGACAATAATAATGCTGCTGCTGATGCTGCTGATAAACAGCTCAACAGACCATATAAAAAAAACCTAGCATAAGCAAAGGCGTTATTGCTGCAAAAGCAACTTCAGCAACAACCATATCTATTCTACACATACATAAAAGGAAGCTCAGCATATTTAAAACTAGTTGACCTATTTAACCCATTCTAAGCCTGCATAAAACAGCAGACAAGACAGAATAAATACAAAAAAACCAAAAAAAAAAAAAAAATTGCTAGCCGTTAATTAATGTAGATTATAGTAAAAATGGCGGCAAATTGCAAGGCTTCAACCAAGCATTTTGTAGCAGCCGGCTCAAGGGAGGCATGGGGAAAATTAAGATTTTATAGCTTAAGTGCTAAAGGGACATACGAGCAAGTAAAACAGTCGCATTTAGGCGAGAGACTGATAAGGTTGGATGGATATTCTCTTATGTTGTTTCTACGGGAATAACATATGTACTTGGAATTAAAGATTGAACGATGAAATACAAAATAGACAAAGTTAAAGACACTCAATTGTGTCAGGAAAAACAAGCTGTTAAAGTTTTTCTAGCAAAAATTAGCATGCTAGTTTATAAACAGAGAATTATAAAAAGGTCGTTGGAATAAGAGATAGGAATGGAAATGATTATTCAAATAACCAAAAAAATTATCCGAGCGGAAAAGTAACATGATATGATGTTAAATTAGATGTTGAATTAATATTGAACTCCATAAGTTTTAAAACCAACAAAATTTTAAAGTAAAAATTAGCATGATAGATTTTTTTCATATTATCAGAATTATTAGTATAAAGTTCTAAATTCTGAAAGTTGGCAGTTTAGTTCACTAGCTAGAAAATGGATTTTGATTTATAAGAAAAAAATATAGCATGAAATTTGATGAATACGGAAATGAATGTATCTTCTAAATTTATCAATGAAAATAGCATGCAAGTTATTTCTTCCACAACAAAAATTAATATTAGTTCTCGTAAATAAATATTTCTCGGACAATAATTGGTTTTGAAAGACAATATAAGATATTTATAAGGTGGCACAAAGTTCATCACCCTATAGACCGAAACACATAAGAGGAATGCATGCTTCAAGTATCTGACATTTGAGATTGAATATACAGTGTGATCCAGAATAAGTGCCACTAAAATAAAGTGCAATAAATACTAAAGTAATCAATGAAATTTTATAATTTATTTTTATTTGTTAAACTATAATAATATTAGTGAAATCAGGTCGTTAATTCAAAACTTTCACCTTTATCTTTGATTGTTTGACGCAAACGTTTGAAGAATTATTTGCAAGCGATACGCACCATATCTTGATCCATTTGATCCCAAATCTGTAAGAGCCGAACTTTGAAATCATCAATGTTAAGGCCTTTCGTGATGCCAATTTTTCTCAACATGAAGCCCCATACACAGAAATCGAGAGGATTAAGATCTGGCGACGCAGCTGGCCACTCTTCGGCTGATCGGGCAAATTTTTGCTGACATTAGTCTTGAGTGCGTTTTGTCTGGTGTGATGGGGCAGAATCTTGCTGGAAGCAAAAATATTCATCGCCATACAAGTTCTGGGCACAAGGTAATAGATATATTTCCAAAACTTCTTCAATGTAATAGTTCGTATAAATGTTAACCCCTCGATCTTTGAAAAGAAGCTGTCACTTGCCTTTTGTTGATATTGCTCCCCAGGCCATTACTTTCGAAACATTTTGGTACCGCTCTGCTGCCAATTAATCTCTGGGAACATCTGCGAGACTCACGATTGTTTTGTTTTTGTGGATATCTTGTAGTAGAAACATTTTTTCATCAGAAAACAAAATTTCATCTCCTTCATGCCAGCTCAAAAGCTCTCTACTTTTTTCACTCTAAATTTGTTTTGCGTGTCAGTAAAACCGTGTACGCGTTGCTTCTTATATAGGCTGTGAACCTTAAATCATTTTGCAATATCCACTGCATTGATGACTTGGATATCTGTACGCCCTTTGCCATAGAATGAGCCAATTGAGTTGGATTTTGTCTAATTCTTTCTCTAAATTGGGTGCATCCAGCTTGCATCCTGATTTCTTCACGATTTCACAACTTCCCGTTTCATTAAACTGTTTTATAGTTCTACAAATAAATATATTCCCTATATAAGAGCGGTTTTAGCTTCTTTATAATCTCGCACATTTTTAATTTTTTTAAATATCCATTCGATCCATTGCGATACTTATTTTAAAATAGTTGAAATCGTGAAATATTTGAACTTTTTCTTTTCCAAATTAAATTTCAACAGGCATGGCGTACTTAAACAAATATTAAATTGAATTTATTAGAGATGGGAGCAAAGTAAAAAACAGGACAGTTATTCTGGGTCACACTGTACATATTGTTATAGAGTGGCCCACACCAAAACCGTTTACGCATGCATGATGAGTGAAGCAAGCCTGAAGTTGGTTCAACTTTTAACTTTTTGCAGGCATCAAAGCATTGACAGAAGACATGTGTGAAATAAAAGTAATATCAACACAACCATTAACTGTAAAATGTCTTCCAATTCCATTTTAAATTATTTTTGATTAAATTCAATGTGTTTTCGCTACTTTTTCTTAAAAGTTTCTATTCAGTTTGACATATTTAAAATTTATCACATATGCAATGCATGCTTTCTATGTGTTTTAACCAAGCATGCTTCATAGGCATGAGGCATGCATGTTTTCTATTTGTTTCGGGCTTATCGGAAGATGTTATAATTCTTGCAAATGGCATCGTACGACAATCATATTTGACATTTGTGAACTAGAGAGCTGCAGAAAATAAATAGACAAGCAATGGAGCGGAGAATAGACAATAATTAATGAATATTGTGAAGGAAGCGTTTTCTGATTGCGTAATCTGCTGTTTTGGCGATTTGGCATGGCTAGCAAGATCGCCCGATTTAACCATCACAGACTTCTTTCTTTTGGGATACTTGAAGTCGCGGTCTTATGTTATGCCAGCAAGTCTCAGGAATCGCAGACCTTTAGGAGAATATTCAACAGGAATACGAAAAGTTAACACCGGCAATTTTGGCGGAAGTCCTGGAAAATGCGATAAAACGGGTAAATGTGTCAAAACTGGCGGCAGCCACTTGACAGATATCATCTTTTCCCACTTAACAGAAAAAATTGTAAAGGTTCAAATAAAGATTTCCATCACTCAAAATCATTTTTTTTTTAGTAAAAAAGTTATTCAAAAACAAAATTGGATGATTAACTCTACGCCCAACTGTACACCGAGAAAAAAGCTTTTGTAAAATTAATAAAAAACCTAGTATGATTTATACGATGGCTTTGGCAGTTTTCAGCCTCCTAATTTTTTGGGCAAAACACCTAAGTTTTACATGTGAACTTAGCGATATTGATTTGGATGATAAATTAGTGAAGTATTTTGTAGTTTACACATTAGCTTCGACTATTTATATGAGCGTGCGTACTTATTCTGCCGAACAAAAAAAACTTTGTTGAACTAAGAAAATTTAATTAGTTAAATAAATATACAGGGAGAAGTATAAAAGATACATCTACTTAGGTAAATTACTTTATATTGTTTTTTTTTTTTAATTTTCAAAGACAAGTATGAAATGTACATATACTTAGGTAAAATTTTGTATATTGCTGTTGTGCAAAATTACCCAAGTACTTAGATGAAACTTTTAAATAAAATTAACCAAAATTTTTAATTTTTACTTTGAAAATTTAATATAAATATACATACATTTACCAAGTTTACAACATAGATTTACAAAGTAAAAAAATTATGCATTTAGATCGCTTATGAATATATCTAATTAAATGTTAAGAAAATGCACTCACGAAGCATTGCACTTTGGCTAAACATGTAGGCTATATAATTTTGATTACAAAAACTAATCGAGAACTATAACAAACCACGAGTATTCAGCGATAAATTTTGCTCATACGATTTTGATAAAGTGTCAAAGTTTTCGGTGGTTTACCTCAGAGATAATGAGATGGGAAACTTCGTTTCTATTGTGAATTCTGTTGATTTTGACATATAAAAATGTTTGTTCTTCAGTTTTTTATGCAATCACGTATTGTGTATGTGAGTTTACCTCATAGTTGTCAAAAATGGGTACTACACCGAAAAAAGTCTTGTATATTTAAAAGAAAATTGTTTTTAGCTGAGCAAGAATATTGTTAATATAAGTCGGTAAAGAAATTTTTTCAATACAGAAATGTGAGTATTGTCAATCTAATTTATGGAGTTGGTTTTTTTTTTGGATTCGCCTGGAAGTAGGAAATCTTCATAGATACGTGTGACCCGCGCCATACGCATGCACGATTTACATTCTGAGAAGTTCCCGGATCAGCCGGACTAAATAGAATGCACCTACGTGCTAAAACCTACCACCTGTTGGCAAATAAAAACCTCCACTAAGCACAATTGCTTGGCCTTTCAGCGGAAATTAAAATTAAATAAAGAAATATTTGAAATTTGAGAATTTTTGTGCTTATGTAAACATAATAAGCATCATCGAATAAAGGCACATTCTTCATAACACGAAGCAATACAAGACAACATCCAAAGTAATTTATTGGACCATATATAACCGCATTTATAATTGTTATAATATTTGCATTAGTATTGATTGTATTTTAGCATACAGCTATCTCTTTTTTGCCGAAGTTTCCAATCTCATTATCTCTGGTTTACCTACACTATTGGTTAAAATTTTATATTCTTGGCTTGGGTGAATAAAACATTTTTTTTTGGGAGGTTATCGAAGTAAATGCTCTCAAAGCAATGTATTAAACAATATATTATTTTGGTGAATAAGCATAAGTTTCTAATGTTCATACAACTATTTTTACCTAAGTCGACTTAGGTGATTTTACTATTGCTTTTTTCTCGGTGTACGAGGGCAACTTAAGAAGACAGTAAAATGTTTTGGAAATATTCGTTGCTATGCGGATCCATAAACGATAATTAACGTCTCGGATTCGTGAGACATAACGAATGTCTCGGATTCGTGAAATAGAGTCGGAAATGAGAGTCAACATGACTATGGAACTTCTCATTGAGTTGACAGGATAAGACTACTGCGAAGTCAGGTGTATTGATGAAAACGTGTTCTATCAATAATGGTAATTTTTTATCTTTCTAATAAAGCCGTAATATACAAAACTAAATTTCATTTTGTTCATTTGACCCATTTTATAAGATAAAAATATGAGGACCACCCTGTACTTTATGTTTTCTCACTCCCCCACTCCCACAAATAATTTTTAAATTAAAAAGCACTCTTAAAATATGGAGAAATAATAATATTAGTTTTCTTTTTTTTTAATTTCAATTGTACCTTCTATTCTAGGTGTTGCCACACTTTTCTTTTCAATAAATTTCAAATATTACAAATTACAAATATGCAACCTTTTTTACATGTTACATTAAGTTCCAAAAAGTGTTATATGCAAATATACAAATATTATCTATACAAATATTCTTCCAATTTCCTTAACATAACCGCAACATGACCGTAACATTGTTTTGTAATCTTTTCTTTTCTTTTAGAAAAATATTTTGTGTAAATTTTTAGTAATCTTTATTTTTAAAACAATTTTGTCAGTTAATTTTTTAATCTTGTAATTTTTGTTGCAAATATTTTTCATTTTCTGCTTACATTCGACATATGTAAATATATTTTTACATTTTCAAAATATGTCAAACGTGCATGAAATGCCATTTGAAGACATTTCTCCAGAGAGCCATTCAAGTCGGCGCCGGAGTGTTAGAGGCTAGAGTCATCCTTTACAACAATAACCACCCCAAGCACTGTCATGTGCTCTGCATTAATTTAACATTAATGCAAATATGATGTCTTGTTTTTTATTCGCTAACTTTTTCACTTAAAAAACAAAAATGTATGTAAAATAGACTTTTCTGCGCCATATTTATTTTTGTTTTTTAAAAAAAAAAAGGTTATAGCTTGTTTTGAATCTAAAAATGTTAAAAGCACAATATGGTTGAAAACGTGTATGTCTTTAATATTATGTTTATTCCGAGTGCTTCATTAGCATGGTGAAAAAAAGTTTTTATAGGTATTCACGATGTGGAGTATTTTTAATGAACTTTTTACATAATTTTGGATGAACATACCTTTCAATGTGTGAACATATTCCCCCAAGCTTATTGAGTAAGGGGTATATCCATGGGGTCACTCCATTTGTAACGCTCATAAGCAGGCGTAGTACTTAGGTATGGACTGAGTCGTTTTTACGATGTCATCTGTCCGTCGTCGCAATTACAGCCGTAATTTTGAAGCTATCGTAATTAAATTCAATAAATAAGCTTATTTTTAAAAGATGATAGGAAAAAAACCAAGCCTACCTTCCATACAAAGTGACTATAAGAATGGTAAAATTAGAATTATAGTGATAATTCTAGAAAAATTTATCTGCAACCATGAAATTTTTCACATATGTAAGCTTCGATTCGAAATATGTACTACAAGTTCAAAATTTGGCAAAATCGGATATAAATCATGCCCACTTCTCATACAAAGTGACTATACCAAAATGGTGAATTATCTAGAATTTCTACAAAACTTTTTCTAAACACTTAAAATTATCCACAAGCTTTGGTTCCAAATTTAAAGTGTAAATTTGTGGCAAAATCAGATGCAAACCACGCCTACGAAATAACGTTTCCCATCCGAAATAACATCATCAAAATGGAAAAATTCACGAACTCTACAAAACTTAATCCAAACACTTGAAGTTTTGCGCACAATTTGCTTTGATTCTAATTAAAAACACAAAATGTGAAATTTGGCAAAATCAGATGAAATCCACGCCTACCTCACATGCAAAGTGACATCATCAAAATGGTGAAATCTCTACAAAATCCATATTAATTAATCTAAGCACTTAAAACTTTGCAAAAAAGCTTTGGTTCTAATTAAATACACAAAATGTGAAATTTTTTTCCTAATCCATTCAAAACCACGTCTGCCTCTCATACGAAATGACGTCATCAAAATGCTAAAATGCTAAAAAAATCCAAAAAAAAAATTTTTTTAAAACTTAAAGTTTTAACACAAGCCTTGATTCTAATTAAAAACACTGAATGTGAAATTAAACAAAATGAGATGAAATCCACGTCTACCTCCCATACGAAATGACGTCATCAAAATGGTAAAATCTCTAAAAATCCCACAAAACTTATCCTAAAACTTGAAATTTTGCACAGAAGCTTTTATTCTAATTAAAAACACTAAATGGGAAATTTTTTCAAAATCCGTTCAAAACCACGTCTACCTCCTATACCAAATGACGTCATCAAAATGCTAAAATCTCTAAAAATTCCACAAAAACTAATCTTATAGCTTGAAATTTTACACAAGCTTTGATTCTAATTAAAAACACTAAATGTGAAAATTTTTTCAAAATCAGATGAAAAGCACGTCTACCTCCCATACGAAATGACGTCATCAAAATGGTAAAATCTCTAAAAATCCCACAAAAACTAATCTTAAAACTTTAAATTTTGCACACAAGCTTTGATTCTAATTAAAAACACTAATTGTGAAAATTTTTTCAAATCAGATGAAAAACACACCTGCCTCCCGTACCAAATGACGTCATCTAAATAGCAAAACTTTCATAAATACCACAAAAATTAGTGTATGTCTGTGATATTTTACACATAAGCTTGAATAATTAAAACGCAGAATAAGGTTGAAATTTGAATAAATTTTATAAAAATCACGCCTTTTCCCCATATAATATGACGTCATCAAAATAATGAAACTTTGGATATTACTTCAAAACTCTAGCAAACCTACATAGATATGAAATATTACACACGAGTGCGGAGGTATTTTAAGTTTGCTAAAGCCGAGAATAATATTTTCCTTACTAGTTTTAACATTTATTGAAACAACATATCGTGAATACCCGTATTTTATATATATAAATTTTTTTTTTTAATAATGTACAAAGAGTACAATTCATATCAAAGAGACAAATAAAATTCAAAATTAGGAAAACTAATCATTTTCCAACATCAACATATAAAAAGAATTTTGATTATTTTTTCCAGCTTCAAAAAGGTATTAAAAGTAGTGGAAATGACAGTAGAAACAGTTAAGAAAGTTTTTGGTATAGATCTCTACTGCTTTTTTTAACATGTGCTTGTGGATGGAACATATATTTTACTAAAATTTATAGTAGTTTAAGTACTACTATTTTTCCTTTTAAAATGAAAAGGAAACATTTCTACAACCCTGTTTTGGTAAATATATGAAATTAGTTCATCTTTTATGCAGGCAATAATTTTTAAATAAATCAACACCATAGTTTACATTTTTGTTATATTTTAAAAAAAATAAAAATTTACAAAGTATTTAAAAACTTTTCGCATGCAATGAAAAATGTTGCCAAACCGCATTTTTCACTTAAATAATTTACGAATACTATGTTAAAAAAAAAAACGATTTGCTATATGTTGTTGTACAAATAAGTGCATATTTGTTGTTGCATTTGTTGTTACTTTGCATTTGTTGCTGTCAAAAGTAGCTTATCAAAAATGAAATTTTAGCCGCAACAACATTTAAATGCTATTTTGATACAAAATGGCAACACCAAATTAAAAAAAAACCACTGAAAAACATTTCAATTTCACTTAAAATTTTTTTTTTATTTTTCTTCCTCTCTTGTGGTTGATAAAAAGCAATTGAACCAGAAATTTATATATATTTTTTTTATTTTTCATAAAAAGCTGCACTTTTTTTCTCACCACTGCCACAATCTGTTGGCAACGGTCGCGAATCACTTTTGTCACTGCAACAGCGCAGTGTTATGATTTATATAAATATAAAAAATAAAATGCAACAAAAACAAGCAAGGATTCTGGGAAAAAAAGTGAGATTGTTTGAAAAATGGCGCAAAACCACATCCTTGTCAGCTGCAACAAAATAAAAATGAAAATATAAAAACAGTGTTGCCAATGCAATGTTGCCATTTTGTATTGGGTGGCTTGTGGTTGTTGAAGGGCAGCAGGTTTAAATTTTGTTTTTTTTTTTTTTTGTATATGCTCGTAGAGTGTAAAAGTTAATCCGACAATTGAGAATTTATTTGTTTATTGAAATGCATGTTTTCGCTGCTATTTGATAAGTGAGAAAAAAGTGTACATTTTTTTGGTGTACTCAGCTGCAACCCTGTACAATGAGAGATATAAATCGGTTGAATAGCGACAACAAATAGTTTGGGAGCAAACGTAATTGTGTGCTTTGCAACATGAAATGGATTTAAATGTACTTAACACGTCGATTAATGGAATGTTTTAATATTTTTATTTAACGAGTACAATTTAGAGGTTTTTTTCCTCCTTCTTATCAATTTTTGACTCGATAATGCTTCGTTTTTTAAAAACGAATTCGATTGGATGGGATTATTACTCGCTATAAACATTACATGTCGACTCTCTGACATCAGGATAAAAATAAAAAAGAAATTAATCACGTCCAGATGAAAATCAAAATCTAACTCAAACTCAAACTCAAGCTCAAACTCCAATTCAAATTCAATTTCAAACTCAAAATCAAAATCAAAATCAAAATCAAAATCAAAATCAAAATCAAAATCCAAATCCAAATCCAAATCCAAATCCAACCCCAAATCCAAATCCAAATCCAAATCTAAGTCAAAATCAAAGCCAAAATAAAAATCAAAACCAAAATCAAAACCAAAATCAAAATCAAAATCAAAATCAAAATCAAAATCAAAATCAAAATCAAAATCAAAATCAAAATCAAAATCAAAATCAAAATCAAAATCAAAATCAAAATCAAAATCAAAATCAAAATCAAAATCAAAATCAAAATCAAATTCAAAATCAAAATCACAATCGAAATCAAAATCAAAATCAAACTTAAACTCAAAAAAAATCACAATCAAAATCAAAATCAATATGTCCAAATCAAACTCAAACTTAAACTCAAACTCAAAGTCAAACTCAAACTCAAACTTAAACTCAAACTCCAACTCAAACTCAAACTCAAACTCAAACTCAAACTCAAACTCGAACTCAAACTCAAACTCAAACTCAAACTCAAACTCAACTCAAACTCAAACTCAAACTCAAAATCAAAATCAAAATCAAACTTAAACGCAAACTCTAACTGAAACTCAAACTCAAATTAATAATTTATGCAATTTGTTTAAATAAGTGTTTTTTGTAATTTTGTTGTATTATTGGTAATTTTTCTTCAGGTCCTGAAGATGGCTTAAAAATTAAGCTACTTTTACCGCCCATCTACATACATATATAGTATATAAAAAAAACGAAAAATGAATTTTGGGTGGAACGAAATTTTAAATTTTGGGCGGGTCCGCGAGTATTTTATAAATTTAAAAAGGAGATCCTTCCTTGAAAAAGCATTTTGTGCAGACTATTCGCATCGATTTTAATTAATTTTCCCTAACATTTTATGATTATGGAAAATATTTTTAAAAATAATTTCTTAAGCCAAATTCTTAAACCAATAACCATTTAATACAGTCTTAGCCAGTTTTAAGCCAATCTCAATTGTTTTTGCTTTGAATTTGTTAGATTAATTCGATACCTATGTATTTTATTTTCTTTAAACTTCGTCGCTGCAGCAGAACTTAGCAGTTTTACTACTTATCCTGCCATAAGCCTAAAACTCTGCTAAAAGAATAAGAAATGCCTTCTAAAGCTCTTCTAAGCAAACAAAAAACAAGATACAATAAATATCACTTAACATCCACTCTCTCTCTCTCTCTCTCTCTCTCTCTCCCACTCTCTCTCTCCCACTCTGCTGTTTCTCCGTTATCTGCTGCCTTAGTTTAAGCTTTCGCTTAAAACCACAGAAATCTTCATTGAAAAAGTTTGCGCTGCAAAACTTTTCATAATTTAACTTGAGCCAAACAAATCCTGGCGAATTTGCGCTCAGCCATAGAAAGTAAAACCAAAAAGTTTTAACTCAAACACACGCACGCACGCACTAACGCCTGCACGGAATCACACAGCCTGATAGAATTATTGCGCGCCTAAAAACATGCTCTTTCTATTTTTTTTTTCTGCTGCTGCTTTTTTGCTCTTTATACAAAGCTTTTACTCTTGACTAGTTTTGAATTCACGCGCTGCCTGTGCGTTCGGTGGGAGTGTGTGTGTTGATGTTTATCACTAATGACAGTTTTTCAATGGCGCCTAAAAGTATGCTACAAAATTGTTTTGCTGTTGATAACCTTGTTTTATTGTTTGTTTGCTGCGGCTGTTGTTGTTTGTCGTTTGTCGTTTGTTGTTGTTGTTGTTGTTGTTGTTGTTGTTGTTGTTGTTGTTGTTGTTGTTGTTGTTGTTGTTGTTGTTGTTGTTATCACTCTACATTTGTGAGAAAAACAATTGAATAAAGCTGCTCGCGTTGAAGGCTAAATTTTTATGAAAGAAAATTAATTCTATTTCAAGGCTAGAAGATGGGAGTTAAATGCGACAAGATGTCGGCACATGTAATGATTTATGAACATGTTTGTGTTTACACGTATGTGCCACACTCAAGAAAAGCAGTTTGTAAACGTATGAGTGGCAGTGATTTTGTGGCATACATTTTTAACATATCTGTCGATTGAATTTTTAAAAATTTACAAGAAAGAATTTGAAAATGTTAATATTTTCAATTTTATTTCAAACGTTTTGAAATTTAGAAACAAATTTACAAACAATTTTAAGTTTAAAAAAATTAAAAAGAAATCATAAAATTTGTACATTTATTTTCCGAACTTTTTGAAATAATTTTTATTTTGAATTCTATGGGTTCAAAATATTAAAAATGAACATCTTTTATCGTTTTCATTTTAAAATTTAATTTCCAAGATAACGATCGCCGTCGGCAATCATCGTCGGGGAAAACTGAACTTTTTGGACCTTAAGCCCGCAGAATTCAAAGTTAAAATTATTTCTAAAAAAATTTAAAATTTTTTACATTTTTACCGGTACAACATACAACTCTACTGTTCCTCCTGTATCTGCTGCCTTAGCTCAAAAAAATGTATCGGCGTTGCATGGACTCCTTACTCACTGAATGTAGGTTTTTTTAGAAAAGTAATGGTACTACAGTAAAGGTTTATTTTTTACCTTACCTCGAATACCTAAAAAATTTATTAAATCATCAGGATGCGACGGGATTTGCTTATGCAACGAAATTGCAAAATCGTTACATGGAATTATTACTCGCTATATATAGAGTATAAAGACTGGTTCCTAGCCCTCACGACAGAAATAAAAAAAGAAATTATGACGCCATGAGGCTGCGAATAAAGCCGCTATAAAATCGAAAATACAACAATTATGCAACGGCATTTCATATAATTATTACTCAGTGAGTATATGCATTACGGTAAATAACATATAATAAAAGAAAAAAAAAGGACCTTGTACTTGAGCTTACGACAAGTAAAAATAAAAATGATGACGACCTCTGGTCATGGAGATAGTCGCTCATGCAACAAAAATGCAATATTGCTGCATGAAATTATTACTCGAGGCGCAAAGATTGTAAAGTAAAGATTATTTTACAACTGCAAAGATTATATCTTAGACCACATGTGAAAGTAAAAATTTACGCATTGACACCTTAGAGTAAAAATGCATCAAAAATGAAAAAACGTTGCATGAAATAATTACTACAACTCCATGATTTCATGACATGGCACTTCGGTAAATTTTATAGATCGACAATGAAGGTGAGAAGGTTTTCAGTGGCATGATAAAAAACCTGACTGCAACATGAGGTCCTTCGTAATATAACGTAGTTAAATGTCCTAGCATTGCCTGGAAACATTTCATGGTGCTAAGGTAAATGTTAATGTACCACTCAAAAGCAAAAGCAAAATAAAAATAAAAATAGAAATAAAAACTTAAATGGAACAAATATTTGAACAATTATACAAATCCAAACAAGTATTAGAACAAGGATTAGAAAAAGGTTGAGGTCAAGGTTTTGTACAACGATTAAGACCAGAAAAAATATAAGGGTTACGACAAGGGCTTGGACGAGGATTTGACAAAAATAATAAAAGGACAAGAACAAGTGCTTGGTCAAGCATAAAGACAAGGATTCAGACCAAAATTCAGAAGAGGATTAATACGAAGATTCAGACAAGGATTGGGACAATAATTTGGCTAACACTTTAAACAAGAATTAGGAAAAAGATTGGGAGAAGAATTTCGACAAGGGGTGTAGCGAGGATTATGAAATCGATTCGTTCAAGGACCAGGACAACAAAAAGGCTTTAATCAAGGCTTAGGACATGAATTCAGATAAGAGTTCAAACAAGGATTGAAAGAAGACTTTAGATCATGATAAGGATAAGAATAAGGAAAAAGAAGGGACAAAGATGGCGTCAAGAAGTGGGTACAGGATTATGAAATGGACTCGGACAAGGACTAGGACAAGAAAAGGGCTTTGCTCAAAGATAAGGACAAGGATTCAAACACGAATTCAAACTAGGAGTGGAATAAGAATTTGGAACACGCTTAGGACAAGAATTAGGAAAAAGAAATCATAAATATGACGTCAAGAAGTCTCAAGGAGACAGGATTATGAAATGAATTCGGACAAGAACTAGGACAAGAAAAGGCTTTGATCAAAGATAAGGACAAGGATTCAAACACGAATTCAAACTAGGAATGGAATAAGCATTAGGAGCACGCTAAGGACAAGAATAAGAAAAAGATTTTGGCATGGATGGCACAAGAAGTGGGGACAGGATTATGAAATAGATTCGAACAAAGACGAGGACAAGAAAAAGGCTTTGATCAAGGATTAGGATACAGATTCAGACACGAATTCAAGCAAGGAATGGAATTAGAATTTGGAACACGCTTAGGACAATAATAAGGCAAAAATATTGGGCAAGGATGGCGACAAGAAGTGGGGACAGGATTATGAAATAGATTCGAACAAAGACGAGGACAAGAAAAAGGCTTTGATCAAGGATAAGGATACAGATTCAGAGACGAATTCAAACTAGAAATTAAATAAGAATTTGGAACACGCTAAGGAGACGAATAAGAAAAAATATTGGGGCAAGGATGGCGACAAGAAGTGGGACAAGGATTATCAAAGGGATTTAGAGAAGGACAAGGAAAAGAATTTGGATATGTATTCAAGAAGAATTTGGACAAAGATAAGAACAAGGATTTATAAGGTCAAAACTACGAATAGAGATAAGGAAAGTCTACAATTAAGAATAAGGGCGAGGATAAAGATACGTTGTCATATCAAAATCTTCGAGTGCAACCAGGACGCATCCAACAAGTTTTGCTTTTTTTTACAAATTTTGATTTATTTATTACGCTTTTACAATTAAGAGTTTTTAATAAATATTTTCTTTTTTATTTTTTTCTGTGTATTTTTGCGACAATAAATCTCATTTTAAACCTTTCTTGACATGCGATTATAATGCAATTTACGCAGTTCTAGACATTATTTTCTACTACTAAACAAGTCCTTGATGTTGACAGCTTGTCTCCTTATGCTTATTGTTGTTCTTGTTTTTTTATATTGTTTTTTTTTTCTACATCTGGTTATGCTGCTGCTGCTGCTCACCAGCTGTTTATGTTCTTAAAAGTTTAAAATAAACTTAAAAAACTTTCTCTTCAATACATTTAATATATTTGTTGTTTTAGCAAACAAACGTTGTTAAGGCTATAATGTGAAAAGTTAAAGCATGCTTTTGGGCGCTCGAATGTAATATATTTACCTAAGGCATGCTTACAACTTTCAATGCGCTGCTGCGTTTTATGATAGAACATAACAAAAAAAAAAAAAAAAAACACAGTAGCTGTTGACAATTTCAGAAACGAAATTATTTTTTTATTATATAAAAAGAAATTTATTTTAATTTTTCTCATTTTCACATTTTTTGGATTTTTTTTATTTTCATATTTTTTTTTTATAATGTGCACATTATGGATTATTTTTGTTCCTGCTGTTAAATGTGCCTAGAATTGTGCATGAACAATACTTGAAACATATGCTGCAAGGATTGTAGAATAAATTAATAGGGGTGAGGGCGATATTATTGCATTAGCACCAAAGGATTAAATTTGACGTGGTCGTGTGAGTGGTTGTGTGTGTGTTTTTTTATATGGTCGTGTGTGTGTGTGATAAGCGAGTGTGTTTCATCGATGACGCAAGCTGTTGACATTAAGTTTCGAGGTTATGCATTGGTTAATTAAATCGATAACCACAGCTTTCAGGGTGGCCAACATGCAGTTTTAATGCCTTTTTAAGTGTATTATTTATGGGCAAAAATTATTACGAAAATTTTGTATAAAAAAAAATTGGTCTTGTGCAGCTTATGAGATTATTTCAAATATTTGGAGTTCAACTAGTTAAAGGAAACCCCTGAAAATAATTTCAAAAATTAAATTAATTTGACGGCCTTTTTAGAAATTTCAATTCGCTGGGTAAAATTTAAGCAAAAATTAGTATTCGAAATATTTCGATGCTTCTCCTTGAAAAAAGAAGAAAAGAAAATGTAACAAAAAGTAATTTGTTCCTGTCCAAGTGTCAAAACAAGGTCAGCAAGTTGAATTTGTTAAATTTTTACAATTAAATCGATATAAACGTCTTTATCCGTTTTTTGACCCATCCTAAGTCAGTCTGTTAAAAAAAAAAATCAATAAAATACCTAAACAGCCACAAAACGGGTCACATTTATTTCAATTTAAACAAGTGTTTGCTTCCCTAACTTCCTCTGCCTTTGCTGTATATCGAGTTGCAGAAATATAATCTGCAGATGAGCTGAATATAATATGAAGACAGCTGTTAGAGTTGCTCTACAACAAGGACCACACGCATGCTTTAAGGACCGGAGACACACTTACAAAATAAAACAGCTATTTAATCAATCAATTTAAGGGGGCATATAGATTACAAATTTAAAAAAAAAATATTTTTTCGGGAATTTTTTTCTATAGAAGCAAAAACGATATCGTTTTCAAATTTTCCACATATAATTTGAAACGGTTTTGGACGTTATTTGATTTTTTAAAACAAAATGTCTAAAAATTGACGGCGTGCAGGATATCACCAGTCTGGAACATCTGAGGAACAAATAAAAAAAACCAAATTAATCATTGTTTAAGTGGCTATCGCCTGAACTTAGATAATTTTTTTTTGCCGAAAAAAACAAAATGACGACCTATTTTGTAACCTCGAAAACCGATTTTTTTTTCAAAGGGCCGCCATTTTGTTTTTGTCGGCGGTAAAAATTATCCTAGTTCAGGCGATAGCCACTCAAACAAGGATTAATTTGGTTTTTTTCCCCCTGAGATGTTCCAAACTGGTTATATCATGCACACCGCCAATTTTTTAAAAATTTTTTTTTTTTAATTTAATAACGTCAAAAACCTCTTCAAAAATTCTGAAAAAAATTATTGTATTCCTTAAATGTTAATAAATATATATGCAAAATTTGAAAATGATATCTTTTTTCTTCTATGAAAAAAATTCCCAAAAAAAAAATTTTTTTAAATTTGTAACCTATATGCCCCCTTAACCTGATTTGGCATTTATTATGTTTAACGGGCTGTTTTTAAATTTTATTTTGTATTTTTAACTGTTAAGCTTGAAGAGTGCTTCCAAAGCGCTTCTAGAACTCATTCAAGTTTCCTAAATTTTACAAAAAAAAATTGGTTCAGCACTTTGACAGTGTTTCCAGAGTGATTCCTAAGAAGCAGATCAATTCTTAAAATTTTAAAAGTTCTAAGCCACTCAACGAGCTTGCAAAAAGTTCAAAATAAGCTCCATAAAAGCTTATTTTTCATATGAACAGCTATGGGCAGAGAGCGCTCTGGGAGCGTTAAGAGTAAGAATTGAGAGCAAAAGCTTATGTCGCACCACAAAACGCAACAACAAATCAAAGACAAACACAGAAACAACTCAGAAGCTTTAGATCAGTGTTAAACAGCTTTGCCCCGAAATACATTCACAAAAGCAAAAGCACAAATATATCTCACATACAGCACGACGAAAGCTTCAGTTTGAAATTCTCCGTCGAGCAGTTAACATTTATGCTGCTCGTTTGCTTATGCGCTCAGTTTTATCAGATCGCCTTTTTACACTGAATAAAATTTTATTTATTTATTTTTTTTATTTTAATTTATGTAAAATTTAATTTTCACTAGTTCACACTAGTGAAAATTACTAGTCACTTGTTAACACATTATTTTTCAATCAAATTTTTTAATTTCTCAATACTTTACTTTATTTTAACACATATGTTTGTCTTTGTAATAATTTTCTTTTATTTATTCATCCATAATTTTTAATTGAAATAAGTAATTAAAAGAAATCAGAAGACTGCATTTATCTCATTAAATTTATACTTGTCTCATTAAATTTATACTTGTCTTTACCTTGTAGTTTCCATTCTCTTCATTTATTTTTTTTATGCCCGTACCTTTTTTGTATACTTTTTCTAACTTTTATCAATTTCTCTTTTTTAGCTGTTATTATTATTAGATTTTCTAGTTTTGGTTTTACCTTAATTTCGCTTTTACCTTATCAACCTTTGTGAATTCCATAAATATACTTGAAATATTAACTGTGTGCAATAGCAAGTCAACTTGCTTAAGTCTTTTTGCAAAATAACACGCAATTTTCTTTCAGTGAAAGCTTAAAAGCTCGCTTGTGTTAAAGCAAAATGAGAATGCATTTGTGGGGCAAAGCAAAGTTTAACACTGCTTTAAATGTATGTAATGGTGCCCATACCCGCATACCCCATATGAACAGTAAAAAATGCAAAAAGTTCAAAGCAAGCTGCATAAAAGCTCATTTCGTTATTTCTCATAGTGTTGCGTTCACACTTAAGTCGTTCCAAAGTGCTTCTTGTAAGCAAGTCTATTGAAAAATACTTATATCTCGAGTTGGCCATTTCAGTGCTTGAAAGGACTTTAACCGGACTTCTTATGATAAAATTGTGTTTCGCGTGTTATTGCATGTTTTGTATACAAATGACTGAGAACTGAACCAATTAGTTTCATGCGGACTCCGAAAAGCTTATGTGTATGTTCTCAAGAAACTTTAGATGGCATTATTTACTCTTCGGGGCTTGTCATTGTCTGCAGAGAGGTAACGGTCAATCAGAAAAAAAGAATTTCAATCGCAAACATTTTCTGCCTCAGCTGAAATTCGAATCTTTTTTAGAATTGGCATCGAATGGTCTACGCACTGTTTCAAAGCACTCGGCAACGGTCGCCACATAAATCCACGCACATACGAGCATCCGACACATTTTCGTGCACATTTCGATGAATTCTACAGATTCTACATTGTGCAGAGAAAATTTTTCAGAAAATATCTAGACATAATGAGTGAAAGTATGGAAGAATTAACAAGGTACAGGTGCAGGGCATGATACAATTACAAGGTAAGCTCATTTTAAGATGGCTGCTCAATTGAGAAATTTTGCAGCAACAAAGCTGTAGGAGCTGCAAATGTCAAACGACAAAAGCTGATTTTGACAAATAGCGCACCCTGCTCTTCAATATGAGCCTATCTTGTAATTGTATCATGGTGCAGGGATGCTTGTGCTCTCTTTTTGTCAACCACATGTTAACTGTCAAAATAGCGAAAGAAAGCAAAAGATACAAAAAAATAGTTCAGATTGAAATAATTTCGATTTGAGTCCACGTTTCCTACCTTGCATCTACCTTCGTTATTCTACCATGAGTGAGAATATGGTAGAATTAGCAAGTTTGTGCTCTCGTTTTGTCAACCGTCATAACTGTCAAAATAGCGAAAGAAAGCAAAAAATACAAAAAATTAAAAAATTCAAATAATCCAAGCTGGAATAATTTTGATTTGACAGTTCTGTGTCCACGCTATCTTTCCTGCTTCTACCTCGTTATTGTACCATGAGTGAGAGTAAGAATTTCAGAAGAGCACTATGTGCTCTCAATTTTGTGAGAAGCAGTTTTTTCTTGAAAAAATGTTGTTTGTGTAGATCTCTCTAGCACTTTGCACCCTGTTTGAGCACTCGTTATTGCTGCACTTTAAATGACATAAAAGCTTAAAAAATTGCTATACGCTACAAAAAGAAAAAAGCTTCATGAGAAGGACTCGCTTCGTACTCGTTGAAGAAAGAAGCGCTAATTTGCAGTAAGACAAAAACAAAAAGAATAAAGAGAAAAAATAACACAACCGGAAGTGTAGGTCTCCGCATTGAAGCAACTGCTGTAGCAACTGTCACAAAATGTTGTAAGCAATTTTTTTTCACGCTATTGTTGCTGCTTATGCTGCGTTAAAGTGTTGCCAATGCTGCTTCTGCTGCTGCTGCTACAAGCAGCTCATTGTCAACGCATCAAAAGAAGGAAACACTACAAAAAAGGCACAAGAAAAATAGCAGGAGAAATAAAAAATGAAAAAATAAAAAAAAAATTAAGCATATGCTAAGGATGCAATAAAGACAATGACAAGGACGAGGGCTTATATGCGGCAGTAGACGCAGAAGACGTTGATGAAGTTGTTGAGGATGTTTTTGAAGCATGTTGCAGAGTTGAATGCGTGCTCAATTATGCGGGAGCTACACAATTTTTACAATGATGGCAGAGTAGTAAAGAAAAAAATAAAGAATTCGAAACAAAATAGCAACATAAAGGATACATAGGACAGCACAAAAGCTGCAAATGCGAAGGTAGCGGTAATATGAGTAGATGGCAGTAGCTTTAAGTGAAGCATTAAAGTGTTTGATAGCCAAAAGTAAAGTTTTTTTTTAAGTGAATTAAATTTTTCGTTTTTAGTACTCAGGTAGATTTTTTATAAACCTCCTTAGTAGAAAGCATGCTGAAAGCACTTGATGACCAATAGCTGTTTATTTGCTGTTTGTAGGATGTGAAGTTTTTTAAGAGCTTTTTTGGAACTTTTTAGAAAGCTTATCTAATAACTTCCTCTAAAAAAGTACACTAGAAGCACTTGAGAAATAATGCAGCTTCATTTTTTTTAAACCACAACCATGGCATAAGTTCATTTTAGAGCTTTTTTGAAAGTCTTAAACTACGCAGCATTCAAGGAAGCACTTTGGAACCAATTAAAAGCTAAAAAGTAATGTTTTTGGAATTGTCAAAAAACTGGTTTTGGTTTGAACAGAGCAGCACTTTTTTGGATTCCCTGCAATTTTTTAATCTTTTGCGGTAACACACTTTAATCAAAACAAAGTTCAACTAAAAAATAAAATTTGCTTCCTAGGTATTTATTTTGAGTTTACTTGAAGAGGAAAACAGTGCTAATCTAAATGTTTTAATGAATTAAGTTGTTAAGACCTTAAAAACGAAGCATATAAGAAAATATTTAATCAAGAAATTATTTTCTTAATTTAAGCAATCGAAGAGTTTTTGAATTTTAGTTTTCAGCAAATTGTTTACTTGAGTCAAGCAAAGTTTTCCCACTTTAATTTATATTGGCGTGCATATAATTCACAACATGTTTGCATAAAAACATAATTAAGATGGTGCGGATTGGCAAAATATGGCATGGTTCGAAGGCTCAGTGTCTTATCTGTTACTTTACTTGGAAACATGTCAGCGTCTATAAGATATATCTATACTATTATATAAAAGGCTTATTACGTATCTTCGGGTACGCTATACTAAAGAACTACTGAACCGATTTTTATAATTCTTTTACTAATTCAAAGCATCATTCTTAACTTAAGCTATTGCATACTTTATTTTTTAAAACCTACCCTAAAAAGTTATTAAAATTTGAGATTAAATACCATCTAAAAAACTTCATAGAAAATTATTCATATACGCGCATTAAGCAGTACAAAGCTTTTTCTTTCTTTTCCATTGTGTGTTTAAAAGCTCTTTTTGATTACGCCTTGCTTATAAGCATGATCGAAAAAATGAGCTAATGAAGCAACAACAATGTTAGTTGTAATATAGACAGAATCTATTTCTTTTTTAATGGAATTCCCTACAGTAAAATGCTAAAAATATTTAAATATTTCAACATAAGTATATGTAAACGAATATAATTCAGTGTCTATGACGTAGTACTCTCGCAAAATAAGCGATACTTTGTCTTTATACGAAAACACGAACGAGGAAATGAGACAAATGCTGTTGCTGTTTTCGACTCAGACTCAGTGCTGCCAAACAGTAGCAGCGGTGCTGCCATCTCTTATCAAGTAGCTGATAAAAAGCTTTTTTATTAGCAGTGTTGCTAGGCTCACATTACAAAGGTTGAAGTTTTGATAAAACACTTATCAAGATCCATTTTGGTGTCTCTTTTTTATGTGTGATGGTACCACGGCTACGACAAAATAATGGTTATGCTAATTTCATGAAAGTAATTAATCCATAGTAGCAAACCAGGAATAGCAGAACACCGCATATTATTTATAGCTGGAAAAGTATGTGCGCGTTAGTTTATAGTTGTAAATATGAAATCTATTTATATAAAAAGTAGTGTACATTTTTGTGTCACCACTTACTGCGGAAACGGGTCGACCGATAATTTCGAAAATTTCAGGGTACGTTGGGAATGTTCGCACAAAATTTGCCCACTGGTTCCGGAGGTATGGCATTTTAAAGATTTTCCCATATCTATATATATAAAAAAAGTCGTAATTTCTGTTTGTAATTCCATAACTCAAGAACGGAGCGTCCGATTTGCTTGAGGTTTTCTTTGTTGTGTTCTTATTGGCCGTACCATGGGTCGTATGTGAATATTTTTGCCACACCTCCTTTAACCGCCCACAAATTAATGAACATTTTATATTTCATACAGCTTGGGTCTTATCAGACTAAAATTTAGTACTTTAGTTTATATGGTCACTGTTGGCAACAGTACTACAAATGGGGGAAGAGCTATACAAATATGCTGGGGGTTCCCCCTCTCTTATATATGTATGTCTATCTATATTCTTATCTATCTTGGTTTGTTCGGTTGCTTAAAACTTGAAAACGACTGGACCCAATTGGATACTTCCTTCTGCGAATATGAGATATCAAATATTTTTGGAATTATAGGTCAGACAGCATCGAAATTTGATATTCGAATGAAATTTTCACGTGCTGTTCCACTGATGAAAATTTATGGGCGTTGGACGAGGGTACTATTTAGTTGTGTGCTTTTACTGGCAAAATTGACAAGTGGGCGTGGCACTGCCGATATAATTCAAATTTAGGTATCGAATAGCTTTAGAAGTAGAAGTCACGTGACATTGAAACTCAGAATGGAGAATGTATTTCTACAAGAGAATTGGAACGTGCATAGGAAAAGAGATTATGGCTTCGTCCATACAAGTCAAATTTTTGATATTGAATAGCTTTGGAACTAAACATCGCATGACAATGAAACTCAGTATGGAGTTACTAATTGCCAAAGTCTTTCTGCTGGAAAAATGGTACGAGCATTGGAACAGGGGGTGTGCCCCGATTTTCTATACAGAATAGCTATGGAAGTTAAAATCACAGAACATTGAAACTCATAATGGAATTGCCACTTGGGAGTGATGTTCTGCTACTGGGAAACTGTAACGGACAGTGGAACAGTTGTGGAGCGTGGTGTCAGACTAAGGGACTAATAAAAGTTTTGAATTTACTTATTATTTCCAATATACTTGCCGGGTGCAGCAACGCGCGCCGGGTATCGCTAGTTTAGTATATTCGAGTAGTTTTTTACATCTTTGCTGAAGGATTTTCATTATAATAAGAAAATTAAGTTTCTCATATCAAGCAAAACATTCTAGTATAAAGAAAATTGTTAACTTGAACCAAGCAAATTGTTCTCAATTAAAGGACAATCAATTTCTCAAATCAAGCAAAAAAAAATTTCAATTTAATAAAGCTGACCTGTAAAAATGTTGAAACAGCTGGAATTTGCACACATTAAACAATTTTTCTCATTTATATGCATTCCTTGCAATTCCAGTTTTAATAAAAAATAAGTTATAACTTTTTAAACATCGCTTAAAAGTAATGACAGAAAATAAAAGAATAATAAAAATAAAAAAAAATTGAAAAATATTGTATTAAATAAAAAACCATTAATGATTTTACTGCAATGTCTGCCAAACTGTAATTGCTGGTTGTATTGAAAATAAATAGCAACTGGAGTATGTTGGTGTTGTTTGATTTTTTTTTTTTTTATTAAAAAATAAAATAAATTAATTGAAAAAATAAATAAAAAAAGAAAATGAAAAAAAATTCATGCACCACACAATTTTGTATCGGATGGATAGCAAGTTTTCATTTCATTTCGATTAATTTAAATGAAAATTGTTCGTTGCTTTTGTTTTGTTTTTATTTTTGAAATAATGCTTGTTTGTATGTGTGAGTGTGTGTGTGTAGAGTAGTTGTTATTATTACCAGTCTTAACACTGAGACATGCATTTAATACAATATTTTTTTCTTTAATTTTTTTTTTTTTTATGTTATTTTCACATACATACAAGCATTTATTCATTTCTTTGTGGTGGTTTTTAATTGTTTTGCACTTAGGATGTGCTGTACAGCAACATCAACAGCAATAACAACAATGATGCTGCCAATAATACCAATGACAGCAACAACAATAACAACAAAATTGCGCCATTTACAGTACAGACGAAAATTCATTAAAATTTTGTTCGCACTTCTATTGTTTTTAGTTTATAAATGTATATGAGTCAGTGTATTTGTGTGCACACACTGTGCATGTGTGTGTGCCTTACAATGCTGGAAAAGTCGTTTTGTGTCCCAGTGAGAAAAAAAAGCGAAACAAAATAAAATTTTAATAAAATATTTTAATTGATTTCGCTTCTGTTCTTCTCTTCGTAATTAAAAAATATTAACTGTTGCTAGTTTTTTTTTATTAAGTAAACTCTAATTAAAACAATTTAATAACAAACATTTTTAATGAGATGAAATTAAACTTTGAAAAAAACGATTAGAATGAGAAATTAGTAAATATTACTTAAACAAAATGGTTAAGGAAGGGGGGATGGGAAATAAAATAAGCAGATAAACAGATCTGATGCAAAAACAGTTTTCTCAACCGCTGGTTTGTAAAGCCTACAAAGAAGCTTTTGTAAAGCTTTTCTATCATAAGTGCATCTCAAAACTACTAAAAACAAAACTTCTCACTGTTTAAGCACTTTCCTAATTGTTCCAACAAGTTTTGCTTAAATTAGCACACTTCATCATAATTCCGTGTTATGCCGTAATTATAAACACTTAGTAAAACAAGTTTTTAGCAAAAAAAAACATTACATCTTTGGGTTTCCCCAAAAAAAAAAATGTAGTTAACATAAAATATTTAATTAAGAATTTCATATTCATATCATAAGAACTAGGTTTCTATGCCGTAATTAGAACCTGCACTTGACGCAATTTTGTTTTGGAGCAAGTTGTTGGAAAAAGAGACCACGACTTTATTCATTTTATTTTGGTTGTTTTAAAAATAAATTTTTACTTAAAAAAACTCGTAATAATATAATTCCGTGCTATAACGCAATTATAAACTTACACTCGTACGAGTTTGAAATAGAAAATTTTCTGATGTTTCCTCATAGCCATGTCAAAAATATCAAAAATCATGTCAAAATCAAAATCAAAATCAAACTCAAACTCAAACTCAAACTCAAACTCAAACTCAAACCCAAATTCAAAATCAAAATCAAAATCAAAATCAAAATCAAAATCAAAATCAAAATCAAAATCAAAATCAATATCAAAAACAAAATCAAAATCAAAGTCAAAGTCAAAATCAAAATCAAAATCAAAATCAAAATCAAAATCAAAATCAAAATCAAAATCAAAATCAAAATCACAAGCAAAATCAAAATCAAAATCAAAATCAAATTCAAAATTACAAGCAAAATCAAATAAAAATTAAATCAAAATCAAAATCAAAATCAAAATCAAACTCAAACTCAAACTCAAACTCAAACTCAAATTCAAATTAAAATCCAAATCCAAATCCAGCTCCAAATCAAAATCAAAATCAAAATCAAAATCAAAATCAAAATCAAAATCAAAATCAAAATCAAAATCAAAATCAAAATCAAAATCAAAATCAAAATCAAAATCAAAATCAAAATCAAAATCAAAATCAAAATCAAAATCAAAATCAAAATCAAAATATAAATCAAAATCAAAATCACAATCACAATCACAATCAAAATCAAAATCAAAATCAAAATCAAAATCAAAATCAAAATCAAAATCAAAATCAAAATCAAAATCAAAATCAAAATCAAAATCAAAATCAAAATCAAATTCAAATTCAAATCCAAATCCAGCTCCAAATCAAAATCAAAATCAAACTTAAAATCAAAATCAAAATCAAAATCAAAACCAAATATAAAAACAAAATCAATCCAAATCAAAATCAAAATCAAAATCAAAATCAAAATCAAAATCAAAATCAAAATCAAAATCAAAATCAAAATCAAAATCAAAATCAAAATCAAAATCAAAATCAAAATCAAAATCAAAATCAAAATCAAAATCAAAATCAAAATCAAAATTAAAACCAAAATCAATATCAAAATAAAAATCCAAATCAAAATCAAAATCAAAATCAAACTCAAACTCAAACTCAAAATCAAAATCAAAATCAAAATCAAAATCAAAATCAAAATCAAAATCAAAATCAAAATCAAAATCAAAATCAAAATCAAAATCAAAATCAAAATCAAACTCAAAAATCAAAATCAAAATCAAAATCAAAATCAAAATCAAAATTAAAACCAAAATCAATATCAAAATAAAAATCCAAATCAAAATCAAAATCAAAATCAAACTCAAACTCAAAATCAAAATCAAAATCAAAATCAAAATCAAAATCAAAATCAAAATCAAAATCAAAATCAAAATCAAAATCAAAATCAAAATCAAAATCAAAATCAAAATCAAAATCAAAATCAAAATCAAAATTAAAATCAAACTCAAAATCAAAATCAAAATTAAAATCAAACTCAAAATCAAAATCAAAATCACAGGCAAAATCAAAATCAAAATCCAAATTCAAATTCAATTCCAAATCCAACTCCAAATCAAAATCAAAATCAAAATCAAAATCAAAATCAAAATCAAAATCAAAATCAAAATCAAAATCAAAATTAAAATCAAACTCAAAATCAAAATCAAAATCAAAATCAAAATCAAAATCACAGGCAAAATCAAAATCAAAATCCAAATTCAAATTCAATTCCAAATCCAACTCCAAATCAAAATCAAAATCACAATCAAAATCAAAATTAAAATCAAAATCAAAATCAAAATCAAAATCAAAATCAAAATCAAAATCAAAATCAAAATCAAAATCAAAATCAAAATCAAAATCAAAATCAAAATCCAAATCAAATTCAAAATCAAAATCAAAATCAAAATCAAAATCAAAATTAAAATCAAAATCAAAATCAAAATCAAAATCAAAATCAAAATCAAAATCAAAATCAAAATCAAACCAAATCAAAATCAAAGTCAAAGTCAAAGTCAAAGTCAAAATCAAAATCAAAATCAAAATCAAAATCAAAATCAAAATCAAAATCAAAATCACAATCAAAATCAAAATCAAAATCAAAATCAAAATTAAAATCAAAACCAAAATCAAAATCAAAATCAAAATCAAAATCAAAATCAAAATCAAAATCAAAATCAAAATCAAAATCAAAATCAAAATCAAAATCAAAATCAAAATCAAAATCAAAATCAAAATCAAAATCAAAATCAAAATCAAAATCAAAATCAAAATCAAAATCAAAATCAAAATCAAAATCAAAATCCAAATCCAAATCAAAATCAAAATCAAAATCAAAATCGAAATCGAAATCGAAATCAAAAGCAAAATCAAAATCAAAATCAAAATCAAAAACAAAACGACGATTATGCAAAAAGTTTAAAGCATAAATATTTTCAACAGTTAATATTGACAACTTTATTTGCGCCCTTTCATTCCATCTCCCTTTGTCCACTCAACAGCTAATAGATCATTTTTTCTGACATTTCTATAAACTCGAGAGAGAAAAAAAAATACGCTACATCCCGCTACTAATTCCTTAAATCGCATGCATTACAAATGCTCAGTCTACTGTGCATTCAATCGTTTCATCATTCGTTATCTTTGTTGCGTATTAAAGCACGCATAAATCTCGACAGATATTTAATAAATTTTGATCGATTACCGAGCAAAATGAGCCGCCTGGCCAAGCCCTAGCCATGGCACATCCGCTGTCGGAACTAGTCTTTGAAGGACAAATCGTTGGTTATTGTGGAGAAGCTGTTCAAAGGCACAGCATGGCGGATTATACATATATTAAAGGATGAGGCTCATGAGGCTGTGTTCGGGGCACAGTGGATGAGAGTGCACTATAAGGTGCACAATTTTAGGGTCAACCAAAATTTTTGCAGGCTTTTTCGACTTTCGCAGTTATTTGAATCCGTAGAAACTAAATTTTTTTATTTGTTCCTTTATAAAAAGACAAAACAAATATGCTCTGAGTGCACTCTTGGAACTTCTTAAGTATTTTATATTTAAATTAAAATTAAGAACAGCTTAAATCAGCTTGAAAACTTTAATAAAATAATATTAAAATTAAATTTTTTTTTTTAATTTATTTAATTAATTTTAGGCAATATTTTGAAACATAGTATTGCATTTTTTCCCACTGCGTTGCCACTCTTAATACTCGTTCACCACGTTACGTAGCTAATCATATGCACACACACGTACGCAGATAAATTTACTAAAACCCACACGCTCACACAATAGCTCATATGTACTACGTTCGCTCAGGTTCATTATTGAGTTTAGTTAGTTTATCGAGTTTATTGTTCGCCTGGTTATCCTTGTAGCGCGCAGAAGGATTTGTTGCCCCGGATGTTCGTGCATCCTGTTGGCAAAATCGATCATTTTCCACTGTCAAAATTTCATAGTTACTCGCTTATGATAATCTTGCAATTTATGTTACTTGAGCTGAAGCGAAAATGATGGATGGATGGATGGATGGACGGATGAAACAGATGATTGGTTATTTGAATGAAAGAATAGATACATAGATGACGGTTAGTGTATTATTGTTGATATTAAGAATAGTATTGGGTTCATACTGTTGCAAGGCTATGCCGTCGTTATGGTCAGTATTGTTGTAATGTGTGAAAATGATGACGCAACAAATTACAAAATTAAAACAACAACTCTCAATATATAGCATAAGGCCAATTTTATTGATGGTAATAAACTAATAAATGGCATAAATCTCAAATATGTTGAAAAGGAATAAGAAGCAGTAATTTATGGAAATTCAAATGGATTAATACTACAAAATCACTAACACAATCTTCACAATCCTTGATTTTTGTTTACTAACAGATTTTTCTACAGAAAATGTATTATTTTAATATTTTCAATGAAATTAATGTTAACATAAAAATCAACACGGAACTTTATCCCGTACACAAACCTTCCAAATAGTTCATTTCGTTTAACCCTTAGCGGCCACACCTCAGCCAGGACCTAGTTGTACAAGACATATGAGTGTTTTGAGAATTCCAACCGTTAACGAGTTCTTCAACATTTCTAATGATTTTTATCGATCAATTTATAGATTGCGTTCTTAAAACTGGTCATATAATCGGTGTAGTAAAAAGAAATCCATTATTTTTGCATGCAATTGAAGGCTTTATTTATTATAGTTATAGTGATCCGATTTGCATCAAATATGCACCGTTTTGATCAAGTGCTTGTTGTCATTTTGAAGGTAATTTCATTATGCCTCTCTTATGAAAACCCTAGTCCCTATTGGCAAAGAACTGGGAGAGTCGATTTTTACATGCTTCCCTTGAGGCGAAGTTCTCACCAGCAAAATCATTCGCCATAGACAGGAACAGGTGGTAATCACTTGGTGCCAGGTTTGGACTATAAGATGGATGCATAAGAACCTCCCGACCAAGCTTTCTGAGCTTCTGCCGAGTCACTATCGATGTGTGTGGCCTGGCGTTGTCCTGTTGGAACAAAATTCTTCTCCTATTGGCCAAAGCTGGCCGCTTCTGGGCGATTGCTTCCTTCAGACGGTCCAATCGTTACCAGAACAGGTCCGAATTGACAGTTTGGCCGTAAGGGAGCAGCTCATAGTAGATAACTCCATGCCAATCCCACCAAACATACATCAAAACCTTCCTGGCCGTCAATCCGGCCTTGGCCACCGTTTGCACCGGCTTCCCGCGATTCGACCACGACCGTTTTCGCTTGACGTTGTAGTAAATGACCCACTTTTCATCACCAGTCATCATCCGCTTCAGAAATGGATCGATATTGTTGCGATCCAGCAGCGATTCGCAGATGGAAATTCGGTCAATGAGGTTATTTGCGTTAACTCGTGTGGTCCCCATACATTTAGCTTCTTTTTGTATACAGCCTTATTCAAGTGGTTCCAAACAGTTTTTTGTGGTCGGACTCGACGATTTCTATGATTTTATCGACATTTTCGACAATTGACCTTCCAGAGCGTGGTGCATCTTTGACATTGGCTGTTACAGTATCAGGACTATAAACACTTTTCACATTTTCAGCCGCCTGCCTTGCGTTTTCGTCTTTATCGAAGAAAAACTGTAAACTGTGGACTCGTATACATTCTTATGCGGGAATGGATGACAAAAAAGACAACACGCAGTAATCAAACGAAAAAAATCTATTTCACTTCTCCCATGTAAACGAGGAACTTTTTTAGTGGAATTGTTTGGAAAGTATCTTGTCAATTTTTTTTTTTATTTATGGGCATTTAAGCTATAAAAATTGTTCTATATATGAAACTAAGTTTATACGTCATGTTATCCTACAATGAACGTACATTCAAGAAACAATATCGTATAAAAATTAAACTAAATTATTTCACATGAACAGTAGGCCGGGTCGGTCTCCATACAAAAAAAAAAACGTGTTCGATAAACTCGGTCTAAAATGTACCTTGGCTCATTGTGGTACCCTCCTCAAAACGATTTTGCGATGTGTTAACCGTTAGGCTTCCTGGAATTTTTTAAAAAAGTACCTTTCTTTGGTCAAAAAGCCACTTTTTTGTTTTGACGTATTTTCAAAAACAAAAAAAAAACAAAATTAAAACTTCAAAAATTATTACTATCTGCATAAAAAATGTTGAGAAATTTGCTCGTTCTGTATTTTTTTTTTTTTGACGTAGAATACGTCGTTCTCGGAGGTAAGTAGGGTGGTTGATAGTGATCAGGTGTCGGTATTTACATTACTTTTTGAGCCTTTGGTGGGCCTAAAGTACTAATCGTACAATGTTGATCTTAGCACTTGTTGGTCTGCTTGATCCTCAATGCGACAAAAATTCATGTTAGAACTGTCTAACTTATATCAATTTTACACAATTACATGAAATATAAAGCCAACATTTGATGTTTTTGTTTGCTTAAACTTGCTACCTATTTGTCGACGGCTTCCGGTTTTTTCGACGGCGAAGACAGCGCCATCTAGCGTGAAGACATAAATCTTATAATTAAAAAAAAGCATACTTTTGGGGGCATGTTGTTTTTAATAGACTCGCGTAGCCCAGTAATACTGAGTAATTTTGAGGGGCATGCTTTTTTAACAGAATCTGTTATTGAAATGTGAAAATTCCGCAGCCAATTAAATATCCGGGCATATTATCGACAGTGAAATTTTGACACAGGGGTTGTTGAACTTGGTAGCATTGAACATATTTTGTTTGCTTGTTTAAGTTTTCTACCTATTTATGGACAGTTTCCGGTTTTATCGACAAAAGCATAAAATTTGTATGGGAGCGCCCCTAAGGAGTGGTCGGAGGGAATAGGTGTCAAAGGCAAAAATGTTCCTTTTGCAAAAGTAATGGGGGTTGGTGATACATATTAACCCTCTCCGGCACTCTCTTAAAGGTCATATCCTCAGGTGTATGGAATAAATATTTTTAAAAAAGATGTCATCAAAAGCGAATTGAATAATTCTACGTCTTGTGTTACGACATAGTCGAAACTACTGTATCTTTTTTTGTCTTTTTTTAATACGTTTCGATGCGATTTCGACTTAAATCTTCATAACTACGCTATATCCCGTCCGAGTTCATTTTTTAACAAAGTTAAAATTTCAAAAAATTTAAAAAAAATCATGGTCAAAAATTTCAAGTCAAAATTTTTTCTGCAGATAGTAATCATTTTTGAAGCTTTAATTTTGGTTTTTTTTTTTTTTAAAATACAGCGAAACAAACAACTTGTCCATACAAAAAGTGGGTTTTTGACCAAAATGTACCAAATGTGTCTTTTCAATGTAGTCTGTCTACAAAACATCTTAAAATAAAAAAAAACTTACAATCTCTCTCTAACATATCACCAATGATGAATCTTCCTATTCAATATGATTTATTTACATAGATTTTATCTATGTGCTCTGAGCTTTGCTGCATATTTTTTCAATATCAGCTTAGCTCTGGTGAAAATTTCAACTCAAGCCTCCTATAAATAACAATTTTTTAAAGCTTACAGCGCTGCCAGATGCGATAAAATCAAATTGTAGTAATCACTGAAACCCAAGCATGACTGACACGCTTTACATGTACAGTGAAATATTTGCTCAATCTTGGTTTTTTTTTTTTTTTTTTTTTTGTTAAGGTCATGATGCTTATTTACGCAAATCTATTCCATACAAATTTTATAAGTTGACAAAAATGCTAAAAATAATTTTTTTCTCTCTCTTTTCAGGTAAGCTTTTGACCTTTTTTGAGAAAAGAAAACAATTCCATGAGAGCGTAAGTAAAAATTTTCATAAAATTTAGAAAACATATTTCTCAAAAATAAAAATTAAAAAAAAACATCTCTTAAACTAAGCTTTACTCTTTATTAACTTTCCTTTTCTCTTTCCATAACACTGCCTAGTTCTTTAAAAGCTTTTCTGTATATATAGAACTTTTAAATGTTTGCCTAATCCCCACACCAAGCTCTTTCAAATAACCTAAAAAACTTTCGCGATTCATGTCTGATCTCTTCTCCTTCAGCAAATGTTCTGTCGTTTGGGCCACCGAAGCCGCCATTATCATTTTCAATTTACAGTTATGATAAGTTTAATTCAAATTTAAAACTTATCAGAGCTTTCGAATTACATCTCCTCCAGCTTATGCCACCCACAACCACTTTTCTCGCCATTCTCTACAAATTTACTCTTAAAGTCTACACAAAAAAAGCAGTTAATTACAAATGCTAATAGCCAACACCCTGTTATTAATGTGAATGCGCCTGTTTCTGATGCACTAAAGACATTGGTTTTTATACTTGAACTGATGAAGTTGTTCATCATAATGACTGGCTCATAATGACCATAATAATGACAATGATATAGCCTGGCATATGATGCCTTCCCTAGGCAGCGTTCCAAATATTGCTGCACCATTGCATTAATTGGCGCAGCGCAGCGCGGGACAATCTCTACTTTGGTGGCCGACAAAGTCTAAGACTACAAATGAACCAGAGGCACTCAATGCAGCGGTGGCGGTTGCAATGGCGGTGGCAGTGCTCTCTGTGCTGCATAAACTGTGCGCCATATTAAATGCTCATTAAAATGCCATTTAATTAATAAACGTTCATTGAGTGCTGGTTTGGAGCTTGAACTGTTGGGCGTAGGAGAGGAAGTTGTTAGGGCGACTTCAGTGAGGTCAGTCGCTGAAGTATCACTTTGGCGACTCAATTTCGTAGTATTGCAATGCAGTGTGGCAACGCTTTGTCGTGGTGTAACTAGGCAAATAAGTGGGTATGCATGTGTGGTTAAGTGGAGAGTTGCACATGATGCGCTTAGATAGTTTTTAATTCTTATTCTCTCTTCAAGATAGTCAACAATTTCAACTATAGAATTATCCCTTTTCTCCGTTCTTTAGGAAGTAAAGTTTAAACACTCTAAAAATGCAGATTTCGATAAATTTTTATTTCGAATATAATATCATTCAAATGTCCTCCACGGAAGTTTTTATAGGACTCAATCCTTGTGATTTAATTTTCAATAATTTTTGTGCACAACTCGGACACTAGCCCGACCATGACTTGAAGAATATTGGTTTTAATTTCTCAAAAGTTTGAGATTTATTGACGTAAACACGTTCTTTTGCGTAGACCCACAAAAAAAAAGCCCAGAGGAGTCAAACCGCACGATTTCGGAAGCCAATTGACACCGTCAAATTTCGAAATAAGTAGTCCTGAAAATTTGTGTTGTAGGAAATCTCTTATGCTGTTTTATCTATGTTGTATCTAATCTCTATGTGCTGTTGTATAGCTTGTGACTCCATCTTTTTGAAACCACATAGCGCTCAAAATTGACTGCATCGGCTGCTCCTTGATCGTTATCAAAAATATATGGACCAATGACATCTCCAGACCATAATACAGACCAAACAGTTACTTTTTACAGATATAATGGCTTCTCCACAATCACTTGAGGATTTTCAGAGCCCAATACATTCATATGGCAAATATATTCACCTATCCACCTGGCCCGAAATGGACCTCATCGCTAAAGAAAATCGACTCAGTAGTCGAGTAAGTAGCGTGCTCGACTGCTATCCCAGAGGTCCCGTGTTCGATTCCCGACAAGGCCATGGTCCAAGGCTTTAACCTTTCGCATTTGCAATTTTCTTTCCACATTTATAATCAATTGGAATTGAAAATTCATCAATATATACGACTTGAAGTTGTAGTTGGTGGTAGAAAAGTTTGTGCATGAGATGCCTTATTACTTGAATTGACTGAGGTAGAGGCATAACACTTGCCTCAGATTCAAATTCACATGTTTCTACAGCTTAACGCCACGCTAAGGACATTCTACACATGTTTCACTTGATTGCCCCTTCGCTCCCACTAATCTATCACCCGATTTCGAACCAAGGCAGACTTGGCTGAATAGGTATTACACCTGAAATCCTTTGTACAAAGCTAAAAAAGATATACGAGTATATATTTTGTAGTGCCTCCTTCACCTTAATAACACTATTAATACTGTTCGGCATCGATTAAAAAATGCGCGCAAATATTCGGCCGTATTATCTTCATCCCAAACTTTTTCAATGGTTTTCTTCAGCTTTACCATGATTTTGGGTTAATTTTGGCTCGCATTGGACCCCAAATATTTTCAATTGGATTGAGGTCTGGGGTGTTTCCTGGCGAGTCCAATAAAATAATGCCCAGTTTTTCCTTAAATTTTGCAATCTTAAACATAAAAAGACCCAATTAACTCAAAAACGTTGTGAGGATATTAGGAATTCAAGTTTTTACTTACCGAGTGAGCTCTATGGCAAGGAGCAGAATTGTCTTGAAAAATGGGAGCTATCCCATTTCTGTTATCGACTCTAAGCTGGGGAGATTCTAACCCACTAAAAATTCTTTCTTCGTATTTTTTGGCATTCACTGCACCCTCTAGCATTAAAATTGCATCCACTTTCTATTTGGAAATGCATCCCCATACCATGACATAGGGTAAATGCTTGATGGTGGGAACGATACAATTTACCTGAAAGCGTTCATCTTCTCTACCAGCGCACTGTGCTAAACCATCCAGTCCCTTGAGGTTAAATATAGATTCATCTAAGAATATGACACTTGACCAGTCAGATTCAGTCCAATATTTTTTTTTTTTTTTCTATCCCAGTCAAGTCGTTTTTCCTTCATTTTGGTTAACAGTAGTTTTTCGCATGTTTTCTGGCCAACATTCACATATCCTTCGGCCATTGGGCTGTTCGTGTGGATATATTAATTTGTTTTAATTGCTGGACCTCTGCTTTAATATTACCTGCATTTTTTTAAGCGATCTGAAAGACATATTTTTTATAAAATCCGGTCTTCCCTTGGATTGGTGCACTTCTTCCATCCAGAATCTTTTTTTCTCTCCAATTGGCCTGATATCCCGATATTTTTTCAAAAAGCGGCACACTGAACTCCCATTAAACTATACTTTAGAGGTTTTCCTACGAATAGAAACATTTTCATCGGCTAGACCAATAATAACGCCCTTCTAAATTTGTGACCACTGTGCTGCTCTTACCATTATGTTAATTGTATCACTTTCCAGAATGCAATAAAAAACTCTATTCAAACAAAGTACACATAATTATTCGAAAAAGTAATAAAGAACAACCGAGGAAATTCCCACATTGTATTCCCAATTAGTATTGTGTGAGTGCGGCTTTTTTTTGCGTTGGGTGTATATGTGGTCAGACAAAGCACTTCTTTCCCTCGAGCTTCGAATTTCCTTCGAAAATCTTTCAGGAACACATTTGATTCGAGAAAGAGTCGTAGGCAAGATAATATCTCGACCCCCTACAAAATTTCTCGCGATAACGCTGGGGTTATTACCTTTATTAAAGATTATAGGGTTAGTTATTCCGAAGTAAGTTTGGTGAATAAAGGTTGACTCACCTTGTGCGTAGATGTTAGTACTGTCCCATTTGTTTTGATGTGCATATAAGTCTCCTCCCATTACTAGAGTAGTGACAGGGCCAGTGTTCCTTACCAAATTTTAGAAGATTGACGGACAACGATGGAGGCCCTCCACAAAATGACAAAGAGGGCCTGCATCGATGTGGGCTAGAAAGAAGGTAACACGCTTGTATTTAGAGAGATAAGTTGGATCAAATCGTTTGATAGAAAAAAAATACTCATTCGTTTGTGTCCACTCAAAAGTTAGAGGACCTCTTAAAAATGATTTCTGAATAATTTTTATTTCATATTGCAGTAAATTGATTGTTCCTTTTGCTAGTCCTTTCGGTAGGTCCGTTTGGTAAGTCCTTTTTAGAACAAAAATCATGTTTTTTTGCTTTTTCCAAAATACTAAGATTTTCCTTAAAAAATATTTAACAAATTTTAAGTGGAGAGGTAACACTCTCTAACTAATAGTTTGCTTAAATTACCAATAATGAGTATGATCACTCGAAAAGAATTGTTAGCTCAAAGGGTTAATTATTTTCACCACCTTTACGTTCTGTCATTTATTACATCGTTACGCCTTTTGTATTTGCATTAAATTCCTGACAATTATTATTTACAAACTCTTCTATTTTTGTAGCTGTCACAAATTAGTTCGCTGCTATCACTCGTTCACACTCTCACACACTCCACTGACAGCTGATGCTGCTGCTACTGCAGTTCATTTAGCTGCCGCTGTATTGTCAATTTGGCAATTCCCTGCAGCTGTGATTCATTTCATCATCGTACTAAACTCTACTGTACTCAAGTCTCCACAGAATTAATTTAATAACAGAACATCGGGCTGTCTTTTTTGCTGTTTACCTATGGGTGTGAGCGTCAAACGTTTCAATGGCACCAACTAGCTTGCAGCACTGTTTGCACACTTTTGAGTGTTGTTGCACTTCTTTGCACAGCATTGCCATTCGTTAGCATTGCCAACGTAGTGGCTTCATATCAATTCTACTAGTCAATTTAATTTGTTCCAATTAAATTGATTTTCAATTATTTTGCCACTTGCTTTGAAGAAGCACTTCACAGCATTTTGAGTAGCTTAGCGGTAGGGGTCGATGCTTGAAATGTGAAGCTGTGAAGTGTGCCCATAAAAACAACAACAACAAAAATGAAAATCAAAGAAAAATTTAAGAAACTTATAAATTTCATTAAAACTTGGTGACATGAAATGATCAATTTCAATAAAGGTCAAGTTCAAAAAAGAGTTGAGCAACTTTTAATTGTATTATTGGCTATCAAATTTGATTTTGGAGACTTTTAACACGATAATTTGATTTGGAATTTATGACTGAGAAAGTTAAATGTTAGCATTGACTTATCAAATTATGATGATTTAACAGAGCTGAACAGAGCTTTTGAAGACTTTCAGAGTTGTATGTGCTACAGCTAAATTCGAAAAAGAAAATTGTTTGAAAATTCATTACAGAGAACGAATTAAACTTTGCAGAATGTTGTGAGAACATTTTTTACCTCAACCTTACCTCATCCACCGCATCTATCCGAACTTCGTCACCATTACAAAATGATTACCCTCATCACAATTATGCCCCAAGTCTACACAAAAGTCTACACAAATTGACACAAATCTCAATTACTTGTTCTCACTTGAAAGTCTTTAGTGTTTTTGTTTTTTTTTTTTTCTTTTTCACTTACTTAACTACTTTGATGATGACGTTTCTATTGAGAGCAAGTGCAGAAAGAAAATCAGGCTGCTGAATGAAAACTTCTGACAGCTGAAGGCGCATTAAAGTGCCTACAAAAGTGGAAGTGGCCTAGAATTGCAGCGATTGCCGTAAAATGAACGAACAAGTGCAAAAAGTCTCAATTGTAAATCAATGCAAATAATGAGCAAGCCAGTGAAAACAAATAATAAGGCAAATCATACAAAAGAAAAGTAAAGAGGAAATGGCAGAAAAATGAATTCTTGAAACGTCATGAATTCTTGCTGAACTCTAACCGTGAGACGCAATAGTAAGAAAAAGTTTTGTTTTTTTTTTTTAAAAACTGCGGCAGTGAAATTGAAAACTTCTGTTGAGTTGAGAGTTAAGCGAAGTAAGTTTGTTGCGTTCAGATTGCTTTTGGCCTCGAAGCTGCATTTTTTTCACTTGAAAATGTGCTCAAATTTTTATTATTGTTGCGGTTGATGGATATTTTTTTGCCAAAACTTTCAACTCAAACTTATTATGCCAAACTTTTGAAAGTTACAAAAGTTTCATGGGAAGTTTTTCTTTCAGTGTAGCGCAAAAAATGTTAGTTGTTGTTTGTAATGTGCTGCTAGGCCATTATGGCAAAGCCCTTGCAAACTTTTATGCTAGCTGTTGTAATAAACTTTGATATAAAGTGCTGAACTTTTGACGCTATAAAAGGAAATTGAAGAAATCTGAAATATTTTGAAAATATAGCTGGACAACGGGGTATCAAAAGTATTTACATAAGTAAATATAATAAAAACGGTTGTTCATACTCAAGGCAATAATTTATGATGACATTTTACTTCAAGTGTTACGCTAAACACCAAGTGTAATGCACTATGTAAAGTCTATACTTTTTCATACTTGTATCATGCGTATCATACAGTGTGACGTCGTACGTAAACTATTACCTAATACTAAAAGCATGGCATTCCACGTTATGTATTACGTCACACGTAAAGTATTACGTCACTCGTAAATTATTACGCACAGTATTACGTTTAGTGTTGTCAAAAATTCGACAAAATGTAAAAACCGGTTTCTCGAATAACCCGAAAATGAAAATTTTTTAAAAACCGGTTTTTCGAATACTAAAAAAAAATAACCGGTTTTGGATAAAATATATTTTTAAATTTAATAAAAAATTGAGAGGAAAATAAAAGGCATCGTAGATATTGTTCTTTTATATACATATATGTAGTTCATTTAGGTTCTTCGTAAAATCGCCCAAAAAAAAATTATGAAAAATCACCCAATTTTTTTCCATACGAATTTTTTCATATGAAAAATCACCCAAAAAAATTGGGCGATTTTGCATTTTTGTTGGGTAAAATTTCGTTTTTTGGTTTTAGGCGAAATTTCACCCAAATATGTTGGGCGAATTTTCAGTTTTCGTTTTTGGGTGATTTTTCGTTTTTTTTTTTTTTTTGTGATCTTTCGTTTTTTAATATTTGGTAAGAAGCGTCAATCAGTTCTTAAAGATAACGGTATTTAAAGTAAAAGCAGTGGTTCTTCTTTTGTTTTTCTTTTGTATTTGCATCATTTACTTGAGTTTGCTTCGTCAAGTCAAAGGAAATATTGGCCCGGCCCCGCCCTGCTCAGAAAAAAAAAATGGAAAAGTTAAGAATTTTAAGTATTCGAAAATGTCGAATAACCCGACCAAAAAAACCCGGTTTTTCGAGTAATTCGAAATGCACAATTTAAAAAAAAACGAAACCGAAAAAAACGAAAAATCAATAAAACCCCTGTATTACGTCACACGTAAAGTATTACGTCATACATAAATTTTTTAATATGTAATACCTATTACATCCTATTAAAAGTATTATATCACACTTAAAGTATTACGTCATACGTAAAATATAACATCATAAGTAAATTATTAGTCATACTGAACGCATTACATCACACTCATAGCATAAAGGTACACGTTAAGTATTGTCAAAAGTAAAGTTTTACGTAATATCTAAAGTATAATGTCATAGATAAAGGTTCGAAAAGTATAATGTCATACGTAAGGTATAACATTATGCATAAGGTTTAACATCACACGTAAAGTATTCGCCTAATGAAAAGTCTTACGTCATACCTATGGTTTTTTAATATGTTATATGCATTACGTCATATATAAAGTATTATATCAAATTTAAAATTTTTCATAAGTATTACGTCATACGTAAGGTTTTACTTCATACGTAAAGAATAACGCCACTCGTACGTCATACATAAGGTTTAATTTAATGAGTAAAATTTTATGTAACATGTTAAGCCGTAAAGCTCAAGCAAACGACCGAACATTTCAAAAGTGGTTTGTGTCCATAATACAACAACTAAGTCTCTTAGTTATTTACCATGCTGGTGATTCACAGGCTCTTTTTTCGAGATATAACATAATACATTGACAATACGTGACACGTAAAGTATCTACTTTGCCATAAATAAAGTTTTGCGTCATACGTAAATTATAATAGCATGCGTAAATATTCATGTTATAAGAAAAGTATAACTTCACACGTAAGGTGTAATGCCAAATGTAGATATTACTTCACACATACATTTTTTTTAATACGTAATAATTATATCATACTTAAAGTATTATATCACACATTAAGTTTTGTATCATAATTATTACGTCATAGATGAAGTCTTACGTCACACGTGAAGTTTTAAATCATACGTAAGGTTTTTCTTCATACATAAAGTATTACGTCACACGGAAAGTATTACGTCACACGATAAGTATTACGTCACACGTAAAGTATTACGTCATACGTAAAGTATTACGTCACATGTAAGGTATTTTTTTTATTAAATAGGAAAAAATCAAAACGTTGCAAAACAATTTACGTTACTTTCGTACAACGTGCTTCCGCACAATTTACAGATATATGGTTATTTACCTTAAATTCTTTTGCATTGTCTTACATTTATATATCACAGACCATGTAAGATATTACATCACACGTAAGGTATCATTCAATTAGTAAAGTTTTGCATAATATGTAAAGCCGAAAAGCTTAAACAATCGACCAAAAATTTTAAAGTGTTATTTAAAAGTTTGTGTCCATATTACAACAACTACATATCGCTTCCTCTTAGTAATTCACCATACTTATGAATCACAGGAACAATTTTAATAGATTGTCAATGTCAAGATGAATAAGTATTTCTAAAGATTACATCGAAAATTGACTCTACGTCAAAAGTGAATGTCAAGTGTTACGTTATAAGTAAAACCTTGATTACGTTATATGTAAATCCATCAAGCTCAATTATACAACTTTACATTTCAAAAGAAGTTGGTTTCCACAATAGAACAACTAAGCCTCTCATCCTTTTAATAATTCACCATTCTTGTGATACACATGAATTTTTTCGAGTTAAAATAATATCTACTGTAGCATGCTACTTAAAACCTTGGTGACGCTATAAGTAAAGCTTTAAATCTCAATAACGCCATACGTAAAGCTTTAAATCTCAAGTATGGAACTTAATATTTAAAAAGTTCTTTATGTCAACAGAATAAAATCTTTCTTCCTCTTAATAATTCACCGTAATTGTGATTCACAGTCATTTTTTCAGATATAACAGAATGCATAGCAACTGTTAGTATACTTCTACAAAACACGTATTATTCAATATTACGTCTAAAATTGTCTGCATAAGTTAATACATTTATACGTAAAAAATAAGACAGTAGAATCGATTGGACAGCATAGAATATAGGTAAAACGATTACACGAAAGTAGAATCGCAGTTATCATTTCTATTTCGTGAAAGATGTTGGTGACTATACTTTTTATTAAAAAGCGTTTCTTACAATTATTTTGATTTAAAGAGAAAAATTCTTTTCTATCACTTTAGACAAAATAGAAAAAAAATTGATATCATTTAAATTAAGTTCAAATTCTGAAAGTATGCAAGTAGTTAAACAGAAAAATATTACAAAAATTCTTCGATTAGGCAACAAAAAAAATTGCATAACATTTTTGTTAGAATATTTTCTCATAAGTATTCCAATTTTTAATTAATCTGCATATATTGGGAGTGAATAAATTAAAAGAATATACTTGTTGGCAATTTTCAGAAATTTTTGGGAGTTTTACAAAAAAATTTTTGGTAAAAAACCCGGAAAATAGCGCTTTACCCCAGAAGCATTATCGATGTAATAGTTTTAGAGAGTTTCGAAGATCATACTATGGACTTTATTTAGGGAAGTAGAAAAAGGGCCTGAGTTTTAGTTACTTTTTAGGGAGGAGTTACACAAGCACTAATTTTTTCAGGTTTTTCGAAATTCTTCTGTAATCTGTTCAGCTCGTGAAAAGTTTTGAGGCTTCATACAATAGACTTTGTGTAGAGATGTTGAGAAAAGGCTTGATAATTTTGAAATGTCCATATTTTTGAAGAATTTCTGGAATAATTATTATTAATTTTTATGCTCTTTCAAAAAAAATGTTTAAGATAATTACACTGTGCGGCACGAAAATCTGTATTTGATAATTTTAACTTTTTTCACTTATTTTTGGTATGAAGAATCTCTATAAATTGTAACATTTAAAAACATTTAACATTTAATATAAAAATCTTGTTATTATTGTTTTTGGCATTAAAAAAAGGAAAATGTTAATTTTTCTCAAAAAGTATTTCAACCATAAAGAGGTTTGTTTGCTGTCTATACCAATTTCCTAACTTTTATTGGGCTTTTAAATATTGAAAAAACAAAAAATCCTCTTTTTTTGTGATTCTGCGTAAGACCCACTCGATAAGACCCACTGTAAGCGATTTTTTTAAATTTATTTGTTAAGCAAAGTTGTTGGCAAGCATAAGAGGAAGAACTTTTCAGAAGAAACCAAAATGAAAATCCTAATGGTTCAAGAGTTATCGATATAAAAATAAATGCATATATTGAGTAATTTTTCATTCTGAGCTATAGATCTTAAAAAAAAAATGTTGTTCTAAAGTGTTCGGTAAAGTGGTAAAACAAATGTCACCACGAGATTCCTCATACCAAAAATAAGTGAAAAACGTTGAAACTATCAAATACAAAGAAAAAAGGTTAGGAAAAAGCGCACAGTGTTATTTTTGACCAATGTATGCGTGTATGTTTCATGTGCCACATGTATGTACCATGTGTGTATGTATCATGTGCCGTATTAGTAAAAAACTGAACCCAGATCTTCTATTTTTATGGGTTTTTTAAGTAGTAGTCAATCAAGCACTTATTTTTGCAGGTATTCAGAATTTGTGCTACATTTCGGCATAAACTTTCTAAACTTTCATAAGTTTTTGCATAATAATTAAGTTTTCATACTTTTTTAGTGGCCTTAGTGCCTTGAAGTTACATTCAAATATGACATCCAAAGTTATTTTTAATATAATATGAGTTTGTTACCAGTTTAGCCTATTCAAACTCTAGTATTTTACGTATCAAAAACTAATTCATAACATATTCAAAATTCGCATCTGAAGAATTTTCCTTTCATTCGTTTCATAGCAATTCATAAGATTTTCATTTTTGCATTGAAAGAGGATATTAAAAATTCTTAACATTTAATATCGCATTTACGTAACGTTGACTTTAAGCTTCCGCGCATTGTGCAGCAAGTGCTAAAATGTCTACATGTACATTCCTTTGAATTTGCAGAGCCATTATTTTGAAATCTCAAAAGTTTAACAAAATTTACACCACTGGCAAACATCCCACATGTGAAGCTGTCACATTGGCAGTTATGCCCATAAGCACGCACATACACACACATACGCCAACTGTAGCCACCCACTCGTTATTCATCCTAAATAACAGCACTATACAGCATAGTTCGGCGCATCGCATCGCATCGGTTACCCATGTTGTGCCGCGCATAACAAATCGAACAAATAAAATGTTTATAGCATGCATGACTACAACAACAAGCTATAAAAACAAAAATAAAAACATTCAAATTCTCCACACACACACTGACTCTCCACTGACTCAAATCCAAGCACTCATTACACACACATAGATACATACGCAAAAAACTGCACTCACATCAACGCAGCCAAGTGCCTGACTTCCTTCCGTTTGCTTGCCACAAAAAAACCGAAAAAATAAATAAAAACGTTAATAAAGGACATAAGACAAGCAGCCAGAAGAAGCATGCACTAGCAGCAAGGATGCGCTTTGAATTTTTAAATAGGCACTGTTGAGTTTCTAGTGTTAGTTCTTATGTGTTCTTCGTTGTTGTTGTTGTTAATGTATGTAGTTGTTGTTGTTGTTGGGTTTTCCCCTGTTTTGTCCTAATAAGAAAAAATTACAGCTGTGGGTATATTTTTGAATGCTTTGTTTTGACGTTGTCCTCATGTTAGTTGGTTGGTCGAAACGGAAACAAACTTACGCACGCACACATGCTAGAGCAACTATGGAGATCCACTAGGAACAATAGAGGCATTTGTGATGTCAGTGAAACTTCTACACATCCTCGTAGGTTTATAAATTATTTCGTCAAATCTGAATTTCAATCAATTCTGCTGTAACTTATTTTAATAAAAGCTCACATCAATCAATCAATTCACTCTTTATGATGTGCAAAAAGCTAGGGCCGCCATTTTTTGTTTATAATAAACAAACCCTATGTTCTGTACTGTAATTGATTTGTGCTATCGTGTGCTAAAGTTGAAAAACATCATTCTGAAGATATGATAACTGTGGCATGGTTCTTCATACGGGAAACTAGATTCCTATTATTTAAGTTTTTTTAAAAATTGTGCTGTGGTAGGCGCTGATTGTGCTGCTATTCGCCAACGAGATATAAAAGGAATTTCTAAATTTGTTGTAATGAGCGAAGGTTTTCAAATGTCTCATAAATATCTTAACATCAGAATAAATTCTTTTACAATGCGGTTCATCATAGCACAAAACGCGCACATCGCAGCACATATTTTCCTTTCAATTAAAAATAAAAATGGCTGAACTAACTGAATACAATTATCTTAAAGATAACTTCTGTTTAAGTTAATACTACAACCATTCCTATTGGGTACTTTAATGTATACGTCAAATGTTTATCTGCCTTGAAAATGTTTATGTGTGGTAATTGTTGCTGTCTTTAGAGACAATCTTTTTGCTGGGTCTGCTCTGTTAAGGATAACAAGTAGTTTATTTAGTTCTGGAAGACAACGCGTTGGTAGGTTTGTCGAAACAAACAAAGCAACGCAACGGGAAAACGTGCTCAGAATTCGGCATTGTACCTGTTTAAAAAATTTTAGAAATTCAAAAATTTATTCAGCATTTTAAATAAGCTAAAAACAATTATTTGTGTAATTAAGACAATCCGTTTAGTATAAGAAATAAAAAACTGCAAGGATGTAGTTAGAGTTAGAGTTAGAGTTAGAGTTAGAGTTAGAGTTAGAGTTAGAGTTAGAGTTAGAGTTAGAGTTAGAGTTAGAGTTAGAGTTAGAGTTAGAGTTAGAGTTAGAGTTAGAGTTAGAGTTAGAGTTAGAGTTAGAGTTAGAGTTAGAGTTAGAGTTAGAGTTAGAGTTAGAGTTAGAGTTAGAGTTAGAGTTAGAGTTAGAGTTAGAGTTAGAGTTAGAGTTAGAGTTAGAGTTAGAGTTAGAGTTAGAGTTAGAGTTAGAGTTAGAGTTAGAGTTAGAGTTAGAGTTAGAGTTAGAGTTAGAGTTAGAGTTAGAGTTAGAGTTAGAGTTAGAGTTAGAGTTAGAGTTAGAGTTAGAGTTAGAGTTAGAGTTAGAGTTAGAGTTAGAGTTAGAGTTAGAGTTAGAGTTAGAGCTAGAGTTAGAGTTAGAGTTAGAGTTAGAGTTAGAGTTAGAGTTAGAGTTAGCATTGGAGTAAGAGTTAGAGTTAGAGTTAGAGTTAGAGTTAGAGTTAGAGTTAGAGTTAGAGTTAGAGTTAGAGTTAGAGTAAGAGTTAGAGTTAGAGTTAGAGTTAGAGTTAGAGTTAGAGTTAGAGTTAGAGTTAGAGTTAGAGTTAGAGTTAGAGTTAGAGTTAGAGTTAGAGTTAGAGTTAGAGTTAGAGTTAGAGTTAGAGTTAGAGTTAGAGTTAGAGTTAGAGTTAGAGTTAGAGTTAGAGTTAGAGTTAGAGTTAGAGTTAGAGTTAGAGTTAGAGTTAGAGTTAGAGTTAGAGTTAGAGTTAGAGTTAGAGTTAGAGTTAGAGTTAGAGTTAGAGTTAGAGTTAGAGTTAGAGTTAGAGTTAGAGTTAGAGTTAGAGTTAGAGTTAGAGTTAGAGTTAGAGTTAGAGTTAGAGTTAGAGTTAGAGTTAGAGTTAGAGTTAGAGTTAGAGTTAGAGTTAGAGTTAGAGTTAGAGTTAGAGTTAGAGTTGGAGTTAGGGTTAGAGTTAGAGTTAGAGTCAGAGTTAGAGTTAGAGTTAGAGTTAGAGTTAGAGTTAGAGTTAGAGTTAGAGTTAGAGTTAGAGTTAGAGTTAGAGTTAGAGTTAGAGTTAGAGTTAGAGTTAGAGTTAGAGTTAGAGTTAGAGTTAGAGTTAGAGTTAGAGTTAGAGTTAGAGTTAGAGTTAGAGTTAGAGTTAGAGTTAGAGTTAGAGTTAGAGTTAGAGTTAGAGTTAGAGTTAGAGTTAGAGTTAGAGTTAGAGTTAGAGTTAGAGTTAGAGTTAGAGTTAGAGTTAGAGTTAGAGTTAGAGTTAGAGTTAGAGTTAGAGTTAGAGTTAGAGTTAGAGTTAGAATTAGAGTTAGAGTTAGAGTTAGAGTTAGAGTTAGAGTTAGATTTAGAGTTGAAGAGTTAAAAAGAAGTGGGTGAGAGTTAGCAGGAAACTCACCCTGGCAAACTTTTCATTATGCACCCTTGTTGGTTATTTTCTTTGTAAAAAAAAATTGCCTGCTTGATCTAACAATTTATTATCTTGTAGTTTTTTATAAACATTTTGAATTATTCTGTGTGCTATGATTTTGCCAAGAAATAAATTTCTTTATATTAAGAATAAAAAAATCATAACATGTAATATCCTTAAGATATGCATAACGCGTCAAACAATCACACAAAATATATTTGCAAATAATAGAAATTCAAGGTTTGTCATAAAAAGTAGAGTAAAAATAGAAATTAAATGTTTTGCATAGCAAATGAACTCAAGAACTTGGCATACATTTAGCGGTTGCAGGCTTGAATATCTTCTGCCTACAACTATGCTACACTTTATGGTTTAGAAAATAATGCAGTAAAAAAATTTGCCTCTTTGCTTTTTTTTTTTGTTTTTGTTGATACGTTGTTTAACCACCTACACTCTGACTGCTTTCAACACCCGTTTTATTTTCCTATAATGCGCCTATAAATATGCAATGCATGTCATATAAAAGTCATTAATAAATGTGGGACATGCTTTAAAGAAAAAAAAAATGGGCAAACAACAGCAGCTTGGCCAACGTGAATGAGGCCAGTAATTTTATCATCATGCTGCAATGTTAAGCTTCGACTTAAGCTCGTAGCAAGAAGAAAATTTTTCGCAAAATTAAGAAAAATCCTTCAACAACGATATCAGTTGTCGTCAAGCGCATTCTTAAATTTATTGAATTGCAATACGCTTCACTCGGCATCTTCACTCCGCACTGCTCGCCACACTGACTGACTGACAACCCAGTGAAGTTGCTTGCCACCGGATGTCATGCATAAATTAAAAGCTGCTTTTAACTGCAAACTTCAGTGCGCTGCAAGCAGGATAATTTAATATATTTAAGTTTAATCCTTTTTACATGGCGCTGCGTGAAACCGGCTCGTTATGCTGACGCAGTTTTGGAGCCACAAATTGCGGTTGCATACATAAGTATATAAATTATTTTTCCTTTTTTTTCGTTTTTTTTTTTTAATTTATTGCTGCATAGCGGACAGTCGGGATGATGGTCGGTGCTGTCGTTAATGAATGCCACATAAAATGCAAGTGCAAGGGATTGATTAAACAGGCAAACGTTGAGCCCACACCTACGAGAATTGCTTAAGTATAGTGCGTTTGCTGCATATGCAAGTGTCCTGTGCATCCTTGCATTTTTAATATGCATGCATTTTATACGCTGTCTCTTTTTGTGCTTGCAGCACCGGCAAATAACACTGCATTTTTAATTTCACATTTGTTTTTTTTTTTTTGCAATGTCCTTTTGCTGCTTTTGTCATACTTTCGACATACTCCCTGCAGCATTCGTTAAGCTGTAAATCAGCAACGCATTAATTTCTTGAGGCCAGTAAATATATTTATTATTATATAAATAAATAAATTAACAATAAAGGATTTTGATCAACAATGTTTAAGCGATTATTTTTAATTTATTTATGATTGCTGTTCACTTTACTAAGGATCAAATATAACTCCGTATCCCTTGCAGCATGTGTGGCAAAAATAATTGTTTGAGCAGATTAAATTAAGTGGTGACTATTAAGAAGGATATTCATTTTACAGACTGAACTTATTATGAGCAGAGCAGGATTTGAACATAGCATCGTGCAAAAGAAGCTCAAAGCTCCAAACGTAAGCTACGTAAGAATAAATATTAAAATTTTGCCAAGATTTTTTGCCAACCAATAAAAATAAAATCGGGCAATAAATTATTTATTTATCAATAAAATTTTAAGCTTTTGAGCTTTTCAGAGCTCATCAAAACTTTGAGTTATACTCGTAACTAAATAAAATGAGCCATAAATTTCGAATTTCATTAGATCAATTTATAATATTTTTGAATTCTTTTTTTTCTACTTTTAAAGGCAGCTTACCTACTATTTTGCGATATTTGATTGGCAATTGTGCATTTATTTATTTTATATTGTATACAATTTCGATGAAATAAACTTGATTATATTTCAAATATGCTCTTTGTTGCCAATAACAAACATTTAGAACTGCAATTGTTGCTGTTGTTGCTGCAACATTTTGAGTGCAACTTGTGCACATTTGATTTTCTATTTTAAAATCAAATTTAATTATAAGTGAAAAATAAAAAAAAAAATGTCAGAATTGCATGAATGATAATGAAAATGCACTCGCTACAATTTTAGCCAAAATTCAATATTAATTAAAAAACTGATAGCAAAAATAGTGCAATTGTATGCATATAAAAAACATGTTTCAATATTTATTAGAACAGATTTTTCTAAAATATTCAATTAGAAATAAAATAAGTGCTTCATTTTATTAGAGAGGGAGTAAAACAGAGTGAATCAACCAAATGATTCTGTTATGCATCAAATGATAGATTATTTAATGAAAGTTCTATGAGGGAGAAAACAATAAGTGCAAACATTTCTAGCTGAGCACATTTTTAAAAAGCTTTTCAAATAATCTTCGACAGTTTTTCTTTTAAAGCTTTTTGAGTTATTTACTAGGTTGAACGACAGCAAATAACTGTTGTTTGCATTTAAACTGAGAGTTTATTCTTTAGAAGAGTACTCTTCTTTTGTGAGTACGTCGTTTTCTACAGTAAGAACTTAATAAAAAAAAAAAGTATCGTGGACTCACTCGTACACCGAGAAAAATGTTTATGCAAAATTAACAAAAAACCTACTAAAATTTATAAGATGTCTTTGGCAGTTATCAGCCTTCTAAGTTCTTCGTCAAAACATCTAAGTTTTATATGGATAAAACTTGATATGATATGGATTTGGATAAATTAATCAAGTATTTTGTAATTAATACATTATGGCTTCGACAATTTATACAGTTGATACAGGGTGCATCGCAGTAGATAAGAACTCAGTCACTAATTTAAGCGTTCTCTCTGTCAAAATAAATTCCGGGTAACTTTCTCGGCATAGTTGGCAGTATAAGTGGAACCTAAGTAGCTTGAGTGGATCACAGTGAAAAGTCATGCAAAGACTATTGATGAGTTGGTGTAGCGGCCAACGAAACAGTCTGTATAGTCAAGCTCTGTGATTTGCTCTATACAGAGCCGTTGTTTTTGTTGTTGGTTGTTGCTTTCTTTGTCTTCATGTTGTCTTGTTGTCAACATACTTTGCCTGAAGCTCAAATTTGTTTTCAATATAAATTATGAAAGGTCATATTCAAATATTAAGACTGTTTATATTAGCGTGCTTGCTTAATCTGAAGAACATAGTGTTCAAGTCCATACTATTTTGATAAAGTGTCAAATTTTTCGATGGTTTAGCAACACCATTGGTTAATATGTTATACGCATGGCTTGGGTGAATCCAATATTTTTTTCTTGGCAGGGTATCGAAGTATGTCCTTTCAAAGCAATGTTTAAAACAATATATTACTTTGGTGAATAAGCATACGTTTTTAATTTCTATACAAATTCTTCCACCCAAGCCGGCTTAGAGTATATTTTTTTTTCTCGGTGTAGGTTTTGATGTGATCCTTGTACTTATTTTTGTACCTATACATGTCTTTATTTGTACTCATTCTTATTCTTTTTCTTATTCTTATGTTTGTCCTTATAATTGCCCTTAATCTTGTCCAAACACTCGTTTTAATCCATGTCCGAATTCCTGACCTTATTCTTGCTCGAATTTCTTTTTTAACCCTGCTCCAATTCTTGTCGCATTATTCGTTCTAAATCTTGTCCTCAGTGTGTCCAAATCTTTGTTCTATTCCCTGTCCCTTTTTCTGTTCTTATCCTTTTCCCAATCTTTTCCTAAATATTATTATATGTGTAATTAGTCTTGTCCCAATCCTTCTCATAGTCCTTTTCCAAATACTTGTCTGAACTCTTATCCAATTCGTGTCTAATCTCTGTCCAATTCCATACTCTTGTCTTTGTCCTACTCCTTATCTTATTCCTGGTCCTTATCTTTGTACAAATCCTTGCCTTAAGCATCCTCATCCTTTTCTTATCCTTTTCCAAATCCTTGTCCTAATACTTGTTTTTATTTTAATTTATTTTTGGTTTTTTGTTTACTTCTGGTTTAGCATTTGGTGTATTTAAGTCAATTTAGGCCGAAATCGGCCGACAGAAATACAACTCGGCCTTTATTGAGTTAAGGGGCTCCCTAAGAAGCCAAATTATGCCATTATTTTATTTTTATTATGTGACCGAAAACCTCAGCTTGACTCTCGTCCATAAAATGTATCGTAGCGCCAATAGTCACGTAGATATAATAACAGGCAACGTTTTTTCATTGTTGTTGCATTTTTGCTGCATTAAGCGATTGTCTCCTTAGTGTTGTGGTTCCAAATCTCCATTTTTTCTATTTTCGTTATGAGTTCAAAGAGCCATTTCTGTGCTCGTAAAATAAAACTATTCGTAGCACTTCTGCTCAGCGACTAATAATTTCATGTAACAATATTGCAATTTTGTTGCATAAGCTGCTACCTCCACGATCTGATGATGTCATAATAAATTTTTAATTTTTATCGTAAGACCAAGAATAAATGCTTTATTTCTGTTTTATAATATTTACAATGCCGCATATACTCACCAAGTAATAATTACATGCAACGCCGATGCATGATAGATACATTTTTGATGTTGTAGTGGGTCTCTCCGTAGCCTCATGACATCATGAATTTTTATACCCCCACGTTTAAAAAGTAAATGGGGGTATATTAATTTTGTCACTCCGTTTGTAACGCCCATAAGGAGGTGTGGTAGGTATAGAAAAGTATATATATTCTTGATCAGCATCACCACCCGAGTTGATGTAGCCATGTCCGTCTGTCTGTCCGTCTGTCCGTCTGTCTGTGATCACGATTACAGCCGTAACTTTAAGGCTATCATCACGAAATTCAATATTTAAGCTTTTATCTAAAAAATGAAGGTCAAGTTCGTAAATGAGCCAAATCGGACGAAAACCACCCCTACCTCCCATACAAAGTGACTTTATGAAAACGGTAAAATCTCTTAGAATTCATCAAAAATGAATATATGGACTTGCAATTTTGGATATGAGTTTTGATGTTCAAAATACACTCTAAGTATGAAATTCAACCAAATCGGATGGAAACCACGCCTACCTCCCATACAAAGTGACTTTATCAAAAAGGTAAAATTTCTCTAAAATCCACAAAAATTAATGTATGGACTTGAAATTTTGCATATGAACATTGATATATAACGTATACTATATCTATGGAGTTCAGCCAAATTGAGTCAAAACCATGCCCACCTCCCATACAAAGCGACTTTATCAAAAAACAAAAGCGAATATTTTCTGTTAAAAATATAACGATAACGTTTTTACAGATAAACATTTTATTGATTGCTGAAGACTTTGAATATACTTTGGTTCGGCCGTGGGGGTATTTTAACTTCGGCCCAGTCGAAGATCATTTCTTACTAGTTTTGTCTATTTTTGTCATGAGGACTAAAAATCAGCCTTTAATGGCGTGTAATATTTTTTATCAGCGAGTTATAATTCCAAGCAAAAAATATGAAGTTTCGTTGCTTAGGCAACGCATCCGTATGAACTCTTTAATTTTTACTTTTATTTTTGTCAAAAGTCAAAGGACTAACCTTTACAGTCGTGATATTACTGTTATCAAAACAGCTATACTCATTGAGTAAGAATTCCCTGCAACGTCTATGCATTTCAGAAAAATGCTTTTTTTCCACATTTTTGTCACTTCAAAACCTTCTTTCCATAATACTTCACTAATGAATAGTATCTCTGTACACTACTGTATAGCGCTGTATATTCATTTCACTGTAGCCTTGATATCGAATAAAAATGTTCTGTATGAAGTGCAGAGAGTTATCGACCGATCACAAACATTAATATGAATTGAACAAAACTTTCTTTTGTTTCAGCTGGGGTTTGCGCCTGAGCTCGCTCGCATTGGGATCGAGAAATCCACACTCTATTAAACGCACTCGGCCACGGCCGCCATAACCGATTTGAAACCAACGAAAAAATACGTCAAAACATATAATATATCGGTATGGTGCATATTTTTTTTATATACAGTTGGGATCTACAGAATGTACATGAATTGTTCTTAAGAATATTTATGAATATTTATGTAATTTTCTTTTAACTCTCCTTAATTTTAAAGATCAAATCATTTAAAAGTTAATTTAACAAAAATTTAACAAACAAGTTTTTTATTTATTTTTAAGGGTTATTTTTTATTTTCTTACAGTAAAAATAATATAAGTTTTAAAATGATTGCCAGCACATTTAAATAAAAATTGAACAACATTTTTCGCGTACCTTTCGTTTTTAAAACTCATAAAGTAGAGATCAATAATATTTTGAATCAAGTACTTCTTCATAAAATTTCCCATTTTCCTCATTGAAATATGAGCTCAGCACTCAACACATCCGCTCGCTACTGCCAGAGTTGCCAAAGCAATGTTTCTAGCAGAATAAATCAATTTATTGCTGAAAGTGAAGTGATTTCATTTGCGTTGCTCGCTTGCAATAACAAGATTTTTAAGCGTGTTCTTAGCGTTTAAATATTATTTTTTCAGATATTTTTTCAACTCTTTTTTCCACTCTTTTTTCCAAAGATTTCAAACATAGTTGTTCGTAAGTTTATGAAGCGAGTTTTGTTGTTCTTTTTCTTTGTATTTTTTTTTTTTTTGTTTTAGTTTTTTGGTGCTTGTCGGAAGCTCGAGGATTTTCATGTCTTACTTGAAGATGTCAGCCAGCCAAGCGCTTGTTGCAACGATGCATCGAGTTGGCGGCGTTCTCTCTATAGAAAATAGACGTAAATTTAGCAGAAGCATCATGGCACAAGATGGCGCTGACTTCTTTCTTTTTGCAGCTATTTTTGTTTTCTTTTTTTTTAACTTATTTCATCTAAAAACGTTTCAAGTCAAAGTTAACAAAATTTTCTAGAAGCTGTTAAGATGTGAAAAAAAGGTTCTGCTGGAGTTTTCGCTTGGAGCGGAAACATCAAAATGTAACAAAATTATTCAAGAAAATAAAACTGGTATTTCGATTATGAGAAAGTCAAGAGTATACGCATAAGATAAGCGGATATTAAATATTTTATAGGTTTGCAAATAAAACTAAGCTGCTTTTAAATATGAAAGCACAAAAAAGTTAAACTAAAAAGCAGCGGAAGCAGCTTAAAATAAGCAAGAGAAAAAAAACAAAATTTTGTGCCACATTTCAAGAAAAATCTCACACTATACAGTTGTATATGAGGACACACCCCTTTAATTAATGTTAATCAACTTTTAAAAGCTTCATTTAAAACCAGTTTCAAGCGTTGCTCTCAACCTCAATCAAGTTCAAAGTTAAAACAGTAGCGGTTCATGATTTAATGCATGATGGGCAGCGCTGTTTAGACGAGGGTTGTGTGTGTGTATGTGCCGATGGGTAATGTGTGTTTGTTACGCATGTGTTGCTGTTATTTATGGTGGGTGGCAATTTGTAGAAATTTCGTTGTTGCTGGCTTTTATTTGCTGAATACTACTTAATCATGATAATTTGAAGTTTTCCGTATTAGTTTTGTGTGTGGAGCGCATAACATGTGAAAATGAGAAAGAGAAATGAGAAAAGAATAACTAGAAATCGGTCAGGGCGAACTTTTGTGATGCACTTGAACTGAGTGATGTTCCATTGGGAAAAGTTGAAATTTAACATAGACATAAATTTCGATGCGCTCAAAAAATTTAATAGTTACTAATTTGAAAAGTCCATTGAGAACTGAAAAAAATATTATAGGTAACACGGCTATACTTTGATTGACTCTTCCCAACAAACAGTATGACTCTTAAAAGACTCCTTTAAGATTCATATAAATGAGTTTTTATAGCTATAATGCGCTCACCAAAGACTCTTTTATGAGTACATTTTCGTAGGTTATGGGCTTCAAAATATGATTCATAATAATGACTGCTTTATGTCTCATTTTGGATTCAAAATTGAGACTTTTATAAGACTCATATTTAATACTCTTTTTAGACTCATAATACGGACTTTTTAAATACTCATAATAAATACTCTTTTAGAACTCATTTAAATTAGTCTTTTGGACTCAAAATTAAGACTCATTTAATAGCCATATTTAATACTCTTAAGACATGATTCTTAAGATAAAATAAAATTAAATAAAATAAAATAATATAAGTATTAAATAAAATAAAATAAAATTAAATAAAATGGAATCTTTAAAGACTCATAATGAGGAGTCTTTTAGAACTCATAGAAGTAACGAAAAAGGTCAAATAAACATTTTTAGAAAAAAACAAAAAAATTAAAATTTTTTGTATTTTATTACAAATACTAAAAATTCGATAGTGCTTTTGTATTTTAGCCAATTGAAGTAAATGATAGCTTGTTGAACGCAAAATTTAACAGGCTTTCAGAATCCTGCTAAAACTAATAGTGCCACAAAACAAAATTTGTTAACAAAACGTTGTTGAAGTTGAAAAAATTAAAAAAAATGAGAAATTTTCAAATGATTTGACCTGTAACTTTGTCAATTCTTTTTGTAAAAAAACGGTCTGTATATTTTATTAAAGGTATATTTTTCTTCTTTTTATCAATGTTTAAATTTTTAAAATTGAGCTAGATATAACGGAGTTACATAACAAACTATACATGCGCCTACCTAAAATCGGTTTTTTGACCACAAATCCCGATTTTGAGGGTATATTCAAAAAACTAAGTATGCAGTTATCTTATGTTCAACTAGACCTACAACCTCTGCTATGTCTCGAGGCAAGTTTTTTGATTTTTTTTCATTTTGTAACACCGTGTTATTATTAATACAAATATATTTTTTTTTTTAAAACATTTCAAAATTTCATTTTGCCATATTCGATTCGACTTCATTCGATTCTGCAAGCTTCTCAACTACACACTAAAGCACTGAAAGATAAATTATAACATTCTCACAAATTACCATCACATTACAAATTACAGAGGATCAGCCTTGATGGTCAGACATACATATGCACCAACGTTTTTATATATCAAGAAGATAAAAATATAACTTTAAAGTTTATTAAATCCTCTCAAAACCTAATTGTCGAGTTCTCATAGAACGCTCCTATATAAGACTCTTTTATGAGGTATTTTTATAATCACGCATACATAATAAAATATAGGTACAATCCTTTTGTGAGTCTTTATTAGGAACAATCAAAATACCGTCTTATCTAGGACTTTTTAATGAGTTATTTTTATGAGAACTCATAAAGCAAGCATAATATTGACTCTTTTAAAAGTCATATTTTTGAGAAGTCATTTTACAATCAAGACTCCTTTAGGAGTCTTTTTATTTTGTACTCATAAAACACGCATAAGAAATACTCTTTAGAGTCTTATTTCTGAGCAGTCATTTTGCAATCATAGCAAAGACTACTTTAAAATAAATAAATAACTGGCCATTTCAGCCCGTGAAAGGACTTTGACCTAGCTTCTTATTATCAATTGTGTTGTGCGTGTTATTAAGTTTGTACACAATTGACCGAGAAATGGACGTACAGGTTTAACGCCGTCTCTGAACGGCGATGAACGGAATGTTCTCATTCTCAAGAAGCTTTACATGGCATTTTGATTACTCTCTGAGGTTTGCCATTGTCTGCAGAGAGGTGGCGGCCGTACAGAAAAATTCTTTAATTCAAATAATTTTCTGTCGCTGCTGGGGTTCGAACCCGGGTCTCCAAGTTCGTTGACATAGCGGCCACGCGCTTAAACCAACTACGCCACGGACGCCACTACTTTAGGAGTCTTTTTATTGCTTTCTCATAAAACACGCATAAGAAATACTCTTTTTAGAGTAACGTTTTTGAGGCACTTAGAAAATGCTTGCAATGTTGTATTTTTTAGTTCAAAACGTGTAAAAAAAAAGAATGGATAAAATTTTTTATTTTAGAACCTTAGAATTGTAACTAGAGGCTTAATAGATCATGTTAGTCCGTTATTTCCACTTAATCATAAATCCCTCAAGACACTTACTTTCCACGCTTGCCACCACACCGCAAACATGACCTTAACCAGACCTTACACTCTTCCTCTACTCAAATGACTAAAAAAAAAAAAAATTGAGAAAAAAAAATTTTTTGTATGCAAATTTTAATTAATTTTAATTGACATTCAACGTAAATCGTATTAAAACGCATGCAGACGATGGATACAATGTGACCGAGCGTTTGTAGATGCGCACGATTGATGACAATGACCAATACAGGGCTGTTGACAAATTTTGTCTTTTTTTTTATTATTGTTACTTATTCATCATGACAGTTGAAGACAATGAGTAATAATTTTTTTATGATTATAATAAAAATTAATAATAAGCAAAAATTGAAAGTATTTACATGGAAAAAGTTCAAAAGTTCACTTCCGCTGAAAAACATTTCAATTTGCAGAGTTATAATTCGTAATGAATTAATGTGTTGTTGTTGCTAAAGATGTTATAGGCTAGTTAGAAGAGTAAACAAATTTTGAGTCGTAAAAGACTTTTATGCAATGTACGAAAGTTTACGAGAGCATGTGCAAGGGCAAAATGTTGCAAAGAGTGCTTCAAGCTTTGACATAAGGTCGATCTTTGCAGGAATATGGATATGCCGTTGCACGGTGCAAGAATAGGAAATGTACAATATCTACAATTGAGAAACAACAATGGTGGATTGTACATTTCCTATTCTTGCACCGTACAACGGCATATCCTAGGCATAGAGAATACCCCTAATATCTTAGATGTTGTCAGGCAATGTAGCAATTAATCCAATATGAACAGGTGCACTGCCACCCCTGCAGATAGCCAAGTAAGGAACCAGAGCCTTTTTGGGTTAAGCCGGATATTGAAGCACAAGATTAAATAAAAAAAAATAAACTCTTTCGATATTTTGTAAAACTCTTAGTGAGTGCAACTATTAATACATTTAACCCCACAAACTCTGCGAATGCTTGGATTCCAATGAGTATCTTAAATAAAGGAAGAGAGCTTGAAAAATTGATGCTATTGAACAATTGACAGGCTTAGTTACGAAATTAGAAAAAAAAATTATAAGTATAGCATTGCAACATATTCTGAAAAACGGCATAATTTTCAAGCTTTGGAATTGAATTTTTGTGCTTGATCTAAAATGTCTTCAAGTAAGGCTTGGAATGACAAATATGTTCACTAGACCGTCTCGCCTTATAGGCAACAAAAAAAAATTTGCCGCTACATACCAGCTAATCTGAAGCATTCTTAAAAGAAAGTTTCGAAAAAATTTTTTTTTATTTTTTTGACCGAACGTAGGGGTCGCCCATTGACGTATTTCTTCATAACTTCAGTATTTACCGTCCGATCTTTAAGAATGATATGTAGATACTTTAGTCTCTAAGAGAACTCCTCTTCTTCTTTTGAAGTCATTAGCCTCAAATGACCCCTAGTAGTACTTACCCACAGGATCTCAGTTTTTACCATCTAAAGGTACCATTTTAATTTCATACATGAAAAGTTCATTAAAAATCATTAAACTTTTACCAATGAAATTTTTTGCATGAAATTTTTCGCATGGAATAATTAAAAAAAAATTTTTTTAGTTTTTTTTATCAAAACGTAGGGTACTTTTTGTCGTCATATCATTGGCATGTCAGATTATTTTTTTTTTTTTAATTTTTGACCGAACGCTCATCTACATTTTTCTTCATAGATTTGGTATTTATCACCCGGTTTTAAAAATTAATACATCAATGTTTTTTTCTTAAAAAGACCCACAGGTCCCAGTTTCTACCATTCTAATTTTAAAAAAATGTTCTAATTTTAAAAGTGCCATTTTAAAGTTATACAATTAAGGCTCGCAAAAAATCATTTAACTCTTCCCAGGAAAGTATATCGATTATCGATTATTATTATTATATTTTTATTATCTACTTGAACTACGTCGAAATTTAATCGCTTAAAACTCGATGATTTCAATATGTGAAGAGTTTCTTAGTAATTATTAAGTCGATTAGTAAATTAGAATGGTACATCAGGATGATAGATTCGGATAAGAACTTTTTCGGTGCATACTTTTTAAAAATAATACGATATGACAAAAAATTTCAAATTGAAATATTTCTAGTAAAAATAGCGAAAAATTTCTTTAGTAAAAGTTTAATGATTTTTTACGAGCTTTCTATTTCTGATTTCAAAATGATACCTTAAGATGGTAGAAACTGAGGTTCGATGGGTCACTACTATAAGGGGTCAACTGAGGTCATTAAGTTCTAGAGACAAAAAAGGATGTATAGGTCTCCCTTATACAAAAACATAGACATATCATTCTTTAAGATTGGACGATAAATACCGATGTTATAAAGAAATATGTCGATGCGCGACCCCTACGTTCGGTCACAAAAATATAAATGAAATTTTTCGAAACTTTCTTTCAATAATGCTTTAGATTAGCTGGTGTGCGGCGAAATTTATTTTTTCAAGACGGTTTAATGTCCACTTTATAAACACACAAAATTTGTTCTTAGCTTCTTAATATTTTAATCTTCATTAGAATTATGCCGAATATAAAAAATAAAATGTCTGAAATTAATCCGGCAGTGTTCAGCTGTTTATGACATCGACTTCTCCTCGCTTGCAAACTAATTTCAATCGCAGCTTTTTTACAGTGAAGTCTCAATCAACAAGTCATCTTTTAAAGTTGCATACATGTTCTATGGATTTTTTTTTTGTTTTTTTTTCAATAACTTGCATGTTTTTTAAACAGCAAAAGAAATGTGTTTCCTTTGCCTTTTAAAATGAAACAATTTCTACAGCATATGTGCACTATAAGAGAACAAAAACAACACCAACAACATGGAGTAGAAGCAATTGCTGCTGTCTTTCTAAGCTGTTGTTTGCAACACTCAAATCAATCCTTGCAACTAGCCCCACTTACCCCCTTAAGAGCACTTTCACGCTCTACAACATGGTGTTAATCATAATTAAACTCATTCAAACAGTCAGCGCGTTAGTTAAAGGAACAAAAATAAAAACAACAGCTGCTGGCATCATCATCAGCATCATCATCATCATCATCATCATAATCAGCGGCAGCAACAATAACAACTTTCAAAATAGCAGCATCATTTAAAATACTTTCAATTTAAATGACAGGCATTGTTGTTGATTTTTATGGCATCATAAAAATGCTTTAAAAATGTTTGGGGTTTTTTTCAAGTTTTTCTATTTTTTTTTTTTTCGCTTTTAATCGATTATTTGTATGGCTTTTTATTTTTTGATCTGGTACACATCTGTTTATATTCCAGAGCTTTAACAAAAAAATTACATTCAATGCTTTTGGTTTATACAACAAGTCATAATTATTCGTAAATATGCGCTCATAAATATTATGCCGAGTGCTCATGATTTTATCTGATTTTTTATTCCAATTGAAATAATTTACAATTTCACCTAGTTTTGATGTAATTACTTTTAAGCTTAAGTTCATTACCACATGTTTAAACTCAGAGAATTGTGCTTCACGCAAAAATTTTCCGATTAGATAAAAAAGACTGAAATCTGAAGACAAAAATCAGAATAAAATAGCGCTACAATTTTTCAAAACCACATTTTAGCAGTAAGTGCCTTATGATTATTATTATTATTATTATTATAACTCTAACTCTAACTCTAACTCTAACTCTAACTCTAACTCTAACTCTAACTCTAACTCTGACTCTAACTCTAACTCTAACTCTAACTCTAACTCTAACTCTAACTCTAACTCTAACTCTAACTCTAACTCTAACTCTAACTCTAACTCTAACTCTACCTCTAACTCTAACTCTAACTCTAACTCTAACTCTAACTTTAACTCTAACTCTAGCTCTAACTCTAACTCTAACTCTAGCTCTAACTCTAACTCTAACTCTAACTCTAACTCTAACTCTAACTCTAACTCTAACTCTAACTCTAACTCTAACTCTAACTCTAACCTTAACTCTAACTCCAATTCTAACTCTAACTCTAACTCTAACTCTAACTCTAACTCTAACTCTAACTCTAACTCTTACTCTAACTCTAACTCTAACTCTAACTCTAACTCTAACTCTAACTCTAACTCTAACTCTAACTCTAACTCTAACTCTAACTCTAACTCTAACTCTAACTCTAACTCTAACTCTAACTCTAACTCTAACTCTAACTCTAACTCTAACTTTAACTCTAACTCTAACTCTAACTCTAACTCTAACTCTAACTCTAACTCTAACTCTAACCCTAACTTTAACTCTAACTCTAACTCTAACTCTAACTCTAACTCTAACTCTAACTCTAACTCTAACTCTAACTCTAACTCTAACTCTAACTCTAACTCTAACTCTAACTCTAACTCTAACTCTAACTCTAACTCTAACTCTAACTCTAACTCTAACTTTAACTCTAACTCTAACTCTAACTCTAACTCTAACTCTAACTCTAACTCTAACTCTAACCCTAACTTTAACTCTAACTCTAACTCTAACTCTAACTCTAACTCTAACTCTAACTCTAACTCTATCTCTAACTCTAACTCTAACTCTAACTCTAACTCTAACTCTAACTCTAACTCTAACTCTAACTCTAACTCTAACTCTAACTCTAACTCTAACTCTAACTCTAACTCTAACTCTAACTCTAACTCTAACTCTAACTCTAACTCTTACTCTAACTCTAACTCTAACTCTAACTCTAACTCTAACTCTAACTCTAACTCTAACTCTAACTCTAACTCTGACTCTAACTCTAACTCTAACTCTAACTCTAACTCTAACTCTAACTCTAACTCTAACTCTAACTCTAACCCTAACTCTAACTCTAACTCTAACTCTAACTCTAACTCTAACTCTAACTCTAACTCTAACTCTAACTCTAACTCTAACTCTTACTCTAACTCTAACTCTAACTTTAACTCTAACTCTAACTCTAACTCTTACTCTAACTCTTACTCTAACTCTAACTCTAACTCTAACTCTAACTCTAACTCTAACTCTAACTCTAACCCTAACTTTAACTCTAACTTTAACTCTAACTCTAACTCTAACTCTAACTCTAACTCTTACTCTAACTCTAACTCTAACTCTAACTCTAACTCTAACTCTAACTCTAACTCTAACTCTAACTCTAACTCTAACTCTAACTCTAACTCTAACTCTAACTCTACCTTCACCTCTAACTCTGACTCTAACTCTAACTCTAACTCTAACTCTAACTCTAACTCTAACTCTAACTCTAACTCTAACTCTAACTCTAACTCTAACTCTAACTCTAACTCTAACTCTAACTCTAACTCTAACTCTAACTCTAACTCTAACTCTAACTCTAACTCTTACTCTAACTCTAACTCTAACTCTAACTCTAACTCTAACTCTAACTCTAACTCTAACTCTAACTCTAACTCTTACTCTAACTCTAACTCTAACTCTAACTCTAACTCTAACTCTAACTCTAACTCTAACTCTAACTCTAACTCTAACTCTAACTCTAACTCTAACTCTAACTCTAACTCTAACTCTAACTCGTACTCTAACTCTAACTCTAACTCTAACTCTAACTTTAACTCTAGCACTAACTCTAACTCTAACTCTAACTCTAACTCTAACTCTAACCTTATCTATAACTCTTACTCTATCTAACTCTAACTCTTATTCAAGCTCTAAATATACCGTTAACTTTGACTCTCTTTGCATTTTGTTTTTCGTTTTAACTCATAAAAATATGTTTAAATCCCATCAACTACATCAACATCTTCAAATAATTTTAATAAAGCATTGTTTAAAAATCAATGTTGCCCTTCAATACTTCAATTCAACATAAGTAAGCTGCTTATTTACTCTCTTAAAATATTGTTTACGCTGTTTCAATTCCACATCATTTCATTTCATAACAACTCTTTTGACAAGTGTTGCCCACGCCTTTCATAACATTTTCAATTAAGTCGAAAATTTTGTTTTGATAACATTTCGCAATGAATTTCACTTTGTTTACAATATTTGCAGCTAGGCATTAGAAAAGCCAACGTTGTGCTTCGTCTGCTACTACTCTTTGGCTACATACGATAAAGACGCTGTTGACTGAAGCTGTCAGCTGGCTGTTATTTTGCTGTCATGATTATTACAAATTCTCATTTTAAGCTGACACTTTATGGATGCCATGGCTGTCAGCGGTACTTTCGGAAGAACTTCCAAATAAAACTGTTTTAAATATTGATAAATGAATTGTGAATTAAAAATTCAGTTTTGAATATTTAATGACTTCATTTTCAATTAAAAATTTTAAGATGTTTGAGAAAATTAATGAAAAAATATGACAAATTTTTTAATTGATGTGATCATATAAACACAGACGAAAACTTTATTAACAGAAAAGAATTTCACATATATTTCGACAAGCATATTAAACTGATAATTTTTCACTTGAAAAATATGAAATTTTTTTACACAATTCTCATACATTTTTTTTTTTATATATGATTTGAAATTACAAAAGGACCGCACTTAACTCATTTCTTCCCATTTTAGAAAATAAAAATAAAGAAAATTATGTTTATATTTATTTTGTTTTTTAATTTGATATTTCTATCCTTTAAATTTTTGATCTTAAAAATCTCTTCTTTATAGTATGAGCCATAATGAAAACCCTTAAAAACTGGTCGAAAATTAAACGTTTCTTCCAAATGGGGCAATTCGTTTATTTAAGCAAAAAGCGATAAAGTTTGGTGTAAAGCGTAATGAAATCGCTTGAACATTTAAGCTCTTTTCATATAAAACGTGCAAAAACCCTTTACCACACATTGTAAAAAAAAAATGGTGGCAACCCTTTCTTCGTGCTCTTGTTGGGCGCCAAGTAATTTTTACTGTGCTTTTAGGAGTAAATTTATTTATTTATATGTTTGGCGCTAGCAAAAGCTGGCAAAGCAAAATACAAATATGGGCCAAAAAAAGGTTGCCTACATTGTTAATGAAAATATTACTACAACAAAAATCAGAAAAACAAAAAAAAACAGGCATCCTAAGAAAGAAGAAAAACAAAATTAAATGCGCGCAAAAGAAAAAAAAAGCGTTTATTTCACTCAAACAACTTGCTTCATGAAAAAGTTTTACTTTTTTTTCGGCAAAATGGCGGTAACAACAAAAACAACAACAATATAAAGTAAACTTTGAAGCTTTATCAAGTTACGAGTGTAGGGAACAACTTTAAAAAAGTTGTGGGGAAAATCTTTTTTGCCCCTTTTTGTTAGAAAATAAAAAGGTAACACTTGAATTTACTTTCTTTGCGACAGTGTTGCCAGTACAAACCTGCATAGATAATTAAAGTTTGCTTAGGATGCGTGAGTTTTGAGACTGTAACAAAAAAAAATTAAACTTTTAATTTTTCATTTATAAAATTTTTTTGTTTGACAAAATAAGATTAAATTAAAAACTTTTTAATTGTTTGTCAATTTTTTTTTTCTTTTGTTTTTCAATTTCCTTTTTTGTTTTCCATGTAAAAACATATAAAAAGGTCACACTTAAGATTTCTATAATTACAGGTTTGTAAAGAGGGGCGTTACGAAAAAAAAATTGAGTCTGCCTCGTTTAAGGGTTAATTTCTTAAAAGTTTTAAAAAGAAAGAAACCCCAAAAATTGAAAAAATATCCTAATTAAATATCTTTTACGTTTACGGTCTATGAAGTTTTAAGGTAAAACCATCAAATTACAAACAAACTTTTACACATTTTCTGCTTGATTTATGATTAATTCATTTTTGTTTTTTTTTTTTTTTTTTTGACAAAATTAGACGTCAAATAAAAAACAACGAATTTAACCTTACTTTGGAGTTTCTTCTTTTTTTTATAGTTACCAAGAGTTAAGAGTCCTCTAATATTTTTCGGTTTTTAATTGAACTTTGTACTTTCTAGTCAAGCAGAAACTTTTGATCTACATTTTTGTAGATATTGTTTAAAGTTATCCGAAAACAAAATCACGCTTAAGCTAAATAAACCTGTTCTTTCTTAACCCTTTGAGTCACACATTTTTTATTCAATATTTTGGCCTGAATTTTGTTGTTCGCCGATTTTTCAAGTCGTTGATCACTAATCTAAAGTATAAATTCAGAAATTTCTACATTCAAGATGGCGCATCCAATATGGCGTATGTGAAAATCAAAAAAGCTTTAAAAAATTTTGCGCTTATAGCTAAAACTTGTAACTCGGGGCCGACCTTTAAGGTCATTAAACACGAATCCAAAGTTCAAATTCAGAAAATCCTGCGTAAAAATAAATAAAAAAAATAAATAACTGGCCATTTCAGCCCTTGAAAGGACTTTGACCTAGCTTCTTATGATCAATTGTGTTGTGCGTGTTATTAAGTGTGTACACAATTGACCGAGAACCGGACCTACATGCTTAACGCCGACTCCGAACGGCGATGAACGGAATGTTCTCGTTCTCAAGAAGCTTTACATGGCATTTTGATTACTCTCTGAGGTTTGCCATTGTCTGCAGAGAGGTGGCGGCCGTACAGAAAAATTATTTTAATTCAAATAATTTTCTGTCGCTGCTGGGGTTCGAACCTGGGTCTCCAGGTTCTTTGACATAGCGGCCACGCACTCTAACCAACTACGCCACGGACGCCACAAATCCTGCGTACACAACAAAAAAAAATTCTTAATTTTGTCCGCCATCTTGGGTGGCTCTTTGTATTAAAAATATTTTCAGTTTTCTTATTGTTGTTGTCGGCCTTTTTGAGTGATTTTGTAAATTTAATATTCGGCCAAAGCCTACAATATTAAATTTACAAAATTTTCAGTTTTCAATAATACATTTCATACTAATTTGTGTTTTCTTGAAAATTTTCTATTTTTCGATAAAGATTAAACTTTCAGTCGGTGTTCAGATCTGGCAATTCTATCCGCTTTTGTGCTCAGCTTGATTCGCCATTTTATATTGAATAGACTAAAGTCAGAACAGCGATTGTAAATTTATATGGCTAAGATTACACGGTGCTCGTTTGCCTATGTTCACACGTCAGTCAAATGATTGAATCAGTCAAAATTTGTTGTTGCTTTGCTATGTAAAAAAATTAACTTTATCTCAGAGCGAAAATGAACTCGAAAATCTTCTCTCGTCAGTCAAAATTTTGATTGAGCTCTAGACCTGCATCAATCAGTCAAATGGTTGCATTATTTTAATTGTTTGTTGTTTAGTAGGAAATTATGGCAAGAAAAGTAAATAATTATTAGTTTTTTGGTAACAAAGGTAGTTTTTTGAAGAGAAAAGGATTTAATCTGAAACGAATTCACAAAATAGTAGATAGCAGAAAAGTAACAAATGGCGTCGTCACAGCATCAATCAAAATATCGTGTGTGAGCAGGCGTCAATCAAAATTTCCAGAGAGAGTAAAAGAGAGTAAAAAATCGTGATGAACTTCAATCATTTGACTGACGTGTGAACATAGCCTTTGCACGGCGTGCAAATGATTTTATTGTTGTTGCCTATCTAATCAATTCAACTCAATTCTCTATATTAACTATTAAATAATGAGAAATATTTCTCCTTTTCTTTGCAGCTCTGACACATGCCGATATCAAGCCAAAACTTGAAATATTTCCCATGCAGGAAGTGCAACGCAAGCCCGTTGGTAAATCTTTAATACTCACCTGTCGACCCACGGTGCCGGATCCAAATTTAGTTTCAGATCTGCAATGGAAGGATAATATGAACAATACAATTCTGCCAAAGCCGTAAGTAGTAAATTATTATCCTCTTTAATGTCATAGTAATATTAAGTATATCATTATGTAGGATATAACTGACTTCTATTCATTTGGGTTAATATTAAAATTAAAAAAAATTTGTTGTATAGTAATAAAATTTAATAATATTAAACCATAATTTGAAAATTTACTAAAATTAAATATTATTAACTCAGTAACTATGGAGGTGTATAGGAACAAATGTCATCTAATTAAATAACAAGATAAAAAAATACAACTCTAAAAAGGACTATAATGTTCGGAACCTCAGGTATAAACTTAAATAGAAGCTGGGATATGCTTTAAAAGCAATTAAGCTCGAGTCTTACTCAGAGATGTTGTCGTATTACAAGAGCTTCTTTGAAAAATGTTGATCCTTTAAGAAAAGACGACTGAATTTTTAAAGGTACAAAAGTAGCCAAAAAGAAATTTCGACATAAAAGCCGATATTAGGAATTTATCGAAGTGTCCAGACCAGTGGCGGATCTAGAATTCGCCAAAACGGGGGCTGAAACGTCTTTTTGGACTTTTTTCATTTTTTTTTCATACAAAAATTCTCCAAGGGTGGGGACTAAAGCCCTTTCAGCCGTATGTAGATCCGCCACTGGTCCAGACTAATGTATCTTGTAGTTATATATTTATAACCCTCGTACTACATGTTTTATTAAAATCTACAAAGCTCAGCTTTAGTAACCTTATTGCCCCCAAAACTCTCATTTAATTTATAGTTGTTGGATGATTTCGACTTCCATTTTCCCATAAATATGATGAACTTTGATGAAATTACATTTTTTTTTTTTTTTTTTTTTTTTTGTTAACAGTTTTTTGCAATTTTTCTTATATCTTTCCGACCAACTTTTAAATCCTATTCAATACAAACTTAATGCTTACTTTTACTTTATATTTTTTTTCGCAAAGTAATTTTTTTTTTTTTTAATATAATTTAATTTTTTATAATTTATTACTTAACAAAAATTCTCTATTGTTGTTGTATTCATTCAACATAGGAACAAATACTATTATCCACTGTATGATTCCAAAGGACGTAGGCTACCAGCCGTGTAAGTTTTCCAAACATACTATCTATGTATCCATATAAAGTTTGAAAAAAAAAACAACAACTATAAACCCAGAATTATCCAAAGCGTTACAATTAACACACAATTAGTGGCAGTTATTAACTTTAATTTTAAAATAATTTTAAAATAATTTAAAAATTATAAAGTTGGCGTTAACAGCTGTTAACATATGTTTTCAAATTAACATGAAAACTGCTGTTTTCCTTTGTTTGTGTAGCAGTATTTTTTGGTATTTTTTGACTTTATTTGAATTATGTTGTCTTAGCTTTGCAAGTTTAAAAATATTTCATAAGTTTTTTCTATATTCTCCAAGTTTGTTTTTTTATTAATTTGTGTTTGCAACCCTTTTTGTAGTTTATCATGTTGTTTTCTTTTAACTTAACTCTTCTTTTTTATTTACTTTATTATAACGGCTACATTTTCTGAGTTTCCTTGCTTGTTCTGGCATACATCTCTATCAAACTTTCATCCGCCATTTTTAAAATTTTTTTTTAGCTTTAAATCAGTGGTGGTCACTACATGGTTTCCCATAGCCCGCGTGTGTTGTTGAGCTTTTGCGCACGAAGTAGTAATCGGCTCGCCGTGTTTGTACACTGCGTAAACCTTGGGTTTTTTCTGCTGTACTTTAAATATCAAGTCAGTATGTTTTGAGCGTTCATTTCGTATGGGAGTCGCTCGCTGTTTTATTTGAGAATATACGTAAATATTTTACAATGTTTCAGGAAAAACATTAATACTTTCTATTATTCACTTTTATCTTTTTTTGATATTTTATATGTTAAAATAGCGAAAAACAAACAAAAATAAAAATTAAATAATTATTTGGAAAATTCAACACTCGAAAAGATTTCCTTGCACCAAATGTTGTGAGAGCTTTTAACAATTTCTTGTTTCAGTGTAAGGCTGTGCATGCGGAAAGCTCTCGTTGTTGCTGCTTGAAGCGTGTATTGATCATCACTGCTTTAAAGCTTTACGACATCACATGTTTGAAGGTAGGTTTGTTTTTGACTATTATAATTTAAATGGACCAGTGAATTCTCCATTAATATCATGGGATTTAACGTCTATGGATTATTTTCTCTGGGGTTATGTGAAGTCATCATTTGTTTATGCGAACAAACCAGCAACTACACTAAGGGAAATAACGCAAATTAGCATTATCCACGCCTCAGTATAAATTTAATTTAAATATTTACGTGGATAAATCAAATGTTTTCCTTACAACTCGTTTTTTTCCCGTATTTGAATTTTATTTATACCACACACCTACACACACATTCCATACAGCGGCCAAGCAGCCGCCAAGCAGCAGCAGCGTCGCACTCTGTTTCTGCAGTTATTTCTTGCCGTTGCAGGTTCTTATAGTTCTCGTTTAGTTTGTGTTACAAGGATAATATATAATGCACGTTTGGTCAATATGATTTGTGATTGCGATGGGTGATGTGTGCGATGATGAATTTATGTAGGGTGGAGTGACAACTCGATATTTTCTCAAAAATATCTTGCAACGGTTGTCACTTACCTGCATATTTGCTTCATACTTTCTCTTACTTTTTCTTCCTCTTTTCTTCCACTTTTCTTCTTCTTTTCTTCCTCTTTTCTTCCTCGTTTCTTCCTCCTCTTCAACTTAAATATGTTGTTTTTTAAAATCAATATTTTTATATAAACTTTCTTTAAATGCGATAGTTTTATTTTCAAATAGTAAATATTTGAAAGATATTGAAATATATTCGTGCATAATTTTAATATATTTTTTATTAATTTTATTTTAAATATTTTAATATTTTATTTAATAAAAAAGTATTTAAATAAATTTTAAATATTTACGTAGTCGGTTTAAGTAAATGCGTTATTGGTTCAAAAATGACTCGCTTTTTGGATAAATTAAAGAAGTTTTTGGATAAATTTAATATTTTTTTCCCTTAGTGTATGGACTCCTTGGAAGCAAACATTGAGTTACGACCAACTGCTCGAAAAATTGGTAAAAAATTAGAGTTTCCTCGACCGAGCCTTGGCGGCCAACTGTCCGAAATCACATTTCACCCTTTGAGTCATACATTTTTATATTGAATACTATAGTCCGAATTTTTTTACTCGGGGGTTTTCGGGGTCACTGATTACGAATCTGAAGTCACATCTTGAAAAATCTGAAAATTCAAAATTACGGATCCAATATGGCGGACCACTAGTGTCCATTTTCTATCAGATTTGTATTATAGTGGTTATAATGTATATGTATGGGTTTTTGGGGTCGCTGATTGCAAATCCGAAGTGAGTTTTTGTAAATTGTTAAAATTCAAAATGGCGGATCCAATATAATTCGTATTCCGCGACCAAAAAACCCCTCGAAAATGAATACTGACCTAAAAGTTTTATAAAATTTTATAAAAACGAACTTTAGCCAGATAGTGGTCCGCCATATTAGATCCACCATCTTAGATTTGTATAATTTTAAAGTTTGACTTCAGATTCGTAATCTACAACTTAAAATACCCCTCAAGAATGATAACTGAACTAAAAATTGTGAAAAAGCATACTTAAGCAGAAAAATGGGTCCACCAGATTGGATTCCCCATCTTGGATTTCTATAATTTCAAATTTTGACTTCAGATTAGAAATCAGCGACCGCTTAAAACCTTTAGAACCACAGTGGTAACCAAAAAATATAGTTTCAAAAGATGTGCGATACAAAGAACAAAAGGTGGGACCGTAGCGGTCCAGCTGTGACTCAAAGGGTTAAACACTAATGGCATAAAATTAATTTTCTAATAAGTCACTTTTTCATGTGAAATATTTAAATTTTAGTATTTTATATCAATTCAAAATTCTTTAACTGTAAAGAAAACACCCTATATTAGCTACAAAACTTTCTAGCAACTAGCTAAGAAAACAACAGCAAAAGCTTTACAAAAGCTGCATGAGATTGAAACAAATTCATAAGAATTGTGTCCTGTGCAGGCAAATATTACATTTTTTTAATTTTTTTCCAATTTTTTCATATTCTATTAAGATTTGAATACTTGCCCCCAGATGTAGGCTAAGCAAATCATATCGAAGGCTGCTGAACAGCAAAAATAGCACAACACTTTCAAAAATCTCTGCTTAAAATCTCATTAATTTTATTTTGTTTGGCTTTCATGTGGCAACAAAGAGCTTAACTCGCTTAAAAGGAAGCATTTCCACGGCCTCTTAATTAACAGAAACTTTTAAGCAAATGCTGCGTTGCATACTTTTATGCGCTAAAAGCAATGCAAAAGCTGCTGCAAGGAGAGATTTTAAAAACAAACAAAAAATAACTCGTTTCAATACAAACTGCATTTTAAAATAAAATAAATAAAAATAAAATGCATAAGTCGAACAAACATGCACCCACCACCTAGTCATCAAGTAAAGTTTGAAAAAAATTCTGTTGAGCGCTCTTTACAGCATTAAAAATAAACCTGTAAAAAAAAACAAATAACGTTAATGCACAGATAAATTTCCATAACGAACTTGTTGTATTTCATGCAAATTTGGCTTGTTGCCTCCTGGCAACGCTTCAACAGCTACGCAATGCGGCATAAATGTTACTGCTACTGGCATGTTTGGTGCACGCACTCGCACAATAACAATGACAACAACAACAACCAGTACTGCACTTGTTGGCACTTGTGCCATGCTTGATTCGGCGCTCGATGACATAACTTTTAGTGCGTAGCTTTTATCTGTGCTGGCGCCCATTTGTATGCATTGAAATTTGCTCAGTGAAAGCGAAATTCAAAAATTAAATGCATATTTTGTGCAGCAGCAAAATGTTTATTGCATAATTCAGGTGAGTTTTCAATACAAATTCAAGCATACTTTGCGGCGTAGTGCTTTTCATTATTTTTCATTTTTGTGTTTCAATTTAGCACAATTTTGGCTTAAACGAATGCCTAAAGTTATTCCATTAAAAGCAACATATTAACTGTTTGGCATGCATTAGAAAATGCATATTTTTAGGCGCACTTTGTATTAAATGAAAAAATTTTAATGTGGGTTTAACACAACAAGCATTGCAATTAAGCTTGAAACATATTGAAAAGTTTTATTTTGTAATATGTTCAGTTTTATGAAGAAAATTTTAATTTAAAGCACATATTTTTAGGCGCTTAATATTTATATTTAATTAGTTCTCATTATAAATATTTCAACAGAAAGAAATACATTTTTTCCAGCTGGTTTCAATAAAGTACTTTGCTTTGCTTTACTTTTTGCAATTATTTGCAATAGATCAATAAATCAAGCATTTTTAGCTAACTTGAAAACTAGTGGATGAATTTCCGCCTGGGTAGTTGAGTAGGTAGCGCGCTTGTTTGCCACATCCAGGTTCGAAATATACCTTTCCAGTGAAGATTGTTTAACTCCCTTCGACCTTTAGTTTAGATGGACGCTAAAAAGTAGTTTAAATTTGATAAAGCATGGTATATCTGGGCAATCATATTTCCTACTGGGTCATATTAAGTGTCAAATCAAAAGTTTGAAAAATCAAAGAAAAACATCTTTCCAATGAAAGTGCTTTGAAAATTTTCATAAAGTACACAACTTTTAATGCATTTACCTTTATGCTGTTATGAAAAAATATTCTTAACGAAACTTTCTAAAAGTAAACGAAGAAATTAAACGAAATTAAAAGTGAAAAAAAAAACATTTTGATATTCTACCAGCTGTTATACAGCTGTGTTAACAAAAAGCACAGACCGACATTGCCTTAAAGCATAATATAAAACTTAACGAAAACTTTAAAAAAACCAATTCTTTCTTACTGGCTTGCCTCTTTTCATTCAATTAAAGAATAAAAAAAACAAAAACGAAACTTAAAAAAACTTTAAAGCACTTTCGTATATTTATGCACGTGTCGCTGTTTACAATTTTTTTAATTCTCATAAAAAATTTTATATAAAGTGAGTTTCCTTGTATTGAGAATATATAAAAAAAAAAAAAAATAAAATTAAACTTGAAAACGTAGTTTTATCTAACTTCAGAAAAAGATTTCGCTGAAAATTTTAGCTTCATTTAAAACAAAGTGTCTTTTGTTGTAAAACTTAATCGTATCAAGCAAAAACAAAGCCAACAAGCCACGTGCTTAACTTAACGAAACCCATAAAATAATATACTTGCTTTATATTCGTAACATTTCTATAAAACACTCAACAATGAATGTTTCTCTCTTCATTCTGTGATGAGAAAAAGAATTTAACGAAGAAAAATTTACACAAAATTTTCTTTAAATTACATATTTATATTCCTTCGACTGATATCAAACAAAAATCACACATCTATATTGTCTTAAAGCCTAAACATTAACTTAACGAAGCCTTAAAAACAACACACTGTTTAAAATCCTTTAAAATTTAAGCAGTATTCATTATTATAAGCCTGTCTCATTTCATTTTATCCTTAAAAAAAAAGTTAACGAAACTTTATAAAACTTAACGAAATTTTTTAATGCACGAAAAAACACCGCTTTACGTCATTTGAGTTTTTAGCCCATATTTACACCAGGCATGAGAAAAAAACTTAACGAAACCTACTATAATTTAACGAAGAAAAATGTACGCAAAATTGTCCTTAAATTATATATTTATATTCCTTCGACTGGTATCAAACAAAAATCATAAAACTACATTGTCTTAAAGCCTAAACTAAAACTTAACGAAGCCTTAAAAACAACACACTGCTTACAGCCCTTATGAATTAAAGCAGTTTTCATTATAATTAGCATGTCTCATTTCATTATATCCTTAAAAAAGAACTTAACGAAACTTTATAAAACTTAACGAAAGTGTTTTAATGCACGCAAAAACACCGATCACTCCAAATTCACATGTTTATTTGGCTTTCCACCACGCTTAGAACATTCTACACTTGTTTCACCTGATTGATCTATCCTTCCCACTAATCTATCACCCCACTTCGAACCAAGTCAGACTTGACTGAATAGGTATTCCACCTGTAATCCTTGGTTCAAATCTAAAAAAAAAATGAAATTTGCCTTAAATTACATATTTATATTCCTACGACTGATATCAAACAAAAATCATACACCAACATTGTCTTAAAGCCTAAACTAAAACTTAACGAAGCCTTAAAAACGACACACTGCTTACAACCCTTTTAAATTTAAGCAGTTTTTATTATTATAAGCCTGTTTCATTTAATTTTATTGTTAAAAAAAAACTTAACGAAACTTTATAAAACTTAACGAAAGGTTTTTAATGCACGAAAAAACACCACTTTACGCCATTTGAATTTTTAGCCCATCTTAACATCAGTCAGCTTTGAATTTCTTTCATTTTTCCGCACTCGCTGCTCAAGAAACATGCCAACAACTCGTTGAATGTTGCCGAACTGCTGCTAAGAATTAATAGTTGAAAAAATATTTAGTCAATGAACATATTTTGAGCTCTCAACGACCTCTAATTAAATAAATATGCCGAAAAGAATGTTAAATTTTATAAACTGTGGTTCGAGTACCATATCTAGCTGATCTAAGCAACCATATTGCCTACTGCATCAAAGTTGTCAAATTATGTGTTTGAAAAAAACACAACCAACTGCAGGTCACAATTTTTAATCTAGAAGAAAAACAAAAAATCATTTTGAAGAAATATGCCAAAAACTAGTGAAGAACGTAAGTTTTTAAGAAAATTTTAAAAAATGAACTATTTAATACTTAAACAAAAATGGCGCTAACATAAAATCGGCTGCAAATCGGTCATAAAATGGTTTAATTTTAATCAATCAAACAAAAAATAGAAAAATCAGTTGAAGTGTAAATAGGAAACTGCAGTTAAAATTTGGAGTTGAAAGGTTGATAATTATAATTTAAGGAAGTTGTATGTTATAGCTTGACCACAATAGCTTCTTTCATATCCTCAATAGAATTGCATTGTCTGCGTACAGAATGCTAGAGGCTTCCCTAAAAAAAAAAACTATTTGGAGAAAATTTTCCCCAGGTAAACACTTTTGGATACTTATGGAAACACTGAAGCCAATAAGATAATTGCAAAAAAATGTACAAGGTAGTATTACCTCTTAAGAATACCTTCAACTCCAAGCAGTATGTGAACAAAAATATGCCACAATAACATTGAAATAGCATCGTCTTAAAATGTCGATAGTTAAAAAATATTTTTAAAATAAGCTAAAAAATAATTTTTTTTTAATATATCATAAAAAGTTCTTGTTGGCATTTTAAAAGATTCAATAAAATTTGCATAAGCCACGGCGCTGCGCAAAGCTATGTGCAACAAAACATATTTGCACTCAATTTTTTTTTTTATAATTTCCGAGATATTTTGTTGCATGCTCTTGCAATTCAATTCCGGTCCGTTTGCTTTACTTTCTAGAATACCTTAAGGCGTATTTAATTTATTGTTTCCTTTTTTTTCTTGTCAGCAACATGAAAACTTCGTTTGTGAGCTTTGAGCGCAAACTCAATCAAGTTGAAAGCATAATAAACAACAAATATTGCAAAGTAAATCTAGAAAAATATAATAACACACAGCAAATAGTTTCAACACAAAACCGCAGCAGCTCCTAAAAACATGCTCAAATTAATAACAACTTTAGCAATCAGCGCATTGAAGTCAAACGTAGAACAGTAACAACTTAAATAAGCAAGAACGCATGCATTGGTGTGTGTGTGTGTGTGTATGTTAAGGTTTGTGTGTTATTGTTGCTTGTATGTTTTATAGCAAATGTTTGTGTTTATCCTCAAAGTCGTAGCAACAATTGTTTTTTTTTTCTATTTTGCGGTTATTTTAGCAGAAACACAAATACAAGCTCTGAAAAAGACACACACACAAAGACACTGAAAACAAAAAGACAAACAACAAAAATTCACTGAAATTAAAAATAATGCAAAAAAAAAAACACAAAAAACAAGCGAAGAACTGCTAAAAAATAGCTGTATGTGGATTGGTATCAATAGCGGAAAAGGAAATGAATTTCACATGCAGTCATTGTTTGCTCAATGCTTGAGTCAAGCGGACATACAATGCATGTGTGTAAGCGTGTGTGTGTGTGTGTGTGTGTTTCTAAGTGTATGTGAACTACGATTGGTATGTGTTTTTAGGATGGTCGCTCAATTGTCTGTGTAACTGTAGCATTGCAGTTGTATTTGTTCAGAGAAAATGCGAAAAACTTTCGTTTTGCTCGCATTATGTCGTCCTTTTTGTTGCCGCTCGCTTTTACTGTTGCTATTGTTATTGGTATTTTTATTGTTGTTGCTGCTGTTCGCACAACTGTTGTTGTAATTGTGCAAAATTTGGCAACGTGCTGCAGTACACAGAAAATACACACATTGAAATAGCCGGATTTGCACCGAAAACAAGCACAATATCAGCAAATCACAAAAACTTAACGAAAGTTAGAACAACGCTTGTGTTGAAAGTCCAAACAATTCAAACAAAATAAAGTTAAATGGGCGAAGCGGTATAAAAATGTCGAAATTCTTTAATGAAACCATTTTTTTAATGCAGACTACAATTGTGAGAGTTTTAATGCGTGTGTGTATATGTATGTGTATATGCGCTACTTTGGGGTTAAAACTAGGAAAGTTAATACGCATTCGAAAAACAAAAATCATAATATTTAAAATGCTTACTATTTAAATGCATTTAATGCAACCACAATTTAAATAAATTTCAACCAACTATAATTTTTTTCTTTTTTAATATGAAACATTTTACAAAATTTAACGAATTCTAATCATAAGCAGCCAAAATTAATTTTAACTTGCATAAAATTGGTGCTGGTGCTTAATATGCTCACGTCAAACAAAAATCATACTTTAACATAGCCGTTTAGTTTTTTACTGAAACTTAACGAAACCTTCCAAGCAACACTACCGCTTGAAATCTTAAAATAATTTAACATTACATAATTTTAATTAAATTAAGTCATTTTCGACGCTATAAGAAAAACTTAACGAAACTTTATGAAACTTAACGAAACCTTTTAAACAGCACACTGCTCTAATTTTTCATAATTTACACAATTTAGAGTATTTTTTGGTTATTTTGATATTAAAAATAAACTTAACGAAACTCTATTACACAACAAAAAAACTTTTGAGACAATTTTCTATTCACTTGATGCTTATTGCATGTTGACCCACATAAAACACAAAATACAATCAATACCAATAAGCCTTAACGTTATCCCAACTTAACGAAACTATAAAAAGGGGTGCAAATATCAATAAACATATATAAAATATAGTGCAGATACAATAAACATATGCATCGTCAACAAGTCATACCTTAAACTGAACGAAGTGTTTAAAACAATTCGCTACATGTTACCCTTTAAATTTACACAAAATACATTATTTTTATCATTTTATTCAGAATTTGGAAAACTTAACTTAAACTTTGTCATACATAACAAAAACATTAACCACAACACTTCACTTTTTCGCTCAGACAAAAATTTATTTATATATAATTAACTCATACGAAACAAAAATCATGAATTTTCATCATAAAAAAATGATTGCTTATATACTATATATAAAAATATTATTGCTTATTACCCCATTTAAAATGCGTTTATTTGTGTTCTGGCATTAAAAAACAAATTCAACGAAACTTTCTTAAACTTAACGAAGAAATTTAGCATCATGACCGAAACTTTCTTAGACTTAACGAAGAAATTTAGCATCATGACCAACTATTGCTCAAAAAATTACAATTTTATATTTTATTAATGGATATTGAACAGAAATCGCACACCTATATTGCCTTAAAGCTTAGAGTAAAACTTAACGAAACCTTGAAAACTACACACTCCTTTCAATTCCTTTGAATCTAAGCAATGTTTATTATTTACATCTTGCCTTGTGTAATTCTAACATTACAAATATTTTACACAGTTTTATAAAACTTAACGAAAGTTATTTGTCGTGCAAAACGACTCGCTTTCTACCGTTCTTTAAATTTAAACAAATTATATTATTTTTTGTGAATCTTATTGCATAAGAAAATTAAAAAAATAAAAAAAATTGAAGAGGAAACTTACTCTAACTTAAGGAAAAATTTTGCAAAAAATTTCAGCTTCATTTAAAACGAAATTTGTTCTGATCTGGTTGATACTTACTCGCCTCAACCAAAACAACGTAACAAACAACACCAACAAGCCATGTGTTTGCCTTAACGAAACCGAAAAAACAACTCTTTGGTTGAAATTCTTACAAATGTGTTTCATTTAAATGTGTCTCATTCCATTCTGTCATGAAAAATAAACTTAACGAAACTTTCTTAATTTAAACGATAAAAATTCAACACAAATCTTTTTTTTTACTTAAAAAATGTTAAACTAATGTTTTTTTTCAATTAACATTAAACAAAATTCATACATCATATTGTCTACAAGCCTAAACGAAAACTTAACGAAGCCTTAAAAGCAACACACAGCTTGAAATCATTTAAAATTTTCGCAATGTGTATTATTAAGAGCGTGCCTAGCTTCATTCCATCCTTAAAAAGACTTGACGAAACTTTATAAAACTTAACGAAAGTTTTTTAGTGCACGAAAATGTATCACTATATCACAGTACCATGTTTTGCCCATCTATACTCCAGACAGCTTTATATTTCGTTCATTTTCCCCCACTCGCCACTCAAGAAACATATCAACAACTCATTAAATGTTGCCGAAATGCTACTAAAAACTTTCAAACCTCTTATATCATGTATTTGTGGTAGATAACTAATAATCAACATACAAATTGAATTATAATTTTTATGAATAATAAATTTGTCAAATGCACCGTTGTTTGCAAAAACTAATCCGTAACATTTAATATAAGCAGCAACACTTATTTTCGTTAAACTAACGTTAGTGTTGCTAAAATAAAGACACAAAAATTAACAAAAGAAATAAAACTTTGTGAAGACAAGTGTTAGAAACGTTTTTTTATCATATTTGCCTGACAAACTGATTGTTAAACAATAAATAACAACTATTTCGTTATCATACTCGAGAATAGTGTTGGACAACGCAAAAAAAATTTGCAGCAGTTAAGCGATGATTTATGCTATGCATTTGGAACTTTATGATTTTTAGCTGTGACACATTTTTAGAATTAGAATTTTTATGAATATAACAAGAATTTAAATTATTATCTAATGAAATCAATGCAACTTTAAACTGTCGTTCAACTGCTGCCTGTTTTTTGCTCTACACTGTACACCAGTAGCTTTGCCTCATATTTAATTGAAACTCATAACAAACAAAAAATAACCGCATTTTGCCCGAAAATTTCTAATTACAATTTTACTATCTCTTTCTTTCACTGCTCGGTTGAAAATAAAAAAAAATACAACCACAACAAAACATCTACTACTTTGAACGAAAAACAAAAAACATCACTGCAGCACTGGCCGAAATCAGCCGCCCATGTATACGGAAACTTTGCCTGGCGAAAGTTTGGCGCTCATGATACAGTCACTGTCCGTAGAGATGGAGGGAAAATATTATTGCACCGCTTCATATGCAAACACGGAGATGCTCGAGACTAGCGTGATGATAAAAACTTACGGTAAGTTTTTTTTTCGCTCTTGTATAAAAGATAATCTGAAATATATTTACATAAATTTAACTAATGCGGCAGCACTGATACGAAGAAATTTTCAGAGAATGAAGAAATTTCGGCCCATTCTCACATGTTTTTAATTTTCTTGCTTTTCCGAAAACTCACCGCAATTTTCGAACTTGTGCTGCCTTTTCAACTAAGCTATACTTACAAAAATAATTTTTGTATAATTATATACCTATAGTTACGCCCACAAAACCCACAATCAACTTCTTTAGACATAGCTAAGGGAGTTTGTAAAGCAAGCACAAGTGCAAGAGCACAAAATTAGAAGTTCTTAGATAAAATTACACTCTAACCAACACATAGTAAAAATTTTCATTGCATACATTTAGCTGCTCACACTACTATTATTTCAGCATGCAACCGTGTAAGCGTCAAGTTTCCTTCCTCAGTTTTGCTTGCATAACTATCAAAATAATTCCATGTGTCGACATTGTAAGTGTGTCGAAAGCTTTCGTTAAGTTACTTTGGTGTAGAGCACAAGGCTAACAATCAGGGTCAGTTGTCGGTAGAAGGACGGCCAGGATATGCTGATTGGAAGGCAGGCAAGCAAAAGTAGAGCAACAGGATAATAAAGGATATTTACGTAATATGTAGAGTGGTGCTCAACGTTAATAATTTGCCTTTTAGCACTTGAATGCAAGCTCAAGTTCGGCAAAACTTTTGTGGCTGCTGGCTTAATATAAGATTTGTTTTCTTTTTTTTTCAAATTTTTTATCATGTTTTTGTGGATATCATGGGAGCTTTTTGTGTTGCCAAAATTGTTAAAATATTCAAGTTCTGGTGACAAGGAATTCCACTTAAGTTTTTGTTGTCTACAAAAGAGAAATCGGTACTAATGGGAAATAAGCAAGCCGAGTTGTGTTGTGGGTGGGTTGTAAGAGATTGGTTAGGGTGTAAATTAATTGTAATTTGTACAGTTTTAATTAGAATTAAAACTTTTGCAAACTTAACGAAACTTTAAAAAACTTGACGAAACTTTAAAAAACTTAACGAAACTTTTTTCGACTAATTTTTCTTATTTGACATAAAATACAACGAAATTTAATCATAAAATCAATTTTAATGTATGTTATGTGTATTTAAAAGTTAAACGAAAACTAAAAATCCATAGGTTAAAAATAAGATACATAATAGGGACGAGCAACTTAGGTTTGCAGATACGGCGACATATTGGTGCAGTATGATTCCCTTGGTGTGGGAACCTAAAACATCGGTTAGGCCATCGGTTAGTTGAACCAGCCGATGCTCTGTATAATAAATCTATGTAAGTTCATCAATGGGTCTACTATTAGTTCCTGCAATTTTTTTGCTGCTTCTCTATAAAGTCTGCCTGACATATGGCGAAATCGACGTTGTTGGAGCTTCGGATACTTGCATTAAAGATTTGGGATATTTTCTATTTATTCAAAATCTCTACAATTTTTGTAAAAGTCTAGATGAGGGATCCCTAGTTTTGAAGTCGATAACACAGTGTTCCGTGTGAGTTTAATTTTAATACATTAAAAGTCGGAATTAAATCTTTTCATCACAGACTTTTGGCCTAAAACTTGAGACAAATAACTCCCTATTAGACGAGAGGCGTATATATTATATATAGCTTTATCATCATTTATACACTTCTTGACTAACCCAAAAGTCTCCTTGATCAAGGTATAGGTAGTGTTTCCATACAGTTCAAAACCTCTCTAGCTAGGCGGTCTGTAATTACGTTGTCTTCTATTTGCGATGACCTAGATTCAGCATTGATATTGACCCTATGGAGATGACTTCTTCTTAGAAGAGCTTGACGACAGTTCTAAATAGATTTCAATTTTATCGTTTCGCTATATAATGTTTTTATTGTAGAGTGGCTGTCTACAAAAGATATTAATAAATATTATTGATAGTTGATGTCCTCTGAGTATATTTTCAGAGCTGTATCACAGTCGCGAAGATTTCTATTCTATTGTTGGGCGTGCTTATACGGCAGGTGTCCGAGTTATACAAAATGGAATTTCAATCTATTGTTGGGCACTACAGAATACTCCGGTGTATTCTTAAATCGGTGTATTCTGTAGTGTATACACCGGAGTGTACTGATTCGATGCCCAGTCTTTGCTCTTTTGGGTTATGTAATTGGAAGTGGTAGTGAGTAAGCTATGTGAGTAAGCTAGCGTGTCCAATTACTCCAAAGTTTTGATTCCTAATGCGGAATGCCTCTTAAACTACCATGGTTTTAATGAACTTGTCCAGGTTACGTAATTGGAAGTGGTAGTGAGTAAGCTATGTGAGTAAGCTAGCGTGTCCAATAACTCCAAAGTTTTGATTCCTAATGCGGAATGCCTCTTTAACTACCATGGTTTTCATGAACTTGTCCAGGGGCAGAAGGTTCAGCATAACTCCAGGCCTGCCAGAGACGTTAAACGCTGTGTACCTGTTACTTTTAGACAGGAAAATCTACCTATTCTTTAATTAGTGTTGCGAATGGTAATATTCTCTGTGAATTCCCACCATTAAATCGAACCACCATAGGTTAGTATGGGTCTAATGGGTTAGTATGACCGTGTATTATCCAATAAGATCTCTTCTTATACCGAAGATTTTCTGGCAAGTGAGCTTAGAGTCTAGGATTGCTCCGACTCCGATATTAAGATGCACAGGCTTACTCCAGAGTTATACCATTAAGTTTTGGGAATCAAACACCAAAGTAACTTCTTTTGGTGAACAGTACCAGTGCGGTTTTGTTAGCGTTTCGCCCTAGATGGCTTGGTTAACTTTAAAACTGTATTTTCGGTCTATCATTTCTACAGGTCAGTCTCTATACTCTGGAGAGAGTTTTGAGAATGCCATTCTTGTAATGCATTCTTTCCACCATTATATCGAACCATAGGTTATTATCAGGTTTGGACACCACTCCATTTAAAGCGTCTATGTTTGTCTGTTGTCTTTGCTTTGTTGTTGCGTTTTGTGTTGCTACATTGTTTGCTCTCAATTCCTCTCAGCTGGCTCCGAAGATTGCTCTGTGCCCATAGATGGTTATTATAGATTAAAAGATAGCCGTGTATGTCCAAAAGATGGTATTATGTGTCATTTCCGTTCTTATTCCGAAGGTTTTCTTGCAAGTAAGCTTAGAGTCGATTATTATTGCGAGATATTAAATACACTGGCTTACTGTCGAGTTAACTTTAGGAAGTTTAAACTATCAATTTTTTTTAGACTAAGACAGGAGACTCACCTTTAAATGCGAAAGCATTGTGTTGATTCAGAAGAAGGGTAATAGTCAGTTGGAAGGTGAAAAGATAGAGTAGTTTATGTACATAGCTCAAAACTACCGGGGAACACGCTCGCAAGTGAGCTGTCTGAGAGGACCTGGGAAACACACGAGCTGGTGGCATCAGGTCATGTATCTCCCTTGAAAACTTCCCATTATAGTACCTGTACAAAGGCTTAGGTAACAAACATCATTGCTTCAATGTCAAGAGATTTAAGAGAAGGTGAAATGCTTTTATCTGCAATCAGATATATCGCACGTCGTTGAATTCGGTCCTGATGCTCCAAATAAGATCTTGAAGCTCAAATGTACGAATTGTACTCCATTTTATAATATGGAGCTAATATATGAGGTAAAGATCACGCGTAGATCACTTGGAGTGAAGTATTTCTAGTTAAGTATTACCGTTTTGAAAAACCTAGGTACTTGGCCGCTTCTTTCGACACATTGAAAATGTGATCATTCCAACGAAGATCAGATTTGATCGAAATGCCCAGAATATCAAGATGCTGTATATTCATGGCATTAATATTAGTAATATTGCTAAATAATCTTATACATTTTTTAAAAGCACCCTCTGTGGTAGATAAAAACCAAAATATAACGCCAGAGTTTATCGAGTCTAAAACGAAAAAAATTTGAAAAGAAATATATGTATGTATGTGACAAGATTTTTTTTTTCCTTGTGAAATTTTGGGTATTGGAAATCTGAAGTATGCCTTTAGTTAAAAATAAAATCAACTAGTAAGAAATGATCTTCGACTGGGCCGAAGTGAAAATACCCCCACGTCCGAACCCAAGTATATTCAAAGTCTTAAGCAGTCAAAAAAAATTTTAATTTATAAAAACTTTTTAGTCACAGTTTTAACAGAAAATATTCTTTGTTATTTGATAAAGTCACTTTGTATGGGAGGTGGGTGTGGTTTTCACTCGATTTCAATGAATTTCGTACACAGTTATATATCATGTGCATGTTATGTTTATGTGCAAAATTGCAAGTCCCTATATTAATTTTTGTGGAATTCTAAGAGATTTTACCTTTTTGATAAAGTCACTTTTTTTGGGAGGTAGGCGTGGTTTTGATCCGATTTGACTCATTTTCGAACTTGACCTTTATTTTTTAGATATAAGCTTAAATAAAGAATTTCGTGATGACAGCTTGAAAATTACGGTTGTGATCGTGATAACAGACAGACAGACAGACGGACAGACAGACGGACATGGCTAAATCGACTCGAGTGGTGATGCTGATTAAGAATATATATCCTTTTCTATATCTGCCACGCCTCCTTATGGGCGTTATAAACGGAGTGACAAAATTAATATAACCCGTTTACGTTTTTTAAACGTAGTGTTATAAAAATCGTTGAAAATCTTTGGAAAAACTTATTTGTTATATATACTATTATTACTTAAATAGTTACTGGGAATTATAAAAACGAAGAGAAATTTCGTTATTGAATTGAGGACGCAAACCACTTTTAAAATATTTTTCAATGTATATCTTGTTGTTGTGCGTGTTGAACATATACTCGCTGTAGCAAATCGAAGTTTTGTTGTGAATTATAAGAAGGTTTGAAACACTCGATTGTTTTACTATGGACACAAACCTATTCTTTGATGTTCATCCATTTGGTTGTTGTACGACTTGAACATTTATTCAACGCTTCAAAGACCTTGTCAAGTACAATCGGGTATATCAGCTGGTAAAAATTAAATAAGACTTAACGAAACTTTTTACAGTTCAACTCGTCCTAAATAAAATTAAAAAAATTAAAATTAAAACAATTCATAAAACTGCTTATTTAAACAAAATAATGTGGAATTGGTGTCATATTCTTATTTTTCCCCAAAATAATGTTCAAATGATATTTATGACACTTTTTTTATTTTATTAATATCCTTAACTTTGTAAAATGTTTGTTATTTTTATAATTTTGTGTAAAAAGTAATAAAAACAAATCATTTAAAATGAAAATTTTTTAAATAATTCCAAATCTGGAATCCAAATCACTTACAACCTGACTTTAACTCAATAATCTAACCAATTTTATTCCGAAACCTTAATAATTCTCAAATTCCGAAACCCATCTAAATTAAGTTGTAACCTTACATCAGCAGCAACGTAACATCAACATAATGATAAACTTAACGAACATTTTAGGTAAGCTGCCTACTTAACGCCTCTTAAAAACAAAAACATACGACTATTTACGGCATCAAAATATCTGCAACTTTTTAATACAACCTAAATTTAACAGTTTTAATATCCGTCTGCACATTTATTATGAAACAAGACTTTGGAGAATTTTGCAAGATGCCACAGAAACCGCCATAAACAGCCAGCAGCAATGACAGCAACTGTAGCAGCCTGGTTTCAACCCACTTACCGCAGCTTAGAGCTGCAGTGGTTGTTATACGGCTGCAAATCTTGCCGCCTACAGAGTCCGCCAGTGCTGACAAGCAACGTTATCAACACAAGAAACAACGCGAACAACAACAATGGCAACTTTAACAACACCAACAACAACAACAACAACAACGATGGCAACACTAATAAAATCGCTTTTGTGGGCTATCATTGAATTTTAAGCGCTATAAATGTGCTCTGCTCCACACAGCTGAGCTGGCCACAAAAGCTGCAGCAAGATGCTTGAATAAAACCGCAAAGAGCTGCCCGGCTTTCTTACCAGACTCGCCGACAGCGGAAGCAACTCAACCAAAAAGGCAACAACAGCAACAACAACAAATTTATGTGCAGGAACTTGTACAAATTTAATCCTGAATTTCTTTGAAAGGGTTAAACAAGTAGAATTCGCTGTGTGTGGGTAAATTGAAGGAGGTTAAAGAACAAGCTGCTTCTGGACTATTAGACAACGTTCCAAGCTGCATATTTGAACCACTTCACAGGCTATTATTTTGTGTAACTTACTCACAGATGCTGGCTAAAAATGCAGCAAATATTTGGCCAAAGTCGCAAACGTGCCGCTGCTGCTGGTTTCGGTTTGTTACAAAAGCACTCCATGGCGAGTGTACGCTGCAGGGTTAAAATATGTTTGCGGCATGTATTTGGGACTATTAAGAAACTCATAAATATTTAGATCAGGCAAAACTTAAGTATGTCCAGCACTTGAAGATACACAGAGATCTTCGAAAAAAACTGCTACACATAAAAAGCAGTTGAAAAGAATGAAAGAAAAAGAAAATGTTGAATAAATTTTTATACAATAAGATTTGACTTTGATTTCAAAAACTTAACGAAAGTTTTTCACAAAACAGGTGGAAGCATTACATAAGCAAAGAACCAAATGGTAAGCAGTTTTCTGTTTTACGGGAGAGATTTTGTTATATTTTTGCATTTTAAAAACTTAACGAAAGCATAAATATTCATAAATTCAGTTTTGGAATTATTAAATAAATATATTTTCTTTATTTATTTCAAGAACTTGAAAGAATAAAATTTACTGAACGAATTTATGAATTTTTGTACTTTCGTTAAGTTTTTATAAGATAAGATTTGACTTTGATTTCAAAAACTTAACGAAAGTTTGGCACAAAACTAGTGCAAGCATTACACAAGCAAAGAATTAAAGGGTAAGAAGTTTTCTGTTTTACGGGAGAGATTTGTTAAAATTTTTCATTTTTAAAACTTAACGAAAGCACACAAATTCATAAATTAAATTTTGGAAATGTTAAAGAAATATATTTTTTATGTATTTCAAGAATTTGGGGCAATAAAATTCATTAGGCCTGACCAAAATAGACGAAACGAGACGATTTCAACTTGCCGAACGTTTGCAATCGTTACGTCTGTTTTGACGTTTAACCCAAAATCAAACGAGTTCCTCCAATCGTCTGAAAAAAGAAGAAGACTACTCTACACAGCTGTTGTTGACGAGTTCAGATGCTAAAAGTTCTGTTGTTGCGGAACAGAAAGTCTCGTCGCAATGTTTCGTTCAATTTCGATCAGTTACATATGTGCTTTTTGGGTTTTAACATTGGCTTCCATTTGTTCGAACTTACTCGTTATGTTTCGTTCTGTCTATTTTGGTTAAGCCTATTGACCGAATTTATTCAAGTCCCCTTAATTGCTCGAAAACTCAATTCGTCCAAATTCCTAATGAAACTCAGAATTCCTCAAAACGTTATTTGAACTGCTGTAATGTCTTAATTAAAAACATCATTAACTAAATCTATTCGGAAATCTATTCTGAACTTAATTTTGCTTGATTTCACTTAGCAATAATTAAACTTGAACTTTAACCTTTAACCCTTTGACGACCACTGGGACACCGATGACCCTTTTGCTTTCAAATTTTTCCTGGAAGAACTATACAACCGTTCATTCAAAAGGGAATGAATGTGGCTTTCAGAAAGTACCTAATTGTCAAGGGTAGATTCATCCCTTTGCCTACCAGACCACTCCAAAGTTGAAAAATCTGAACTTTTCCTCCCCTTGCTCTTGCTGCAATTTTTTGTGGGTGGGAGGGTTCCAGCGGGAATTGCCTCAATTATCGTTCGAATGGTTTGCTTCAAATCATTTAAATTTGTTGGTTTTGTTTTGTAAACTTCTTGTTTGCAATAACCTTACAAGAAAAAGTCAGGCGCAGTAAGATCAGGAGATCTTGGGGGCCAACGGAATGTGGAGTTTCTGGAAATCAGCTTATTGGAGAATTCTCGCTGCAATTCTGTCATAACAGGCCTGGCTATGTAGCAAGTTGCACCATCTTGTTAAAACCGTACATAACCGGTATCCAGACCGTAACAGTAAGACCATTTTCTTCGAAGAAGTAAGGGCCGACGATGAACCTTGATGAAACTGCACACCACACTGTGACGCGAAGTGGGTGCACTTGCGTCTCATGGAGTACCTGTGGGTTAGAAGCACTCCATATTCAACAATTTTGTTTATTAACATTGCCGTTTAAATCGAAATGGTCCTCGTCAGACATAAAAATGCAGTTCAACATGTTTTAGTCCTCTTCCGCCATTTGAATGATCCACTCGCAAAATTCCAAGCGAATCGGAAAGCCTGCTAAAGTTTCAGTTTGCTTGTAAGTTGTATCTTATATGGGAATAAGTTTAAATCTTTATGCATAACTGTCTTCAGATTGTCTGCTGATACTCATTTGAACAGATAAACTCCTTGTCGAAACACTAGGATTCGCTTGTATGGCAGCAGCAACAGCGGCGATAGTTTCCTGCGTCCGAACTGAGGGTTCTCAATTATAAGGCTTTCTTGCGATTGTTCCACGTTCGGCAAAATTATTCACGAGCCTCATAATGGTCCATCTGCTAGGAGGAGTGCCACCAAACGTTCACCTATATTCTCTTTGGACGAAAACTACGGACTTTAATGCATGAAAGCGGCGCACAATCCAAATTCATTGTCCCAATTTTCTATTTTTGTTTAAGATCACTCTATAAAAGAAAAAAAAATAGAACAGATTAATTACACGGAAAAAAGTTATTACGTTTTTTTTTTTATAGCACCTTTCATCAGCCACCCTGTATTTAATTTAGTTGAAGAGTTGATTTATATGAAATAAAAATGAATTTGTTTGCATTTTTGGTCCATGCATCGAAATTTAATTTTTTATTGACAAATTTCGAAACAATTTCAATCAGTGACAATTTGATCAGATAGAGAAGTTACATTCGCAAATTTGAATCGCTTAGGTTCCAGTCTTACAACTTCACGAGGTAGTCTCTAGCGGTTGGTAAACGAATAGATAATTTGACTAGCCACTTAACTTACCTTAACTTAACTGAATTTAACTTTACTTAACTTAACTTCACTTAACTGAACTTAAATAAACTTAACTTATCTTAACTTAACTTAACTTAACTTAAATTAACTTCACTTCACTTAACTTAGCTTAGCTTAACTTAACTTAACTTAATTTAGCTTAACTAAACTTAGCTTAACTTAGCTTTACTTAACTTAACTTAACTTAACTTAACTTAACTTAACTTAACTTAACTTAATTTAACTTAACTTTACTTAACTTAACGTAACTTAACTTAACTTAACTTAACTTCACTTCACTTCACTTAACGTAACTTAACTTAACTTAACTTAACTTAACTTAACTTAACTTAACTTCACTTAACTTAACTTAACTTAACTTAACTTAACTAAAATAAAAACTAAATTAAAAACTTAACTAAATAAATAAATAAATAAACTGGCCATTTCAGCTCTTGAAAGGACTTTGACGGAACTTCTTATGATCAAATTTTGTTGTACGTGTTGTTAAATGTTTGAACACAATTGATCAAGAATTGGACCTACTAGTTTTATGTCGACTCCGAACGGCTAATGTGCATGTTCTTAAGGAAGCTTTACATGGCATTATTTACTCTCTGAGGTTTGCCATTGTCTGCAGAGAGGTGACGGCCGAACAGAAAAATTAATTCAATTGAAAAACTTTCTGTGTGAGATGGAATTGAAACAGGGTTCTCTGGCGTATGGGTCACGCACTCTACCCACTGCGCCACGGCCGCCACTTTAAACACAAATTAACTTTATTTTAACTTTGCTTGCACAGCTACAACTCTCCTCAAACTTTGCTTTATTTTATTCAACCCTTTACGACTTGGTGACTCCAGATCTACACCAAATCGATTAAATTCTTAGATAATGGCTTAAAAGTGACTTTGACTAATGCCTATAAGAAATTCTTATTTATAAGGATTTAAATTCATTTTTGTCACATTGGCAACACAGAAATTTTATATTGATTTCTACTCCTTACTAACTCATACTTAAATTCAGTAACAACATTATCTCAAACTTAACGAAACAAAAAAGAAATTTATTAATATCTTAAATAGTACGAATGGGTTCGTTGTAAATATATATACTATAAATTTTTTTAAAAATCTTTTAATTTCAAGCTTAAAAATATCCTTGTGCTTCTACTCTCACATTTTGACTGACTTAACGAAAGCTACAAAAATGAAATTATATTAATATATATTGAAATATTTTAAATTCTGAATTTTTCACTGAAGTAAAGAATAATATTTCAGTCGAAAATATAAACTAAAAAGAAGAATATAAACTAAAAAGAAGGTAAATTTATCCTCTGAACCAAAACTTAACGAACATTTTTATTTAACTTAACGGAAATCCTTGGCTATGTCTTATTTTCAAAAAAACGACAAACTATTACGAAAAACCTGAAAAATATATAAGCTTTGACAACAAAAATACCATAGTTTAAACTTAACGAAAGACTCGTAGAATATAGATAGGTTACGAAAAAGTATTATTGGAAAAGGAAATAAAGGACACAAATTTCCAAGTATTTTATTTTTAAAAATGTTGGCAAGAATTCGCTTTCGTTCTTGCCCTTCTTGGTTTTATGCTTTCTTTACTCTGCTTCAGCAAAGAAATGTATTCTTGAAAAAACTGTTGTAAAAAAAAAAACATAAATCTCAAGAATTTCAATGTTCAACTGATCGTAACATCAACAAAATGAAAAAAAGAAAAATAAATAGCATGCTGAGCTGTTCGTCCTTAACGCCAATCTACGCGCACAAACATGCATGTCCTTGCCGTCGCATATCCTTGTTGTCTGCCGTATTGACAGCATATCTTATTTTTCTCTTCACTTTTCCATTCTTAATATTTGCTACAACGTACAACTTACAGAAAATGTGAAAATGTGAAGTTAGAATAACTTAACGAAACATCGAAAGTAAATTCCGTGATTTTTGCAGATTTGTGCAGCTGAAGGAACATCTTTATACAAAGAACATTTCATGCCATGCCATGCCATGCATCAACGAAGTTATTGAAAAAGTTTATGCTGAAAACTTTGTGGAATGTAAAAGATTTTTTTCAATTTTCTTCTGCATTCGGTATGGTTGAAAAAATTGCAAAAATTGATGGAAACAAATAAGTGAGATTTATGCTAAGAAATCATTGGAGAAATGTAAGAAAATAAGTTGAAACAAATAAAGAAAATTATTTTTATATCTTAAACAAAGTTTGACGTTGATTTGCATAGGAGCAAGAGCTGTAGAAGTTATTTATTTGTGGGCGAAAAACAAAAAAGGTGAGAAGTAAAATATTTCGTTGAGTTATTTATGTATATGCAAATCAATGTGCAAATCATTGCTAAAATATGCACGAAAAGCAGAAAAAATTAACTGCGAATACTTTAAGAGGATTTTGAATGGTAAACAAAACTTAACGAAAGTTAGCAATGATGGAAATTGTTCAATCATTGTCCTGGGAGTGAAAAAGCATGTTTTTTAGGGGAAGTGAGTAAATCACTTAATTACTTTATAAGGGAAGTAATTTTAAGGAAGATAGTTTTTGGATTAAAATTTTGTAATTATTTATAAGATAGAAGAACTGAAAAATCTAGTACTTGTTGAGTTAATGCTACAATTGATCACATTTTTTCAGATTTGATTGAAACCATTTATTTTTTAAAACTTAACGAAACATTGTTTTTGCGAACTTACCTTCAATTATTAGCATAAACTAAAAATATATTTAATAAATCTAGTATAAAAACTTAACGAAGCACTTCAGAGGTGTCTTATAAATATTGTGAAATTAAAAAAAAGCAAAATCACCAAAATATCTTGTAATTTGCATAATGAAAATTTTTTTTCAAAAACTCTTATTCTAGTGTGTCTTAAAGACTTAACGAAAGCTTTTCATACGAATATACATACATATATTAAGGCTTAACCAAAATAGACAGAACGAGACATAACAAGTTAGTTCGAACAAATGGAAGCCAATGTTAAAACCCAAAATGCACATACGTAACTGATCGAAACTGAACGAAACATTGCGAAGAGACGTTCTGTTCCGTAAGAACCGAACTTTTTGCGTCTGAACTCGTCAACAACAACTGTGCAGAATAGTCTTCTTCTTTTTTCAGACGATTGGAGGAACTCGTTTCATTTTGGGTTAAATGTCAAAACAGACTTAAGGTCTAACCAAAATAGACGATTTGCTACGTAACGAGTGAAGACAAAAATGTTCGCTTAAATGCAATTCAATGTTGTTGCCCAAAATAAGCAAACGTAAACTCAACGAACTGAACGAAACGGTGTGACGAGACGGTTTGTTCCGTAACAACCGATCTTTTAGCGTCTCAACTCGTCAACAACATCTGTGCAGAGTAGTTTTTTTCTTTTTTCAGACGATTGGAGGAACTCGTTTCATTTTGGGTTAAATGTCAAAACAGACGTAACTATTGCAAACGTTCGGCAAGTTGCGATCGTCTCGTTTCGTCTATTTTGGTTAGGGCTAAAATTGTAAAATATGACGTAATTTCTTCTAAAATTTACTTATTGCACGACGCTCAAAACTCAATAAAATTTTCACAAATAATCATCAGCTGATGCGTCTAATTCACAGCTGATGTGTCTCCTGTTAAGCAAAGAAAAAAAAGAGTTGCCAGATGCAGCTAACCGTTTCAAAGTTATGACACTTTAAAGTCAATCAAACAAAAAACTTAAAGGCCTGACTATAATAGCGACATGCTGGCATACGCTAATGCCAAAATTTAAACGAAAAGCCAGCAGGCTGTTGTCAAAATCAAAAATCTCCATAATTTCCATATACTGACTTTGAGAAGTGTCACAAAATAGTTTGTTTTTATTTGAGCTTATTTGTGAGATTTTTTTCAAAATTAATGTGCAAAATAACATAAAAAAATTTAATAATATAAAGCCTTTGCTGTTTGGCTTCAATTATTACTTCTATAAGTTCGAATATACAATTATTTGACATTTGCCTATGCTGTGAGCGATTTGAGTCGCTCTACAAAAAGCCTCTGAAAGTCAACGAAACTTAACGAAACTGTGGCAATTCCAATTATGGGTATGCTCATATATTTACATGGGGTCGCTTTCATTTTGAAAGATCCGTCTGCCAGCATGTGGCTATTATAGTCAGGCCTTTAGAGTCTTGCGATGCAAATATTTTTCATTTTAAGACTTTCTACAAATTTCCAAACTTAACGAAACTTTTCTAAAATGGCCAAAGAAACGTTTTGAACGACAATTAACTCATAACAAACCATTAAAAAGGTTCGTAAATACTTTTAAGAATGTTTCTTTCTTCCTTTCTACACTCTTAGCATTCTTTAAGGACTGAACGAAACATTTTTTTAATCCATTTTGTCTCCAGTCACTTGAGCCACTTTTCATTCAATCTGATGTGTGCTCTTTTTTATTTATGGTATGTTCACATAAGAGCAACTAAACCCAAACATTCTTCCCAAATAAAGCAACTAAAAATTCGACAAAACTACCTTACTTCAAATAAAAATCTCTGTCACGTTTGCAATTTTTGCTGTGATTGCAGCAGCAAGTAGAATAATTTTCAATTTCTTGTCACTTTTTTCACTTGCTGCCTGCCTGTCTTTTGCAGCGAAAAAGAGGACGACTCAACAAGCACGCCTAACAAGCCACAAGCGTATAAAAAAAGAAACAACAACAAAATAAAAACAAAAAACAACAAATATTGCACTGTGTAAATCTTATGGAATGACTTGTTAAGTTGAAAATTGTAAAGTTCTCGTTAGTTGAAAGATTTTGACTTGCCAGTCGAAGTTGCTGTGCACACTTTTCTCATATATTTTCTCCATCGTTAAGAAAAAGAGAAAGGAAAATACTATGTTTGTTTGCCAGATCTACTTAAGCTTTCGTCCGAGATTTGAGAAAACTTAAAATACTTGTTTATTACTTTTTTTTTATACTTGTTCTTTCGTGCTGCCTCTCAAGCCAATGTGTAGTTTATTTTTTGTTTCTTTAACGAAACTTTTTTCTTTTCTCTCTTTCAGTTGCTATTACTTGGACAAATGCGCCGGAGAATCAATTCCCTATACTAGGCACTGACTATGTTGTCAAGTGCGAGGTGAAAGCAGATCCAAATCCAACCATTGACTGGTTACGTAACGGTGACCCGGTATGTATAAGTTTGTTTTTTTTTTTTTTTGTAAAGTGAACAAACTACCTTACAAAACTTTTTCACTTAACCCAATATTAAGGTGAGAACGAAGATTAACATCGAGTTGAGGAGTTAAATTGTTGCTATGTTAATAAGAGCAAAAGACTTGAAAGACTTTTTTCATTTAATAATGTAAATACGGTAGAGATAACTGTGACTTAACAAACTTAACGAAGAAGTTTTTGCAAGTCACATCACTACATATTTTTCCGCAGAGAGGTAACGGCCGTTTGGAAAAATTAATTTCAAATTGAAAAAATTTTCTGTGCGGTCTGGGGCTCGAACCTGGTCTCGAATTAACATCGAGTGATTTACGCTCTTAACGCACTCAAAACTAACACATTTAATTTCAACTTTTTCTAAAAATCTGGTCGTTATTTTTTCTATTTTGATACGTTATTTTCTATAAATTTTATTCGTTATTTCTTATTGAATTTATTCTTAGAAAATTTTAGAATATATTCAAAATTCCTGTTTCAACATTATGTCAGAAACTTATCAGTTTTTAAAATTTCTGTTTAACAATTTCTGTTGTTTCAGAACTAAGCGAAACTTATCTAAGTTTTAAAAACCCAACGAAACCATGCTTAAGTTAAGTCTTAGATTGAAATTCATAGGATATGTTTATCAGTAAATAGTAATTTTTAAGTTCAAATAAAAACTTAACGAAAGACTTTAAGAACATTTAAAATTTTTAACATTTCTATACCACTTTGTTCAAAAAGTTCCTGGAAACACCACAGTGTGACGCTCTCAGTCACCCGATTTGAGTTCTCTTTTTTCTAGGTGGCCACATCTGTCATTGACATTCTATGATATTTTCAGCTTGATAGCTTGACAATTGTAAACGTGACACCGTATTGAGTACATCTGCGATTGTGCGTGTTTTCGATTTTGTACGATTTTAAAAATTGAATTGTATTCGCAACAACCAGTTTGTATTAAATTTTGCATTAAAAACTGTTTCAATGGTGCGACGACATTGCAAATGTTAGAAAAGTGTTTCGACAACGATACTCTGAAGAAAACAGTCGTTTATCAGTGGCACGAACGTTTCAGAAGTTAACGTGTGTCCGTGAACGATGATGAACGCAGTGTAAGGCCATTGACATCGAAAACCGACGAAAACATAAACAAAATCAAAGAATGGTAGACTGCAAATTGATCATTAGAGAGATAGCAAAGGAGTTGGGCATTGCTTTTGGATCCTTTCGAGACATTTTGGTTAATGATTTGGGCCTCAGACGTGTCGCTGCAAAACTGATGGATTTCATTCCAAAAAGGGACCGCGTTGACGTCGCAAAAGACAGGATTTCCAAGCTGAATCCGACCCAACATTCCTCAAATGGATCATTTCTGGAAACGAGAGGTGGATTTATGAGTATGATACGCAGACATCAAGCGAGTGAATGGCGCCCCGAATGAGCCGCGACCGAAAAAACAACGTCGTTTACAGTTGAAAAAGAAGGCGATGCTCACAGTTTTCATGGATTATAAGAGTGTTGTGTATCATGAATTCCTTCTACAAAGTCAAACAGTCAAGAAGGAGTATTATTTGGGCGTTATGAGACGTTTGCGTAAAGCAATTCGCCAAAAAAGACCGGATTTGTGGGCAAACAACTCGTGGATCTTGTACCTCGATAACGCACAGTCGCACAATGCCATCATTATCCGTGTACATTTGGCTAAAAAAGAAACGAATACCGTTCAACAACCACCGAATTCACCTGATTTGGCTCCTTGCGACTTTTTCCTATTCGGTCAACTCAAGAAACCGCTCCGCGGAACGCGTTTCAGCACCCAAGATGAGATCTTGGAAAAATCGAATATGACTCTAATGGCCATACCGCAAACCGAATAATAAAAATGTTTCGAGGATTGGATCAAGCGTTGGCATAAGTGCGTTGCAGTCGATGGGGAGTACTTTGAAGGGGACAATATCGATTTCGATGTAAAATCTTGTATTTTTAATTGGATAAATTTTGGGAACTTTTTGATCAAGGTGGTATACACATTACAAAACAAGTCAAAACACCTAGTTTTCTTCCTATCAAATATTTACTTTTAAAATTTGGGAGATTTTTAACTTAACGAAACGAAAATTTTTGTAATTCATGTGAATAGATTTTATATTTTTTATTGAATAACCTTTTTTAAAATCAGTGAAAATACATTTTTTTTTTTTCTGTTTCTGTTTTCGTAAACTTTACGAACTCTCCAATGATAACACGCAATTCTTACGTTATTTATATTCACGAGAAGTTTTGAGAATAAATTTAATTGAAAAATGAATGGCACTCTCATAAGTATATGAACTTTTTAAAGAACTTAATGAAATTTCACGAAAAATTGAATTTATTCAAATAAAATATAATTTATTTCTTTAATTCGCACTTTAAAATCCAATGAAAAAAACAACTCGACGAAGAATTTCTGCCTCAGAATTTTATTTTATTGAATTTTATTTCATTTTAAGTGAATTTTCTTCATATATTTTTACTTAGTTATTCATATACTTTAGCTATAGTCATGCCTTGTTTCCCTTAAGCCATTTTAAAACTTAACGAAACTCTTTTAACTTATACCCAGTTTCTTTGCGTTATAATTATTGAAGTCAAATTGTAAATTAGATCAAAATAACTTATTTTGATATAGAATAATTTTTTTAAACTTGACGAAACTTAACGAAATTGTATAATTCTTGACGAAGCTTTATAAAATCACTTTAAACCATGCATTTCTGCTTGTACAATGCGCTTATAAGTTTTCGATACTTAAAGAGTTAACTTAACGAAACTTGAAAACTTAACGAAACCATTTAAAAAGTTCAGAATCATGATAGCTCTGCCACTTGGTTGAGTTAAAGCAAATGTTTAGTCTTAATCTGAGATGTTTTTGTCCAGCACTTATAATAAAACTTAATAACTTAACAACTTAATTTAACAACTTAACTTAACAACATAACTTAAGTAAGAACGCTCTCCATTTATGTGGCATTTTTATCTAGAAAACGTCATAATGAAAATAGCGTTTTTTTATAATGAATGTTGAAAACTTAACGAGACTTAACGAAACTTGACGAAACATTAGGAATTTATTTTAAAAGTTATGTTGGCAATACTCTTCTATATTGTAGTTTTCCTAAATCGTGGATTAAGACATTTTTTAAAACTTAACGATCCCGTTTTTTAACTTATTCTAGTCTGCTGATTCTACTTCAATAATTTAAGGGAAAACAAAAGAAATGTGTTTTTCAAATCATTATGACACTTGACGAAACTATTCCAAAACATTCTTAAGAAAATTTTAAAAAGTCTCATTACATAGAGATGTATTTATATAGTATATGAGTTGATTATGTATGTGATGTTCATATGTATGTATATATTCTTCGGTTTTATATACCACCGATTTCTAAAACTAACCTCTAAAGAATCTTTTCTGGCTTTAAACATTGCTAACATTCAATTATTTTACATTTTCTTCCTCCCAGATTCGCACCGGTGACAAATATGTCGTTCGAACGCACGGTTTACTCATTCGCAACGTACAGGAATCTGACGATGGTATCTACACCTGCCGCGCCGCTGTCATCGAAACCGGAGAGCTGCTCGAGCGCACCATACGCGTTGAGGTCTTCATACGCCCGATCATCACCCAGTTAGAGCCATCACTGGAAGCTGTTGAAGGACAACCCTTTGCCGCCAACTGTACCGCCACCGGCAAACCAGTGCCCGAAATCTCTTGGATCAAAGATGCCGCTCAACAGAATGTCGCTACCGCCGATCGTTTTCAAGTAAATCCCCAAACTGGCCTAATGAGCATCAATTCGGTGACCCAGGATGATTATGGCACCTACACCTGTATTGCCAAGAATGATGCCGGTGTTGTGGATCAGAAGACCAAGCTCAATGTGCTTGTGCGTCCCAGTATCTATGAGTTCTACAACATGACTGGCGTAAGCCAAAAGGAAATCGCCATTACTTGCCGCTCCAAAGGACGTCCTGCTCCTGCTATTACTTTTAGACGCTGGGGCACCGAGGAGGAATATGCTCCAGGCGAACAAGCCGACGACGATCGCATCGTACTGGAACAACACTTCGATGAGGATCGAGGCGAGAGTTCGGGTACATTGCGCATCGCTCGTGCCATGCGCACCGATGACGGACTCTATCAGTGTATTTCTAGAAATAAGGGCGACACAGCCTACAAGACTGGTCACATTACCGTCGAATTTGCACCCGACTTTGAGCACATGAAGGAACTGCCGCCTATTTTCAGCTGGGAGGAACGCAAAGCCAATCTCAGCTGCCTGGCAATGGGCATTCCCAATGCCACCATTGAATGGCGCTGGAATGGACGCCCCATCAAGGACTCGTTCGACAAGAATCTCGTTATCGTTGGCACCGGACCACGCAGTGATTTGATTGTGCATCCCGTGGCACGTCAGTACTATTCGGTTTACAAGTGCATTGCCACGAATGTGCATGGCACCGCCGAGCATGATATGCAGCTGAAGGAGGCACGTGTGCCCGAAGTAATCGCTGCTGCCATACCAAAGCAACTGACCGCGACCACCATCACCTTCGAAATACGTGGCCCACCCACGGAGCTTGGACTGCCCGTTACGGCATACAGCGTACAGTACAAGGAAGCCATTAATCCAGATTGGTCGACGGCGCAGAATCGCAGCTGGTCGCCCGAGAGCCCCTACATCGTTGAAGGTCTGAAACCGCAGACTATGTATCACTTCCGTTTCGCAGCACGTAATCAGGTGGGTCTCGGCATGTGGGGGGTCAACCAGCAACAATCGACGCCAAGACGTTCAGCACCCGAGGAACCAAAGCCACTGCATTCGCCGGTGCAAAACGATATGGAGGAACCAGTGATAGTGTCGCCATATTCGGATCACTTTGAGCTGAGATGGAGCGTGCCAGCGGATAATGGCGAGCCAATCGATTTCTACCAGGTCAAATACTGCCCGGTAAGTGGTTCTAGCATATTAAGTAATAAAATTGACGAACTAGGTATTATTGGATACTGGTTAAAGCTTAACATAAAAGTTACAAAAAAGATAAAAAACCAAAAAATGCACCTTACTGAGGACTACTTATACACACCAATTTCTATTTATGTAACAAACTTAACGAAACTTTGCAAATGTTTGGTATCTCTTTAAAATGCTTTGATTTAATTTTAAATCGTAGTTAAAGTGTAGAACAGCTATTTTCTAATTATATTAACGAACGAAAGCTTTTCACAGCACTTAACGAAACTTTAACTAAACTTTTAATTAGTTATTTTTCTACAAAAAGTAGTCAAACCAGTTAATAAACAGTAATACAGTAAAAAATGTTAAGTCTGTTCAATGAATGACATAAGCTTGCTATCAAAAACTTACTTAACGAAACAATTTTTCTTTTTTTTCAAGACAGTTGTTTTATTAAAGTGTTCTTACTGTTTTAAACTTAACGAAAACACCAATTCTCTGACCAGTTTAAATCAAAGTTGGAAACCTTTTTCAAATTTAATTTTAGAAAAAATTTTTTCAAACTTAACGATACTTTTTTTTGTTATAGACAGAATTTGGTGCTTATTTTTAGGTCCAATTATGTCATACAACTGTTATTTGAAATTTGACCAACATTTTCAGACTTAACGAAGCCTAAGCAAAACTTAACGAAACTTTTTTTCTTTTATATAACAGGGCGTCAAAATGGCCGGCACCTGGCATGAGCTTGAAAACGAATGCGTCTCCGTCGACGTGGTTGAGACAACAAGCTTCGAAATGGCCCATCTAAGTGGCAACACCTACTATCGCATTGAACTGCGTGCACACAATGCCATCGGATTTTCATCACCCGCAAGCATCGTTATGAAAACCACACGAGGTGAGTCCGATTCTGCTAACAATAATCTCGGAACTTTATTATATTCGGCCGGCTTCAATTCGGCCGCCAGTTCAAACAAACATAAAACAAACATGTTCACCAACATATTCACCATCACTACCACTACAACAACAACAACAGCTTTCACAGCTATCACCGCTATAACAGCAACAACATGCATAACATTATTTAGCATTGTAGCATCGATGTTAGTTTAGTTAAAGAAAAACAAAAAATTTAAAAAAATAAATTGAACGAACATTAAGAACAATTGAACGAAAGTTACATAAAAATCGGAATCAATAAAATTTATGTGTGATTTGCGAAAACTTAACGAAGCCTTAAAATCCTAAATTCAAAGCAAATAACGTAACAATTAAAACTCAACGAAACTTAAGTAGATGATTCGTTGAAATTTGATGTTGCAACGCTGCTAACACAGGCGCACGTGAATAATTATTAAAAAAATTATTTTGATATGTCAAACAAAAGCGTTTAATTTTCATGGATTTTACAAAATTACGCGCCGACTTTTTGAAAAAATAATTTTATGTGGTTTTCTTCTTATTAGTTTTGCATGTTTCTAAAAAATTTCAAACATTTTTATTAAAAATCACACTTTTTCAACTCAGTAGTTTTAGTCATTTTATTGCATTTTAAAGAATTTTCTCAAATTTTCGCTAAATTTTCCAAATTTTTTTTTTTGTGTGCTACTAAATTTTTTAAAACACTTTTAAATATTTATTTAAATACAAATATTTCCACATTTTTTTTCATACATCATTACATACAGAGATATACAACATGTTGAAAATACTCTCTCACATTGACATAGACATCATTAAGCTCTCATTGATAGTTTGTCAGTACACTGAAAAAAACTTACGAGTATCTCTACAAAAACTCTCTATGTTGTTACTTTTTTATCTCCGACTTATATTGAACTGAAATGGCGGCCGTGGCCTAGTGCGTGGACCACTCGATTCGTTTTCGATTTTGTTGAAAAAGATTTCAATGCGAATGACCGAATGACGAATTCTAATTCGAAAATGACGAATTCTAATTCGAAAATGACCAATTCTAATTCGAAAATGACAAATTCTAATTCGAAAATGACGAATTTTCACGATATCTTATTGGTGGATTTCAGATGGTCGGACATATACGATCGACATGGCATGTTGGACGACATGTACGATCATCAAAAGCTGAATATTCGACGGTCCATCCGACATGTCCGATGTTATTAAAAAATTTTTCATTTTTTTGCCTGTCCTTCCGACATGTCCCGATATCGCATCATGCATGTCGTTCAGACTCCATGCATTTCTCATTTTATTAAAATTGTCAACGTGTGAGGATCAGAGAAAACAAAATGTCAAATGTTTCAAATTTTAAATTTTTAACGGAGTTTATTGAATTATACAAAACTTTTTTGAAAATATGAAAAAATAAAAACAGAAATTTATAAAAATATAGTTATGAAGAAAAATTGGATCCAACAAAATTGTTTAACCCTTTTCCATGGATGTGTTCTGTCCGAAAGTCTGCAAAGACATGTTGGATGGTCCGAAAGCTGAATAAAAATATCCGATTACATTTCCGTTCGTCTGAAACCCGCTAAAAACATTTTCTGAATTAATTTGCATTAAAAGTTTAATTAGTCCACATCAGTGATCTGCAATGGGTAACTTTTTTGTGACTCTAAGTATATCCGAAAAAAATAAGTACAAAAACCTACTCAACCCATATCGCACGCAACCCGACTCATACTCACTTATACGAAGCTGCAATGCGGCGGCTCAAATGAATATGAGTATCCTAAATCACGAGTCGGATCGGGTAAAGTTCGGGTTTTTCGGTTCATTAATACTTATGGTTGTTGTCGTCTTGTTGATACTTATTCTACTCACCCAAACACTCGGGTTCGACGCAAATACTCAAATCACTCGGGTCATTCTGCCACTGATATAAAGCAGAGCGCAGTAGAGCGTAGCAGTGAGAATGAATGAGTTTTTTTGTATTTGCTTTGTGTTTCTTTTTCCTGAGCACTTAGTTAGAAACAGAAAAACACGTGTTCGTCTTGTTTTGTTTTTTCTTTTTGTTTATGCAGTGCTATGAGTTGTTTTTTGTTTTTATCTAACGAAACCATTAACAACGAAACACTAACACTAACAACGAAATAAAATATCAACAACAAATTTGCAGCATAAAACTCAAACAAAATATGCGAGCGTTAGCTTTTACGCTCGCTTAGAGACGTTGGCAGAGAAAAAGCAGTACTCAAAGTACACTCAAAATATACCCGAAAATACTCGGATATAGCGCCTTTTCAAGACTCTAACTCGACGCACTCATTGAATACGAGTCTGAGTGCTTCGGGTCACGCCGCGGTCGGGTATAAGTATGTACTTATACCCGAAAATATGCTAATGAGTGGAATGAGTATAAGTATTGTACATATTTTATTGAGTACGGATAGGGTAGAGAACAACAAGTAACTCGAGTTTGATTCGGGTATCCGATTTCTATCGGATACTCATTGCAGTTCTCTGGTCCACATGTGTTTTGAAGAAATAGTTTTTTAAAATCAACAAAAAATCACATTTGATAAAATTTTTGAACCCAACTGCTTCATTTATCATGGCATATGAACTAAATACGTGCGTGACCCATACGCCAGAAAGCCCTGGTTCAATTTCCACCTGACACAGAATGTTTTTTCAAATTAATTAATTTTTCTATTCAGCCGTCACCTCTCTGTAGACAATGGCAAACCTCAGAGAAGTCGGTACTGCGGCCTTTGAGTAGACAGCGCGGTCGACTACCATCCCAGAGGTCCCGGGTTCGATCACATGTTTCACTTGATTACCCCTTCCCTCCCACTAATCTATCGCCCCATTTCGAACCAAGGCAGACTTGACTGAATAGGTATCACACCTGAAATCCTTGGTTCAAACCCTAAAAAGAAAAAATGTACATAAGCCCTTCGGAGTCGAAATAAAACTAGTGGGTTCAGTTCTCGATCAATTGTGTACAAACCTTTAAATACACACACAACAGGGTCAAATTCCTTTCAAGGGGTGAAATGGCCAGTTTATTATTATTATTATGAACTAAATACTATCATAACGCCGAAATCTGATTTAAAAATGTTTGAAAATTTTTGAGAATTGCACTTTTAAATAAGAAGTTCTGTAAAATTCACAGCGCGTTGCCTTAAATTTTATTCTTTACAATTAAAAATTTGTTATCATAGAAACATAACGAAAACAAAACCACACAATTCATTAGAAAATCATACAAATCCACAAACAAACATTTTTCTCATCATAAAACACACTTAGTTTTTTATTAAAATTATTTTATTAAAATTTTAAAACAAATTATTTTGTGCTGTCAGCTTGTTTTCGTCAATCTATAGCAAAACGTACATTGTCTGAATTTTAATATATATACCTATATTTTTATTTTTTATAAAAATTATTGATATATTTGTATGTTTGTCCTTATAGTTTTGTCTTTGTATTGCTGTTTACATTGTATATGTATACTTTTCCTTAGAAAAAAACTATTGTATGTCGCTTGTCTTAATCTCAAATTGGTTTAAATCTAAGCAGGTCCTATATTGATAAAAATTTATAATAAAACATTCAAATCCAGTCACTTATATAAGACAAAACATCTGACAAATCTGCTTTCATATTAAAAAGAAAGAAAAATCAACACGTTACCCAAAAAATCACACAGTTTTGAACAAAACACACAAAACGTATTTTTTCAACTCAATAAAATTCCATTAAATTTTAGTTATAAAACTCAATTATCATAATTATAATAACAATACCATATAAGCTAGTTTTGTAAACAAATACTTAAAATATTATTTGTAAATTCAATATTTTTAAATTAAAAATAAAAATAAAATTTAAATTTTCACAAACTTCGATAAAAGCACATAAACTTTAAATTCATTTTTTAATTTTTTCTTTAAAAATTGCTTTGCTCTGCAAAATTTTCAATTAATTTTCTCTTAAAAGACATTTTTTTTCTACTAGTATTTAAGTTTTTCTCTTTGCATTGTGCTGTTGAAGATTTTTTTTTTTTGAAAATACCTAAAACTATTTTAGGATTTTCAACATTATATTTTTGTGTGTGTGCAAAAATTCAAATTAAATTTGTTTTATCATCTTAAATTTGCTTTATTTTGTTACATTTTCGCTATACTTTTTATTTTAGTTAAGTAGATTACTTATTTTTTTACCAGTTTTTAATTTTAAATTTTTATTAAAAAAAAAATAAACAGAATTGCAATAAAATTTAATTTAACACATAAATTAATACTTTTCAAAGTAGAAAATTGTTTTATTTACAAGTTTTAGTTGTTCTTTTGTCTATTTTAGAGTTTGTCAAGTTTTAAGCTCGTTTGAGTGTTGTGCGTTTTTTCAGTGTAAACTCTTTTATTCTCACTCTTTCTCACGATTTTGTACTAGCTCTCTTTTCTCTTAACTATTGCTTGCTTAGTTTGTTTCTTGCTCATTTTTGTGCTGCCAACTTATTTTTAAGGCGTTACTAAGTTTTTTACTCAACTCTAGGTGGACATTTAAATGCAAAATGAAACGAATTTTTTTTTAAACTTTGAGAGAAAAGATATTTTAAAAAAGTGTTTAAAAAATGCTATGTAATGCATTTTATTAGTTATTAACATATTTTATACTTATTTATTAGCATTTTATGTTGAATATTTTATGAATTACAAATAGTTATGTGTGCAGCGACCGCAAATTACTAAAAAAAAAATGTTTTTACCTACAAAGGTGTGAAAAATCATGGGACCCATATGTCTCAATGGTTGTCAACGGTAAAAATGTATGCGACTATTTTCTTCCGTTGACAGTACGCGAACGAAAGGTTTGAGGTCGAATTATTTACTACATAAGAACTCATAGTTTTTAATCTATTTTGAAAGTTAATCGATGAAAGTTTAAAAAATAACCTTTCCAATGGTGGTCCTTTGATTTGAAAGTAACAGGGTCATCGGTGTCCCACTGGCCGTCAAAGCTTTAAGCAAGAACCTTAAAATCTTGCAAATCTCAGCGAAGGTTCTGTTGCAAGCAGTTACATTTGGTTTTGCAGTTAATGGTAACATTTGCAGTTGTTTATTTTACCTTTACTTCTTATGAATACCCTTAATATTTTCAAGCGATGTATTTTCAAATTCGTACGTACATACATTCATATGAATGGTATAAATTAATTTAGTGTTAACGAATTCCATTTTCGAATTTGACGATTCGTTAACGAAGCAGGAATTTCTCCCGCTAGTGAGGGTGAATCGCTTCTAATAATTGCTAATGAATGCGATTCGTAAACGATATCATTAGTGAACCATTTTGTTTATTGGGAAGATATTGAATTTTCTCTAAAAATCTAAATATCTCGACACGGTAGACATGAAGGTATAAGTCGTCTGGGGGAAAAAATTGAAATTATGTATAGAAAACTATTTCAAGTATGTATAATGAATTGAAAACTTTAAATTTTTTGTCGTAAAAATTGAATTTTTTTAATTTTTTTCACTTTCAATTTTACGGTTTTCTAGTTGACTTTATTGGGTGTTGAAATTAATTCGTTACTTTGTTTTATTAAGAAAAAACCTTTTAAATTTAAATTGAAATTGAAAAAATATTTAAAATATTAGCCATCGTTAGCCACTCTACCTTTCCTCGAAAAAACGCGACGTCTTTTATCTTCAAGAAGTGGGCTTCTACCCAGACAGGCCATGAGTCATCGATAGAACCTGGTGGTGATCACAAGAAGCAATATCTGGGAGCTATGGTGGGTGGGGTAGGTCATCCCATTTGAGCATTTCAAAGTTTGTCATGCGGATAAGCATTGTCGTGCTGCTAAATCACTTTATCCTATCTTTAGCAGTATATTTATTTATTTTATATCGACTCATAACCGCCAAAATATCTTAAGCGCCAAAAAGAAAATTTTTACAGGAGAAGGTTTTTTTTAATTATCTTTGCAATTAATTTTATCTTTTATCTCTTATCTCTTTGCTATTAATTTTATTTTAATAATTTTATCTCTTATATTGATTAATTTCTTTAAGAGAATTTCATCTTAAGCGACACTTTGCTGTCATGAAAAATGTAAACAAACATGTAGTGTGTACTTAAGCTAAAATTGCTTTTGGTTTAAATTCATAATCTAATTCATAATCATAATCTAATTCATAATCTAAATGCATAATCATAATAATATACACATAATGTTTTGTTTTAAGTTTATGTATTAAATGTAAGTGTTACTGCTATAATACTTTTAATGATTAGTGTTAGCTTAGAGATATTATATCTTGTAACGCTAAGAACTGCAAATAAATAATAATTAATAATAATAACAATAATTTCGTACACCTATGAAATTTTGACAGACGATGTAAACCATCGCAAATTATCGATTTTCATCAAAAAACATAAATCGGATATTATGTCGCTTAAGATATTTTGGCGGTTATGAGTCGATATATTTATTTATTTAAACATAACGTTAACACATAAAGGACAAGTCTATTAAATGCAGTAAGAAAGCAAAAATAATAACAAGTATTTCCGCCATTTTAACTTCAAATCACGGCTTATGTACTGAACACATTGACGACGACAAGCTGTCAAAATAGGAATAGTTCTATATCGACGACACGACATTGCGACATTAGACCAAATTCTCACCATAAGAAATGCATGTAAAAAATTTGACAGATGTCGTAATGTCGCTGTCGTCGTCAATGTGCTCAGTTCATTATATAACACATTGACGACGAAATTAGGTATAATTCTATATCGACGACACAACATTGCGACATTAGACCGAATTCTCTCCATAAGAAATACATGTGCAGAACACATTGACGACAACAACGACATTACGACATCTGTCAAATTTTTTTAGATACCATTCTTAAGGAGGTGAATGTGGTGAAAATGTCGCAGCGACATAGCAATGTTGCTGACTTCGGTATAGAATTATTTCTTATTTGACGAGCGACAATGATGTATACACAAAGGTTTGTGTATGTGTAAATGAAACAATCGTTGACTATTTCCAGATTGTTGACTCTTTCTTCAGTGTATTAAGTGTAATCGGTATGTAGTTCCATTGATAGATTGAACACATAGAAAATGACAACTATTTTACGACACGTCGTTAAGGCAGAAATGTAGCCATATCATCGGCTACTTGATTATTTTGAACGCGGCAGCGACGAGAGAACATGCTACCAAAGTATATACAACCTGTATTGGCTTACACAATCGTATAATTTAATATACAATTGAATACAAAACTAGTAATTTTTATGCTTTTTGGCCTTAAAACTAGAAAAAATTACAAGCCAACGACGACAACGTTGTTGCAATACAACGTTGTCGCTGCGACACTATAAGTAGTGTCGCTAAATATTCATAAGAAATTATTGTGATAAAAACTTGACATAACACGTACCGTCGTATAGTAATTTAAAGTTAAAACTAACTCTGACGGTCGTATAAAGTCCACTTTTCCTGAATTCTGACTGCATTCATTTCAATAAGGGCCAGTTTTTCAGCCCAGTAAAGTGTTGGTTTTGCTTTGTTTGTGATTTTAACTTAGTTTAAGCCATGAATCCTGTTTTATGATCGATTTCGACTTTCAATGTTTTCAATCCTTAGTGTTACAGCAAAAAAATTCAAAATATCTATACTTCTTTGACGTTTATAAACGAACTCTGAAATATTTAATCTTGAGATAAATTCAAATGGATTTTGATCAACGTTCAAGCAATCTCAGGTTGAACAGAGTTGAAGGCAGCACTGAACAACTGTCCCTGACTTGCTGTAATATTCTAATTCCCATTGAACTTCTCTGATTAATCTCATGTTTATAAAAAAATTTCTCTTGTGGCAGAAGATATACAATTTTCCAAAATGTTATTTTCAATCAGTTGATTTTTTTGAAACAAATAAAGTTATTTAATAAAGTTTCGAACTTCTGCTCTTAATTTTTTTTTTTTTTTTTTTTCTGACAGATTTGTAGGAAATCTGTTATTCTCTGCTTTCCTCGGAAAAAATAATAATATATTAGATATTCAAGAATTTATTTTTTAGTTTTTATTAAATAACCTAGCAAAAATAAACTTAGCGAATGTTTTATTGCCATAAATGTTCAATGTTTATTTGTTATTCTTAATAATTAACAATTAACTTAGAAAAAAATAACTCACACTTAAAAAATACTAATATTCCTTCTAAAGAAAAACACAAGTTTTCTGAATTTATGAATGTGTTTTATTTTTCCTCACTCACTGTCATAAACGTACATAGTATATCTAAGCATATCACTCCAAACAACAGCCAAATATTCGTCTGACAACAATTTCACAAGTTTTACTTACACCCGTCAACAACTTAACAAAAATTAATTGTTTATCGTTTTTTTTTAACAAAATTCTGTTGTTTTTCTGTTAAGAATGTTTTCTTTTAACAAAAACTCGCACAAACATTTCGTCGTTATGCCAATTATTTTGAAATTGTTTATTTTTTCCTAAAGTTTATGAGAGATTAAAGAAAACAAACAATGGTTTTTTGTATGTTTCCTTTTCTTTTTCAACACTCTCTCTCTCTCTCTCTCTCTCTCTATCTATCTCTTTTTCGCCTTGTTTCGCTCTCTATTTCTCTCTTTTTGCTCTTATATTTATTTTCAATCTGGCATCAATATGAAAAAAATTATTTCCAAAATTTAGATAATCCTTATAATGCGGCGGCAAGCAGCTTGCTTGCGAAAAACTGGCAACACTGCATATTGTTAATTGCACTGGCAACGCTGTCGCTAGCGTCAACAACAACGGTTGGTGTTCATGTATTTGACAGGAAGTCGCCAGAAGTCATCGCTACAGTCGCGGTGCAAAATATAAGCAATCTTAATAATTACTGCACGGCGGAACGTTAGAAAAATGTTTGCAGAAAATTTATATGAAAATGCTGTATATGTATATATTAAGCTAGCCAATAAAAAGGAAACAAAACAAAACTAAACTATTAAATGTCTAGTTAAATTTACACAGAAAAAATATCATTCAACGCATGATAATTGTTAATACATTCATTGAAAAATTGTTTAGTATTATTATGAAATTTGTTATTTGTATGTTTTATGCGTACTCAAATATGTTAATTCATATATTTCATGAATTAAAACAAAAACACAAAATATATATTCTATCTAATGTACAAAACACAAAATTTTACTAGCGTTTTTTATGATAAAAGTCAGCAAAAATTACTCGAAGGATATAGAAACACAAGGAAACAGTTACTAAAAAGCATTTCTTATAGCTTGGAGTGGCCTGTTGTGATTAGAAATTTTGAGGGTTTTCTTTAAAATTTTCTTGGGAATTTCTTTTCTGTAATCTGGCTTAGAGATACAATTTCTCATAGATACAATTTTTACAACTGCGAAGTTATAATTTTACAGTACGATTAATAATTTTATAAATATTTTATAGCAGGCATTCCATGAAAAATTCTGCAAAGTGAGGATTTTTCTTGAATTTTCATTTTTTGTTTTTTTTTTTGTTTTTAAAAAAAGATTTTATTAAATTTTTATTTTTTATACTAATTAAGATTGTCTTCTATGCAAGCATATATAATGCAAGAGGGCATTTCATGAAAAATTCTGCAAAGTGAAGATTTTTCTTTAATTTTTATTTTGATTTTTTTTTTATTTAGTTATTAAGAATTATATTCATTTTCTTACATATAATTAAGGGCAATAAATTTAGGATTTTAAATTTAGAAAAAAAATCAGTTTCCCTAATAATTACACTGCACAACAAAATCAATTTTTTTTTAAAATAACAAGGTTCCGACAATGGATTCTGGTAGAGGGGACAAAAAAACAATATACGTGTATCGGCGTTTTGAAAGTTTACGTCTGAGTCTTATTTTAGGGGGGTTATTTAATTTTACCCCTTTTTGAACATTCTTATAGTTAATCGGCACAGGAAATCATGTTATCCTTACATTTTGGGTACAGGATGTGTCCTGAGGATTTATGTAAAATACTACGAGAAGTTTTTTTATGGAACATTTTAACCCATTATATCCTTGTTAGTGGTGGCCGTGGCGTAGTTGGTTAAAGTGCGTGGCCGCTATGTCAATGAACTTGGTGACCCAGGTTCGAACCTCAGCAGCGACAGAAAATTATTTGAATTGAAATAATTTTTCTGTACGGCTGCCACCTCTCTGCAGACAATGGCAAACCTCAGAGTAATCAAAATGCCATGTAAAGCTTCTTGAGAACGAGAACATTCCGTTCATCGCCGTTCGGAGTCGGCGTTAAACATGTAGGACCGGTTCTCGGTCAATTGTGTACAAACTAAATAAACACGCACAACACAATTGATCGTAAGAAGCTAGGTCAAAGTCCTTTCAAGGGCTGAAATGGCCAGTTATTTATTTGTTTTTTATATCCTTGTTTTATAAATTGAGAAGTTAGGTGGTTAAAATTGTCTACAAAAATATTTCTCGTAGTATTTAACATAAATCCTCAATTGTCTATTTATCATCATACCATCATATTTAATCATTATCATAGAATACATTTTAAATATTAACTCAAAAAGACATCAGTGGATCAGCCTCTATATTTATAATTTTTTTACTATTGAAGAAGTCTTTCTGGTCAGGAATATTAAAAATTCGGGTTTTTTTTAGAAAATAATTTATATTTTTGAAATTATGAAGACAGTTTTTTGAATTTTTCTAGAGTAATTTTTGGATTTTAACATAGATTATTAGGACATTACAATTGAAAAAAAAACATGAAAAAAAGGCGGTCATAATGGTTTCGGTCAATTCTTAATCTTAAAAAAAATAAAATTGAAAATGAAGACAATTTCCTCCATATAAAATGGAAAATTTAAAAACAAAAACCTAAAGGCAATGAAGTCCATGTATCTTACCAACAAGTAAATATTAAAAAAAAGTAAGATGATGTTAAACAATATATGAACAAAAAGAATTCTTTGTTAAAAAACTTTAAATTTACAAAATATTGGACGTTTTCGAAAAAAATATTTTTATATAAGAAAATCGACTAAAAATTGGAAAATTTGGTACCGTTCTTTGTGATCCTAGTTCATGTGATTGACATTTTTGTATAGAAAAGTATATGCAAAAATCAGATACCAGACAAAAAAAACGTGGTTTCGAGAAAATCGAGTTAAAATCCACTCTCAATACATAAGTATTCATTATACTCTCTCACTCTATACGGTCATAAGTAAATTTTTGATTTAAACAACACAATTTCCTCAGAAAAAAATAAAAAATATTTTTGATTATTTGAAAATTCCTGGCCAGAGAAAAACCCGAAAACACTTCTAGATAGAGAATAAATTAGAAAAATTAAGTCATAGCTTATGCCTAGCTAAGATTTTGCGTCATACATTTTTTACGTAAATCAAAGTAAAGTATACCTATGAAACAAATTAGTTAAAAAACCGTTAAATTTGGAAAAGTTAAAAATAATTCAAATCTCAACAATTAGTTATCATCGTTCTTTTTCAATTCAATTTTCACAAAGTTTATTGATTTGTTTTAAGCAGTTAGTTATTACTTTGCAAAACAATTTGCTTTTAAAAACATGCAATTGTTTTAAAAACAATTTTTGTGAAACAAAAGTTCGATTAAATTTTTAAAAAATCACAAAAAAAAACCGTGAACGCATGTATTTTAAATTTGAAAATGGAATGCTGTTTTACCCTTTCACTTTAACACTTTATATCTACTTATAAAGTAAATTTATATGTATCTTTTAAATTTAACTATGTGATGCTGTTTTGCCATTTGGCTTTTTGACTTTATATGAGAAATAAAAGATATCCAGGACTACTTTTATCTCAAGATATAAAGTGAAAAGCTTTATATATAACATAAACATAAAAATAAAAACTTATAAAGGTCACAATAAATCAAATCATAGGGTCTTTAGTTTTGTTCTTTTCACATTAATAGAACTTATAAATTAAAGAGAGGATAGGAATACTTTCACAATAACACTTCTCTCATGTTGTATCTATTGTAATAGAAAAAAAAAGACAAAAAATATTTTGTAACTTATTTAAAAAAGTTAAAGGTTAAATTTTTTAAATATTTTATATTAGAAAAATATATTGTTGGAATAAAAGAGTTTATTTATACATTCAAAGAATTAAAATTTTCCATAATTATAAAAATTTTTAAATATAAGCAGAAAACACCAATCTTCCAACCACCTTTTGCATTAGATTTTTTATATTTGCCCTTAACTGTGCGGACAATATCTTATTTTCTGACACATATCAGTTTTTATTTTACTGTAAGTAAAAATTCATATTATGCTGCATTCAAATCTAAATATATTTTTATTATAACCTAAAATATATCAAGTTTCTAACAAAAATCCTGTAACTAACACTGCCAAACTTTTTTAAGCTAAGACCTTAACTTAAACCAATTAAGGCATTAAAAATGAGTCGTTAAACCAAAAAAAATTAAATCATATAGGAGCATAAAAAATACACAAAATTTTATAAAATAAAACAAAAAACCTACATATTTTAAGTCAAATTCTTATAAATGAACTCCCATTTTTTATATAAAATTATTCATATAGAGTTGGTTAGGCCATCTGTGAAAATTTGGTTTAATTTCAGACCAAGACAAATGTAACTGTCAATAAATTTTTTTAGTAAGGTCATATCGCATCAGTTACCCACAATATATAATAATTGAGATTCTTATCAGCTTGTAGAAAACTCTAAAATAAACAACTCTATACTTCATGTCGATACATTGTTTTTCCATCAGCAAACTTGCCCTAAAGCGCAATAATAGTTTGAACATAATTGAAATATAAATATAATTCTTACTCTATTAAAACTCAACAATTTTTAAATTAATTTAGTCACTTTAAATTGACATTTGCTTATGTACGAAAACATACCAAAAAGTCTTCAGTTTTTATCTAGAAGTAAGAAACTTTACCACCAACAAGGAAACTTTTTTCATTTTAGCAATAAAATTTGATAAAAAATTTAAAATTAAATCTCTGTTTGAGAATTCAGAACAAATATTTTTAAGCCGCATATCAAATAATTGATAGCATGTGAAAATAGAGCACTAGACATGGTGGTAAGCTTGTGTAGTTATGATACTTAAGCTAACATATCTCAATTAATCATAATATCACATGTGCTGTTTTGATGTAAAATGACTCATTTTAATTGTGTATATTAGACAATAAAAAGTACTTTAGTATCAAATACGAATGAGTGCTGGAAGCACTAGGCGCAGTTCTTCTTCATTTCCAAGAAGAAAAACTAGTGAAATTATTCAACTCCAATCTGATTTTGTTACGAATAACAAATTGACAGTGATTTTGCAAAAAAAAAAAAAAAAAAACAGCAGAAGTCACATCATACATCATGTATTTAGGAAAAACTAAAACCCGCCTAGTTTAATGCATTGAAACCAATCTTTTCCTTTTAAAAAGTCAAACAAATACAGAGAATGTATACCAAACTTTTTTGTAAATATTATACATAAACGTAAATTTAGAAATAATTTTAAGTATTTCGAAGTTATAGGCTTATATAACTATAACACTTACAATTAAGACTCAGTTTATACTAAGTATTAAGTTCTAGATCTATTGATTGATTCAAGTTGAATGTAGAACGTAACTTACAATAAATAAATCAAAACAATAGCTATAATGTAATAAATGTTGTTTAAAGTATTGTTTAAATAAAAATAAATTAAAAACTCAACAATTGCAAAACTGTCATAATTTTGATTAAGAGGAAATAAAAAAACTAATAATCGGAACATTTTTAATACAATAATATTCATACATATTGCAAAAAACAAAAATCCAATTTGCTAAAATATTTATAAGACCTAAGAGTTTTATGAGTACTTTTAAGCCATTTAGTTGAACTTCTAAGGTTACGTTCAATTTGAGCACTACAAATGCTCATTTTGATGAAACAGTACTTTTCTTAGTTAATTTGTGTTAATCTTGTGAACTCTACTGTGTTGCAGCGTCAAGTTTAATTTAAACTTTCCAATGTGCCTTGATGGGCCGCAACCAGAGTTGCATTATTTCAACTTAAGTTTTTGAAGTTTAAGAAGAGGAGTAAAAGTTATTTTTCATGTGTTGTGATTATTTTAGTGCTCAAGATATCAGCTAAGAACCATCAAACGCCCATTTGAAAGGTAATTTTAGCAAAAACAAAAAAACGAGTTACAAACATACTTAAGAAAGAATGAATTTTTTATAACGTAGTTCTTTACATTAAGTTAAAAAATTTTTTTATAAATGTCGAGTTTAAAAATTTAACGACTTAGTTTATAGAAAACATTTTATTGGCATTTTTAAGTAGATTTTCAAGAGTTGGATCCAAAATTTTGACCTAACAAAATTCAGTCAACAAAATTCTGCTTTATTTGAAATCTATGATATTAATGCTGTTGTTTGAATTTTATTTAAAATATGCTTTTAACGGAATCGAAATTTTGCGTAAACTAGTTTAAGCTTGTAAATGCACTATATCGAAATGTTTTTACCAATAACAAAAGAAGTAGAAAAAAATTAGTTACATATTCAAAAATATTAAAAAATTTCACTAAATCAGAATTTTGTTAAACAGCTTTTTTTTTTGACCAAATCCGATTTTCAAGCTTTGAATGCATGAATTTGCTGTTACCTGTAGAATCCTTCCAATATTACATATGGAATCCTAAAGATGAATGTTTACAACACTTTACTGATATAGATCGGAAAAAATATCAATGTGCAAACCCCTGTAGACCCACCCAACCAAATAAGAAAAAAAAACCAAATTGATAGCTTTAAATTTGTAAGGTCATGAAGAATATCCTAAATGAAAAATTTAAGTTTTTAAGAAAAATTACTTTAATTAGAAAAATTAAATTTAAAACTGCATTTATTCTTCCTGGCTTAACAAAAGCTACTCTTGCCATAAAACTAAATAACATCTAGCCTGTGAATACCTTTGTGTAAATAATTTTTTAAGTTAACTTAAGTTACTTTTTTCAAGTTTACTTGCTTTTCTTACCTCTTAATGCCTAGTTCTAATGCATTATAGCTTTTTATTATATTTAGCACTGTCTGCTTTAAATTTTGTATTCATATGATTGCTTTTTTGAAAATTAGGGCATTCACAATGTGGTAGATTTGCTCAAGAACTTGTATATTATTTGTAACTTTTATAAAACCTATTTTGTACACTGTACAAATGAAAAATTACATAAAAATAAAATAATTTTCTACATTGAGCAATTATACACCATCTCGTGAAAAGCCTAATTGCTTTTATATGGTAAATATTTAAATATTTTGTTGTATTTATGCAGATTATAACAAATTTAAAAATTTTGTTCACTATTCTAGGGCAATGTTGCATATTTACTACAAATACACCATATTGTGAACATACCCACAAAACATTTCGAAAACTATTTCACCCTATTTTTTATATAAAAGTTTTCTTATGTTACGCCCTAAGTTTTAGTTTTGCTTTCTGCTTACATGAGCTGTCTTTAAAATCGAAATTGTTTTATTATTTATAAACACCCAAAAATGTATATTAATCCACACGTTTGTAAAAATGCATGATTTTATAATTTTATTACCTGCAAAAGCTTTATTGACTTGGTTATTGGTGATTATTTAAGTTTTTACCTTTCATTCAAGCTTGGGTTTTTCTAAGTTTTAACTTTTTCTTTTAATATTCGTTTAATTAGACATAAGTTTTTGGTTTTATTTTATATTTTTGGTTTTATTGAACACACACAAAAATGTTAATTATATGCCAAGTATTTAAAAGTTTTTTGTAAACCATACTAGCCAAAAGTGAAGGAAAATTACTTTTTTATTTATATATATATTTTTTTTTAAATGTCAATCTTTCATGTATTTAAATCATATTTTCAAAAACTCAGAAATAATGTTATGCAGTGGTTGTGTTATAAAAAGTAAATATTGTGTGACACTTTTGAAAAGTAATTTTCCAAATTTACAAAATTTTTCTTGTAAAATAAAGCATAGTAATAGTTTTTAATTTTATAATCATACTATATAGATATAAAATTAATTTAAATTGTATAATAATGCAAAATTTTCTATGCTTTTCTTTTATACTCTTCCCATATGTTTTTTTAAAAATCTTTTGTGTTTTTTTCTATTTTTGTTAAATTAAACCCAAAAATCTAGGTGTAGATGTTATACAAGTGGCTGATCGTCAGGTGCTTTCATCTGCCTCCATTGTGGGCATAGCAGTTGGTGGCGTCTTACTGCTGCTAATCATTATTGACTTACTGTGTTGCATAACTGTTCACATGGGTGTCATGGCCACGATGTGCAGACGTGCCAAACGTTCACCATCGGAAATCGATGAGGAGGCCAAGCTGGGCAGGTAGGAAACATTTTTTATGCTCTTTTAAAACTTCTATATATTAGTAGTAAATAGTTACTCCTTTTTAAGAAATATAATATTGCACTAAATTATAAAGTTATAAATTTGAAGTTCACTTTTTTTCTTCTCCCCTTTATTTATTTCTTTTCAAAATTCTTCATCTGAAAATATTTAAAAAAACCACATTTTCAAAATCCGCTCACTTCATATGCTCAAAAAATCATCCAGTTCCAATAAGGCTCCTGAGTACCATTGGGTGTTTGCTAGACCAAAATCTTTTATATTCAATCGCAACTCATGGGTGTTTGTTTAAATGTTGTTATATGTATGTCTTAAATTTTTTATTGTTACATGTGTTATTGTGCTCTTACAAAAGTTTAATATTTTTTTTCACTTTTTAATTATAAATGTTATTTTAGTGCAATATTATATATTTTATAAAAGAACCCACACATCCCGACTTCTACGCCTAAGCCACTACCAAAATTTTTCTAATTTGGAATATTTTTGTCGTATCTCTATATATTTTGTTTTATTATTTTCATGTATCTCTTAAATTTACTCGAATTTAAGTTTTAACTTTTCTATTTTTTTTTTTTTTTTTATTTTATACTGGTTTTACTTTAAAGACATTTAATTTGATCATCATTTCACATTTTTCTTACATATTTCTCACAAACTGCTAATTATGTTTTGATTTTATTTTATTACACTTTACTTTCAACTTCATCATCATTATCCTCGTCATGGCCTTTGTTAAAATTCATCATTATTATTATAATTTTACCATTAACCATCTTAACCACAATCCTTAACATCACTGCCATTTGTATTACTTTGTTACTATTTATTACTACTTTTACTACTACTACTACTACTACTACTACCACTACCACAACCTCATCCAAACAAAATCAAAACAAAAAAAAAAATTAACCATGCAGTCTTTACGGTTGGCGTTTCCCGCTACCTTATTGCAGTGGGCAGTTGGTTAAGGAGCCTCCACCATCACCGCTACCATTACCACCACCAGTAAAGCTCGGTGGCTCACCAATGACATCACCACTGTACGTATCACCATCACCTATCAAGCAAAAGTAGTAATCGATTAATTGTTGTTAACATTTGTTGTTGTTTCTAACTTGCATGTTGTAGTTTCCTCATTAGATCGCTTTTGCATTGATCAAGAATTGAAAGCAATTTTTCAAATTGACGGTACACTTCTGATATAATATTCTCCTCTCTTCTTCACCAATGTAAAAGTGTTCTTAGAATTATCTTTTTATCGAATATTTTTTCATGCATGTCGTTAATTAAAAATCGATTCATTGAGCTCACGAAAAAGTACCCGATGCCTTTTGCTTGTTTAACGATATCAATATCAATTTTAACTTTAAATCCTATTTCAAACAAATAATATCGAAATTAGTTCATTCGACTTATCGATATTTTTTAACGAAACGAAATTTTAAACAGTTGGTTTCGATTATTTATCGATATTAGAATGTTTAAATCTTACTTTAAGTAAAATTTGGATTTTAAATCTATCTTTCGTCGAAGATAGGTATATAGAAAAAGATAATCGGCATTATTAATTTTATATTATATTAATTTTTTTCTAATGATATCAAAATTTTGTTAAAAAAACGGAAGAGAGATAAGATTTTTTTAACGAATTTCAATCGATCTAGAAAGGATATTGATAAATTGTTGAAAGTTATACTTATGAGTTTTCACATCGTAAAATTTCTCATCTACACGCAAAGAAATTTTTCGTTTACCACAACTGAAAAATTCACCAACTAAACTTCGTTTGCGAGCTGTATTTGCCGCAAATGAATATTCAGTTGTCACAACTTAAAAATATATCTTATATATATAAACCGCAAGCTATTTCGGTCATTATTATTTATTATATTAATAATCTTTTTCATTATGTCCGTCCGTCTTCTTATGGATTCCACCTCTGTTGCTATCTTCGTCCGCGTATTAAGCAAACTACCAATTTTTTTATATAGTAACAATTTGTCCAAAAAGTAACTCTAAACTATAAGCGTTATGTTTATACAACGAAGGGAAAAATAAACAAAATTTTCAGTTGGGAAAAACGAAGTTTTCAATTTCTGCAATTTAAAAATCACTCGCGTTTATGACAAACGAAATTCATTTCCTGCAACTAAATGACTCGTTTCTCACAACTGAAAATTTTGTTTCTTTTTCGTTCAACGTTTATGACAACTGCTGAAACGTTTGCAATAAACGATTTCAAGCACGACAAATGAAGTTCGTTTGCGGCAAACTGGCGATAACCGTTTTTTTTCTTTGCGTGTAGTAAGTCATCAAACAGTTTGACAACGGAAGAGTTCACATTATTAAATTTTTCGTGAAATTGCATTATTGTCTTTTAAGCCGAAGGAAAGGCCACACGACGATGAGCCAATTTTTATTGATATATAAATCATAACAAGCTAATAAGATCTGGATATAACCAATAAATTTTCAATTAATTTTGTCAAAATATATTTTTGCTATTTCCATATTATAAAAGGGCTTACGCATCGGCGAGCTTACGCATCGGCGAGTCTGTTCGTCGAACAATATGGCGGCGCGAACGTGTGTGAAAAAGCTAGCGTTCAAATTGAACGAACCTGCTCGTCACACAAGCCATTGATTTTTGTTATTTTTTGTCATCATTTTGTTATAGACCTTTCCGGCATCCCTTGTTCAACAGAGAAAATCAAAAATTTTTGTAAACACGACCAACCGTGTGACAAACTGTCATCGCTTCTTTACTAGCGAACTTGTGTGAACAGATTCGCCAAAGTGTAAGCCCTTTTACCTTTACTATTACTAAGTTTCCATGGCGAGTTAACTCGGTGTTTACTCGGGGTTAACTCGCCATGGAAACGCGAGTTGAGTTGAGTTTCGTTAAATCCACGAAACTCCACAAAACTTGTAAGATTTAACTGGGTTCTATCTGTCAAAGTGAATGCTGCCATTTAGTATCCATTTCGCTAGTAAAAAACAACAAAAATGTCAAATGAAATCGAGAAGTTCAACTCAACTCGATGCTGTGCATGGAAACACTATCGAGTTAGCAACGCCATTTTCTTAACTCGACGAAAATCCTAACCCCGAGTTAACTCGCCATGGAAACATAGTACTTGATGTAACAAAATTCGTACAAGTCAATTTGACGAGTGTTCGCATTGTCAAATTGTTCGTCAAGTCGTAGCTCAATCATAAAATCAAAAACAAAAAAAAAATGTTGATTCTAATCAAACAATTTGACAGTTTCACATTGTCAAAGAGTGTTCACATTGTCAAATTGCCATCAATGTATGGAATACAGTGAACAGTGTGTGAACAGGGTGTGAACAGTGTAAATAACAAATTTGTATGTATTTAAGCTCTTTATGCTTATGCTACATTTAAGCTCTTATGACAGGTTTTCGAAATATTATTGGAAATGCAATGAAATTTTGATTATTTACAATTTTCAATAATTTTTGTTGATATCAAATTGATATAAAAAATCTTATTCACGTCATAGATTTTCGGATTATTATAAAAGTAAACAACGAAATCTTGTCTCTCGATTATTAATCGTTATCGATTTTAGCATATATGCAGGTTTTTTACTAAAATTTACAAATATTATTAATATCGTTGATAATAGTAAAATTATTCAATAGTATACAAAAAGTTATCTTTCGCTAAGTAATCGTTGTCGATAACAGCTTAAAATCGAACCATCTTATTTTGCTTTATTGATTACTGACGTATTAATATCAAAAACTATCGCAACGTATTCAAAAAACATGGAATTTTTAATCAATGCCCATACATCGATACTCGTATAGATATAAACATTCTTTATTCTTATTTTGCCTTTACAAATTCAAAAATAATTTTCATTACTAATTGCAGTAAAATACTTTTTTTTTTTTTACTGGTTATGCTTTAGCATACAAAAATCCTAATATTTATTCATAAATTTTATATATATTTATATATTATTATTTATCGAGACATATAGCGAATAAAGCTACAATCAATTAAAAGCTTGGGTATTGGTATCGATATCAGACTTTTTGGATTTTATTTAGCTTATTTTCACTCACAAATCGTAATTTCGACATAATCGTTATTCATAATATAATTTATTAAATTATCGGGGTATTATCGACTGTTCATCTTTATCATCTGGTACATTATTGTTCTCATTTCCCTTTTATGAAATCAGACTAAAGCATGAATATATATTCATATTCGACATATACCTAATCGATTACTAAACTTATCGATGTCATATTAAAACCATTATAATAATTTATATGTTAAGAATTTTTTAATAGAATATCTTAAATTGCCCGTTGTTATAATGACCATTATACCTTTTGTAGCTTTGAAAACTATGCAAACGCTTTTTTGTTTCTATGAGATTGTATAAAATTAATTTTAATTTTTTTACTTTAAATTAACCATCCCTTTTTTTCTATCTTTTTGTGCCTGAAACACACACAGAGATGAAAAACAACCGCTGCAGACGCCACCTGGTAGCATCAAACAGAACTCAACCATAGAATTCGATGGAAAATTTGTGCACTCGCGAAGCGGTGAAATCATTGGCAAGAATTCCGCCGTGTGAACGCAGCTGTAAATCAACTTGGTCGAGAAGTAAGCAGCAACACATAGAAAGAGAGAGAGAGAGAGAGAGACGGAAAGACGAAGAGCTGAACATGAACATTTATACAGCAGAATTACAAACAAAAATATTTATGGAACAAACAAGAAGTATTCAAAAAGAAATTTTATATATTAAGAAACAACAAAAAATGCAGAACAGAAATGAAAAACCAAAGTCATTCTTACTCGCTACTAAATTGTATAATGCAAGACAGAGATAAAAATATGTATAAAAATAAGCTTAAAGTTATTAGAGGAAACCATTCATTTAGTTAAGCAATAATTTTTTTTATATTTTTGTTTTTACAATTTCAAATCTTGCGTTATACAAAAAAATAGTTTTAATTATTTAAATAAAACAATTATATTTGTATACTTAAAAAAAGCTCCTCTATTTTTTGTACCCTTCAATTTAAGTAACTTTTTTTAAAAAAAAAAAACTCATCAAATCCCATTCATTTTTGCCTTAATTATTGCATAAAACTACTTAATCTAGCATAAAAATTAGTCGTTAAATTTCACCGCCATATTTAATGATAATGTTTTAATTTAGATCATTCTTTTAAATTTAATTTATATGAAATATATTTCGTTTTGAAAGTTATTCACACGAAAAAATACTTAATCATGACAAATATAATGACTGCTCAAATCTTTACAAAATTTACTTAAAATCTGCTATAAGGCAAACCTTTACTGAATTAATGAAAAAATTTCGTACTTAAATTTGGTCTCATTATGAATTCATTGTTGCATTTTTCGAATTTATTATCGTGGTCGTTTGTCAATATTGACAATAGTCTGTCATACAAGACTACTCAAGTGCTGTTCAATACTAGGCAATATTGCTTGAACAATTTTTTATTTGCATCCTATATAGCAAGCATCCAAAAATAAATGCAGAAAAGAAGTATTGCCCAAATATTGCCGTCATATTTGATACTGAAAATACAGGTAGTATTTTATAGCAATATTACCGTATGCAAAATTGGGCTAAACATTCAAACAAGTTTGACGATATACAGAAATAACACTTTCGATATCGATATCATCTCTTCAAAATAACATCAGTAAAAATATTTAATGCTGGATTTTGAGAAATATTAAATATTTTCTTGACATTGAAAACATTAGCCTTCAACAAAACTTAACGAATAAATCGAAAAACTTTTTGAAAAAAATATGTATGTAACTGAACGCAACCTTCAAACGTTTATTAAATTCTCAATATGAATGAATAAATCCTATAAAATAAAAACCAAAGTCAAATAAGGCGATTCCATATAATTTCAAAAATTTATTTTTAGTTCATTAAAAATTTAACAATTTCATAAAAAAATGTGTGCTTAAAATGACCGTAACTACAAATTGCTCTAAATTTTTGAAAGACAAGCTATAGTAGCAAAAAATCGGTTGACACCATTCAAACTGAACAAAATTTTTCAAAATCTTTCGAACTTGAAAAAAATTCCAAAACAAATTTTATATATAATATTACATTAATTTATTGTAAAATTTGTTTTCTAAAGTAAACTATATAAGAATATTTAAATTGATTCAAAGCTTTTCAATCAATTAATGCTGCTTTTAATATAGTATTTAAATATTAATGCTAGTTACATTATTATTTGTGAAAAATATCGATAGCTTTGTTGCATGAAAAAGCTTGATTTCATAACTTATTGTAAAAAATTAAATGTAAAATTCTAATTCAGTTAAATACAAAAATAATCAAAATATAATTGAGAGTATATTTAAATGTAAATGTATTTTATAGCTGTTAAGAAAGAGATTTTGCAAAAACAAAAATAAATATAAAAATATAACTCGGTATAAAATTCAACAAATTTTTTTAATGTACCTATTTTTGTTTTTATCTTTAATTGCAAATTTATACAAATAATTTGCTTACAAAAAAAAACACAAAACTTACTTCAGCGCCTTTTTGAGCTTCTTACAAATATAAAGAAATATTTAAATAACATACAGCAAATATTTATATGAAATTTATTGTATAGTGAATTTAAAGTATAAAGAAAAGAGGCCAAAATGAAAAACAAAACCAGAAAATTTAAAATAAGCAGAGACTGTTGAGAAATATTTATGCATAGGTTAAAAAAAAAACTAAAAACTTTATGAAGAACCAGTTTAAATTAATACAAAAGAACAAAAAATAAAGCAAAAATCAACTAAATCAATTTTCTCAATACATTTTGAATTCTGTTTGATGGTAAAATTAATAAAGGTTGAAATTGGAACTCAATCTGTCAAAATCATAAAAAATAATTTGTTTTTTACCACTTGGTGTATGCCTGTTAACCAAACCTTGAACCTTGATACTACTATATATTTTTTTCTAATTTAAATAATTATTGTAACATGGCAAGTGACAGCTTGTTGAATTTGTCAAAAATGTTTTTTTTTAATTCGAATCAGACTGCTAAGAATTTTTTAAATGTTTATGTTTCTTATACAAAGTAAGTTTTTCAAACAAATGCTCAAAGAAATTTGTGTTTTTTTTTTAAAGACTCGAATGAAATTCAAATGTATTTACTTGATTTAATTATAAAGAAAACAATATACAGTTCAATAGAATAACTGAAATATTTGCCAATATTGAAATGTATGTAGCTTTTTTATATATAAGAAAAATTTAAGTTAATAAATAAATATTGAGACATAATTATTAAAACCAAACAAGATGAAGTTTTTTAATATTACTTAATTTTTTTATTTAAGTAGAGATACAGTAAGTATTGAATGAGTTATAATTTTGTTGACTATCTATCACAAATCGAAGTGACCACTGCCTAATAAAATTTCATTTAAGTGAACATTTTAATAAGAAATATTGATTTTTACCGAGGATATTAACTAAGATTTTAAATTCTAGCTATTTAAATACAAGTGAAATGTTTGCGAAGTGTTATTTTGACTTGATATGCAAACTTAATTCATTTCAACATTTGTTAAGACTTGAAAATGCAGCAACGAATAAAAAACACTTTTAGGAGTGTTTTAAAAGGGATTTCAGCCTTGCCTTGCTTGTCTGCAGAGAGATTACGACCGATAAGAAAAATGTATCATTTAAATAGTTTTCTTTGTCTGGTGCAGAACTCGAACCATAGATCTCACAGTTTATAAAAACGGCATTGAAAGAACCACGCACTTAAGCGAGTTTAGTCACGGTCGCCATTTGTATAACAGAATATTACACATACAAATACTGAAAGGCGTGATGTACATACATACGAAAAGTAGTTTGAGTAGTATTTGAGGAAAATCTATAGAATTTTAGAAAAAGATGCAAAATCAATAAAATTTTTCCGAGCAATTTAAATGACATATCTAAAAATCAACTTTAGGTTGAAAAAACAATAAATAGTTATTAATAGTCACCCTGTCTTAGTAGCACGAAGAAATGTTTTCCTAAAATGTCAAAAAAATTGCTTGATGTTTATTTGTTTATTACTATCGTTTTAGTGGCGAAAATTTGTTCTCGGTATTAATTCTATTTTTTAACATTAACTTCAGTTCCAGCATAAAAAAAGAACAATAGCATCATTTATGTTTATTCAAGCAAATAGTTCTTTTGCTTAAACTGCGTCAACCAACTGAATACAACAAATCATGTCTGAAGTGCGCATACGTCCACGTCAAGTACTGATACTAATCATTGTCTTCTTGGTAATTTTACTGATGGTGCATCGTAATGGCAAGCGCACTTGTCAAGACCTAGAGCAAGACAAATCACAGCCGCTGATCTATGCTATAACGCCAACGTATACGCGACCAGCACAGAAAGCCGAGTTGACCAGGTGAGTACAAAGACAGCTACTGCAACGTAAAAACATTTTTTTTAAAATATATTTCAACATTTTCGTGCGGGGCCGTTTTCGCTAGATTGTCGCACGTCTTTATGCTGGTGCCCAATTTACACTGGATCATTGTCGAGGATGCCAATGAAACCAGCAACCTAGTAAAAAACTTGCTCACCCGTGCCAATCTTGAAAAGCGCTCCACGTTACTCAATGTGAAAACTCCACCTGCATTCAAACTAAGAGAAAAAGAACCCAAATGGGTAAAACCACGCGGCGTAGAGCAACGCAACATAGCCTTGTCATGGATACACAGCAATGCCAATCACAACGACCATAGCATGGTATTCTTTATGGACGATGATAATGCTTACAGCGTAGAACTTTTTAAAGAAATAACAAAAATAGAGCAAGGACGCGTAGGTGTGTGGCCGGTAGGTCTAGTTGGCGGCTTATTAGTGGAGCGACCGCTGTTAAATGAAGGTAAAACAGAGGTAATAGGTTTTAATGCTGCCTGGCGACCAGAACGCCCTTTTCCAATAGATATGGCAGGGTTTGCCATTGCCACAGATCTTTTCTTCAAAAATCCAAAAGCTAGCTTTTCGTACGAGGTGCAACGTGGCTATCAGGAAAGTGAAATATTGCGTCATTTTACAACATTAAAAGAGCTGCAACCATTGGCCAATAAATGTCAAGATGTGCTTGTCTGGCATACGCGTACGGAGCCAACTAAGCTGTCTAATGAGGAGGCGCTCAAAAAGAAAGGACTGCGTTCAGATGCAGGCATGGAAGTCTAGGCGGTGTCAATGCGGCACGATTAGGGATACTTAGTAAAGTTATATTTTCGCAACTAATCACTCGTCTTCAATAACATCATCAATCAAAAAACTAGTTTTTTCATGCGAAACATTTCAAGTTTCTTACAGACATTGGAAATTGTCTAGCTTATCGACACCCAAAAAAAGGCTTATATATTTTAAAAAAACTATGTTCAACTGAACTAAAATCTAGTTGAACGTTCATAAAGAAATCCTGTATAAAACGAGAATAATTTTATATAAATAAGATTTTTAAAAATAAATTTAACAACACTGATATTGTTAATAATAAAACGAGATTTTTGGGTACAAAAATCGCCATTACGTGAAATTACACTACATTTGATATAGTGAAATCCCCATAAAAGGCACTAATTGTTAAACTCTGTTGAATGTTAAACTCGGTTCTTGAATGTGAGTAAATTTAAAATATATTGCGACGATTTATTCAAAAATGTTTAATAAAGCAAAGAAGATAACACCACCACGATTACACACAATCTAGATCATAGGTTAACAAATATTTTCCATAGTTAACTCAATATTTACTTTTTTAAATTATGACGCGTGTAAAAAGACGAGCGATATTAGTAACAGAAACTTTAAGATCTTTTCAAGTTGAGTGCTTTGCGCTGAGATTTATTTTGAGCTATTGTTTGATTTTATAGAACATTTTTATTTGCTCTTATTTTTCTATCCCTAATACTCTAATGAGTAATTTTATAATCTTTAAACTATCAATTTCAATAACGAACAAAATTCTAAAAAGAGCCGTTAGCAACAAATTTCTTTAATTTACTATTTTATGTATTATTTCTATAATAAATATTTATGCAATATCGATAATTTTTAACATAACTGTTTATTCTAAATAATCAAAATTTCTAAATTTTTTAGAGAGGAACTTTAAAATGTCTCATTTTTATTCATATTTATATTAAAATTTTATTGTATTAAATACAAATCTTCACGATTTTCTAAATTTTCTTCCTCAAGTTATTTATATAATTGTAAAGGCTGTGGTATTTTGTGTATATGTGTGTATATATATTTTTATATGAAAATTTATAATTACCTTAATATTATACACGCTAATTAAATATATGTAAAAAAAAAGTGGCCACTGATAATTGTTTTTGTTATATTTTAGTTATAGACTGAAGTGGTAAAAACGTCCGTACCAGCGATGCTGCCACGATTTTAGAAAATCGATGCGAAAAAATCTTCGTAAAATCGGCATGTCTTATATGGGAGTTAGTTGAAGGCAACTTGCTGTAACGGCACCTATCAAAATTTATTAACATGCATTTCTTATGGCTTCATTGCAACAAACTTATTGTAATCGGCTAAGATGTGGTTCTTATTTCATGAGCGACAAACATGAACTTCACTAATTTTCTCAGGATTTGCTAACATTTTAGTAGCATTGTTTCTCGTCGCTGTTGCGTTCAAAATTACTGTAACACTTAGTCAATTAAAAGCAGAGAAAAAATAACAACTACTACTAACTTTTGCGTATGTTCACTTTACTGACCTACGATTGACTGTAAATTCTCATTTGATTCTAGGTTATAGAAAAATCTAAATAACAATTGATTCATAAAAGATTGATTATTCATAACTTGAAAATTATGCATTTGAAGCGTAGTTGGTGTGGTGCATCTCCAAATAGAAACTTAGAAAATTCTAAGTATCGCAGAAAAAGCATTCAAATTATCCACTGTTCGAGTCTTCAAAAGTGTGCAAAACCCGACAAGAGCTCTCCGCAGACGGAGACATCCAAGCATATATTTGCCAGTTTTTTTCAGAAAAAAATAAGTCATGTCGCCACTGTCAGCTTACATCAACTCAAACAAAAAAGTTTTCGAGCACTCAAAATGTGAAATTGATGGGTTTTCCGCCATAGAGTCGCCTTACATTAAGAAATAAATGCGAGGCTAGCGTTTCTCGACGGCCGAACATGCCGTTGAACAAACCTGGTTTCGGAGGTAGAAATTTCAGAGTAGCAGAACTGTTTCGAAAATTTGTTCAAACGAATGAAAAAGTATATTGATCACCTTGGAGCATAATTTGAAAAACAATGAAAGCATTTTCACTGTTTAACCAATGTTTTTTAATTTCTGGGCGCATGACTTAAGAGGCAACTTCTTTTTGAAGTAAAGATGAATTAGGTTCTTATTCAAAACGGTTGTTGAAGCCGGTCAAGAACTTTGTGAATATGACTTTTGATCATTAATAAGTCAAAATTATTCTACTCCTACATATACTGAGCGCAGTCAATTGATCTTTTGACTCAGATCATGATACAATTACAAGGTAGGCTTATATTGGAGAGCAGGGTGTGCTAGTTGTCAAAATCAGGTGGTCATTTTTAGTTTTTCTAATTGTTGTTGCTTTTGTCGTTAGACGTTTGTAGTCCCCAACTCACACGGTGATTGCCAGTCAAACAATCTAGTCGTTTTGTTGTTGCTTTCAATGTGAAACTGTCAAAAACTCTGAGAGCCAGAGCGGATGAACTCAGATTGCAGCAATCATGGTACAATGAAAACAAGGTGGAAGCATTTCAGAGAGGCAGACTGCCGCAACTGTCAAAACGAAATTGACTGCCTATAGAAAATCTGAAAACGGTTATTTTTTGTATTTGTTTTTTTTTTTCATTTTCAAATTTCTATTGAAAGACAATTTTGGCTATGAGAAAGAGAGCGCAGTCCGAAACGCGTTCACCTCTGTTATTCTACTATGGCAGCAATCTAAATTTGTGAAAGAGTGTGAAAGAGAGTAAAAAAAGTTCATCGATTGCCAATCAAGCAATCCCGTGTGAGTTGGCCATAGCTCCTACCATGGTTGAATAAATAAGGTTGTCGCATGGGTGAGAGCGAGTTCCCATAAATGTCAAATCGAAGTTGACATCTCATACAAAATCTGAAAACGAAAATTAATAACATGAAAAGCGGTTGAAGTTGTTGTTGTTGCTTTTCATTGATTTTGACAATTATGGGTACTGAAAAGAGAGTACGATCAGCCACGAGACAACCTTATTTATTCAACTATGAGCTCCTACAGCTTTGTTGTTGCAAAATTTCACAATTGAGCAGCCATCTTAAAATGAGCTTACCTTGTAATTGTGTCATGACTCAGATGACACCCTGAAAAGCTCTATAGGTATCATTATACCGTTGCTCAACTGTCAAAAAATTCCTTGATTCATGATAGATCTTTATTTTATATATATTTGTTCTAATTTTTATTAACGCCGCGTTGAAAATTAGTGAACGCGCATAAAAAATCACAGTGTTGATATAAAGTGGTTTTCAAACTATAACGGTTTATCTTAGAGGACTAACGACAACGAAATGCAAAAAAGAACACGTCAACTGCTCATTTCTTTTATCATCGTCTTCTTAGTCATTTTTTTATATACACAAATCATATGCACAATCACACCAGATGTGCCCAAATCGCAGCCGCTCATCTATGCTATAACGCCAACATATTCTCGACTCGTTCAACAGGCGGAACTAACCAGGTAAGCTGCTAATCATCGACATTAGCACTTACTTAATCGCTCTATTTGAACTAGATTAGCCCACATTTTCATGTTACTGCCCAATTTGCACTGGATTATAGTCGAGGATAGTAATGAAACCAGCATTCTGGTGAAGAACGTGCTTCTATATGCAGGTGTCGGGAATCGCTCCACTCATCTTCATATTAAAACACCAACTGCCTACAAGTCCTCCAAACGGGTTTCGCCACGTGGAGTCGCGCAGCGTAACATGGCTTTGGCTTGGATACGCAACAATATTGATCCATCACTTAATAGCATGGTTTTCTTCATGGACGATGATAATACGTACAGCATTGAACTTTTTAAAGAAATATCAAAGATCGAGCGAGGACGCGTTGGTGTCTGGCCAGTAGGTCTGGCAGGCGGTTTAATGGTTGAGCGACCGTTACTCAATACATTACAAACAAATGTAATAGATTTCTATGTTGTCTATGAACCAGAACGACCTTTTGCAATAGATATGGCGGGATTTGCCATTGCCATAGATCTTTTGTTCAAATATCCGCTGGCTTATTTCTCGCATCAGGTGCCTGAAGGATATCAGGAAAGCGAAATTTTACGCCAACTAACAAAAACGTATAATCTGCAACCATTGGCTAATAAATGTCGAGATGTGTTGGTTTGGCACACACGCACTAAGAATCCTAAACTGATGAATGATAAGCATGTTGTTTAGTAGGAAAATGCGTTGTTGAAAGATTTTCTGATTTTCATGTGAACTTTATCTCAGTCGATAACTTCCTTAAGACAATAAACAAAAAAAATTTTAACTACATACATTCCAATAACCTTTAGATGTATTTCTTTCTATAATTGGTTTGAAATCGACAACTTTGATGTATTCCATATTTTATATAGAATTTATAAAGTTTAAAAAAAAAAACTTATAAAATAAAATAGTTCAACTTGACTAAAAGCATCAGGTCGCTGCAACAAAGTTGTTTCACATAGATCTCAAACTTTTAATTGCTTAACTGTATAATAAAATAAAACAATGGCCGTGAGGCTCTAAAGTTGTGGACATGGCTGCATACATCGCTCCGGCATATTCAAGGAAGAATGAGCATCATTCATATGCTGAAAAGGAGGATGCACAACTTGTCACGATCTCTGACAAAAAAGCATATGAAAGTGGTTTGCTGACAATACCAAATTGAATTGTTAGAAGCGTCCAAAAGAATGGAGCATTTATTATCCTGGAGGTCCTCGAATTGAAGACTCGATTTAATTTGGCGATTTTCTCAAAACTATGTTTTTGAAATCGGCGAGCAACAAATTTCGGATTTTTTCGTTTCAGATAATCCAGTCCAGAGAAGAAAAACTCCCAGAAATCAACTACAGCAACTTAAAAAATAATTATTTTTACAAATAAAAATTATGAAAATAAAGTTACAAATTATCACAATACTAAAATGTAGCTGAACAAAAATAGTTCGCTCTGTTTAGTAAATTTTCAAGTCTTTTTTTATCGATGAAAAGGAGTGGAATTCATAGTTTAATATTAATTTTTCACAGTTCGACGAACACTCGAATAATATTGTTAAATGGGAAAAAAATATTTTGTATCATGTCATGATAACGTCACTGCCCACCTACTGGACAAAACGTTGGCCCACCTACTGAACATATTTTAAGACATCGTGCAAACATAAAATTGTCATTTATATGATTGCAATTGGTGTTTGGAATCATTTTAAAGTTTTTCTTTCTGCAATTAATTGATATTTTCTTGATTTTCGTCCACGTTCAGATAAAATTAAAGAATGCGGTCGCCGAAAAAAAGTGAAAAGCAGAACGAATATAGCTCCTGAACTAGTGTATTTACTTCATTTTCTAGCTTTAGTAGCTGGACGATTTTTTCAGGGGTCGATTTTCGAGGTTTTTGCTATATCGGCTGCAAAATTATATTTTTTATAAATTTTAAATTCCGTTAAAAATTCTTGTTAGCTATTGAACTCTGCTTTCAAATGAAAACAAGAACTCTGAAAAATTATGTTTTAAGGGGGTTACATACCCAGAACTGTTTTTTTCAAAAAATGTTTTCATATTTCCTTAAAGCTTTAACTCAAGAATATGTGGTGAAAATTTCTAGTCGATATCTCAAAAAATAACAAAGTTATAGCCTAGTCAGTGAATCGCCTTCTAGAGCTCGCAGTGCTGGCCCTTATTTTCAAACGCGTTTTTCTCGAAACAATGTTTTCAAAGTCGGAGACCAAGATTTCTCGAAACTCTGTGAACCGATCGTTTTGATTTTATTTGCAGGCTTATTTTACACATAATAATCTCGTACTCGTCATAGGATTTTTTTTTCGTAGCTTCGTTCATTTTTATAGGCAAAATAATGACGAATTTTTGGTCGAAAATCGTTAATTTACGTTCGGAAGTCCGCCATTTTGTGTAAAATCAATATTTTCAAAATCAGCTATGACAAATACGAGTTTTAAGTATCTAGTTTAATAATATTTTTCATTTTTTTGTTTCAGTTGAAGTTAGGAGGAGCAATCTTCTTCACCGCATTTTCAGAGCTGTCTACAAAAAATGTTGTATCTACCTTAATATTACATTTTTTTAAAAAAAATACTTAACATACTCAAAATAAAAAGACAAATATTCAAATTAATTGTTCGCCGGGTACATATAGCATATACATATATTAAATCAATTAGTGCAGGTAATTTATCAGACATTGTCGAAATCTTCAAAAATATTTTTTCGTTTAATTCGCCCAATGTTTGTCCAACATATCGACTCATAACCGCCAAAATATCTTAAGCGCCAAAAAGAAAATTTTACAGGAGAAGGTTTTTTGTAATTATCTTTGCTTAGTGCTTAGTGCTTTTTTAATTTTTTGCTTTTGGTTTAAATTCATAATCTAATTTCGTACACCTATGAAATTTTGACAGACGATGTAAACCATCGCAAATTATCGATTTTCATCAAAAAACATAAATCGGATGTTATGTCGCTTAAGATATTTTTGCGGTTATGAGTCGATATGTTTGATCAAAAGTTGCAAGTTTTTACTAAAAAGCGTTCCCGTACTTTTTACAATTTTTATTGCTCAAAGACAATTTTTTTGCTTACTCTCGCAACTTGCAAGCTTTTGCTACAAAAGTACGGGAACAGACCTACAGTGTCGACCGCGTAATACACACGCGTTTGTAACAACACTTCTATATACGTATACACGAAAGAGTAAATGAGACAAATGCTCTTGCTGTGGTCGACACTGCTCTAAAATGTTAAATTTACAAAATTTCGTGAGCGGCCAACCGTGAGGTGATGGGTTCGGATCCTCCGGAATACAATAGAATTTTCTTTTAAATTGCAAGAACAGCTTTATTATTTTAAAAAAAAAAATTGCGAGACTTTAGTAAAAAAAAATAAAAAAAAACATAATAGTAATTATTTTTAATTTTTCCGTCAAATCTTTGTAATCTTTTGTTATATATGAAAGAAATATGACAATTTGAATATATTGTATGTAACTAAATGCGTGGCTAGCGTTTTTCTGCGACGGAACATGCCGTTGAGGCCTTTAGAAACCTAGTTTCGCAGGTATAAATTTTAGAGTAGCAGAACTGTTTCGAAAATTTGTTCCAACAAAAAAAAATATATACCTTAGAGCATGGTTGAATAAATAAGGTTATCTCGTGGCTGATCGTACTCTCTTTTCCGTACCCACAATTGTCAAAATCAATGAAAATCAACAACAACAACTTCATCGGCTTTACATGTTATAAATTTTCGCTTTCAGATTTTGTATGTGCTGTCAACTTCGATTTGACATTTATGGGAACTCGCTCTCACCCATGCGACTACCTTCTTTATTCTACTATGCCTTAGAGAATAATTTCAAAAATAATAAAATCATTTTAACTGTTTAAACAGTGTTTTTTAATTTCTGGGCCCATGACTTAAGAGGCAATTTCTTTTTAAAGTAAAGATGAATTAGGTTCTTATTCAAAGCGGTTGTTGAAGCCGATCAAGAACTTTGTAAATTTGACTTTTGATCATTAATAAGTGAAAATTATTCTACTCCTACATATACTGCGCGCAATCAATTGACCTTTTGACTCTGATTACACCCTTAAAAGCTCTGTAGATATCACTTTATCGTTGCTCAACTGTCAAAAAATTTCTTGATTCGTGATAGATCTTTATTTTATATATGTATATGTGTTCTAATTTTTATTAACGCCGCGTTGAAAATTAATGAACACGTATAAAAAACCACAGTGTTGATATAAAGTGGTTTTCAAACTATAACGGTTTATCTTAGAGGACTAACAACAACAACGAAGCATGTTCGAAATGCAAAAAAGAACACGTCAACTGCTCATTTCTTGTATCATCGTCTTCCTAGTCATTTTTTTATATATACAAATCATATGCACAATCACACCAGATGTGCCCAAATCTCAGCCACTCATCTATGCTATAACGCCAACATATTCGCGACTCGTTCAACAGGCAGAACTAACCAGGTGAGCTGGTAATCATCAACATTAGCACTTACTCAATCGCTATATTTTAACTAGATTAGCCCACATTTTCATGTTACTGCCCAATTTGCACTGGATTATAGTCGAGGATAGTAATGAAACCAGCATTCTGGTGAAGAAAGTGCTTCTATATGCAGGTGTCGGCAATCGCTCCACTCATCTTCATATTAAAACACCAATTGCCTTCAAGTCTTCCAAACGGGTTTCGCCACGTGGAGTCGCGCAGCGTAACATGGCTTTGGCTTGGCTACGCAACAATATTGATCCATCACTTAATAGCATGGTTTTCTTCATGGACGATGATAATACGTACAGCATTAAACTTTTTAGAGAAATAGCAAAGATCGAGCGAGGACGCGTTGGTGTCTGGCCAGTAGGTCTGGCAGGCGGCTTATTGGTGGAGCGACCGCTGTTAAGTAGAGATAAAACAGAGGTAATAGGTTTTAATGCTGCCTGGCGGCCAGAACGGCCATTTCCAATAGATATGGCAGGATTTGCCATTGCCATAGATCTTTTGTTCAAATATCCGCTGGCTTATTTCTCTCATCAGGTGCCTGAAGGATATCAGGAAAGCGAAATTTTACGCCAACTAACAAAAAGGTATAATCTGCAACCATTGGCTAATAAATGTCGAGATGTGTTGGTTTGGCACACACGCACTAAGAATCCTAAAGTGATGAATGATAAGCATGTTGTTTAGTAGGAAAATGCGTTGTTGAAAGATTTCCTAATTTTCATGTGAACTTTATCTCACTCGATTTCAATAACCTTAAAATATATTTTTCCTATAATTGGTTTGAAATCGACAACTTTAATGTATTCCATATCTTCTTATATATAAAAATGACTGACGTTCGTGTGTACGCGCATAACTCAAGAAGGGGTCGTTCAATTTTTACAATTTTGAGCTTGATGGATTCGTATTGGCCCAAGAAAGGACACTATGTAGAAAAATTTTGCCACACCCTCTTTTACCGTCCACAAATCAATAAAAAAGCTATATTTCCGACGGTTTTGGTCGTATTAGACTACAATTTGGTAATTTAGTTTGTATGCTCACTGTCGGAAACTTTACTAAAACTGGGTTGCCACACCTCCCTTTTATCGCCCACAAATCAATAAAAATTCTATATATCTGAAGATTTTGGTGGTATTATGCTTAAATTTGGTAATTAATTTTGTTTGATTGCTCACTGTTGGCAACTGTACTAAAAATAGGTTGCCACACCCCCTTTCACCGCCCACAAATTAATATAAATTCTATATATCGGAAGGTTTTGGTGGTATTAGACTAAAATTTGGTAATTTAGTTTGTATGCTCACTGCTGGCGACTGTACTAAAAATGGGTTGCCACACCCCCTTTTACCGCCCACAAATCGATAAAAATGCTATATTTCCGATGGTTTCGCCGTATTAGGCTACAATTTGGGAGTTTAGTTTTTATGCTCTGTCGGCACCTGTACTAAAACTGGGTTACCACACCCCCCTTTTACCGCCTACAAATCAATAAATTCAGCATATCAGAAGATTGTGCTGGTATGATACTCAAATTTGGTATTATAAATAAACTTTTAAATTATTATACTAATTTATTTTGTTTGCTTGCTGTCGGAAACTGTACTAAAAATATGTTTTACCACCCACAAATATATGAAAATGCTATATTTCAAACGGTTTTGGTCATAATAGACTAAAATTTGGTAATTGTGTTTGTCTTTCAAAACTACACCGTCATCTATTGAAAAAGTAGAAACATCGAATATTAAGTTTGGGCAAAACAACGTTTGCTGGGTCAGCTAGTTAAATATAAAGTTTAAAAAAAAAAACTTATAAAATAAAATAGTTCAACTTGACTAAAAGCATCAGGTCGCTGCAACAAAGTTGTTTCACATAGATCTCAAACTTTTAATTGCTTAACTGTATAATAAAATAAAACAATGGCCGTGAGGCTCTAAAGTTGTGGACATGGCTGCATACATCGCTCCGGCATATTCAAGGAAGAATGAGCATCATTCATATGCTGAAAAAGAGGATGCACAACTTGTCACGATCTCTGACAAAAAAGCGCATGACAGCATACGAGAGTGGTTTGCTGACAAAACCAAATTGAATTGTTAGAAGTATCCGAAGGAATGGAGGATTTATTATATGGTCCTCGAATAGTCGATTCGACTTAATTTTATAAGAAAATTTTTGAAACTTTAAACGCGATTTTCTCAAAACAATGTTTTGAAATCGGTGAGCAAGAAATTTTTGGGGTTTTTCGTTACAGATAATCCAGTCCAGAGAAGATGAACTCCCAGAGATCAGCTAAAGCAACTTTAAAAATAATTATTTTAACAAATAAAAATTATAAAAATAAAGTTAAAAATTACCACAATATGTATATAAATCACGTTGATAAATTAAAATGCCTTCTCAGGAAAAATTCTTGAAAAATCAATATTTTTGGATTTCTAACTGCGTATAACTCCTTAAAATATATTTATACGTTACTTAGAAAGATTAAAAAGGATATGGGAGAAGTCAAATAATAATCGAGCTCACTCGTGAGTACGTTCATTACTTGAAGTGAGCACGAAAACCAACCCATTAAAAAATCAAAGCAAAACAACACCCAAAACATGTTTTTGGATATTTTTAGAAAATTGCAAAATTTTATGTAATAGACCCCTTAACTAAACAAAAATTTTTAAAGCATGAAAAATAACTTGTTGCATTTGGATTGTATTTGGTTTATTATCAAATTTATATTTTACAACAAATTAACTTTTATATGAAAAAATAGTTTTTCTAACGGGCATTTTTTGGATAAAATCAATACTAAATACAAAATCTTCGAAAAATACTTAAGACAAAATATTTTTGCCATCTTGAAATAGAATTCAGCCAGTCATAAATTATTTTGGTCTCGTTTTAAACTCTGGCAACTATGACCAACCAAGTTATAACTTCGCTAACTGAAGTTATAACTTCAAGTGGAATACTATTGCTTAGGATAATAAAACCCGTTAGTACAGCTCACGGGATGGCAACATCAGCAACTCAGCGATGGTCACATGCGCCGGCGAAGACAATATGAATATGACTCCACGCGATACATCCTCCGGTTTCAATATTTCTAAATCATCGTGCACTTTTGTAGGCTTATCCGCTTCGGGCCATTTAGAACCGAAGTTGGTTTGTACGAGACCTGGACTAATGGTCTAAAAATTAAGACGCAATTAGGTTGTTCATACACTACAAACTACACTTCACACGTATACTCACCGAGAGCCGCAGCAACTTGTGCTCATACATCTCGCGTCGCAGCACCTCATTGGTAGCACGCAATGCATGCTTTGCAACTGGATATATATTTAAACCAGTCGCTGGTATATGCTGTGGCACTGTGTGTCCCAACAGGCTGTTCACATTGATCACATGGCACTCTTCCTGTGCCGTCTCCATGGCCAATTTCATCAAGCGATAAGCCTCTTTAGTGCAATAAATACTGCCCATCAGATTTACATCGATTGTCTGCTTCAAGGCGCTCTCATTACCCTCGTCCAGCAGTTTGCTGTGCTCTGCCATACCAGCATTGTTAATGAGAATATGCAACTTGCCGTAGGTTTGCTCTATCCACTGAAAGGCCAATTTAATTGATGCCAAACTGCTGACATCGCATTCGCGCGGCTGAAATGCGTCGCATAAAGATAAGCTCAGTGTATGTCGCAGTACTTCCATCTGCTGCAGGCGACGCGCCAATCCAATGACCTTCACTCCAGCCTCAAGCAAATCTTTGACAATTGCCCAACCGATGCCCGAACTGGCACCAGTTACAACTGCGATCTTGCCGGACCAACGTTCCATTTTAAACTAACTCTCTTTATGAGATAATTTTCTTTACTGGAAGTGAGCAAAAAGCTTATTTACAAGCAATGCATGCCTTCGACTGATATTGTTACTTATTAATTGGGACCATTGAACGTTAACACAGTCAGTATTTTAATTGATTGGCCAAGGAAACCAGTTCGAATTATCTTGTGAACTTGTAAAGCCGTTTGCATGAGCATTTGATGCACAAAGTTCTATAAACTGCGCTAACGAACGTTAAGTTGCTAATTTTTAAAAACTTTTTTATACAACCTGCAATCAGGACCGGATTTACTACAAAACAGAAAAAACTATTGGTTAGAGACGACATAAAGGGCGCCATGCTCAAGACTAACTCTTTGAAATATTTTTAAAATTATGAAAAAATTACATTAACGGTTAAGGCAGTTCGGGAGTGTTAAGAAAAAGTAATTTTAAACTAAATAATTAATAGGCAAAGAGTTTCTTTGGTGTGGCAACTTCTGCTTAAACAATAGACTAACCTTTAGGTTGACAATCAAATTGCTGATTTGTGTTTTTCAAAGTGGTTAAGACCATGGTATAATAATTACACTGTAGTATTGACAATTGCTTGGGAAACCATCTCCTGTCAAAAAATATATTCAGAAAGAGAGCGGTTACAATCGGCCATTGAAAACAAGAACAATGTTGAAAGCGTTGAAGTGAAAAAAACAATAACCTCAGCAGCTGCAGATGCATTTTCACAAACAGCTGTTTTTGACATGAGATGTTTTCTTGTAGAAGAGAAAATAAACAGTTGTCAATGCTACCTTGTATTATTATACCATGGTTAAGACTGTTGAAGAGTAGAGAGTTGTTAAAAAGGGTGTATCTCTCTGCTGAAAGGTGTATCTTTCTGCGAAAAGCCCAATTCGATTAAATTAAAAAAAATGCCTTTAAAATGTTACAAATCCATTAAACATACTTTACTATTTGCTCACAAATCTGAAGTACAAATTTAATAAATTCTAAATCAAAGATGGTGGATCCAATATGGCTGAAGAGAGAGAATCAAAAACTATTGAAACAGAAACTAAAAATATTTTATAGATTCTAAATGTACATATATTCAGCGGCTAAAAACATGAATCTTTTCTTTTGGTGGTTCCTTGCTTACAAAAATTATGTATTTAGAAACGAAAAACACGTAGGAGGGTTAAAAAGAATCCACTATTTATTTATATCAGTTTAAGTTCACCTTGAAAATTCTGCAAATACCTTAAAAATTTTAGCTAAAGTTGTACTTTTAAATTATAAAGTAAAATTTTAAATAAAAGGTGATTTGAGAGATCGCTTAATTTGTACTTGATATCAAAAATTCAAAATGGCGGATCCTTAAAATGTTAATTAGCGAAAATGTTGTTAGCGACTTAAGTAAGAGTAGTTGTCCTTTTAATTGATAAGAGTTTCATTTTAAATAAAAGGCGATTTTGGAGTTTGCTTGACTTGCATTTGATATCAAAAATGCAAAATGGTGGATCTAATGTAGTGTTTGGCTATTTTTAATGTAACTGTATTTCTGTTGAAATTTGAAGTTATTGAATTTCTATGATATTTTGAACAGTTGGATTTTTGAGATCATTTATTTCGAATTTGGTGACAAAAACACAAAATGCTAAATGGTGACTCCGATATGGCGCTTCATAAATTAAAAAGATTTAATTGAAAGGGATGTATCAATAAGAGTTGTAGGGTTGCAAAGGCATTGTATTTAAAAGCTGGTTGCTTGGCAGTTTTTAAAAATATTTGAGCAATTCACAAGATGTTCTAAAGTTGTATGATGTAAGCAAAAGTTGTATAAAAATACAACCCTTGTGAACACAATCTTGGAGTTGTATGTCATATTATTTATAATTATACAATATTTACCATTTTTTTACCACTTTCCTGCCTTTTATAATGTTATTCGTGATTTTAGCCGCACGAATATAAAAGCAGGAGGAATAAATTATATAAAAAATAAATAAAAGATATATACATATTTAAATCAGCCGATAACATAGCATGCTCTTTAAACAGTGTTGTATGTGTCTTATCGCAATTGTGCATGGGAAGTGTTGACACGACAGCTGTAAAATAATACAACAATAGGACGATAAGACACGATACAACACCTTTTGAATTACCTAATTGTATTTCAAACATGATCTTCATGTGTGTATTTTATAATCCAATAAATATTTTAGAGATATTCAAACAATAGTTTGTTTTCTTTATAAGAACAAATTCTACACCTTTTGTTGATACACGCTATATTTGTATGAAACTTTGATCAAGGCAGTTTTTTAGGGCCGTTAATTTTGAAGAAAATAAAGCAGCATTGGCGGATTCAATATGAAGATCATCAAATTTTTTAATAAATTGATAAATGTTTGTAAATTTTTTAAATTTTTCGAGTTTGTTATCAAAATTTTCAATCTGGACCTAATATACATGGTAACTGAACTTTCAAAAAGTATTTATGCGGACTCAAATTGAAACTTATTTGCTCCTAAATGACTTCGGATCCCATTTTTAAACCTATCAAACATTTTCATTATATTATAAAAAGTTTTTAAAAATTAAAAAAGAATAATGAGATAAGACCAATTTTAGAAAAAAATAATTTTTAGTTTTCATTTGTTTGTCCACAAATTTCCATAATCATTTCAACGACGACACTGGAGAGATCATATTTTTATGATACATCTAAATGTAAATGTATGTAAATTATTTCATTTCAGCCGATCTCTTATGCAAACCCTTGATGATTCTTAACTATCTCTTATTTTTTGTTATTCATTGTTACATTTATTTACGTTTGTTTTAACAAAAATTTCGAACTCAAAAAAAAAAAAAAAAAACACTTGCTTCAACAAAGTTTATTGATATCAACTTTAAAACAAAAACCCTTGCGTCTGTTTATAATGTTTATAATTTACTTTTATTTCTGCTATTTAACTTTGACAATTCAATGAATTCTGCATCCAAAGCCGTTAGCAATCTCTTACGATCCTCGAAGCGATGCATGAGTCGTTTTGCCGCGCGCAATGAACTCGTTGGTATCTCATTGGCGTTTTTCATCAGCTGTGGCCAAAATTTCGTATCCAAATCTTCAGAACGTACCACATCGGCAACAAATCCAAACTGCAAAGCTTGTTGAGCACTCAACTTTGCACCAAAGCAAAGCACTTCGGCCGCTTTGGAAGGACCCAAAATAAGCGGAAGCACATAGAACAAGCCGGCTTTCGGACAAATACCGTGCTTTGCAAAGGGTGCCTCAAAATATGCATTCTCTGTGCAATAGACAATATCGCAGAGACCACACAATGTGAAACCAATGCCAATACAGGGTCCGTTTACCACAGCAACCAACACTTTTCGACTGTATACAAAGGTCCTGATAAGGCTCCGTATGTAATTGTTATCTGATTTCAATAACTCGCTCGCATCGCTAAGATCTTGCATTTCTGTTAGATCATTGCCGGCCGTAAAGTAGTCCCCCACACCGGTTATGGCAATCGTTGAAATGGAATCATCGTAGGCAACCGAATGTATAGCGTGCATTAGTTCGCGAAATGCTAAGCGATTGAGTGCATTTTTCTTTGCAGGTCGATTAAACTTAATGACGAATAACTTTTGGTGCTGTTCCACACCGAGCTGCTTGTACGTGTGTGATGCTGACATGTTGAGTGAATGTTATTGACTGGAATGGTGTTCGAATCGCTGCCATGAGAAAGTATGTAGTCGGTATTAAGCGCCAACTAAAAATATAGAAATGCTAAGAACGCAGCGATAGCAGGGAAGTTGGAAAAGTTTCTTAAGATTAAACGTAGTAGCAACAACGGATCACTAAATATTTACATATATATGTATGTATATAAACTGTTGTTTCCGATTCCCTCCTCCGCGCTTATCATTGTAGACACAAAACAATAAGTGAAAATGGATTTATTTATAGACTATTTTGATAAGAGTCAATTTTTTCAAAACTCACGAAGTAGCGTCTTTATTTAACAAAACGGCACGATTACGATTTCCGTGGCCCCAAATTTTGAATATGCAGTTTTGAAGAGCTCATTGAAAAAATAAGATTCTCCGAAGGATTTATCGACATATCGATTGGTTATAGAGTTATCGATTTTTCAAAAAAATTTTTACTAAAAGAAGTCTTAATGTAAATTCGACTATATCTATACTAATATTTGACCTATCGGGATAATTTGGGTATGATTCGATAGCAAACTTAAATATCTTCAAAATAAGATATAACACAAAAATTTAGTACTTAATCTATTTACACTACAGATGGTTTTTCGGCATGATATATATTTTTGTTTTTCATAAAACCGTTATTTTCTTCAAAAAATACGTAGTAAAAGTAAGTAAAACAAAACACATGGCAATAACTGAAATATTAACATTTCGTTTGGTGTATAATATGCTATACTTGTTTCCCCTATTTCTACCATTATTCTCATTTTTATAGTGTTACTAGATTAAACAGAACAATCATACGGGTTTTACGCCTATAGTAATAAAATAAAAAAAATAAATAACTGGCCATTTCAGCCCTTGAAAGGACTTTGACCTATCTTCTTATGATCAATTGTGTTGTGCGTGTTATTAAGTTTGTACACAATTGACCGAGAACCGGACCTACATGTTTAACGCCGACTCCGAACGGCGATGAACGGAATGTTTTCGTTCTCAAGAAGCTTTGCATGGTATTTTGATTACTCTCTGAGGTTTGCCATTGTCTCCAGAGAGGTGGTGGCCGTACAGAAAAATTATTTTAATTCAAATAATTTTCTGTCGCTGCTGGGGTTCGAACCTGGGTCTCCAGGTTCGTTGACATAGCGGCCACGCACTTTAACCAACTACGCCACGGACGCCTATAGTAGTCGATAACATTTTCTGGAGAAAAATGGTATAGAGTGTGCTCCAGAAAATTCTTTTCTCTAAATGTGATACCAAAAATTCCCTAAAAATGGTAAAAAGCTTCTATGAAAAAGAGAAATAAGAAAAATATATCGTTTTTAGAGAAAAATACTTTTATTTTTGAGAAAGGATTTGTTTTTATTGAAGAAACTATTTCGCATACTGAATTGTTTATCTACAATAGAGAAAACTTTTCATTTTCTAGAAATTTTTATCTATAAATGAGAATTTTTTAGTGCGAGAAAAATACCTATCATTATTAGAGACTTGAAATATTTTCATTTCCGACAAGTGAAGAAATATTTCTTCGAATATGTGAAAATTTATTCTAATTGAAGGAAATTTTATTTGAAAAAGAGAAAATTGCTATTATCAAAAATAGAGATTTTTTTATCACAAAAAGATATGGGTCTTTTTCTGAGTGTAACTATTTGATTACGGAGCCAAACAGAAAAGAATTGTACTTAACCCAAGAGAGGTACATATGTACATATTTCCAATATGTATTGCAAATAAGGTTATCTATCAATTATTTTACCTTTTTAAAAAAATAATCGAATCACTAATGACTACGATTAGTAATTATTATTTAACAACTACACTAAGGGAAAAAAATATTAAATTTATCCAAAAACTTTTTTAATTTATCCAAAAAGCGAGTCATTTTTGCACCAATAACGCATTTACTTAAACCGACTACGTAAATATTTAAAATTTATTTAAATACTTTTTATTTTTAAATTAAATAAATAATTAAATAAAAAATTAAAATATTTAAAATAAAATTAATAAAAAATAAATTAAAACTATGCACGAATATATTTAAATATCTTTCAAATATTTACTATTTGAAAATAAAATTATCGCATTTAAAGAAAATTTATATAAAAATATTGATTTTAAAAAACAACATATTTAAGTTGAAGAGGAGGAAGAAACGAGGAAGAAAAGAGGAAGAAAAGAAGAAGAAAAGAGGAAGAAAAGAGGAAGAAAAGAGGAAGAAAAGGGGAAGAAAAAGTAAGAGAAAGTATGAAGCAAATATGCAGGTAAGTGACAACCGTTGCAAGATATTTTTGAGAAAATATCGAGTTGTCACTCCACCCTACATAAATTCATCATCGCACACATCACCCATCGCAATCACAAATCATATTGACCAAACGTGCATTATATATTATCCTTGTAACACAAACTAAACGAGAACTATAAGAACCTGCAACGGCAAGAAATAACTGCAGGAACAGAGTGCGACGCTGCTGCTGCTTGGCGGCTGCTTGGCCGCTGTATGGAATGTGTGTGTAGGTGTGTGGTATAAATAAAATTCAAATACGGGAAAAAAACAAGTTGTAAGGAAAACATTTGATTTATCCACGTAAATATTTAAATAAAATTTATACTGAGGCGTGGATAATGCTAATATGCGTTATTTCCCTTAGTGTATGTATGCATATTAGATAAGTGCACAAAATTATCTCTTTTTATTTACAGGAAATTCGAGTGCACCTTTAATCAAAATCGTTAAAGGATCAGCGATCGGTCCCAATCTTCTTAAGTGGTGCGCAAGTAGAGAAGTCGGTTGAATTGAACACATAACTTCAAAAAATTAAAAAAACTACATCTCGAAACTGAAGCAAAATATGCCACAAACCAACATTTTTACAGTATTCCAGAAGAGGAATCCAAAATCGCGGCGCTCTAGTAGGCGGGTTAGCCGATATGAAACCAATAAAGCAGTTAAGCAGTTTTGAGTGTAGGATTCGAGAGAATTAACAATCTGTGGGCCATAGGGAACTTCCAGAAAAAAAATTTCCCTCGAAGTTTTTTATACAAAAACAGATAAATTTCAGCATCGTGAAAAATAAACCAATGTTTTGATACTCTTCGGGAACATTATATAAAGTATTGCCAAAACGAACGAAGTCCTTTGCGGTAACTGAATGCATGTTGGCGATTCTGTACGGAAGTCAATTACCACATGATAATAGTGAAAAATGCCCTCGTAGGCTAAATTTTTTCAGGGGTTTTCGGAAGCAATTTATATATTCGGATGTATTCAAAACATTGCCCTAAATGGATATTAAAAAAAAAAAAACAAAAAAACCACCGAAGGAAAAGTGATGTCACGAGTTTCCTTTTGAAGTTTCAACTAATTTCTCCAAAACTTCCAAATTTTTGATTTTTGTTGCACTTTTTTTATACGAGGCACAAGGACTTTTTGTGAAGGATTACTAAAACTGGGCGTGTTGCAGTCACTATCCGATTCTCGGAGATATTCAATCATGGTACTTTTAGTTAAATCTGTTTTTTCCTGTTTCGTTTTTTTTTTTCTACTACACCTTATTTATGGCGATAGTTGTTCCTTATATAGGGTGTTTTTAGAGGTGTAGGACTTTGAATTGAAATAAAATGTTGAGAAATTCATTCATTCATTCAAACATTTCGTACACATTCATTCATATAAAAATTCTGTTGAAAATAAAAAAATATGTTTATTCGTTTCATAGTAGCTTATATATTTTTTAAAGATCTATTTTGCAATGCTCTAGATATATGTTACTCATCGTATTTTTTTGCAATGAGCTAAAGATGTCCAAAATCGGTTAAGATTTGACAAAATGACAGCACTTTGTCAACATATACATGGGAGTCAGTGTTTTCTGATAAAAAAAAAAAAACATTAAAACTGCCGCCATTTTGCCAATTCTCAACCGATATTGATGGTTTTGGATTCAATGAAAAGGTATTTTTACGTGCAATGAATTTTTGTGAAAAAAATATGTCATTCATGCATCATTATATCATTTAAATTTATAGAAACACAAATTTTTTTTATGAAATTAAAGAAAAATTAAGGAATTTGCTTCGCTACACGCTTCATTTTGTATTTTGTCGTATTTATTTTATTACAGCATTATTCTACGTGAAATTTTACTCAAAAGAAGTGGAATTTGTTTTTCATTGCCAACAAGGCAAATAGCTGTAAAAATTCAATGAACGTCGGCTCAACAAAAAACGGACCCTTCAACTTTAAAATTGAATTAAAAAAAATTGTGACGACATTGAGAGGCCAGACCAAGTGCGATGGACTCACAACATGTCCCTCTTTAAGAATTTCTATAAAGTTTGGTTGTGCTTTTTTTTTTTTGTCGATTTCGTCACACTGTGTTATTGAATATTAATCCACAAATAAAAATTAAATTTCTTCTGTTTAAAAATGTTCGCTAAAACGCAATGATATCTGCTGTACGATAATGTTTTAGGTAAACGATCATGTTTTCAAAAATGCATCAACTAGTACTATCAACTTCCGCAGTTTTGAAGATGTTTGAATTTTTTGGTGTAAAGTTCAAGGAAAATTATCAAATTTATTTTATTAAGAAAAATTGTCAACTCTCATCGAGTTTTTTCCGAGACAAATTTAAATTTATAACCAGGATAAATTTTCTATACAAATGCCTATCGTGGCAATTCTAAGAGAAACAAGTTGGGCTTCTTCTAATATCTTTGTAGAAATATTTGCTTTTCATTCATTGTTTACATTTTACTCTTACATTCTAACTACACAGTATCTCATATAAATATCTACATATATGAAACGATAATTTCAAACCATTAAATTAAACATTTTAACTATTGTTCAATGAACTAAGAATCATCATTAAATGTTTCAATTTAAGCATGAAAACATGTCTGAGTGCAGTTGTAACGTTTTATTATACAATGCTATCTTACATATATTTTGCCAAAAACGTAGCTTAGAAAAATTATTTTGTGCTATTATTATTTCAAAAATAAATAGACTTTTACTTTGACTTCTCACGAAAATTAAAAAAAAATTTAAGCTAAATCTGTTGATAAGATAATATTTAAAAACTGTATTCATAAGTTTATTGTTCACAAAATTGCATTTCATTACCATTGCACTGCGATAATTTATCCAATTTATCTTATTTACAAAGATATGAATGTTTTTCTTCTGGAATTAAATCTATTATTGTTAAAAACTTTTATTTGCTGTCTTAGAATTGGCGCAAATCGTATAATTACATGCTTAATATAAAAAATTTGTAAGGCATATCAAAGTCAATCAATGCTGATCCAAATGACTGAATTTCTTACGCAGCTTCTCGCGTTTTTCTCGTTTAGCGTTACGCCAAGGTTTTGCGGAGGGTGCCTCTCCAGCCAACACTGTGCCGTCTTGAGCAACGCGTATATGTGGAAAATTACTACGTCCTTTGACATAAGCTTGCGTATTGTTGGGCTCAAAAAATTGCTTGTCGATATCCTTGGAGGATTTGTTTTTATTGATCTGTGCATATAAATTGAGTTAATTTTTAATCGAATAAATTTTTGTTAATTTGCTCTTTTAACCTACCCGCATTGCTCTTTGTTGTTGATCTGGCAGCGACTGCTCCGATATTTCTTTGCGTACTTTTGCAGGGAACACGTGAAAATCTTCTTGTGGCACAGTTGGTGGCGCTACAGCGAAAAGTAATTTGCCATTTACATAATCCTTGCAAACATAACGCGCTGAGCGTGACTGATCTGGTTGACCATTTGAAGTCATAAAGCCACGATTGTCTTTAAAGTAGTTTTACAAAAATGTTTATTATAGATTGTTTGAATTTTTTTAATACTCTAATTCTTACATCCATAGGCCAGCAGCAATTCTTCAGAATGTGGAGGACGATTTTGGTCTTCGCCCTCTATAGGTTTGGCTATAATAATGCCGTACTTCTCCTCGAGTATGTGGCGCGGTATGCGTTCGCAGAGCAGATTCACCGCAGGCACATGGTCACGCATCTGCGAAAAGTTAATGTAATTAGTTTAAGGCAAAAATTATAATTTCCTAAAAGTAAAATATTTTTACATTTGTATACCTGATCAATTGGCAGTATTCCATTGAGTATCATGTCAGCCTTGGTTAGCACAAAGCTTGGCATCACTAAACCGGGACAATCGCACAACATCAAATCATCGTCCAAGAAAAGTGTTTGAAAATGTTTGGTCTTGCCGGGCGTCGCTGAGACAGACACCTTTTTCTGTGTCATCAGAGCATTAATTGTGCTGCTTTTGCCTACGTTGGGATAACCAACTAAGCCAATTGTTGTTAGGTTTGGCGTATTTTTTGGCCCATCATAGATATGCTTGAAAAACTCAATCAGCTCCAAACGATTAAGCACTTTCGAGCTATTTTTTCCAGTATCTTTTGGTGCAATTTTCTGCTCAATCACAGATAATTTCTCTTCCAATTGATCCAGCGAGCTACAGATTTCATTTGCCGCTTCTTTAAGCTCTTTCAAGGATAATTGCTGCTCCTCTGTCAATTGTGACTTAGCATCATCATCATCGGTATCACTCTCTTCATTTTTCTTTTTTAGCTCCTCAATGACCAATGAGGCCGAAAAAAACGCTGTATATATGCCTTCTTTATCGAAATAAGCTGCCCAATGTTTACGCTGCTCCTCAGTTAACATATCGGATTTATTCACCAATATCATATTCAATTTTTCTGGATTCACCTCCTTCACATACTTTTCTAAGTCTTCACTACGGAATAGCAGTGGATTTCTTGCATCTACTATTTGTACTACAACATCGGAACGTTCAACAACACGCCAAAGCTGCCGCCAGAACTCGAGATTTTTTTCATATGGCGTCATTATGATCTCTTCATCTTCCTGCAGCAGCGCCAGATCACGACGCCAGTCTAAAAAACTCTCACTCTCAGCCCTTTGTAAATCCTCTGCTGACGTGTCTTTTGTCCATTTGGGTCGACGCGGTATTTTCAACAAATTCTTGTTGTCACTGTGCTTTTGTTCAATTTTCATTTGCTCCGATTTGGACAACAGCCCAACTCGTTGTTTAGGATTTATGAATGCTATATTCAGTTTTTCTGCCTGAAATTCGGTGCCCGCCAACTCGGCGGTGCGAAGAAATTCTTGAAATGATGATTCCTCGGTGACGGAGGACAGATTAAGTCGTCCCCAATCATAGCCATCCTGAATTTCTGTAGTATGCAACTGAAATGTTTTGTTTATTAATTTAAAGTTTCAGCCTTCACCATAATCGGACTTTACCATGGAATCATTATCCACTCGTTTTCTATTTGTGCGTCCAAAACGGTCCTTAATAAGTGTTCTGCCTAGATTACTACCGCCTTTATTTTTCTTGCTCATTGTTAACAGTGAATTTTATTAAATAAACGAATAAAATTGATTTTTTGTCAACACGTGCATTACGAAATTATTTTGACAGATATCAACAACATGCAAGAGTAAGGTGTTCAGTAGGCTTTTTAATTAAAAAATAGCAGGCCATTTAATCGATATTAACTTCAAAAACATTGTTGACATAAAAGGTCTCTTTCCATGTATAAGAACTAAAAACTGTTGAAAAATTATAGTTAAAAGCTGCACTGGTTCAAGCAGTGGACGACATTTGTTCGGCCGGAGATTGAGATTGCACGGAAATTGAAGGAAATTAAAAAGACCAACAGAAAGCGTTCGAATGTGTTAACCACAAAATCTTACTAAAAAAATTGCAATATATTGTATTCAACTGCAAAACTTTAGATTGTATGGAAAGCTACTTAGAAGATAGGTATTAGATTGTTTTTAATGGAAAAGTTCGTACTGGAGTTGAAAAAGAATTTTGTGGAGTTCCTTAAGGAAGTGTAATCCGAGTGACTCTTTTTCTAATTTTCACCAATGACATAAAAAAATATTACCATTAATGCCAAACTTTTTATGTTCGCGGATGACATTGCCCTGTTCTATCCATCCATGAGCAAAATTGCGATGCGAGCATATATAGACTAGAAAATCTCGATGCTACAGGAATTCTTCCATTTTAATAAAATATCAATAAACACGGCAACAACTAAATTGATCATCTTCTCAACGCGTCAACGTTAAAAATTGTTGAAACCTCCAATAAATCTTCGATAAAGTACTTTCAATTTTTTTTTTGTAACTGAGCACAAATTTGTTCAAAAATGTTTGTATCAAGTTGGTTCAAAATATATCAAAAACAAACAAAATGTCAAAAATGTTTGAAAATGTTTGTTTATATAAGGGAGGATTTTAAAAATTACTGAAACGTGCTATAAGCTTCTAATAAACAATTTTTAAATGATTTGCTCTCATTCATTTTGCCACAAATATTGTCAAAAATAATTCAAATAATTCAAAATATTTCAAACATTTGGAAAATATGTCAAAAAAAAATACAAAATATATAAAAAAATTAAAAAAAATAAGAACACGAAAATTTGTCAAAACATGTAATATATTTACAAAAAAATAAAAAAGATAGTAAAATTACAAGTTCTTCAGTGCAGAGGGTAGCTTCGAAAAACATTTCATGTTTACATATCAAAATGTTGACGAAACTGTGACAAATAAATAAAAAGGCATTGAGTTTATGAAATACACAAACCATTATTAACACTCTTCCCACTTCAAATCGAAAGTGTTACAATTTTAACTACAAAGCAGCTATAACAGTAGCTCATTTCTGTGAGCGATACAAGTAGATCGCAGTTACCGACTCATATTAAGGATTTGACGTCACTCTCATCAACACTGTTTCTGTAAGAATCTGAATATGTTCTATTAGTTCGTTTGTCCATTAACCATGGACAATTTCACATTGAAAGCAACAACAAAATCGTTTGCACTTCGATCAAACGGTCATCGTGTAACATCAGCCTATCCAAGATCAATCTTCGAAACAAAAATGTAAACATTAAAGCTAAAGCCGCGTTTCCATCCTATCACTTACGATCTCCCACAATCACATTTTTTGTTAGAAAGAAAAAGTATGTGACCCCCCACCATATGGGATTGACGAATGTTACTGTGAAACAGGCATTATGTTTTTGTAAATAAGGTTGTCTCGTGGCTGATCGTACTCTCTTCTCAGTACCCATAATTGTCAAAATCAATGAAAAGCAACAACAACAACTTCAACGGCTTTTCATGTTTTTAATTTTCGTTTTCAGATTTTGTATGAGCTGTCAACTTCGATTTAACATTTATAGGAACTCGCTCTCACCCATGCGACAACCTTATTTATTCAACCATGATACTAGGAGATAGAAAAAGTTCAGCTTTTTTAACTTTTGCTATAAAAGTGTATCATTTGTTTTAAATTTGACTAACATTTTTATAGTTGTTGTTTGTCAAGCTTTGACAATGAATGAAAAATAAAATTAAATAAATTTTTTCGAATATTAAAACCACGCACGAAGTTTTCAAACATTTTATATTCTGTGTTATTTATTTGTGTTATTTCTGCAATTTTGTGTGACAATTTTATAAAACTAAATTTCTATCTATATTGAAAAAATATTAAAAATTGATTTTATTTGCGAATTGTGTTTTTTTACACATTTAATTGATCACATTGATTCTACGGTGTTTGAAGCTCTGATTTATATATTTAATTTAAAATCTACGAGTCCACAACTTATTGTACTATGCATAATATTGCGTCACTACCAGCTCTTGTGCCTCCAGTACAACCCGTTTTACGGATGTGGCACATTTCTTCACAAGAAATGATAAAATAATTTTCAACGATCTGCGCATCTACGTCACGATAGACTTACGATATGAACTTACTATATGGCTCTGTCAAGTCTGTCAAGAATGTGAACAAATATGAAACAATGGCAAAAGATTCAAGAAACAAACTTGGTCTAGCGTGACGTCATGATCGTAAAAAATACTTTGTTCGTAGCTAGAAATGTCAAAATTAAAAGTAAACAACATAACGGAGCTGCGCAATGCGTAATCTATTTTTCTATCATTCTTGGGATAGGAGAAGATCATAGAAGATAGCATGAAAACGCGGCTTAATACTGAATTACAGCCAACATAAACATAGTTCGAAATAGCAAAAAACAGCTTTTTGTAATGAGCATGAACGCCTTATTATACTTTCAATTGAAAATAGCTTTTTGGTATTATATAAGAATGCAAACAAAAAATTCGAATCGCAATTCAAATAAACTTTTTGTAATAACCAGGAACGCCTTATTATACTTTCAATTGAAAATAGCTTTTTGGTATTATATAAGAATTCAAACAAAAAACTCGAACCGCAATTCAAATGAACTTGAAGAAAATCGCCGAAATATATTAATCGGCTCAGTTCTCCTAAAATTGTTTCCATTCTGTTTAGTTCTTGGGAAACACCCTTTGTATTATTCACTGTACTGCTTTGTTATTGTTTTTTCCCACTTGCACTTCTAGTAAAACACCAACAACTACTCAATAAACAAAGCAACGTGCTTTTGTTATGACAAATGCTTACGTCTTTAAAGTGAAAATATGCGTGAACTCATCAGCTGTTCCGGCTGTCAATCGAAATACGACGAAAACAGAAGTAATTTGTGCGCGTACTAGTACAGCGCGACAATTTTCATGAAAAATATTAGTTATTATAGAAAAATTGTACAAAAATGAATTCATTAAGCTTACGCGTATCCTCAGTGAAAACTGGTGAGAATGTTAAGAAGAATGCCGAGATGCGAGCGACACTGGTGACGCTGCCCAAGCACTATGAACTGTGTAAGTTTTTTTGTTGATTCTGGGATGGATGCGTGTCCAAAGTCGTCGTGGGATAGCTTTTATTTTGATCAAATAGCATTCATTGATTTTTGCTTTAATTATTTTTTATTTTTCGTCATTTTTAGCAGAGGAATCGTATTGCGTTGAATTGCGAAATGCCACAAATATTACTGAACAGGTGTCGGCAGTTAAAAATGTAAGTATAAACAAATTAATTAAATTTTGTGTTTAATTGAGCTTAATTTCAGATATTTCAGTGTCTGACTACTGAGCCAGAGGCACTGCAGTTCCTTGCCGATCTCTTCTTCTACACACCGCTTAAGCACCCATTGCGAAATCAAATACTGAAGTTCGTAAACTTTAACCTTTTATATTTGATACTCTAGTAACCATTATGAGCTATAGTGAATGTCCAAACCGCCATGATTATATTTAAACTGTATTTTTTGTTTTTGTTCAATGAGGCCCAAAGTGTTGAACCTACTCATAAATCGATTTCTTAATTTCTTTTGTTGGTGCGTGTTTTCAGGCTTCTTATCACAGCTGCGCGTTTAAATTCGGAAGATATGAATGAGTCACATATTATTACGGCACTCATAAGCACGATACAGCGTCTGGTTGAAGAAACAAAAGCAGTTACAGAGAGTTCACAGTGGAACATAACCATAACCTCTTTATCTGGATGTTTTGAAAACTTTGAATGCGGAGTGAAGGCGCTAGAGCAATGCTTACCGTTGGTCTTTCCATTTCTATGCCAATCGGTACAGAAATATTTAACGGAATTGGGGTGAGCGAATCATGAAAAAAAGAATCAATTGACCATTATTTTACATAATATTATTTTACGTACGATTCTACAGTGATTAGGTTTTCCCCTTTATGTATGGGATCAATTCAAAAATTATGAAAGACCAATATTAAGTTTTTAGATTTTCTATGCAAAATACCCAATAAATTCGTATATTTATTTTCGCACACACAGCGTTTTGAGTTCACCATCTGTACGCAATGAGTACTACCTGAATGTTCATAATTCCATACGCTTCATCCTAGCATGCGTGCAAGAATATGCACATCATATGAAACAACAACATAGCGAGCAATTGAAGCAGTTGAATAATGTATGCAAGGAGCTCATACACGACGATGAAATACCTATGGATCCACGCACCAATGCGGGCATACTTATGGCTTACATTGCAAAGATCTTTGACAACTATGAGCATTTCATACAGGAAGTGAAGGTAATAAAGCATCAACATGAAATCGCTTTATGCCTCGGCGTTATCAACACTTTCGATTATGACGACTTTGTGCGACTTTCGACGGACATACGTGATGTGTGTAGCAAAATTGATGAAGTGGCCAATACACATGCCACGGTACCAAATGTTTTGCTATCAGCAGCACGATCGCTCTATCAGCTATCCAGAATACTACTACAAATCGATATTCTGTCAGCGCCGCATACACTGGATGATGCCAAGTTGATTTTGCGCAAGTTACTGATTTTTGCCTTTTGCTATTTGGAACATCACATGGATAGCGTGCGTCACATATGTAAAGATCTACTGCGTAATATTGTCGCATTGGCCAAGAAGATTTCATTTGACTTTCTGCTGCAGAAAATTTTCGATGCTTGCAATTCGGAACGTTTGTCGTTGTCCATGAAATGTGTTGTGCTGCTACAAGCAGCTGGAGTCTTGGGAGCACAAGAGATTCTAAGCAATTGTAAGGAAATTTTCAGCGGCTTATTTGAACAAAATTTGGGACGAGATTTTATTGTCAACAATCTGTTCGAAGGCAAGTATTAGAGTGAATTGACTGTCTTTAAAAAGCGGATAAATGGCAGCTATTCATTTACAAACAATTTTATGAAGTTGTTAGCAAGCCACTTTTTTTCTTGATTTTTTAGGTTTGATGTCAGCCAGCCACAAGGAGCTTCCCTACGAGGAGTGGCAATCACTTTGGATTGGCTATATAATCCTTATTGCCGCCGCCAATGACTCACGTTTGCCTGATATCGAAATCCTTATTGTTAAAGCTGTAAAATGTGAACCCCGTGTAGTTCAATACATAATTGAAGATGCTTCTAAGACCATACCACTTAGCACCAAGCTATCAGCGCTCTGGGCTGTGCGCAAATGTGGCATAAAGTTCAACAACTTTGCCGAAATCATGCAAAACTTCTCGCAAAATCTGCAACTAGCCATACTCTCCAATTGCGATGAGACGCGTATCATGGCCCTGCGTTTATTAGTAGAGACGCACAAAACCACCGAGCTGCTGACAAAACTGGAGTGTGAGCATTTGCTCACCTATTTGGAGTATAACTCGAATTGCCAGAGTCCTGCCACGCGCCAAAAATCCTTGGGTCTGTTAAGCAAAGCCTTGATACGTTGTGAAATAAATTTAATGCGCACGCTTAAGGAGCACAAAACGCTACATCTCGATAAAGCAGTTGCGGAGCCACCGCTACATTTTAAGTTCCTGAAAGAGTTCCTGCGCATATTGGTGGGAAATCTTTTTCGAGGCGCTAATTTTAGTCGACGCTCAGTTTCACTGCAGCTTTTAGAGCAAGCCTTGCGTGTTGCTATTAATTGCGAGCTGGATTTGTTGGATTTGCTGCCTGTGCAAACAGTCTCAGTATTGCTGGACACTTTGGCTGATTCCTATGAGGCCAACAAAGAGTTGGCTGTCAGTATTTTGAAATTAATTGAGCAGAAAGGTGCCTGCTGTCCACGTGAAAGCGAAAAATCATGCTTGGCCCTAGCCGAAATTCAAACGCTACTAGTGAGCGTGCGTCCTTTGGACTCGGTAACTGCTGCCTATCGTTTGGAGTTCTATTGCAATGCCGTACCAGCTACCGCTTTTGGCATCTTCGAAGAAACTAGCTACAGTCCCGTTCATTTCTCCGCTCTGCGTTGGCTGCTGCAGCTACTGGAACAGGGCTTGGCCACTGCCAGAGAAAGCATTATGTTGGCAGCCAAAATTAACCCACTCTATGGACTCTTATTTGCCGTTAAACATTTACTGAAGCGTCTAGATTTTCAAATACTCGCTCAGGATTTAGCCTGGCGCGCACTTATAGCTGATCTGATCATTCTATGCAAAGAGTTGACCAACATTGTAGCCCCCGTGGTAAATAGTGACTCCCCGGAGGGCCACTTACCGAATGATTTTAGTGCTCTACCCGCTGAATTAACCGGTGACAGCGCCGACAGTGCCTCAGCAAGTGACGAAAGCGAGCACTGTAAAATACTCTCTCACAAGGTGACAAAAATTGATTTAAACACTCTTAAAACAACGCCGCAAATGGTACTGCTTTGTGCTTGGCGCACTGTCAAAGAAGTCTCGCTTATACTGGGTGAGGTTGTGCTCCATGCACCCATACAGCTGAACAAGAACAGTGAAAATTTTCTGCTAACCAAAGAACAGATATTGGAGATGGGTGAACATTTCAAGCAGCTACTTGCAGAGACCAAGCATCGTGGTGCCTTCGAGCAAGCTTATGTGGGCTTTTCCAAGTTATGCACACGCTTGTGGCGTGTTGAAACACTCGATCTCAATTGCCTGCCTATGCAGTGGTTACGCGAGCTCATTACAATCATAACGCGGGATGAGCAAATCAATGATAAAATTTGCGCAACACGACGAAGTGCTGGCGTACCCTTTATGGTGCAAGCTTTGATTACGTCAGAGCTGCAAGTAGGCACAACCAAGTCTCTGAACTATTGTATGCTGCAGCTTTTTCAATTGTGCGGCAATGCAAATCGTACCGAGCGCAGCGCTGAGTCACGCACGCATGCTCTAAATATATTGCGTGCTCTATTTCGCTGCACAGATCTGAGTGATGCGGTTTCGGAGTTTGTTAGCGAAGGTGTTGTCTGCGCCATACGCAGTTATGAGGCCGACACTTGGTCGGAAAAAAATTCTGCAACATTACTCTTTGCTGCGCTTATCACGCGTATCTTTGGCGTACAGCGTACACGTGATTCGGACAATTTAAATATTCGCAATCGCATGACGGGACGCATCTTCTTCTTGCGTTATCCCAAGCTATATGATTTCTTTTTAGATGAGCTAAAACGTGCTAGTTCCTTGATAACTAAACGTGAAAAGGCGCACAAATTGCATCCGCTGCTGTTAATGCTGAGTCGTTTGTATCCGTCTGCACTCGAGGGAACCGAATCAAATTTGAAGGTTTGTTTAAAAATGCTTTTTGACATGGACCGATTTTAATTGTAATTTCAAAATGTTTTAGCTCTCGGAATTTATACCGTTTATTTCTAATTGTTCGGCCTGCCCGGAGATGCAAACACGCTATTTGGCAGCCAAAGCTATTGTGGCCTTAATTGCAAGAGATGCTGTGCAGATAGCAATTTTGCGCAAATGTGCTGACATTTTAGTAAGTTGCAAAAAGTTTTTCAAATATTTTATCTTTGGACAGTAAAATTTTTACGGAAAAATTTTCGACATTTCTTAATTTTGTAAAAAGATCCTTAGAAACAATTTAGTTTATTTTACTTTTAAGAATTTATTCCACATCTCAAGTTGGTTAACATTTATATAATGATCTTTGATCTATACTTAAAGGTCTGTTTCTTAAAAATTTTATTAAGACTCGCAATTTATCTTTTTTTTTATGCAGCATTCCGCCGATGAGCCACAGCTGCTGAATTTAAACCTCCTGCATGGACATCTTTTGCAGGTATTTAAACAAGAAATTTTTTTAATTATTTTATTAAACAATTAGTATTTTTCTACTTTATAAATCTTAAAACAGATCCTGCTACTTATCAAAGCACACAAGACGCAAGATGCTGAATTGATTGGCGACATCAGCTGCACCTTGGTTACCTTTCACCAAAAGACTGGCATTAAAAACGCCGTTATACTCAAAGTTATGCTAGACATATTTGTGGAGATTCTGAACTGGTATTTTTTTTTTAATATTTTAATAAATACATTCATATTCATATTTGTTTATTTTCAAAAGCATTAAAAGCTTCGCCTTGCCTCAGGAAACTATACAGAACCTGCTCTATTTCTCCACTCAAAAGCAGCTTTATGCTGCTGAGCTAAGCTATTACTATCCCGTTTTTCGCAAATCCTTTTTTCTCTACAATTTACACATGCTACGCTTGACCTTGCCGTTTGGTGCTCTTGTTGATTACCTACTAACACCGCCTGTTACGCATCATAGTATTTATCTGGAGCAAGCTGAGACCTGCTTAAATATTGTTCTGCTGTTACTGCTGCGCCTTCGTTCAAATAATGATGAGTTTGCTGAATTTGAACTGACTCCCGGTGAACTCGATTTCATGCGCTCCTTGAGTGAAACAACATTGGCAGAACTAAGCTCTGAATTGCGCCAAAGTAAAGCTTTGCAGTCTACACTTAAGCAAGTTGTGCAGCAGCCCATTTTTTATCCGGAATGCGCAATGAAAGCTTATGCTATTCTTTCACTTTTGGATAACTTCGATTTTACACTAAGTGGTCTAATTAAGGAATCAAAGAAGCATCCCGGTGATGTTAAAAGTCCCTTGACGATGTGCGTAGAACGATTGGTGCTGCGAAATGGTGTGGAATTTAAAATATCACAACTGTGCTTGGAGTATCTTACGGAGATAGCGCAACCCTGGCAACCTGATTGTTTACGGTAATTTTCTCATGTTTTTCAGCTTTTTTTATATTTTATTATAATGTGTTCACAGCTTAAAGGCCTCAAAAATAATGTCACACATAGCTGTGCACTACCGCAAAGCCTTGGAGAAAAAGAATGTAGCATTTGTCAAAGCATTTATCAGCCTCATGTTAGCTTTACTCATGGATGATGATTATGATATACGAGACAATGCAGCGAAAACAGTCTTAAGTATATTACCCGAATATATAGGCTTAGGTATAATTTAAAATTTAATAGTTTTAAAAGGTTTGAGTTTAATTGGTTTTAATTGACCTTAGAAAATGCCGTTTCCACTATGGCGCAGCGCCTATTTCTTCAATTAACCGCTGATATTCTGGTGGCTACTAAAGCTGATGACAACTATGTGCTGGATATTTTTAAAATTATAACCGAGACCCAAGCTTTGGCAAGCATACTGGACGAAGGAGCTGCCACCAACAATGCCGGTACCGGCAGTCAGAACAGCAGCTCCACAGCGTCGACATCAACGATGGACTTGGAAATATTTGATAAGAATGAAACAAATGTTTTTGCAGAGCCTTTAAAAGCTATTGCAGATAGTATTGTGATATTTAAGAATACTTTTAATAAGCGTACAAAGATCATGAAAGTTGTTAATAATTATACCGTCTGTTAAATTCTCTCATAGAGATAGAGAGTGAGTGAGAGAGAGAGAGAGAGTCAAGTTTGACAGTTACTTAACTTAAGCTTCAGCTTTAATTGTTTAAACATAAGCAAGATTTTAATTAGCACTCTAAGATTTGATGATTTTATTGTAAAAAGCATTTTAAAGCAATAATTGTTGTGGTGGCAAATTTGCACATTTGCTTGAAATATTTTTGCTCTGCCAAACTCAAAAACGTGTAGTTTAGTTGATATTTCTTTTAATCACCATTTTTGAAACTAAATTATTCCTTATTTTTATTTTAACTTTTTGTGTTCAACAATATATCAATACAGTTACCGTCCGTTAAATAACGATCTATAATTAATAAAATATTAACTTTGATTTTTAATAAACAAACTATTATTTGGATAAGGACAAAAGCATTTAGCATTTTTAGAAATTGCAAATGTCATATTAGATTCAATTTTAATCAATGGCAATATATTAGTTTTCCAAACTGACATTTTGAGGTTATATATGTCGAACAGGTTAAAATGTAATTTTAACTGCGTTATCACTTTTACTTTTTAATCTTAATTTAGATGTTTTCATAATTTTTTCAGTTCCTATGTTCAATTTTTTAACTCATTACGCTTAATAAAAATAACAAACTTAAATGAGGAGTTTATAAAAAATCGATTTTTTTTCTCCCACGATGAACTTAATTAGCAGTGAATTGTAATTTTAGTCTGCAATTTAGTCACTTTGTGACTATATGGAATTGGAACTGGCATAATTGGAATTTCCAGAATGCAGTTTAGTCATTTTGTTAGAGTATGAAACTGACAAGACCAAATATGTTTCTAACGGGAGACAAAGATTTTTGTAACCAATACTTATAAGTAACATAATTTAGAAATGAGAAATCTGATTTTAGTATAAAAAATATTGATAAAACTAATAGTTTCATGAGTTGGAGAAAAGAGATTTTTGTACGCTGAAGTGTCCTCTATTCGGTATGTGAGAGTCGAAAAAGAAAAAAGATATTAGAATTATGTAGTCTCATATTTTGAAAACTTTCTGTAAGGACATTTTTATTCACTTCGAATAAAGTTTACAATTTCGTACTAGCTCCATTCTTCCTACGTATTTTCCTTCCTGACCCTATCAACCGACTCTCAAAAAAGATACAGTAGTTTCGACTATGTCGTAACACAAGACGTAGAATTATTCAATTCGCTTTTGATGACATCTTTTTTTAAAATATTTATTCCATACACCTGAGGATATGACCTTTAAGAGAGTGCCGGAGAGGGTTAATATGTATCACCAACCCCCATTACTTTTGCAAAAGGAACATTTTTGCCTTTGACACCTATTCCCTCCGACCACTCCTTAGGGGCGCTCCCATACAAATTTTATGCTTTTGTCGATAAAACCGGAAACTGTCCATAAATAGGTAGAAAACTTAAACAAGCAAACAAAATTTGTTCAATTCTATCAAGTTCAACAACCCATGTGTCAAAATTTCACTGTCGATAATATGCCCGGATATTTAATTGGCTGCGTTTGACATTTCAATAATAGATTCTGTTAAAAAAGCATGCCCCTCAAAATTACTCAGTATTACTGGGCTACGCGAGTCTGTTAAAAACAACATGCCCCCAAAAGTATGCTTTTTTTAATTATAAGATTTATGTCTTCACGCTAGATGGCGCTGTCTTCGCCGTCGAAAAAACCGGAAGCCGTCGATAATAGGTAGCAAGTTTAAGCAAACAAAAACATCAAATGTTGGCTTTATATTTCATGTAATTGTGTAAAATTGATATAAGTTAGACAGTTCTAACATGAATTTTTGTCGCATTGAGGATCAAGCAGACCAACAAGTGCTAAGATCAACATTGTACGATTAGTACTTTAGGCCCACCAAAGGCTCAAAAAGTAAGGTAAATACCGACACCTGATCACTATCAACCACCCTACTTACCTCCGAGAACGACGTATTCTACGTCAAAAAGTAGAACAAAGTCGTTGGGCGTTTATCACTTTTATTGTGTCTTTGTTTATAATCTCTAAGTGATCATAGAATTGAGTTCTGCTGTTACTATTTAATGCTTCTTTAAAACGACATGAATTCCTGAAAATACCCAGGTCACAAACACATTTCTTATTCAGTTAGTGTTTGTGTTTGTAAACAACTTATTACACTTTTTCTTTTTTTCTTTTCTCCACCATTCTAAATATCTTTAAGCCAAAAAAAACATTCGCCCAGCCCTACTATAATTATATTTACACATATATAACCCGAAAAATTATTTTCCTTTCAAGCATTTTAATATTAATCTTCAATAAGCTCATCAACTGAATTTTGAACGGGAAACTATTTTGAGCTAACCTTGTAATAATTAATTGTTAATTTATTTTGAAAATATTTCCTTTATTTTAATTCGAATAAAATCAATTAAGAAAACTAGTTTTTTTTTCTTGGAGTTGCATGACATACATAGTAAATGTAGGGTTTTTAAAAAACATTTCCATTGTTTGTTTAAATCTTTAAAATACTTGAAATTTTATTTAAATAAAACATAAACATTTTGTACAAAAACAATTTTTCAAAGTTTTTTTTTTCATTGCTGCAAATAAGGAAATTTTTTTAAGGAAATCAAATTCTAAGTGAATAGAATATTAATATTTCTGCTTTTATAGTATCACAATTTATTTTAAACAAGTCAAACCAATGGTTTGATTTAACAATTCTTTATATATATATATATATTAAGAATTTTACGCGCTTAACTAACTCTATGAGGTGGCATTTTGTTATATTGTTTATTGATATGAAGCCATAAATTTTGGGGAAGGTTTATATTAAATTCTTATTGCAGAGAAAAGAAATAAACTTTTGTTAAAAATAATTAAAAACTTTAAGCCATAGAAATGCAGGCAGAATCTAAATTTAAATTTCAGCTTTGGCCTCTTGCTTCAGTTCGGGGCAGGCACATGCATCACAAACACGCACATCTGTCTGCCAACCACGTTCGGGCACTGGACGCCGCGATTTTGAACATTCTGCGCAAACAGACTGCCCACAACTGCGACAGTGATGGCGTTTACAGTCACCTGTGATGTTGGCAGTAGCTGCACTGCTATTCGTATTGGTATTGTTGCAGTTCGCAGTAGTAGCATTCCGTTCAACTTTCAGTAGTCCTTTAACTTTGGCCATTTGCAGCTCCTCAGCGGTGCCAAAAATTATTTTACATATAGAACAATTTGGGGAGTCGGCATCAGATACCCAGTAGGAGGGGCGTGCAGAGTCTTTTATAATTTCTATGGCGTAAAAAAGCATGGAGTAAGTTAAAAGTTAAAATTGTTAAGCGATTTAAGTGTGGGGGATAAAATACCCTTTGGATATTCCACGGCCACCGTGGCAACGCTGCTGATAGCATTGTATATGGTTTCACCATATTTGCGCACTAGTATATCCCCTTCGTCACCAGTAGGAGGCCCTGCATTATTATTGTTATGAGTAGGTGGCATAAATTGTTCGGTTGCATTTTCTATACGAACACAATGAAAATAAATTTAATATTAAGACAATTAATAATGAATGTAATGCATCGAATGGAGTGCTTGGGAGTGTTTTTTAATTTTTATTTTTATTCTGGTGTTGTATGAAAATGCAATTAACAACTTTAATAATGCAGCAAACTTACCAGGCGTTGAATCTTGATTTCTGAGCAAATCTTGGCGACAATCATTGCAGATGCGCACTGGTTGCGTCCAACCACGAGCAGGTACTGGCATTGTGTGTTGACTGCAGGCATGGCAAAAACCTTCGCCACAGCCGCGACAGTGATGCTTAGGCAGGCCAGTCTTTTCAAAGTTTTTCTTACAGGCGTGACAGTTCTGTAGCAAGAAAGTGTGAATTATCAAAATACAGAATTATTTAAAAATTTTTGAAATTTATTCATTGGAAAAGTGTCTATACAAGGTAACTTTGGGGGTGCTTAATTTGAATGTGATTTATTTTTCTATCACTTATAGTTTTTTAAGTTTGATAGGTAAATTTTTTATATTATTTTTCCGCTAAAAAGTACTGCGAAATCAATAAGAAACCATAAGTCAATTTCAGACAACTTTACTCATGAATACCAGTATTATTAGAACTTAAATTCTATTCCACTTACTGTAATTTCGTGATTTGGTTTCCAATAGCTAGGCGCTACCTTATCTGCTAACCAACCAGATAAGGCACGCGTTGGCTGCGAGCCAAGATTAGACAGAGCATCACTTATATAGGTTACGCCATCAAGTACCATTTGGGCAGAGTGCAATGGACCTTTGGCTGTTATGTTGCCACCCTTCCAAACATGCACTATTTCCGAACTTTAAATTGGAAAATTACTTCAAAATAAAAAATAATGCATCAACATTAGCAACAACTAACCGCACGGCAGCCATCTCTGGAGACTTGTTGCCATACCAATACTGGCGTGCACGATAAATTTCTCCACAGTGCGGACACTCAATGACAGGACCTTTCCATGCATATTTTGCCAGACCATACCAGGTACTTTCATTTTGTGACTGTGTGGAAATTGTAACTACAACCTGTAAAAGCCAGGAACAAAACAGAAAAGTGTTTATTTTTGAATTGTGAATGGACATGGCTGCAGTGTCATACCTCTTTACCATTGTTGTAGCAAGTTTTGCACAAATACACTTTGTTCTCGAATTGATGCTGATACTTGCAAGGTTGCGTATTCATGTGATTCTCGCCGTCTATGACGTGTCCCATGGAACGTTGACAGCGACGACTGCAAGATTCGCAGTGCACGGTGCATGTAAAGTATTGCTCCGGAAATGGATTTATGGTTTTTTCTATTATTTCACCGGAGAACTTGAGGTTAAGAGCTTTCATCGCCTTGAATACAACACCTGGTTGGCGAGGTGAACGAACTGCTGTATTTTCAATTTCCGAGCGTATAGCTGTAATGATCTTGCTAAAGTCTGTTGGACGATTTTTGTCGGTCTTAATGCCTACGTAACGCAGCGAACTGAAGGCATTCGTATTGATATTAAGCCGTGAGAAACTTTCGCGCAGCTTATCTTCGGCGCTCTCCTCAACGGCTAAAATAAACAGTTTAAGAAAAAATGTATATAGTAAAAATTTAGCTCGCTTTAACGCCAGATCAACCACTAACAGTTCTCCAGCGGATTTGTGTGACGCGTTTCATGAAAAACTAAAACAGCTGGGCCTAAAGTTTTGGCAGTGCCCGGTATGGCCAATGATCGTAAGGCTTGTGCAAAATGTGAACAGAATGCTGTGGAAGCAGTGCCAAGAAAGTCGTACATATCGCTGTGCAGACGCTCGGAGCGGGTGAGATATATCACAATGTCAGAAATGGCCAATATCTAATGAAGAACCAAAATTCCATTAAATAAAGTGAAATACAAATAAATTATTTTCAGCTTGTGAGAACCTTTAATAACATGCGCATGCGACGATTGCTCTTAGCAGTAGTGCCCAGCAGACCTTCCGTATCGAGACACAGCACGCCCAACTCATGCTGCATGGCCGCATAGACACCAATTGTGCAAGAGTTTTGTTCCGGTGACGTTTGAAAAATTTCTGCGCCATGGAAGAATGTGTGATTCATGGTGTGCGATTTGCCATCGCCAGTGTTGCCAAAAATGGAGACAACCTTGATTTTGTCATTTTCAGAACAGCCAAGTTTCTTGCAAAACAGTTCAGGTGTTACAATGTGTAGGTTTTCATTGGCGTCCATAAGCAAAAAAGATCGCCCCGGCGAGTGTTCATGTATTTCATATTGTTCGCTGGTGAGATTGGGAATGAATGGTATCGATTTAAAATCGGCTTCGCTAACAACATCCGGCTTCATAGCTTCGGCCTAGTGAAGAAGAGACAAAGTTATTTTTTAATCAAGTGTAAAGATATAAGGGAAAAATTTATAAAAGAATTCCTTATTTATCACATTTATCCATATAGCATAAAATCAAATTAAGCATTTATTTTAAGAAATACTTTTAAAACCATAATTTTTCAAGTTCCTTTAATAACGTGAAAACTCTTTGTTTACATTTTATTAACTTAGTTGTTATCGGAATACTTATTGGTTTTGTTTTTTTATTAATTATAATTTAAAAACCAAACAAATTTTTCCATTGATTAGAAGCCAAGAATTAGCTTAAAGCGCTTCTATAACCTACCTCGGTGATAGATCTCAGAAAAGCCATCGCGTTGTTGTGCTTTCACTGTTATTATAGATTCAAACATTCGCAAATATTTTACGGGAGGCAGCTTTAGAGGTGTGACAAAATGTTCCTTAGCTTATCATCGAAGTCAAAACTATTACGTTTTATTCGTTTAAAAACGTGATTAATATATGTTAGTTTGTATTTCACCGCTTAGTCGGAAGCGTCCTAGACTGTCTGCTTTTTTGTTTTTCAAGCTTTCAATTGATTTAAGAAATTCAACCTGAGCTTCGCTTTATAACTTGTATAATGTGGGCTTTAAATGTTGTAATGCAAGTGATTGCGGGATGTTTTTGACTGGAAATATCGTACCTACTCGAAAAAAATGATTCTCATGGAGGTTTACCATATCAGAGGTTATGGCTGCAATTTTTTTTTAAAGATATAATGGAAAATGTTTTCTCTTCGAAATTAACTATTACCCTGTTTATCAGTTGTTTAAAGAAAATTTTATCTAAATCGTTTTGACCCAGAACGTTTTTGTGTGGTTATAGGAAAGGCCTGTAAATATATTTCGCTTTATTTATTTGGCTTTTTAAAATGTTTGAGTCAGTTGTCAGGTCAAACTGAGTATTTATTACCTCATAAATTAAAAATTGTTTATTTAATTCTGTTCAAAAATTATTTTAAAATAATGTGTAGAAATATTACTTCGTGTTATTAAATTGCGACAATATATCTTATACTATAACTGCCAACTTTACTGATACACCTTTCGATGCAATCAATCCCCGACATTTTCCTTCGGATTAGGATTTGGTGAGTAAGCTGACTACTACAGTAAATTGACATTTTGTTTTCTCACCAAACTGTCAACTACTTATGCTGCAAGTGCTTTATCATAACTCAAGCTTCCCTTAGCCACTCTAAATAAGATAAGATATCAGGTTCCACCGATATCCGAAGTTTTCTCTATGATATATTGATAAAATCGAATTATTTACAATCTTCATCCTATTTATAAAGGTTTTATTTTTTCAAAGTTTACAAAACGAGTTGGCCATTTCAGCCTTTGAAAGGACTTTTATATGAAAAGCCAGTTTCTATATTATATCGAATACTTGTCAGCACTAGTGTTGACTTAAGAACATGACGATTCATGGTCAAATACACTCATACAGTTCAATATTTCCAGTTACTTTTTCCACAACCTTCCAAACACAAGTGTTTTATAGTAAAAAAGAATAAAAGATAGTAAAGAAGCAATAATATGATTTCTTTTTTTTTTGTGTTTTATTGTTGACAATGTGGTTCCGGAATGGAAATGAGTGCCGCTTGTTTTTATACAAATGGTGTACAATTTTTCACACACTTTTTATGTGGTTTGAACATCTACGTAGATAAAATTTTAATAAAAATATACTTTTTTTAATATAGAGTTAAAGCGTTTATAGCGCAACTCGCTATATGTCTTGATGTTAAACGCAACAGACAGACAGTTATTTCAGATTCAATCAAATATTTTAACACAAATATTTAAATATCAATTAAAAGACAATTGACGCATTTTTCCGACAGCTAACGTAAAACTTGAGGTGAATAATCACTAATAAATATTCACCATAGGTGAACACAAAACAAAAGAATAGCATTAGAACTAGAATCAAATATTCTTAATTGATAAAAATGTTTATCATTTCACACAGGAAAAGAGAGTTCAAGAAAATGCAAGCTATTTTTTAGCAGAAATTCACGAAAATTTGCTACGTTTGCCACGCGTTTCAGACACAAAACTGTGATAAAGAGTTGAATGTTTCACTTAAAATGACGCAGATTTTTAATTCAATTTCATTGTCGATATTTACTTTTTTCATTTCTAGTTGTTTTTTTAATTTTATTTTAATACGCCTTCAATGAGTTTTTTATAGAAATAATAATAATTATAATTTTTATTATTGCCTTGCCGCAGGTTATCATGGATTCTTAGCCGCTCTTTATTAATGCATTTTTTTATCAAGGCTCTTAACTACTTTACATGCAGTGATTGCAATTTTTACACTATCTTTAGATAAGTTAAGTAAATGTAGCGGAAAAAATATGGAAGATAGCAGAAGCAACGGAATTATTAATGTAAATTTTTTGCGTCTGTTTTGTTCACAGTCTCCTTTTTCGTCTGTTTTGTTATTTCAATAATATTTCATGCTAAGCGGCACGATCCGAAAGAAGTCAACGATCACAGAACAGAGAAAAAGTAAAAATACTATACAATGCAACAAGAAAAAAAACATTTCTTAATTCTTAATTTAAATTTTAGAATGCACTTTGGGCGCCATGACGTATGAGTTATTCTAATGTTTGTTAAAAGTCACTAATATGTCGGTAAAAATTCATTTCCAGTGACATGTTTAAAATTTAAAAAAAAAAAATACTAAAAAAAAGCTATAAAAAATTATAGTACTGCGTCATTAATTTAACAAATTTCAGATTATTTAACTTTCAATAAATATGCTACGCTACAGTTGAAAAGTGACTCTAATAAAATTGAAAACTTACTTGGATAATAAAATGGAAAAATTTTCCTGATCTAGAGTTTTCCTTCCAGATCACAAGGAATGAAAATGAAAATTATAACAGAATTTTTTTTTCGAAACTGAACGATTTGAACTTAATAAGGAAATTTACATAAATTTACGTGCAGAGGAGAAAATTCGATATCATCACATATTTGAATTTCCAATGAAACACATTGGATTTAAAACTACATTGACTGTAGGTCTGTTTCCTTACTCACTTTAAGTAAAGTGAGAGTAATGTTTGAGTAAAAGAGAGTAATTTGATTATCTGTCAAAATGAGAAACTTTTTCAAAAAGTACGGAAAAGATTTCAAGTAAGTTCCAAGCACAACAGCTGTTTTTGACAATTGAAATTAAATGAAAATTGAATTTGCTAATTGGCTCATTTAAAAAGAGGGAATATTCAAAGAAGATGCAAGAGAATTATTCTTCAGGAAGAGCTAGAAGCATCTGATAGAAGTATATTTCAAAGATTTCAAATTTGAGAGAGATTTCCATTTGAGTTCATTTTACCTGCTCTCACTTTATTTTTATTAATTTGCTAACCATGGTATAATAATACAAGGTAGCATTGACAGTTGCTTGGGAAATCATCTACTGTCAAAAAATATACTCAAAAAGAGAGCGCTCACAATCCGCCATTGAAAACACAAGCAATGTTGAAAACGTTGAAGTGAAAAAAAACAACAACCACAGCAACTGCTGATGTATTTCCACAAAAAGCTGTTTTTGACAGTTTATGTTTTCCTGTTGAAGAGAAAATAAGCAGTTGTCAATGCTACCATGTATTATTATACCATGTTTGCTAACCAAATGCACACAATTATTTTCACAATACAACACAACAAGTTAATTTTGTCACTTTGACAGTCTGCTGTATGAAGCTCGAGACTCGTGCTCGAAGTAGTTTTTAAAATAAAGTTTGAGTAATTGAGAGTGATATTTTGCTTGTTCTTTTTTTTTCTCTCGTGCTGGAAAAATGTGCAAAGAATGCTTTCGAGTAACTTCTTGTGAGTACGAAAACAGACCTTGTATTTGAAAGAGATTCACTTTCAAATCAAACGTCAAGCATGGAATAATAAATTTAATTTACACATTAGGGCCGTTTTCTCAATATCCGGTTAGTCTAGCTTTTAACCAGGAGATAACTAACCATACGATAGCTGAAAAAACAATTTCGGTTTCACCAAGTGCTGATTAAGCAACCTTCGTTTAAATCATTAATTGTGAATTTTTCAATTGTGAATACGCTAAAACTGCATATCATCGGTCTTGTGTTTACTTTTTTTTTGTGATTTTGTACCGCGAAATGGAATAAAAGTGAAAAAAACGCAACAAATTGCCAAATTAAATAAAATAAATATAAAATTGTTTAATCTACTCAGCTGTTCTTCTGATTAGCAGCTAACCGGAACCACAACTTGCCGTTAACTTAATCAGCACTTAACCGACAGATAAGAATTAACCGAACATTGAGAAAAAGATTTTTCCTAACCGCTGGTTAAAGTTCTGGTTAGTGCTTAACCGGACATTGAGAAAACGGCCCTAAAAAGCTAAAAATGACAAATCGAATATGAGACAGATATCCATCCCATGTATAGTATATTTTGGTTCATCTTAAAGTAAAACATATTTCGAAGTAATATATGTATAAAGCAGCGACAAATAATTTTTAGACAAGATAAAACAGCATGCTCACTTGGCTCTACATGGGTTAACTAGCTTAATGTCCTACCTCTTCAGTGGCTTCAGGCTGCATATTTAATATTATTGAAATATTTTCATAACCAAAAACATTATTTAAAATTTGTACAGCCAATTTCTTGTTAAAGGTTGGGTCAGAGAATAACGTATATAACTATGAATCTAAAGGTTATGAAATCGGAAATCGTGCTGAGTTACATAACCTCACGTAGGGACATTAAAAATTGTTGGTTTCTTGTTGCGAACTATAAGACTTTTTAGGTTGGATAAATGATTGCTGTAATAATGTAGTAATGCTTGACTCCAATGAAACGCAAAGTTAAAGAGAATTTAAAAAAAAAATAGCATGGAGAATTACTGGGTATTACGTGCATCGCAACGGAGGGCTCTAAGAACAGTTTTTCTATAATATTTTACTTTAATTTTAACTAACTAGCTAGATTTCTGAAATTGAAGAATTACGGAGCCCAAAAGACTTCAAATTTGTCTGTTTCCCCTCATGAAAAGGACGCCGAGCTTATTTCAATAAATTAATTATGAAACTATAATTATGGATTACAAAAAAAAAAAAAAAAAAAAAAACTAAATACAACTCGACAATTAACAGTCTTAAAATATTAAAACAAACGTTAAGTGATGCTTTTGAATGTTAACGTTAGCTTGTTTTACTGTTTCATAACAACTGTTTTATTATAAAGATGTTTTATATACAGGTACATTTGCGTTTATATACGTGTTCAATAACTTAGCTTAAACGATGAACTTTATCGGCTGTTTTCTCTTATTTTTTTTTTGGTATTGCATAAATAAATTTAATACTAAAGTAAAAAATATTTTATTAAAAATTAAAATTTATAAGCCATTGTTTTTGAAATCGTGACTTTTGTCTTTACAGTTTTCTTAGCTACAAAGCATATAACTATTGCTATATAACTATTGTTATTCAAAGATTGTTTATGTGTACGTACTGTCTAACAAAATCTTTAACACTACCTTAGTTATATTCCTACCTTTGTTATATTTAATTGAAGTTTTGGTTTAAATTCATAACACAGCTAGGAAAATACAAACAGAATGTTCTTTTGCTTTAAGTAGCAAAAAAGAACAAAGTTATTAGGCTAAGAAGTTACTATGTTGAAATATGTTTAATATTATAAGCGTACTTTTAGACACCAACGATGCGAATTTATTGAGTTTGGGATAAGAATAAATTTATTTCTTTAAGGGGAGATACGCAGTCAGAACTTTTTTTTTTTTTCAAACATTTTTTTGCATTTTCTTAAAGCCTTAAGTCTCAAGAATATGTGGTGAAAATGTCAAGTCGATATCTCAAAAAATAACAAAGTTATAGCCTACTAAGTGAACCGCCTTCTAGAGCGCGCAGTGCTGGCGCTTTTTTTCAAACGCGTTTTTCTCGAAACCATGTTTTCAAAGTCGGTGACCAAGATTTCTCAAAGCTCAGTGAAGCGATCGTTTTGATTTTTTTGCAGGCTTATTGTACACATAATAATCTCGTACTTGTCATAGGATTTTTTTTTTTTTAGCTTCGTTCATTTTTTATACGCAAAACTATGACGAATTTTTGGTCGAAAATCGTTTTTTTACGTTCGAAAGTTCGCCATTTTGTGAAAAATCAATATTTTCAAAAACGGCTATGACAAGTACGAGTTTTAAGTATCTACTTTAATAATATATTTCATTTTTTTGTTTCAGATGAATTAAGAAGGAGCAATCTTGGTCACCGCATTTCACCTTTTTTTCAGAGCGCTCTACAAAAACTGCTGTATCGACCTTAATATTAAATTTTTTTTAATAAAAAAAAAACTAAAAATACTCTTGAATGTGTATATTTTTAGGTATAAAAACCCTCATTTAAAAATATCCAATAGGTTTCCTTAAAAAAATTCACAAACATGACCTTTTTTTTCGGCCTCTGGCTGCGTTGCTCCCCTTAACGAATTTGAGGGTTGTAGTTAGAAATATTTCTTGTAGAACCGTGGGTGCCTAAATTTTTTAAAAAGTTGAGTTGTTTATTAAAATTTTCGACTCCTGTGAGAAGACTCATCCAGTATACGTAAACAATTTTATTTAATAATCTGAAGTAAGGAATGTACATAAAATATGTTGATTAAAATAAATCTTTCACACATCAATACAAAGTCTGAAGGCGTTCAATATAAAATAAAATCCAAGCAAATATAACAAGTAAATAGACGATTGAAGGCATACTTCTTTTATTTGCTAATTGCCGCGCCTCTTTTTCTTGTTGTCATCTCTGCTATCACAAGTGGACTTTACAACTTTTGTTTACTGGGTATGAATCTATTATCAATGCTTGTACACAGCATTGAATGACCTCCGTTTCTACATGTTAGTTATTGCGAATTATTTGGACGAGTTGTATTATTTTTAAACTGCGTCTAAATTGAAAGGCTTGCTTTAAGATCTATTTCGTTTTTGAGCTGATATCAGACACTCGCCTATCAGCAATAAAGCCTATTATTTGATTATAAAGGGGGAGATAAGCACAACATGCGAATATTGATACTTAAATGAAGGTGTGACAGGAATTCTGTAAAACCCCTTTTAACCCCTTTTTGTCCTATGTTATTGGCATGTTTTAAATATTCTTTAAGATATATTGATTTATTTACACCTGAGAGTTTCGTTTTAGGTTATGATCTGCTAGAATCGAAAAAAAACTAATTTAAATTGAAAATAAAATTAAAATTTAGCAAAATTCTCAGCAATTATAAAAATAACAACGCACATATTCAAATTTATAAAACCAAACCCTGTTTTTGTGTGCGAGCACTTGTTTTCAAAATTGTTGGAATTTTTGCTGATTAAGCGGAGAGCGTACTAAAAACATAGCATGCTCCTCAAAAATACTCTTTGCTTATTATATGCTACATGATTAGGCGATCTAAGAAAATTTTACCAATTATCTGGTTTTGTACCAAACTTCTTAACGACGATTTTCGTTGGTTTTTGCTTGCTAAAGCTGTCATTTTCGATGAATACTGCACGCAATCTTCAACTTTTTGTGTATTCAGCCACAGGTTCTTAGACATAATTTCGATATTTATAATATCGTCTTCATAAACTATATTCAACATACTATAATGAAAGTATATGGCTAATTTTAATCCATTTTCATTGTTTAAACTACATCTCACTTGTTAACTATGTGAGAACTTGTTTTATTTGCGTCTCTTGATCAAACTACATATTTAAAAATCATTCAGCATAAATTTACCTTGCCAAGCGTCAACGAATCCATAGACTCCATTATCGCTGACTGCGTCTCGTAATTTTTAAACATTATCCTCTTGTCTGCACTTTTTTGCAGCAAGTGAAAATTTCCTCAAATCTCAATACAAATAAAATGTTTACAATTTCACAAAATAATTCGATATTTCATTTGTTGCCACAATTAGTCACAGTTGCATGTGAAGCCAAGTCTGGCCAATGATAATAAACATTTACGAAACTTTTTTAAAATATCTTTCGCCTGCACGGATGTTCTTCTAGGCCAACGAGACTCCGTTGGTCGTCATTTGCAACGAAAGATACTCAAAAGAAAACGCAAGAAATAAGTTGTATTTGTTTTCGGCACCACTACCTCTGGAACTTTTGAACTTTCACCGTTCAAAACATAGCAAATAGATTATAACTATTTGGCTTTTCTAACTTTTTATATTTTATCACTTTTATTATTATTTTTCCACTACTTGTTTGATTTTTGCAAAAAAATGTTGTAAGCTAAAGAACAAAGAATAGAGTGTGACTAAAAAGGTAAAATTTTAAATAGTAAAATATAAACAGAGCTGCCACGGTTCTCGTTTTTTAATTTCATAATTTTCTTTACACATCGCCATAGTAAAATACACAAGGTAGACTCACTCCTGAGAGCCAACAACAGCAAAAAGAAGAGGAAAATTATTTGTATTGATTTTGACAGTTTTGACTCAGAATGATAGAAGATTTTCAACAGCGAGACTACCTGCTTTATTCTACCATGGCTAACAGCATAGTAAAATAAATAAAGTAGCTGCACGGCTGAGAGCCAAGAATTAGAATTGTTTAAAAAAAAACAACAAACAATGGCAAAAAACAATGGAAAATTATTTCTATTATATTTTTTATTTTTTTTTTATTTTGGCAGTTTCAACTCACAGCGAGAGAGGATTTTTAGCTGCGAGATTATCTGGTTTATTCCATGATACCAATATAACAAGGTACGATTACTCTCTCTCTCTCTCTCTCTCTCTCTCTCTATTTCTCTCTCTCTTTTGAAACGCCATTTACTTTTTTTACACTATCTGGAGTTTTTAGTTTCATATCAAAAATTTCTATTAAAGGAAAACGAAATATATAAATTTTCAATTTGACAACAATTTGCGTAGAGAATGCAAAATAAGTACTCCATAATTTTTTAAAAATTTGTGAATTTAAGAAATTTATGTTTTCTGAAATTTCGACCAGAAATGAGTTGTCTGATTAGAAATTGCAGAATCTGAAAGGCTTTGTGCAAAAATTTGTAAAGTTTTTGGTAAAATTTTTTTGTTAGGTTTTCAATATAGAAAAGTTAAATAAAAACAGAGATCTTTTTGTATATACATAAAATACTTTTATGCTTTGTCAAAATTCCGGCAAGTGTCATATATGTGCCAAACTGAACTTACCTTTTTATTTTTGTAGTATGGTTTATTTCATGGTGGAATAATTATAACCCAGCTAGAACACTGACCGTCAACTGACGCTCAGCGCTGATAGAAAAATGTCAGTTTTTTGGTCAGTGCGTGGTTTTGTTGTTGCGGTGGGCCAAAACTGACAATTTTTTCCTATCCGTGTGATCTGGCATCTCTGTCTAACTTTAAGTTTCCTTGTTTTGCAAACGTCTCTTGTTGGGAAAGTATTATGTGAATGTGTTAGTTGATACCAAAATTCGTGTGGTTGTATTGGAGATTTGTCAGTCCTGTCTTGCTGGTAAGGTGTTCTCCATGATACAATTATAAGGTAGGCTCATATTGGAGAGCAAGGTGCGCTAGTTGTCAAAATCAGCTGATCATTTTTAGTTTTTCTAATTGTTGTTGTTGCTTTTATCGTTTGACGTTTGTAGCTTCTACAACTTTGTTGTTGCAAAATTTCTCAATTGAGCAGCCATCTTAATATGAGCTTACCTTGTAATTGTATCATGGTGTTCTCATCCCATGACATTTTTCAATATATTTTTTGACATATTGACTTATTTTGACAATCTGAAGGGTTTCATATAAATACTTTTGTATGGAAATTTCAAAATAAGGCCACCTAATTTTTTCGAATATTTTGGATGAAAAACCTTATATTTATTCCACCATGGTTTATTCTATCATTGCTTACACCGTGATACAATAACAAAGTACGTTCATTTTAAAAATTTTGCTCAAATTTGAAATTTTGCAACAAATCTGTGAGTGCCTCAAACATCAAACGACAAAAAACATCAACAATTAAAAAAACTCAAAAACAAAAGCTAACTTTGACATCTAGGTCATATTTTTCTCCAATATGGGTCTACCATGTTATTGCACTAGAAGATAGGCTCATTTTAAAATCCCTGCTCAATTAAACAAAATTGTAAGTGCAGCCACCGCTAAACTACAAAAACAACAGCTGAAGTCAACATTTTTTCTCCAATATAAGCCTACCTTGTTGTTCTAACATGCACTAGATTCTGTGAATAAAGTGAAGAATACGTGTTAGTAGTCAAAAATATTTGGCAATTCTCTGTGTAGTGTAGGCGTCCATACAGTTAGTAAAAAAGTTATGACAGCGTTTAGTAAAAAAGGTGTGAATGCATCGCAAATGTCTTAACATTGCTATATATTGTCAAAGTCTTCTTTTGCCTTTGATTTGCTTTTTCATATACATATATAATAGAAGTATTCACTATTCAGTGCACTTGCCTGTGCACTTGAGGGCTTGTGCACTTTACAAAACCAAAATACACGGAGGTCAAAAATCTGCAAATCAGCATTCCTACTATAGCCTTAAACTTGATGAATTTAGCATTTTTGCAGTTGTGCACATTCAAAATTTGACAGCTTTAAGATAATGATGCAACATTCGATACTTTACATACCAATTGCTTGATAAATAAATTTAGTGATTGAAAGCTAAATGTATAATTAGACTATTTATTTGTACTCATAAATAAGAATATATAAATATTTTGTTCAAAGCAAACATTTTTTTATCTACGCTTAGAATTAGAATGAGTTATCTGAGCCAAATGCAGAACATAATCGGGTACAAGGTGTTTTGTACAAAATATATTGTACACCACTAAATGTCAAGTTGTAAATTGTTATTTATATTCAATTAGAAATGGATGGCAAAAATGAAGGCAAGCTCTCCAAAAATTAATAATTTCTGTTTAACACTTTTTTCGGAATGTTTATATTTAGTTTATGAAATTATTTCTTTTGCTTCCCGATAACAATAATAAAGAGCTGATTTTGACAAACAAGAGATACTTCAATAAATTTCTCAATCAAAAGTGTAGTGTGTTCACGAAAAACTAACTGCACCAGTCCTCAACTGAATCGTGAATACCCCTTATATGTTTTAGATTTTCTTTCTTGTTAGCTATTTCAAATCCCCATATTTAGCAAGCATATATAAAATAGTGCAATAATATTTTAACTAAATATTTTTTTCTTTTTAAATTTATTTTTATGATAAATTATGATATCCAACACAAAATAATTATTGAAAATAACTATTTTTTACCTTTTCTTTACTAAGGGGACAACATTCAATGAGTTCAAGTCCAAATACAAAAAAATATTACATCTTCACAAACAATAATTTCTGCCGAAAAAAGAAAACGCTATGAATGTGATCTCTGTTTATGGTATATGTAGAATTACATATATTAAAATCCTACTACCGCGAAATAGAAGTGTTACTAAAACTACAACCCTTCGTATTAGTCACCTGTCTTCGAATCGCACTCAATCGACAGCTGTCAAACGAATTTGACTCAAAATTTTTCTGCAGCAGCTCAGTCAGCGCCAGTGACGAATTTTGCGAAAAACAATGTTCTAGTTATATTAAATAGCGAATTTTTAATTGTTTACAAATATACCAGTCCAAAAAAAAAGGTCATTAAACAACAGCAAATCCAACCAAGAGCAATCCGTCATAAGCTAGATTGTAGGAAATAAATACGTGCTAATTAATGTGAAACTGAAGAACGAAAAAAGACCAAATCAAATTTTGCTTATACACAAAATAATATCCATACTGTCGCATAGACAGCGTACAAAAAAGTGCGTGGACTGAACAGCGGTCAGCTGAAAACCGAAAATAAATTAAATCCTCATTATTACTGTAGAACTAAGGTTTAATAGTGGCGCTTTGTTTTCGAAAATCCATGCCTGGCTTTCACCTAAATGAAATGGGCGAAATGGTGTTGGATGCAATCGATGATATCGGTGTCGTCGATGTTTACGATCTGGCTTCGGACATTGGTAAGGAGTATGAAAAGATCATCGATAACTATGGCACAGATGCAGTCACTGGGCTAATGCCAAAAATTATAAATACTTTGGAGCTGCTGGAGGCGTTGGCAACAAAAAATGAACGCGAAAATGTTACCATACAAGAGTTGAAGGAAAAGATAGCCAAGCTTGAGACCGAAAAGCTGGAAAAGGCAGAGTTTCGTAAGCGTTTTGAAAAGGTTGTTAAAAGCTTATTTAAAAAAAAAATCATAATGATGCATGTTTGTTTGCAGGAGCTGGAGGTTATTGAGGAGCAATGGCGCTCGGAGACAAACGAACTAGTTGAACTTGTGTCGAGTTTGCAGGATGAAAATAAACGTTTGGTCAAGCAAACGCAGGACTTACAGTCAGCATCGGCTCAATCGTCTGGTCTAGGAGCTAGTCTCACGGAAAGCTTTATCAGCATAACAAATACGGAGCTGCACAGCGCTCTATCAGATACACAGGTGCTACAGCGACTCAAGGAGCAAATTTACAAGCAACGTGATGAGCTAAAACAACGTGATCGAGAGCTGCAGAACAAGTACAGTGAAATTGAGAACGTAAGTGTTGAAAGGAGGGCGCATAAATTCTGAAATGATTCGAATGAACTTTTTCGAGCTAATTTTTAATTTTGAACAACGCGCTTTGCACTTTATTCAATAAAAAATTCATGAAATTCTTTTTAAAACCTCTCAATTTTTATCAAATTTAAGTCGAATTTGATTTAAAAATTAAATTAAAAATATGCGCATTTTCGAGTTTTTATGCATACTATATTTTGCATCAATAAAATAAAATGCTACATTCTTCCAAGACTTTTTGAAACTTAACGCTGCCTATTCAACTCCCACTGCTCACGTTAGTAATTTTCCACAGCTTCCAACTACATTATCTCCATCATAAAATCAATTTAACGCTTGTTGGTTTTGCAATTTAGCTGTTTACTATTATCCTGCAATACAATTAAATTAAAAAAACTTTTTTCTTTCTCTTTGCTTTGCTCTTCACTGATACTTTTCTGTCATGATAACACATTTCACTGAACCAACCAACTACCCAAATACCCATACCGCCCACAGTTGAATATTCAAATGGAGCGTCTGAAGTCGTCTGGACGTGATACACGTCGACGCCACAAACTGTTGCAGGCACAGGTAAAAGCATTGTGTGAGGAACGTGCGGATTTTCTTGCCCAACTGCAAGACCAATACCGTGACATCAATCATTTACGAAAACAACTCGGCTTGGCAGAGAAGGAGAATGAGGATTTAGTACATTCATCGTTGGGTGATGAGAACGACCCGAATCGGGCGCGCTATACTACACTTGAGCTGAAAGAGTTAATCAGTGAACGTGATGAGCTGCTTACCACTATTGACAATTTGCAGGAAGAGTTAAAAGCATTAAAACCGCTTGCATCCGAAGTTGAGCGCATAGATTTAAACGAAGGTGCCGAGGGGGTTGAAACAGTTGATGATGAATCACATGATGATGCATTGAGTGGCACGTGAGTACATAGCTCGCTTGCAAGTGTGGGTGGAGTGAATGTCATCATTGTGACCGTTTTAAGAAACTACATTTATACCAAGTACAGTGAAAAAACTTCTAAAATAAACTGAACTGTATATTAAAAAACATGCTTTATACATATAAAACTTCTTTGTGAGTTTTGACCGAAATACAAATGTATTATTTTTAAAACATTTTTGTGCAATAAATCGCGATCATATCTTTTCACGAAACTCATCAGCAGCTAAAACTTTCTGAGTATATTTTGCTGCATGTTTATTATTGTATTAAAGAATGTATTAAAACGGTCACACTGAATTTATTCGTTAGTTCTTTTTTTTACATTAACTTTTTTCTCATTCTAGTCCGCCAGAACTCGATGCGCCGGTACAGGGTCCTTTACCCTATGAACCAGACGATGCACCTTGGAAGAAGTCTTCAGAATCTGGCATTCGAAAATTGTAAGTATTGGGTCAATCCTCTGACACTTGAGGTTGTTCACTTTTACAAGGAAATATAAATTGCAATTCGCCACTTAGTAATCACATTAAGTAAAAACTTATGAAGGTCACTCCTGTAACCACGGCCATTTCGATTCCAAGTCTACGAATCTGCCATCTTCATTTAAGGAAGGCTTTCACGTCCTGATCTCTACTTTTCTATTTTACTAGTATTCTGATTTCTTCTAGTGAGCAATATACTAGGTTAAACTATATCGTATTGCTCTGTTTATAGCTTGCTGCGAAGTTCGACAAGACTTAAAAATTGGTACCATGGCAGTAAGCGGTTTGTAACTTGCCACGCATGACCTCTCGTGGGAATCATAAAAACGCATCAAAAAAGCAATATTTTGGTCTCGAACTTGTCATGGCAGTCTTCATATGAACTCAATTGAATTATCTGACAGATCACTACAAAGTGTTTGAGGCAAAGATGAAAACTCAGAAACCTTTATATATATATATAATAATATCACAACTCAGGATATATCTCATCTTTCAGGGGCAGCCCTGGAACATTTTTAAACATGACCAATAAGCTCGATATACACCCGATAAAACGGAATGTCCAAGGATGAAAAACTTGCGAAGAAAATCTAGTTATAAAAAATGGCATAAACATATCTCATTTAAGTGGACTCGAATTCATAACTACGTAGCTTTGGTCTAGTTTGTACGGAAAACACCAACACTATTGCTATGGATCAAATTTTGACCATAGAATAATGTTCGAATTACGTATTTTACAGGAGCTATAAGAAAGGAATCAGTATCTGCTCTGATTATGCTCTGTTCTCTCACCCAGATGACTAAAGCATTTAGATAAAACCAATAAGACAATTTTCGAAATCTTGTAGGCGTCAAAGTTGTGTTAAATTTCTTATTAGATGGCACAAAATTGTTATAGCTACAAGAAAAATTATGGCGGTGGGTAGAGTAAGTGTAAATACGCCAGACAACTCTGGTTCAATTTCCATTTGACACAAAAAGTTTTTCAATTGAATTAATTTTGCTGTTCGGTCTTCATCTCTCTGCAGACAATGGCAAACCTCAGAGAGTAAATAATGCCATGTAAAGCTTCCGGAGAACATGCATATTAGCCGTTCGGAGTGAGCATAAAAACTAGTAGGTCCAGTTCTCGATCAATTTGATCTTAAGAAGCTCGATCAAAGTCCTTTCAAGGGCTGAAATGGTCAGTTTATTATTATTATTACTAGTAAAATAAAGAAGTCATAAAAATGATACAGTTGAATGAATTGAACAATTGAAAGCTATGTCAAACAGGGACCGTAACCGTTAAACCATTTTTCTAAAAAAGTTGAAAATTTTAGTTATTTTTTTGTGTTTTATTATATTGAACAAGAATTAACCAGAATTTTTTAACTTCTATTTTTTCGCACAAAAAATAACTTTTATTATATGTGGGATATTTTTTCCCACAAAATATCCCACAAATCGCTATATCTAAGAAACTGCTTATTATAGAGTCATAAAATTTGAAAGATAAAAACATGGCAAGTCTGTCGCATAGCCGGAGATATTTGAGGCGATGAGAGCAAGATTGGCCTTACCCACAAAAATATGAAAATTAAAATAAATGCAGATTTAGCGTCGCAACTGCTGCTGCTAATCCAAATATTGACATTTTGTTATAATATACCTCTAAAAAGCAAATTTAGAATGAGCGAATAATATTGTGAATAAACGAAAAAAATAAAAGAAATTCAATTGAAAATCTTAATATGACTCCATTAGATATGTTGGTGGGTTAGGCCACTCTTGTTCTCATCGCCTCATTTGTCCATATGAATGATTGACCACGTGCTTGCTTTTTTTTTTTTTAATACAACGTTAGTTTTGTGCATTGAAGAAAAGATTTAGTTCTAACTGTATCTATATGAATGAATTGAGCACATGCTTGTTTTTTTAAGGGAACTCTCAGTAAATCACTAAATTCCATAATGTTAAATCAGCAAGTACAGCGTTTCTATCCGACTTGTAGATGAAGTCATAGAATGTAAAAAAGGGCGTGTCCCGCCCATTTTTTGTCATATGGTAGATATTGCATTCTTATTTTCACCAGTCAAATTTCATGACCCCAGCATGAACAGTTTTGTAAATACAGACATTTGTGGGATATTTTGTGGAAAAAAATATCCCACAAAAAATAACAGTAATTTTTTGTGCGAAAAAATAAAAGTTCAAAATTTAACTGGTATTTTTAAACTTTTAGTTTTAAAGTCGAAATTTAAAACACAACCCAGGACTAACAAGGGGATGTCGGGGGATCGTAATGGTGTCATCCAAAATGTCCTCCGACTGTTCCAACTACTTGTGGTTTTCCCTTAAAAATTGGGACCATAACTGTTATTTACGGTCCCTGATGTCAAACCCTTACTTATACTTTTAAAGTCTTTAAAAAAATTCAACTATAAAGAACTATTTTTTAAGCTTTATTTCTTATTATAAAATGAGTTTTTATTCTTTTAAAGCTTCCGTAAACTCTTCTCTGATTCCTCCGATGGCAATAATACATTCCCGAAACGTTCCTTGGCTACTTTGTCGAAAATGGCGCTCTCTGCAACACCAAATAATGTGCAAATATAAACTGATAATTTAAACCCACTACAAAGCACTGGATATTGTAAACGAAAAGACAAACTACAAACGGAGGATCAATTAAATGCATTCCAACTAAATGCGAAAATTATTTTATGGGTATGTTTATTATAAGCTGTGCTTCAACAAAGCCAAAATTTTAACACAAGCCAAGAAAAACTACAGTAATAACAGATAAAACTACTTATTTATGAATACTATGCTATTTTTAAAGTAAACTTTTAAGGTTTTTTTTATAAATTTAATTACATCTAATTAAAAGCTAAGTTCTTATGTCAAGTTAAAATTAAGCATTTATTTTCTTCTACAATTTTGTTTTCTGTATATTTATATATCTTCACTTTTGGAACCTAAAAAAGTAAAATTATTAAAAAAATAAAATTAATATTGTTAATTAACAGAAAAGTAGTGCTATAAACATTTTAACCACATGTACAAGACGTACAAAAACAAAATTAAAATCTTTAAAACATATTGTGTAGAAACTATTAGAATTGTTATAAGAATTGCATGAGTGAGTTTTTAAAAATTTATACAAACGAATAGGCATTGTTTTAGGAATGTTTTTAATATTGCATTTCGACAAATTGAAACGTTGAAATCCAAAATAATATAGGCCAAATTTACGATACGAACAGAATTATATATTTCCATAGCCTTTGTTTTTAGAGCCTTACTACCATGACTTGTTAACGTATTGAGTATTGAAGAATTTTATTGAGCTTCCCGATTTTGTCTTGCACAAATTTGTTTGCTTGGGGGAAAAAACTGTGTTTTGCTTTTACAACAGCAACAGAGTAGAGACAAAAATTTCTTAAAAAACCTTAAAATATTCTAACTTTTAACCTTAATAAAAGCTAAGTCAAAATTACTAATGATGCTAAACTACAATTATGCATAACTTTTTGATTGAGTGCTAGAGAAAAGAATATGTAGCAAAAATGTTCTAATCAGTAGCATAGTTAAAGCTAAACTTATTCAAAAGTAGTCAGATTTAAAATGTATAAAAGAAATCATCAAAGCTTACTTTGTAGTAAGATAATAATTTTAATATTTCAAGCGATTTTAATTTGCATAAATAATTTCATAAAATTTTTAATAAATTATTATTTTTCAAAATATAAAGCTTCATTGGCAGAACTTAAATAAAAAAGTTTAACTTATTTTAATGTTAACTTAAATATTTTTCTTAAATGAGTTAATACTGAGGAAGTGCGAAAAGAAGCTGAACATTTTGTAATCGCATGTAGAATTTATTTAAATAATTTGAGTCACTAGGGTGTCTATTGCTGTTCTGTGAAATGATAAAATAAAGTTTTAAAATATAAGTTTTTAAGTAACGCCAATGAAAAACGCAGTGATACATGAAGCACCAAATAAATCTTTTAATTTTATCACTTTACAGTTACGAAATTGTGTCCCAGCTCTCTATTTACTTATGATAGCTTGGTGTTAACTCATCTTAGGTGAAGTTTTGTTTTAATTTTAGTCTCGAACTGTCTTAAGTTCTTCTAGATGATTTCTAATTTAAGTTATCCTAATCGATTCATTGTATACTTCTTGTAGATTTGAATTTATGTTATGAAAAAATTCTTGCACGCACACACACAACACACACACACTTACACACACAATACACATATACTTAATTTTACTAAACATTTCCCAGCTAGCATTTTTAATCGTAGGCGACACTTCCACGATCGGAGCGGGCGATTAAATAAATCGTCGACGATGTCGTATTCCGATCGCGGAAGTTCAGTACAACGGGAGAAACTGTGTCAAGCCGGCGACTCTTCCATTCGAGTCGTCTACGATGCTCAAAAAAGAATCGTGTAAGATGCTTTTATTCCTTCTTCAAACGATCCTTGAATCAATCGCCTAATTGAATCGTGTACGATGCTCAAAAAAGAATCGTGTAAGATGCTTTTATTCCTACTTCAAACGACCCTTGAATCAATCGCCTAATTGAGTCGTCTACGATGCTCAGGAAAGAATCGCTGAAGAGTCTTGAAACTATTGCCAAGACGATCTTTAATTTACCCCAAATGCTTCAAAATAAAAAGCATTGTTCTGTATTGTTCATTTTTTAATTGTAATATATGTAATTCAATATACTAATAATATTCAAAAATAATTCAATTATTAATTAAAAAAAAAAAACAAAATTCAGACATAGAAAACAAATATATAAAAAATAAATTATGGAGCTAAGTCCCCCTAATTTTTTTCGTCATCCTTCTTGGTCCGATCACCCTTCCTGAGTCGGTCACCAGCATGGACAAAATGTTGCTTTAGCACTTTATTTATTCCTGTGTCGTCACCTTTAAATTTTGAGTGACATACATCTTAAAAAAGAAAAACAAATTAGGAAACTGTAAGAGCATGAAATAAAAAGTACTTACTTGCTATAATTCATGGACACGTGTTCACTAGCTAACAACTGAGTTAATATGAAGCAAACATCAGTTGTTCTTTGTAAACTTTTCTAAACACAACAGTTAAATTCGCCAAACGATCGCGGGAATGAGTAAGCGGCGATGCCTAAACATAACGGTTAAATTCGCCAAACCATCGCGAGAATGCATAAGAGCCGATTTTAGAGTAACACAAGTACACGAATGGTCGTCAGAACGATTAAACGACGATTGTAGAGTAACAAAAAAAAAACACTCGTCAATCAATCATCAAAATGAGTCGCATTCTTGCTTGCACTCTTTTAATGCTCGCCAAGATGCGTGAACGACGATTCACTCGTCCAAAAATCGTCACAACGACTCACAATAGCATAATTTGGAAGAGCAATATAAAATTCTACTTAACAATCGTCTTGACGATTAAAAAAAGAATCGCGAAATGATCGCGATCGTCATACAATCTTCCAAATGCTAGCTGGGTTAAACCCATGGTATAATAATACAAGGTAGCATTGACAGTTGCTTGGGAAACCATCTCCTGTCAAAAAATATACTCAAAAAAAAGAGCGCCCACAATCCGCCATTGAAAACACAAACAATGTTGAAAACGTTGAAGTAAAAAAAAACAACAACCACGCTGCTGATGTATTTCCACAAAAAGCTGTTTTTTGACAGGAGATGTTTTCTTGTAGAAGAGAAAATAAGTAGTTGTCAATGCTACCTTGTATTATTACACCATGATTTAAACCATGGTTGAATTAAATAAGGTTGTGTCGGGGCTGATCGCACTCTCTTCTCAGTACCCACAATTGTCAAAATCACTGAAAAGCAACCACAGCAACTTCATCGGCTTTACATGTAATCAATTTTCCCTTTCCGATTTTATATGAGCTGTCAATTTCTATTTGACATTTATGGGCACTCGCTCTCACCCTTACGACAACCTTATCAATTCAACCATGACTAAAGCATCCAAACCATGATACAAAAACAAGGTAAGCTCATTTTAAAATAGCTGCTAAAATGTGAAATTTAACAATAACAAAGCTGTTAGTACCACAAACGTCACACAACAAAAGCAACTACAAGAAATTGTAAAAAAAAAAAAAACACTGACCAACAAACAGCAGCAAAAAGATAAGAAAATTATTTGTATTGATTTTGACAGTTTCGACTCAGAGCGAAAGCGGATTTTTAGCTGAGAGACTGCTTTCTTTGGTCTACCCATGATACAATTATACAAGGTAGGAGTGACAACTGGCTATTTTCTCACGAGTGTCTTCCACCGACTATCACTTGCCTGTATATATTACTTTCTATTTTCTCTCTACTCTTTTCGTTCTGTAATTTATAGGTACTATTTTTGACAGTTGGTACAAGACAAAAAACTGTCACTTCAACCTTGTATAATTGTATCATGGTTCTACCATGCTGACTTTGACATCTTGCTGACTTTATCTCCAATATGAGTCTACCTTGTTCTATCATAATTCAAAAATCATCACTCGCAGATATTTACAAGCTAAAGTCCATGCAATATAAAAATTAACGAATGAAATTAACTACATACATATCAGTTATAGTAAAAAAATAATCTTTATAAAACATAAAATTTCAGCTAATAAGAGTAATCACGATGTGGTGCATTTCCGATATGAAAATATATTACATTAAGATAAGACTGTGAACGTACCGTGAAGAACGTGAAAATTGTGGTTTCTCGGCTATTTTTTTTCATTTGACATACGATTCCGTTCCTCACTAATTATTTTATCTTATTTTTTAAAAATATTTTTTTTAAGCTTTTTAAAAAAATGTAAGGATTTTTTTTTAGTTAGTACTAACTTCAGACAGTTATATCCGTCAAACCAATTGCCAAGTTGCACACTGTTCGTGTAATTTTTATTCAGTTGTCTTTGCAGTAGTATTTTATAGTGATGACATACATTCTTCCATAAAGTTACCAAATTTTAGTAATTGTGTCCAAAATCAACTGGCAGTAGCGAAAATTATCCACATGGAATTATCGAAACACCGTTATATCCCAAAAAATGCACAGTTTGATGAAGAGTATGACCACATTAAAAAAAAAAAACAACATGGACGATCAATGGTAAACTTTCTCTCTCGGATGACATTCATCAGAGCAAGTCGTTGTATACATATGCCCCAAATAGTTTTTATAAATTAATTGCAGAATATACTTTCGACTGAATGCAAATTAATTGCATGTGTTCCGGCTCATAAAACACCCTTTATAATTATATTATATATGAAAAAGTTGTATATTTAAGATGCAATGCATTTTGTTTTTGTGAATATTCAAGCTGAAAAAAAAATGTTGCTATAAGCTTAGTATTCATCTCAAATACGCAATACAAGACTTAATACACCACATCGTGAATGCCCATAATATCATTAGCACATTGTTTGCTAAAATTCTTAAATAAGCTAAATTATGTGTACATTATATATTAAAACTAAAAAATAATTTGATGCTTTTATTGTAACACAAACAGCACACAACGAAGTTGTTAAGAGTGCCAAAGAACTGTTTTACAGAATCTTTTACTTTTAATTTCATTAACGATATTTGTTTTTATTATATTGTTTTTATGATTATTGTGTTTACTGGAGGTTAACTCCCGTTTAGTGAAGTGATTATTTTAAAAATTTGTATAAAGTTTTTTATGATATCATTGCATTTCCAATTCAGGCTTTTTAGGAACGCGAATTAAAAACGTTCTAATTTAAATTTTTCCTTTTATCACTTCACAGACCGGGAATTGAGCCCCTGAAGTTTTTTTATTAACTTCGATTTCAACATTTAAGTTTTGTGGGAAGTTCTTAAACCAAGTTTTATATGCACATTTATGCACACTTTATTTTAGAACTAACCTAATATTTATTTTATTGACTAGTCTTATAGAACGGTAAAAACAGTGCATTAATTAAATAAAATAATTAACAAAAATATTTTTTATTAATTAATATAAATGTGATCTTTGACTAAAAATGTTAATGAATTAAAATCACAGAGTTAATCACAACATTAATTGATTTATGTTAAAACGTTGAAATCATTTAATTTAAATTGATTTTAAAAATTTTCCTTAAAAACGTTATGAAATAAATTTGAAATTACTGTATTAAAAAAAGATTTTTACATTATTAGAAATACCATGTATACACTATATTATACGTTCTTAAAAAATTATAATATATATATATTAAAACATAAATTTAAAAAGGCAGAAAGTATTATATATACACAAATTAAAGAAGATTAACAAACATTTTAAAAATACTATATTTAAAATTAAAAGTTTACATAAATATGTTAACTATATTGATATCACAAAAAACAACCTACACAAATAAGATTATACATACATATAAAGTTGAAGATGTTGACAAAAAAACACGCAAGTTTTTTCTGTGTTTTATTTAAAAGTTTTTGAACCCTAAAGGTGGCTTTCGTTTGGAATGAGTAAATACGATGTCTTTAGATGTTGAAAATTTTTAAAATAAAATTTTCTGTTTCTATTTTAAAGTATTTACGCTTTAAAAAACCGCAATAGTCAATATAACAGAATTTTGCAAGTTGATAATTTTGAAACCCCAAAACAAATTCCTAAATTGTGGATTTAAAGCGCACTTCCACATAGTAATAAAATTTAAGGTAAGAACAAAGCAAAAAATTTTATTTGAAATGATCGCGGGGTGGGGGCATAGTACTTTTTTGTGGTAATCATTTGCATTATTTTAAATCTTCAGAAATAAATTGACATGAAATGTTAGAAGCATGCAATAGTGAAAGTGGCAATGATCAGAAATTCTTGTGGCATGTCTTTCCTATTTTATCTAAACTTATGAATGAGACGGAGGTAAACAATTTTTAATCACCTTGTTTATTACACCATGGACTATGTTGTAATGTAATAAAAAATAAAAGTAAGCAGATTAACTTGCTATTGCATGATATCAAAAATTGAAAGTTCATCGACACAATATATAGTATTTGTATCAAGCTTAATTTTATACATACAAAAAACAGCGGAAATTGTTCTAATGAATCTTTCCATATTAAAAATTACTGACGGAAATAAAGACGGATCGTAGAATGTTAATTTTTTATTGTTTCCAAACTATCTGGTTTTCATTCTTTCAACATATAAGCAGTTTAATGGTGTACAACATCTCTTCGAAATTGCGGAAAATTGCTTGCATCCCTGTTTACTGAATTTCTATCTGGCAGTGCTTTTTCTTGTGCAATTTTGTTGCAGTTCTTATTATGACAGTTCTAGAAGTCAAGTGCATTTTTTTTGCAAACACTTGCAAACCGGTGTTTTAATTTCCAGACAAGTAAAATTATTAATACGACGAATTATTTTTACTTTAAAATTATAGAACATAGGACTCACTGTGGAACTTTAATAAAAAAATAAAATATATAAATTCACACTTCGAGTTAAAAGTCAAAACAAAAAACCAAATTGCACATCAAAATAGGTCTTGCCGCAAGTAGACAGACAATCAAAGGGTCACACCTACGACTTATCGATCGATACTTCCGTCGAACGCTACAACATAAAACGCAAGGCGATCTAATGGAAAAACGTTTCTTAGCTAATCCTTTTCCGGACTATGTTAATGAGGTGAGCACGCCCATCAAGCTGGATGATGAGTATGTGAAAAATCTGATCTGCACCTATGTCGATTCCATACTCGAATACTGCAAGCCGGGTTCCATCGATGAGGACGCACGTGGTGATTTGTATGTCGGTAATGCTGGCATTGCATACATGTTCTGGAAAATGTCACGTTCCGAACATACTCGCGACTTGTATCCTGGTCTAGAGCATGCACAGGCATTCATTCGCAACGCCAAAACACATGCAAATCATTACAAGAAGCGCTCGGCTGAGCGATACTCGTTTCTGTGCGGCAATGCTGGCATTTACGCTGTGTCTGCCGCTATATCTCATGACATGCAGCGCATGGAAGATCTATCCAATGACTTGGCCAACTTCAAGGCGGGCATTGCTCCTAGCAAGGAGTTTTTGCACACAAAACACGGTTGTGATGAGGTGCTAGTTGGACGTGCCGGCTTTCTTTCTGGTTGCTATTGGCTCAACGATGTACTCAGCGAGAAGAAAATAATGGATGATGACATTACTTCGATTTGCCAGCTAATTATAAATAGTGGACGAGAGTATGCCAAAAAAACTCAGGCGCCATTGCCATTGATGTATCAATATCATGGCACTGAATACTTGGGCGCCGCTCACGGACTTTGTGCCATCTTGCATATGCTGCTCGATAGTCCGTGGTTTCGCAGCGATCCTATTGTGGCACCTAGTGCTGAACTGCGCGACATTAAGCGTTCTATTGATTACTTCTTAACGTTGCAGGATGAAGAGGGTAACTTTCCCGTTGCGCTAGAAGATTTGAAAAGTGGACGCGAAAAACGTTTAGTGCATTGGTGCCACGGTGCACCTGGCGCGGTCTACCTACTGGCTAAGGCATATCTCATCTTTAAGGAAGAAAAGTACATTCAGGCAGTGCGTCGCTCAGCAGATTTAGTTTGGTCAAAAGGATTCTTGCGCAAAGGACCCGGTATTTGTCACGGTGTAGCTGGCAACGGTTATGTATTTTTATTGCTCTATCGTTTGACCAATGAACCCAAGTATTACTACCGCGCCATTAAATACATGGAACTATTGACAGATTCCGAATTTAAACTACGCGCACGCACACCTGATCGGCCACATAGCTTGTACGAGGGTGTGGCTGGCACTGTTTGTTATCTAATTGATTTGTTGGAGCCGCAACATGCACATTTTCCATTCATGGATGTGTTCCACTGAATTGATGTGACATGCAGAACATATCAGGGATATCTTATTTTTATTTAATTTGGCAAGCAGGCGAGCGACTGTGGACGCAATTAATATACATATATAACATATACACGTACATACATATACAAAATTATTAGCTTTTGTGTGAGCCTGCATCATTTTTGCTTTCAGTTCTTGGATGTTTTGTTAATAATACTTAACTTATTGGTACTGGAACCGATGACAAAATTATTAATAGTGTACTTAAAAGCAAGCAAAGCGACAACTTTTCTTAGCGCTTAATGAAGAAACGAACTCAGCAACTTTAATGGAACATTTGAAAATAGCGATATCTTTTGTATTGGAAGAAGAAACATTGAAAATTAAACATTGTTCAAGATTATGGATATTTTGTTAGCAAAACATTTTCTACTTAATAATAATATCTTAAATATATATATTTATTCACGACTTAAAATCCGTTTTGTTATTTTCATCGCAATCATGGTTGGAAACTTGTGTTTCTCAACAAATAAAAATTTGGTTAAGAAAAGTTTTATTTGCTAAGAGCAAATACACCAATTGGCGTGTTTTTAGGAAAAGAAGAAGAATTTGCCATTTCAGCCTTTGATCGAGTGCATGAAAATTTTAAAAATTACTGTTAAAAAACTTTCAAATTAGTAACATGAACAATTTATGAACACTTAAATTTATTTCTTATGACTATCATTAAGCAAATTAAAGAAAATTAATTTGGTAAACAAATGATTGCTGTTTTTAATGGCCTTGTTTTAGAGCAGAACCGAATTTATTCAATAATAATAAATTTTAATTTAAACAGAATTTATTCAATAATCTTGTAGGCAACATCTGTTCATGGCTTACGTCAGATAAAATGAAAAGGTTATCACGCGAGTACCCCTGCTATATTCTTTTATCTACCATATAGAGTAAATTATAGCACATTTCTAAGCATATTTGAAGGCAGTAAAAAGATTCTCGCTTGGCAATGCTTTATATAACAGAACTTATTTAAGAACGCCTCCACAATTTAAATGCAAATCTATTGTGAACAGAGCGCAATTAAAATTGGCACATTTTTATTTATTGTTTACATATTTTATCTACCTTTACAATTAAAGTTAAAGTATGAATGAAAGTTTCAATTAAATCATACAATATGTGCACGTGCTATAAACAACAATATATTCCTTACACCAACAATGCTACAACACAAACCGATGAGGTTTTGTTAAACTTGCAAAAATACGGTGAAATTTTGCTTTCAGAAGATGATGAGTTCGTCCTATGCTGTACGCAATGCGTGGAAATATTTTTCGATTATGCGGAATTTCTTAAGCATGCAGAATGTGAGCATAACGTACTGATGACAGCAGACGGAGAGGTGGACTATACGTGGGATGATGAAGTAGACCCAGATTTAATAAATGAGACTGAAGCACAAGAGCTAGATTTGAACCTGAACGGTATGCATCAAACTGCTTGGGACAGTGAGCAGACTGATCTTATCGATCATATAGAGGCCAACAACGACGGAACGGATAGTGCTAGCATGTCGCAAGACACTACAACATCGCAGGATTACAATATTGAATACTTGGTTGATTTCCGATCGGAAACTGAAGGCAATGCCAATTTGGCGGGGAAGTTTCAGGTAAGTTAGTTAAATTGAAATAAAATTACTGTAGTTTAATTAAGCAGAACGTTCTTGTAGTTGTCTGAAGAGCCGCAGTTAGAACGGTCATTCATATCGAATTCACTCATACGCAACAAGCGCTTGTTATGGTATTTCATAGAACTCTATCGCGACCAACCTTGCTTGTGGCGCGCGGATCATGAGCACAATGCCGATCGAGTCAAACGTAATGCTGCTATTGAGAAAATTGCCGCCACAATGCATAAAAAGTTTCGCTTTCAAATGACGCACTTCAAAGTAAGAAAAACTATACGAAACATACGTGCCTGTTATTTGCGCGAATATGAACGTAAATTGAATGCAGAGAGTGCGGAAACGTACAAGCCTAAGCTGTGGTATTATCGAAAGCTTTCATTTATAGAGGATGCAGACAACTACGATATGCACGACGACTCTGAAAAACTGGAGGAAATATTGGCAGAGCGCAGACTACAATGCAATAGCTGTCGGCGTGAATTCAGAACGAGATACGGTTTGACACAACATCAACGCACCAATGCCGCATGTAAGCCATTTCATTGCAAGGAGTGCGGCAAAACGTTCTTTTCACGCGCCAATCTACAAGCCCACATGGCCTCACATGTACCTGTGAGCGAACGACGTTACACATGCGATTTTTGTGGTTTGAAAATTGCTCTCTATCACAATTATTTAGTGCACCTGCGACGTCATACTAAGCTATTTGCACATTATTGTCTTATCTGTGGCAAAGGTGAAGCAAATAGCACGGAGCTGAAGCTTCATATGTTGGAACATACTGGCGAACGGCCACACTGCTGCGAAGTTTGCGGCGCGACATTTAAGCTACACAGCTCGCTGACGCGCCATCGACAGCTGCACGAAACATAACTGGTGGGAATGAGGAAGCTTTAAGCGCGACATTATTTAAGATTAAGATTTAAGTGTAATTTTTCTTTTATTGGTAATAAATTCAGTTGCAATAGAGCTCAAGTTTCGTAATTTGCATTTTTGATTAATTCTCAAAGCTAAGATATGAACCTTACCTTGGTGGTGATTGTCCCAAATTTCCAGTACATGTTATCATTGTTTTCCAATTTCGAAAAATGTGCCAAAACTAAGAAAGTAGGAACATTAAATTTTTACATTCCAGTTGGTTGTTTTTTATTAGTTTTATTTTTTCTTAAACTATGTAATGATAAATGTTAATTTTTTTCTGTCAGCTTAAAGCAAAAAACTTAGTAACTTAGTTTATTTAGTGTGAGTCTTCATGTGTGTATAGAGACCAGGATGCTGTGCAAACTCCTTGTCGCACAGCCGACATTTGTAGCGTTTCACCTCCGCGTGAATTTTGAGATGTTGTTGCAGGGCCGACGCTGTCTTGAAGCCTGCTGCACACTGCGTACAGCGATGACTGCGTGGTAAATTGGCATGCATTGCCATATAATGTGCGCGTAGATGACTGCTGGTGCGAAAACTTTTCGCGCAATCACCGCAATGATAATATCTTTCATCCGTATGTTGCTTACGATGTTCCAGCAATTGCGAAGATGTTGTAAGGCCCTTGCCACATTCTTCGCAAACAAAGGGGCGCGTACCAGTATGTGAGCGCTCATGTGAGTTGCGTTCGGTTGAAGAGACGAATCCTTTTTGGCAATAACGGCACTCAAAAGGTTTTTCACCCGCATGACGACGCATATGAATGACCAAGTTCTGCTTGTTGGCAAAAGTGGCGCTGCATTGACCACAGGCGTGTGGTTTAATGGCCAGGTGTGATAGTTCATGTGTCTTTAGATTGGATTTGCGTTTGAAGCATTTGGCGCATTGACTGCATTGGAAAAGCTTAATAATTTGATCGTGCTCCCAACTAGAGCAAATGTGCTGGCGCAATTCTATGGAATGTTTGAAGTCTTTTCCGCAATCCTTGCAACTTAATTTTTTATCAAATATCGTCTTGTCTTCTTCGGAATGCTCAAAGACAGTAACGGGCGAATCTGCTGTTATTGATGCATTTGTTTGCATTTCTGAAGTAAATTTATCATCATTAGCTTCGGTATGTAACTAAGAGTTAAACTAATCGTAAAAAAAAATTATAAAAATCAATAACAAAATATTTACAAAATCCAGCTCCAGCTGTGCAGTTTCATTGTAGTCTGGAAAGTGTTCCTCCTCTTCTTTACAATCTTCCTCTTTCCGTGCACATTGCTGCTCATCTTCTTGATGTTGTTCTTCGTTCACATCTGCCACCACCAGCTCTGTGCTTTCCTCAATTAGATGTGCATCTTGTATATGTTGTGTAAATGTTTCCAGCATATCAAACTTGTCATCACATAACGTGCAAATAAATATAAACAATTCATGTTGCACTCGATGTTGCAGGAAAACTTCACCGCATTTGGTAAACAACTCATCCGAGCTGTTACTACTTTCTATGCTGTTCAGCACGAACTCGGGGTCAGAAGAGTCAACTTTTTCAATTTTCGTTATTATTTTTGAGCTCATAATAAGCATTTGAATCAATAAGTTTGAACCTTGAAATTGTTTTTGAGATTTTGAATGGATGTTCGCCGAAATTTATTACAAATAAAAATCTTGCAGCTTTTATTGTGAATGGTTTCAAAATTTTAAAAGTATCTCCGTTATGTTAAATAGTGCTGCCATACTTGAATTCCAGAACCCAGTCAGAACAACAACTCTCATTTCAGATATATTTTAAAGAGCTGCACGGGTATGTTTGAAGGAAATTTGTTTGTTGTTTGCATGCTTACTCTAATCAACTCTCACCTTTAAAAACATTTAAACCCTGGCAGTCTAATTTATTAGATTTTGTTAAACAACCTTTAAGCAGTTTTTAAGTTACACATCGCTTAAAGTTTTACGCAACCTTGCTTAAATTGTTATTTATAAACGATTTCTATTCGTTGTGTAACTAAGCAAGTGTTATGTCAAAAATATACAAACCCTTCTACAATAATCGTTTACATTAAGAGAAAATGCAACCGAATTTACAATTATCGGTTGCATTAAGTTAAAATGCAATTTTAAAAAATTTTGACAGATATATATTCCATTCTAGGTCAGCAAATTGCTGAAAATTTTAAGTTAGACTGATACAGCCTTTAAACGCAAATTTTTTGTAACAAAACTAATTTCTAAATGTTCTGAGAAAATAAATCAAATAAAATTGATTAAAAGTATTTATAAGATTCTGTTTTGTTTCATTTATTTCAAAATCTACCTGAATTTATGTTAATATTGCAAATGCCAAAAGTTATATTCGGGAGTTATATCAGGTTTTCCCTAATTTTTACGAGCACAGTAATGAAGGATACTCTATAATTATTGCCAAGAAAAATTGAGCGTACTTATGAGTGTAGTTTTTAATTAAAACTCTAATGGTATTCTCTCAACTATAAAAATTTGCCATTTTGTAAACTCGTAAAATTCCGAGCCTATGTTAAAGGACCTTTAGACATCTGATTAATTTTTTTTACTTAAAAATTGATCAAGCCAAGGCAAGGCAAAAAGAAATTAGTAAAATAGTTTAAACAATCTGTTCTTTACCTCCTCCAATAGCAATTGTTGCAATTTTCCAGCTTGAAAGAGCATCCTATTTTATTAGAGTAATACCGCTACCCACTTCCATTCTTACCAATCCAGATCCAAAGTAAAAAATACGGCAACCTTTTCAAAATAAGTAAGCTTCCAACTGAATCAAACAAATATTTAATAGCGTTCAAAAGAATAAAAAAGTCATCACTCAAGTTTTGACAGTTGGCCGCTGAAAATTTAAGCAAACTTGTTTGCATTGTTTAAGCACTGAAATTGTAGCTTAAGCATCGCAAAAAAAGTCTATAAAAATTTACCCGAAATTTCCAATTTGCTTAAAATTACGCAAGGCTTACGAAGTTCCCGCTGCCTCTAAAATGTGTTTATGAATAAGGCTGTTACTGCTTTTCAACGCCCTCTAACAACTTAACACTTAAGCTTCAGTCATAGACTTATTCACAATGGCTTTAAAATAAAATCATTATAAAAAAACAAAATGGCTTTTGACAGTTGATGTTGTTGTTCTTAGTACACAAAATTTTAAATTTCCAACAGTCTAATTTTGTTTGTGTTATCGTCGTGCTATCTCTTTTGCACCAATACCTTGCCTGCGACATACGATTTTGACAATAGGCGCATTTGTCAAACTTCCATCGATTCATTCGCACGCAGTCGTCGTCGGTAGAAAATAGATTTTCCTTAAAATATTTATTTTGGAAAAACTTTGAAAATATTGTCCAACGTCGTCGTGTTGTGAATTTTGCACAAGTGTTATTCGAGTGTAATAAAATAAATTTCAAAAAAAAAATATTTGTAAAGAGTGAGATTACGCTTGAAATTTTCGTAACTTGGCGTCGTGAAAATCCAACTTGATTGAATTATATGAAAAGCCCAAGTGCAGCTGAAGCAGAGTGAGTTAGTTTTCCATTTTCATCAATTGACTGCGTGTGTTTTTCATTGGGTGTGATTTCCAGTAGCATCGTGAATCTAAATATTTTCTCAATAAAATTAGAAGGTTTTTGTGCTAAATATTCAATTGATCGTCTTACTTGCGGCGCTGCATTAACGAAGTAAACAAAATTAAGCAAAGTAAAAGCGTTACGCTTCTGTGCATTTGTCAAAAGGGTGAGTGCGTCCAAGGTAGCGTAGTATTAATATATGGTTTTTGGATGGGGTTGTGATGGGGTGTTGACGCAGAGGAACAAACTTGTATCAAGCGTTTGAAGCTAGCAGCTAATGGGAAAAGTGTGGGTTGTATTTTGAGTGCAAAGGGAATGGAATTGTGGAAAATCGTTTACAGCTGACAGTGCTGCCACCTAGAGCGATTAATAAACGGTTCTTGTGCCGAGGGGCTGTTGTGCTGGGATTTTTTAACATGGCTATTGAAATTATCTGATGTCTATTGTTGTATTATGCACCTGATTAAATCTAAAAGAATCATAGGGTGTTTATAAAAATATATATTTGTGTTAATTTTTCTTATTTGTAATACAGAATGCAAAATAATACGTCAATTAATAATAATAACTCAATTCCACATATTCAGTGTTAAAGCAGTAGACAAAATAATACACAGTATTAATAGATTTAAAAATGGGTAGGATCAGAGGGTAGGACAAAATAAGATTCAACAGAAAATACTTAAAAAAATTATGAGATTATGAGAAAGCAAAAACAGCTTTAATATTGGATCAATAATTAAAAAAAAAACACCGAAGAACTACGCTAAAATTAATTTTTTGGTCTATTATCAACTGGAATTTGAAGAAAATATGGTCAGGTGTCTTTTGAGGAATCATTAATTTGAAAAAAACTAACTGCGGTGGAGCATACTCTCAGAAGAAAGTCTGCTGATAGGTATGAAGGTAAAAATGTAAAGATTTCTATATAAATGCAGCGGTTACTTCTGTTATGTAATTTCCTTTGGTAAATAAACATTTAATTTTACTATAAAAAAATGGTAATGGTTGGTTATGTTACATTGAAAATAATTTGTGCAGTTTCTTTAAGGAAATATATTCAAAGAATATTTTGAAGCCATGTTTATGAGAATTCATAGTTTTAAATGGAAATATTAGGGAAACTATATTCTATATGAAATTGTTGGCTTTAATGTTTTTTTTTAAAATTTGTGATTAAAATCATGTCGAAAAAGGAACATAATTTTGGAACTTTTCATCAAAAACATAAAGTAGAAGGTATCAACAAAGTTATTTAAAAAGAATTGTTCGTGTGAAGATGCCAGTTCACGATAAGTTAAACACTCTTCTTTCCATGTATCATAAATTGAATCGAAGACATCAATGCATTTGAACGCTTGCTACCTAGAAATCGGGAGGTTCTGGGTTCGATTCCAACTGCCGCAGAAAATATTCTCATTAGTTTTGAGTCTTTTGTTAATCGAAATTATTTATAAAAATAAAAAGATATCAGTTTTTATTTAAAAGTTAATTACAAATTATAATAATTATATAATTACGATATCAGAAATTTCCCCAAACTTTTTTTTTTGAAAAAATTTTTCTGTAGAGTAATAAAGTATTTCAAAGTTCTTGTTTAATTCAGGCCTCTAACTTCATATAGGAACTTTTACATTTCAAAGTAAACTTTTTCCAAAACAAATTCAACTTTTTACAATTTAAACTTTTTCCATTAAAAAAAAAATAAACATTTAAGTTGAATTAAATTCAATTAGTCAAGTCAAATGAAACTTTTCCAGTTAAAAAAAAAAACTTACATATCAAAGTAAGTTCAATTCAAATACATTTGAAGTTCAATTCAAATACATTTGAAGTTCAATTCAAATACATTTGAAGTTCAATTCAAATACATTTGAAGTTCAATTCAAATACATTTGAAGTTTGATTTAAATACAACATTTTACTAGAAAAAAAAAAACAGAGAAGTAAAACCTAAAATAAAGTTATCGCTATTATTGCCTCTTGTAATCATAAAGTATTAATATTTTTCAATTGTGTTTGCTTATGCTTGTGTAGAAAGTACAAAATTAAATTCATTTCATTCAGTTTCCACCTAAAAACCCATTGAAGCAGTTTCCTTTGGTTTGCGAGATATCAAATTTTTAATTCTGTAAATTTATATCGCAATTAAAATAAAACCTACTTTTTTGGGTATAAATATTGATAAATATTTAATTTTTTCACTTTCCTTTGATGTAATTCAGCTCAAGGAGTCTTAACGGCATGTTTTTACAATTGATATAACACAATATATTCTCCATTGCATCTGGTTTTAGTGTACGTATGGTTTAAATTGGCTATCTAAAGACCGTTGCCATAAAATAGTGTACGTTGTCCAAGTAAATGGGTCCACCTTCAATCATAGGTCATAGGACACCTAAGGCTTTTAGACACCAATCGACTTTTTCGATCTTAAATTATGTTAGATTTTAAAGAGTTGTTCACCATTGACTATGGTGCTTTTACGGAAGTCTTAAATTCTCTTTATTAGTTGATTCTCTTTATTTGTTGTTATTTAAGAGTACTCTAATATTTCCTGCTGTAATATTTTATTTTGGCCAAAATAGGCTTTTATATTACATAAAAATAAATTTAAATCGAACTCACCACAAAATCTATCGCTCCTATTTCTTCGACTTCGTAAAATCATCGACTATTCCTCCGCTAGCTGTTCCCAAGGGCGGTTATTTATGATTTTCAAAATTAACAATCCTTATTCTGCCTGCACATTAAACTAATTTGCAATACCTTTCACGTCCCTCTTGCCAGCTTTTTATCAATTAAGGTAATATATTTGGGCAAAGTGAAAATGCACAATAGGAGAATAAATTATTTTTATTTTATTGGTTATTTCCATTCCTTATTATTTAATTTGAAAAAATTGTTCATCTTGTGCAACAACTTTGTAAAAAAAGTAAACAACACATTTTTAACTTCTATCTTTTGGTGCTCTTCATTTTTATTATAATTTCGCTGCTTAATCATGCAGTCTATTTGCAGTAAATATGTGAACTCACTTCATCAATAATGTGGTGTTTTATTCGATTTTGTTACTTCAACATTGTGGTGACCTACGCACACAACTGAACCCCATGCGTTGCTACAGTATGTAGCATGTTTCTTTTTTAATTCTTGAATTTGATTTCGATTTTTTAATAGCTAACAGCTAGGGATTGTTTTAATTAGAGTTTTATTTTAAAACTTTGTCGCATGCTACGCTTGAATTGAGTTTTTTTTTCTCATTGCATATTCTCTTGTATAAATGTATATATTTTTCCTTTCTTTGTATGATAATAATAATTGTCACGTTCTGGTGTGTTAAGTATTCTCGGGGGTGAGTTTTGATTTTGCTGAGGTGTAATTGTTATTTTTGTAAACTAACTACTACATGATACCACCTGAGTTTTCAACCCTTATGAGACCAATAAACTTTAGAAATGGTGGCTACCTCTTTATCCATGATAACTGCCTGCTCCAACACGTAACTTTAAAACTTTAAAAACTATTTTCACCCTAACCTGTAAAAATTGCAAGAGTTGTTTGTCAATAGTAGGTGTACTCCGCCTAATTTTTTTTTTTTTTTTTTTTTTAGTTTTTATTGCAAACATGTATGGAGTGTTTATATTCAAGTTTAGATTTTGTCCCAATTGATTCTTAGTCATAGCAAAAAAAAAAAAACAAAAACACTTATTTAATTATTTGGAGGTGGAAATTTAATTTTATTGATTTTCACAATTTATTTCATGCATATTCTTGGTTTTTGACTCTGTTGCTTTATTTTTAACTTTCTTATCAGTTTTTCAAGAATACAATAATAATAACAACAAAAATATGGACACAAACAACAACAGCACAATCAACTGCGAAGTGGTGGCGTTGTCAAGAGATAATAAAGCTATTTTTTCACTACACGTTTTTTTTCTTTTTTTGTATTGTGGTCTAAATCACAGTCTGTCATGGCTGGTGGGAAAGGAAATTTGAGGTTTTCACGGAGCATTAAAAAAAAAAATAAATTTGATCATTATATAAAATAACAAAATTTAATCATACCACACAGTGTGGAACTATTGCGGTTGTGGGAAAAATAGCAGTTTTAATATAAAACATTAAAATTTTCTGCTGTTATCAGAAGTAGTTTTTTTTAAGAGTTGAAAGCCTATATGTGCTTGAGTTTCAGAACTAATATTGGTAAAAATATATAAACAGGTTAGAAAGAGACCTTAAATAGTAAAGAGGTCTAAAAGTAAATAAAGTTCTTTAAAAATTATCATTTTTGAAAAAAATTGTCACCATAACTTGAAATGTGCCACTTTTAATCTTATTCCTTGATTTGACTCGGAAATGAATGCCTGACAATTCTATGGCACTTAATACCCAAAGAAATCTATGTTAAAATTTATGAATTAAGGTCAGCGAGATTATCTTCATACAAATTTCATGGCATTTGTCCTAAAAACTATAGAAAGTGATTTATTTATGACGAATTAGTATTAAGTGTGGGTGTAACATGTAAGCAGCGATACAAATACGAGGTTAGTTTTGAGAAAAAATACCCAACCTGGAATTGATGTTTTTTATCAGTTTCGGTTTACATTTGATCAGAAGACAACTCATACGAATTCGCATAAAAATATCGAAGGGATTGTATCAAAAAAAAGGTCTCGTGTATTTTAAAAAAGAGCGACACAGAAGCATATTTTTAAATTTTGACGTGACAGCTTCAATTTACTCCGTGAGTAAATGTCCTGCAGTAAGTCTTATAAAACGAAAATTAAGGATTAATTAAGAATAAGGAAAAATATACAAAATAATAAATTTTGACGTCGTCAGGTCTCGAAGGTAGCAGCTTATGCAACAAAAGTGCAATGTTGTTGCATCGAATTGTTAATTAACCAGAGAGTCTAAGTAAAATTTTATTTTAAGTCAGCACAGATTAGTTTGACCTCATTAAAAAATTTAAATAAAATTTTTGGTACCATGACCCCACGAGGTAACCGCTTAATGCAGTAAAAATGCAACAACAATGAAAAAACGTTGCATGGTATTATAACTCCATGGCTATTGACGCAACGGTTAATTTTATGAAATGATAATGAAAAAAAAATGAACTACGTCTTGAAGCGATCCGTCAGGGAACTGCTCAATGAAACGTAAATGCTCCATCGTTACATGGATTTATTGCATGGTACCAAAGTTAATGTTCATGTCCCACACAAAAGCAAAAGAACAACGATTTCTACAATGATTACGACCAGGAAATATATGAGCTAAACACATGGATTTGGTTAAGGATCTGAAAAAGGACTAGAGCTAGGATTTGGTCAAAGATTAAGACAAGGATTCAGACAAGGATTATAGAATGGATTCGGAAAAGGACTCGTACAAGAATTTGGACAAGAATTAGGAGCAGGTGTTGGACATCAAAGGCATGATTAAAGCGAAGGACTAGGATAAAAATACGTTTTCACGTCAAATTCTACGGGTGTCTCGAAGACACAGTCAACTGTATACTTTTTTGCATGGACGTTTACGTTGGAAATTAAAAAAAAAAACAGCAAATCCTTAATTTTACTATTATTATTTTTTTTAGTTCTTTCATTAAATTTCGCACATTTTCTGTTTTTTCAAGCAGCTGCTTAGTTTTTTTTTAATTTCTTTGATACCACGCAAATTTTATTCCTTAGTTTTTGTTTAAATAATATCAAATATTTCCCAATAAGTTTCACCAAGCAACAATTGTTTCAAAAGCGAAAAAAAAAAAATACGAATTAAACATAATTAACGCAAAAAAAACAAAAAAATTTCTAATTCACAAAAAATTAATTTCGAAAAATTTTCTCAAAAAAGAATGTTGATATTTCAATCAGTTGATATTTTGATAGTTCTACCCATGCTTTAATTAATAAGGTTGTCTCGAGGTTGATCGTACTCTCTTCTCAGTACCCACAATTGTCAAATTCAATGAAAAGCAACAACAACAACTTCATCGGCTTTACATGTTATCAATTTTCGCTGTCAGATTTTGTCAACTTTGAGCTGTCAACTTTGATATGACATTTATGGGCACTCGCTCTCACTCTTGCGACAACCTTATTAATTCAACCATAACATAGTTCTGTCATTTCAGTTTTTTAGAAACAAATTAAGGATATGAGTAAAAATTATTTGCTATAAAAGTAACCTAACTTATTTCACAAAAGTGAAACTAATTAAACTAGTTATTTCACTGCTCCCAAAATGGGTTGCATGCATTACTAATCGAATTCCCAGACATGCCCGTAGAACACTGAACACAAAGTCAATAACCGGCCGGCCTGTGTCATTATCAATTTATTAGCTAGCAAAAAGAAAACAATTTGCTCTTTAAACTAATGGGCTGTATGACTAATTTTGTTTGTTTGACATAGTATTACTTCATTGTAGATAATAACCCGCACCCATAAAAGTGGGTATTTTGCTTTTGCTTCTTCTTTCCAGTCATAACATGCACTCTGCGGTATCACGTTTTAGGATTCTTATGCCTTTGTTTAAAAATGTATTTGCTTCCTTTTTTTCACCAAGCTGGGAATGTAAAACAAACGACTTTATGATAATCAAACAGCAAAAAATAATGACCTACTCTGAACAAACATCCTAGCTTGTCCTTTTTTCACTAACCTAAATTGTAAGTATCTTAAAATATTTCAAAACGCCTTCAAATGTCATGATTTTTCGTTTATCTATGATAATTAAGTAACCTGTCTGCCTTCAAAAAGAAGCTACCTGTACTTGTCCAAGGTTTATTTTTGCAGCTCGTTTTGTTTTCTTTTTTATACTGTTATTGTCTAACATCCACGTTCCTTCGTTTTGGGCGTTTGTTTGATAATCTTTGATTTGTTGTTATTCTGCTGATTATCCATAATTTCAATTTGGCTGCTTGTTGCTTCTATAAAACTGCCAGACCGTTTTTGATGTGTTCTATTCTGTCCTAATTGGTTATGTTGAAAGGTTTAAATTACTATAGATCAAAGCAGTTTTTATTTAAGACTAAATATTATTAAATATTCAATTCTGTCTATTGACGTATCTTGTGGTTAAAGAACAATATAAAGTGTTCGTCAAAAATTTTGAACATTTGAGTTTTGTTAAGATCATCAAACTTAAATTTTAAGAATATAAAAAAAGTGAACAGCATTGGTAGATTACCCGAAATTTTATAGGTAATTAGTTTTTCCTGATTCAGATCATCAAACTTAAATTTTAAGAATATAAAAAAAGTGAACAGCATTGGTAGATTACCCGAAATTTTATAGGTAATTAGTTTTTCCTGATTCTTTTTTGATATCATTCTATTTTATGTCTACCAAAGTTAATGACATTATATTATTAATACTTATAACGACTTAATCAAATAGTACCTAATAATTAAAAAAAGTTGAATGTGTCATGGACATACCCATAAATTTTGACGTGAAATCGTATCTTTATCCTTGTCCTTTTTCTTTTCCCTATTCCTTCCTTTGTTCCCAAACTCTTCTTCATCCTAATCCATATTCTTATATTTGTCCTAATACTTGTCCTACTCCTTGTCCAAATTTTTGTTTTAAACTGCCACGTCTTGTTCCAGTCTTTGTCCCAATTAAGATATGTTCTTATCTTATCCTAAGCGTATGCAAATCTTTCTTTGTGCTATTTATTCTTCCAATCCTTATCGTAATCTTTTTCCCAATAATGTGTCTAGATATTTGCCCTACCCTTGTTCTAATACTTTGCCCAGTCCTATTCTTGTCCTAATCCTTTTCCAATTCTTGTCCCAATCCCATTTCTCATCCAAGTTCTAATCTTTGTCCAAATATATGTTCTAATCTTTGGCCATATTCTTCCCCTATTCCTTATTCCTGGACTTAACCTTTGTCCAAATCCTTATTTTCATTCTTTTCCCAATCCTTGTCTCAGTCTTTGTTCCAATCTTTGACCTAAGTGTGTACAATTCTTGCCTGATTCCTTTTCTCGGTTTCTTTTCTCAAAAAATTCTGGATTTTTTTCTGTTCTTTTTGGAATTCTGCCCTTTTTGTGTTTTTTTTTCTCTAAAAAAATTCTGACCTGTAAATTAAGTCGTGTTCTTTTCTCGAAAATGTTGACCTCGAAATTAGAAAAAATGCAGAATTTTTGCACTCAAGATCGACGGTTTTAAATTCTGCCCTCAAATGCTACCAACTGTATGAACAAAAAAGTGTCATGTTAGGAACATATTAAATGTCATTGACATTTGACATTTCATTAAAGTTTGAACTTTTTCACGGATGACAAAATAAATATTAAGCAACAGTCAACACAATGTCATTAAAAAAATGTTGTGATTTTTTTTTTATCTTTTCTCGACTAAGAATCGAATATCACTTCATTTTTGTCCCAATCCTTGCCCTAATCCTTTAATAATTCTTGTCTGAATCCTTGTCCAAATCCAACTTCTAACCTTTATGTGATATTTCCTGTATTATTCCTGATCCTAATTTTTGTCCAAACTTTTTTGCTTATTTTTGTCCTTGTCCTTATACTTGCCCTTATTTTTTTTTTATTTTTATTTTTAGGTTTTATTTTTTGCTTTTTTTCGTCATTTTTGTCCTAATCCTTTTCCAATCCTTGTCTGAATGCTTGTCCAAATCCAAGTTCTATTCTTTATGCCCTTCTTCTTATATTACTTCTAGTCTTCATTTTTATTCAAACCCTTGTCCTTACCTCTGCTTATTCCTGTCCTGGCTTAGTTCCCTGTCCTTATACTTTTAGTTTTTTTTTTTATTATTTTTTTTTTGTTTTTTATATTTTTTTTTTAGCTTTTTATTTTTTTGTATTTAATTTGTTTTTATATTTAAGTTTTTTATTTTTGTTTTTTATATTGTATTTTTTTGTATTTTATTTTTTATATTTTATTTTTTTATATATTATTTTTTTTTATATTTTATACACATATATATATTTTTCATTTCTTTTGCTTTTATGTTATTCCATTAACATTAACCTTAGCGTTAGGTAAAAAATCCATTCAACTATAGTGCATATAGGTTACATTAAAAGGTTCTCTGAAAAGCCTCCTGGCGCCATATATTTATACTCCCCCGTTTAAAAAACGTAAAAGGGGTATATTAATTTTGTCACTCTGTTTGTAACGCCTATAAGGAGGCGTGGTAGGTATAGAAAAATGTATATATTCTTGATCAGCGTCACCACCCGAGTCGATTTAGCCATGTCCGTCTGTCCGTCTGTCTGTGATCACGATTACAGCCGTAATTTTAAAGCTATCATCACGAAATTCAATATTTAAGCTTTTATCTAAAAAATAAAGGTCAAGTTCGAAAATGAGCCAAATCGGATTTAAACCACGCCTACCTCCCATACAAAGTGACTTGATCAAAACGGTAAAATCTCTTCGGATTCCACAAAAATGAATATATGGACTTGAAATTTTGGATATGAGTTTTGATGTTCAATTTACACTCTGAATATGAAATTCAAACAAATCGGATGAAAACCACGCCTACCTCCCATACAAAGTGACTTTATCAAAAATGTAAAAATCTCTATAAATTCCACAAAAATTAATATATAGACTTGAAATTTTGGATATGAGTTTTGATGTTCAATATACACTCTGTGTATGAAATTTAACGAAATCGAGTGAAAACCACGCCTAACTCCCATACAAAGTAACTTTATCAAAAAACAAAAGTGAATATTTTCTGTAAAAAATAATAACGAAAATGTTTTTAAAAATAAACATTTTATTGATTGGTTAAGGCTTTGAATATACCTCGGTTCGGTCGTGGGGGTATTTTAACTTCGGCGCAGTCGAAGATCATTCCTTACTAGTTTTTAAATGAAACTCTCACCATAGTTCCATAAAATTTACCGTAGCGCCAATAGTTTTTCGGAATTAAAATTGCATGCAACGTTTTTTCATTGTTGTTACATTTTCACTGCAATAAGCGGTTGCCTCCGTGGTGGCATGGCGCAAACAATTTTCTTTTTTTTTTTCGTTATGAAGTCAATAAATCATTCTTTGCTGTCGTCAAAGAAAATTTAACTGACACCGTCATAATTTATTTTTTTATTTTTGTCGTAAGGCCAAGTAAAAATTTGTCATTCTTGTTTTATAACATTTACTGTAGCGAATATACGCACGAGCTATAATTTCATGCAACGCTGTTGCTTGATTGTTAAATTTTAGATTGTGGGACGGTTCTCTCTGCGGCCTTATGAAATTAAATGAAATTTTGACTATTTTTGTCTGAGGGCTAATAACCAGCTTTTACTCGCATATAATATTTTTGATCTTTGCACCTATACATTGGGAGTTTTAATTTCATGTAACAAATTTGCAGTTTTGTTGCTTAAGCAGAGATCTCCTCGTCCCGATAACGTCTTTAATTTTTTTCTTTTAGTACCTATTCTGAGTAAAAATTCCAAGCAACGCCATTCAATTTTAAGAAAATATTTTTTCCAACTTTTTTGGAAACCTCCGATGTAAAAAGTAACATTGTCATGTCAAAACTTCAATTGAAAATGGAAATATCGAATACATATCTGTTTGCGTTTATATTTTTAAAAATAATTTGTATTTGTGACATTGTAGCAAAGCGACAAAACATGTTAATTATGTTGTCTTTACTAATAAGTGTATTTATGCGGATTATTTTTGCCACACCAAAGAATAACCACAATTTAACGATAATTGCTGCGATAAAATCTTCGGTAAGAAAGATATAAAAAAATTCTATAAAAATTGCGTTGGCACACGTTGAACTTATTGCTTGCATTAAGATTGTTGGTGTTAAGTTCATTGCGTGCTGCTTGCAATTATATTGTTAACACTTAAAAGCACACGAAAACAATCATCAAGACATTTCCTGAAGAAGACGAAGACCCTTGATGTAGAATCCTAACAAGTCGAACCTAGTTACCATCACATGGCATAATTATTGTTATGATTTGTAGGGGAACAAAAAGCAAGTTACAATGACTTCAGAAAACAGCTATAATAGAGTCAGTCTTCATGAGTGGGTAGGTTTTTCTAAACAATTCAAAAACAAACATAAAATAAACACAGAAATCAAATCAAATTTTCTTTTTTAAAGTTGCTATGATAGTTTTAATGTTATTTTTAAATTATACGAAAATTAACCACAAAAAAACCATTGGACTTTGTTTTTGTGAAGCTATAAATTATCTCAAAAAAAAAAAGCATTTTCTCAAAAAAAAAAACAAAACATGGTTTCGAGAAAAGAGCTTTCGAAGAAAAAATTAAAAAAAAATCAGGGCAGTAATAAACTTATTTAACCTACTCACTAGTTAATCAGCGATTAACCATACAGTAAGCCTTCTTTTTCATATGCAACTATTCTTTTCGAGTTTCCTTAGCCTTCAAATTTCCGCTGCTTCAATTTCCGCGATCTACGATCCGGCACTTATCAAGGAACGCTCACTTAATCGTTTATAACATTAGAACGAATTGAAATTTTTATTTGAAATTTTCGAAACATATTTTTAAACAGTTTTACTAATAATTCATGGAATAAAAAGAACATAAAATTTTTAAGTAATATTGAAAACGAGTTATTGAGCTCTAGGCCAATCATGTTGAGAACAAGACAACATGAAGAACAAAGAAGGCGACAGCCAACAACCAACAACAACAACAACAACGGCTCTGTATAGAGCCAATCACAACAGCTTTGACTATACAGACTGTTTCATTGGTCGCTACACCAACTCATCAGTAGTCTTTTGTGTGACTTTACACTGTGATCCACTCAAGCTACTTAGGTTCTAGTTATACTGCCAATATGCCGAGAAAGTTACCCGGAATTTTATTTTTGGCAGAGAACGCTTGAATTTTTGTAACTGAGTTCTTATCGACATTAGATGCAAGCTGTACCAAGGTTGACCTAAATCGTATCATACTTTTAGGCCTAGCCTTAATTCATGTGCATCTTCGAAACTCGATCACGTGGTTTGCCGCTATCAGAGCATATTGAAGTTGTTGTTATTTTTGCTTTTTTAGCTCCTCCCTTTTTCCACACTTCCATTTTTAGGGTTCAGTTAGTTTAACTGATGGTACACCTAACATGGTGTGGAGACCATTTTGTTATGAAAGACTTTGTTGTTTATGTGATTAACACACAACTAATGATTTTCTTAACATTTTACGGGCGTGCTCTCCCAGAAATTTTAAATCTTAATATTTTTGAATACGGCCTTTTATTATTTATATTGAAAACGAGTTATTGAGCTCTAGGCCAATCATGTTGAGAACAAGACAACATGAAGAACAAAGAAGGCGACAGCCAACAACCAACAACAACAACAACAACGGCTCTGTATAGAGCCAATCACAACAGCTTTGACTATACAGACTGTTTCATTGGTCGCTACACCAACTCATCAGTAGTCTTTTGTGTGACTTTACACTGTGATCCACTCAAGCTACTTAGGTTCTAGTTATACTGCCAATATGCCGAGAAAGTTACCCGGAATTTTATTTTTGGCAGAGAACGCTTGAATTTTTGTAACTGAGTTCTTATCGACATTAGATGCAAGCTGTACCAAGGTTGACCTAAATCGTATCATACTTTTAGGCCTAGCCTTAATTCATGTGCATCTTCGAAACTCGATCACGTGGTTTGCCGCTATCAGAGCATATTGAAGTTGTTGTTATTTTTGCTTTTTTAGCTCCTCCCTTTTTCCACACTTCCATTTTTAGGGTTCAGTTAGTTTAACTGATGGTACACCTAACATGGTGTGGAGACCATTTTGTTATGAAAGACTTTGTTGTTTATGTGATTAACACACAACTAATGATTTTCTTAACATTTTACGGGCGTGCTCTCCCAGAAATTTTAAATCTTAATATTTTTGAATACGGCCTTTTATTATTTATATTGAAAACGAGTTATTGAGCTCTAGGCCAATCATGTTGAGAACAAGACAACATGAAGAACAAAGAAGGCGACAGCCAACAACCAACAACAACAACAACAACGGCTCTGTATAGAGCCAATCACAACAGCTTTGACTATACAGACTGTTTCATTGGTCGCTACACCAACTCATCAGTAGTCTTTTGTGTGACTTTACACTGTGATCCACTCAAGCTACTTAGGTTCTAGTTATACTGCCAATATGCCGAGAAAGTTACCCGGAATTTTATTTTTGGCAGAGAACGCTTGAATTTTTGTAACTGAGTTCTTATCGACATTAGATGCAAGCTGTACCAAGGTTGACCTAAATCGTATCATACTTTTAGGCCTAGCCTTAATTCATGTGCATCTTCGAAACTCGATCACGTGGTTTGCCGCTATCAGAGCATATTGAAGTTGTTGTTATTTTTGCTTTTTTAGCTCCTCCCTTTTTCCACACTTCCATTTTTAGGGTTCAGTTAGTTTAACTGATGGTACACCTAACATGGTGTGGAGACCATTTTGTTATGAAAGACTTTGTTGTTTATGTGATTAACACACAACTAATGATTTTCTTAACATTTTACGGGCGTGCTCTCCCAGAAATTTTAAATCTTAATATTTTTGAATACGGCCTTTTATTATTTATATTGAAAACGAGTTATTGAGCTCTAGGCCAATCATGTTGAGAACAAGACAACATGAAGAACAAAGAAGGCGACAGCCAACAACCAACAACAACAACAACAACGGCTCTGTATAGAGCCAATCACAACAGCTTTGACTATACAGACTGTTTCATTGGTCGCTACACCAACTCATCAGTAGTCTTTTGTGTGACTTTACACTGTGATCCACTCAAGCTACTTAGGTTCTAGTTATACTGCCAATATGCCGAGAAAGTTACCCGGAATTTTATTTTTGGCAGAGAACGCTTGAATTTTTGTAACTGAGTTCTTATCGACATTAGATGCAAGCTGTACCAAGGTTGACCTAAATCGTATCATACTTTTAGGCCTAGCCTTAATTCATGTGCATCTTCGAAACTCGATCACGTGGTTTGCCGCTATCAGAGCATATTGAAGTTGTTGTTATTTTTGCTTTTTTAGCTCCTCCCTTTTTCCACACTTCCATTTTTAGGGTTCAGTTAGTTTAACTGATGGTACACCTAACATGGTGTGGAGACCATTTTGTTATGAAAGACTTTGTTGTTTATGTGATTAACACACAACTAATGATTTTCTTAACATTTTACGGGCGTGCTCTCCCAGAAATTTTAAATCTTAATATTTTTGAATACGGCCTTTTATTATTTATATTGAAAACGAGTTATTGAGCTCTAGGCCAATCATGTTGAGAACAAGACAACATGAAGAACAAAGAAGGCGACAGCCAACAACCAACAACAACAACAACAACGGCTCTGTATAGAGCCAATCACAACAGCTTTGACTATACAGACTGTTTCATTGGTCGCTACACCAACTCATCAGTAGTCTTTTGTGTGACTTTACACTGTGATCCACTCAAGCTACTTAGGTTCTAGTTATACTGCCAATATGCCGAGAAAGTTACCCGGAATTTTATTTTTGGCAGAGAACGCTTGAATTTTTGTAACTGAGTTCTTATCGACATTAGATGCAAGCTGTACCAAGGTTGACCTAAATCGTATCATACTTTTAGGCCTAGCCTTAATTCATGTGCATCTTCGAAACTCGATCACGTGGTTTGCCGCTATCAGAGCATATTGAAGTTGTTGTTATTTTTGCTTTTTTAGCTCCTCCCTTTTTCCACACTTCCATTTTTAGGGTTCAGTTAGTTTAACTGATGGTACACCTAACATGGTGTGGAGACCATTTTGTTATGAAAGACTTTGTTGTTTATGTGATTAACACACAACTAATGATTTTCTTAACATTTTACGGGCGTGCTCTCCCAGAAATTTTAAATCTTAATATTTTTGAATACGGCCTTTTATTATTTATATTGAAAACGAGTTATTGAGCTCTAGGCCAATCATGTTGAGAACAAGACAACATGAAGAACAAAGAAGGCGACAGCCAACAACCAACAACAACAACAACAACGGCTCTGTATAGAGCCAATCACAACAGCTTTGACTATACAGACTGTTTCATTGGTCGCTACACCAACTCATCAGTAGTCTTTTGTGTGACTTTACACTGTGATCCACTCAAGCTACTTAGGTTCTAGTTATACTGCCAATATGCCGAGAAAGTTACCCGGAATTTTATTTTTGGCAGAGAACGCTTGAATTTTTGTAACTGAGTTCTTATCGACATTAGATGCAAGCTGTACCAAGGTTGACCTAAATCGTATCATACTTTTAGGCCTAGCCTTAATTCATGTGCATCTTCGAAACTCGATCACGTGGTTTGCCGCTATCAGAGCATATTGAAGTTGTTGTTATTTTTGCTTTTTTAGCTCCTCCCTTTTTCCACACTTCCATTTTTAGGGTTCAGTTAGTTTAACTGATGGTACACCTAACATGGTGTGGAGACCATTTTGTTATGAAAGACTTTGTTGTTTATGTGATTAACACACAACTAATGATTTTCTTAACATTTTACGGGCGTGCTCTCCCAGAAATTTTAAATCTTAATATTTTTGAATACGGCCTTTTATTATTTATATTGAAAACGAGTTATTGAGCTCTAGGCCAATCATGTTGAGAACAAGACAACATGAAGAACAAAGAAGGCGACAGCCAACAACCAACAACAACAACAACAACGGCTCTGTATAGAGCCAATCACAACAGCTTTGACTATACAGACTGTTTCATTGGTCGCTACACCAACTCATCAGTAGTCTTTTGTGTGACTTTACACTGTGATCCACTCAAGCTACTTAGGTTCTAGTTATACTGCCAATATGCCGAGAAAGTTACCCGGAATTTTATTTTTGGCAGAGAACGCTTGAATTTTTGTAACTGAGTTCTTATCGACATTAGATGCAAGCTGTACCAAGGTTGACCTAAATCGTATCATACTTTTAGGCCTAGCCTTAATTCATGTGCATCTTCGAAACTCGATCACGTGGTTTGCCGCTATCAGAGCATATTGAAGTTGTTGTTATTTTTGCTTTTTTAGCTCCTCCCTTTTTCCACACTTCCATTTTTAGGGTTCAGTTAGTTTAACTGATGGTACACCTAACATGGTGTGGAGACCATTTTGTTATGAAAGACTTTGTTGTTTATGTGATTAACACACAACTAATGATTTTCTTAACATTTTACGGGCGTGCTCTCCCAGAAATTTTAAATCTTAATATTTTTGAATACGGCCTTTTATTATTTATATTGAAAACGAGTTATTGAGCTCTAGGCCAATCATGTTGAGAACAAGACAACATGAAGAACAAAGAAGGCGACAGCCAACAACCAACAACAACAACAACAACGGCTCTGTATAGAGCCAATCACAACAGCTTTGACTATACAGACTGTTTCATTGGTCGCTACACCAACTCATCAGTAGTCTTTTGTGTGACTTTACACTGTGATCCACTCAAGCTACTTAGGTTCTAGTTATACTGCCAATATGCCGAGAAAGTTACCCGGAATTTTATTTTTGGCAGAGAACGCTTGAATTTTTGTAACTGAGTTCTTATCGACATTAGATGCAAGCTGTACCAAGGTTGACCTAAATCGTATCATACTTTTAGGCCTAGCCTTAATTCATGTGCATCTTCGAAACTCGATCACGTGGTTTGCCGCTATCAGAGCATATTGAAGTTGTTGTTATTTTTGCTTTTTTAGCTCCTCCCTTTTTCCACACTTCCATTTTTAGGGTTCAGTTAGTTTAACTGATGGTACACCTAACATGGTGTGGAGACCATTTTGTTATGAAAGACTTTGTTGTTTATGTGATTAACACACAACTAATGATTTTCTTAACATTTTACGGGCGTGCTCTCCCAGAAATTTTAAATCTTAATATTTTTGAATACGGCCTTTTATTATTTATATTGAAAACGAGTTATTGAGCTCTAGGCCAATCATGTCTGATAGCGGCAAACCACGTGATCGAGTTTCGAAGATGCACATGAATTAAGGCTAGGCCTAAAAGTATGATACGATTTAGGTCAACCTTGGTACAGCTTGCATCTAATGTCGATAAGAACTCAGTTACAAAAATTCAAGCGTTCTCTGCCAAAAATAAAATTCCGGGTAACTTTCTCGGCATATTGGCAGTATAACTAGAACCTAAGTAGCTTGAGTGGATCACAGTGTAAAGTCACACAAAAGACTACTGATGAGTTGGTGTAGCGACCAATGAAACAGTCTGTATAGTCAAAGCTGTTGTGATTGGCTCTATACAGAGCCGTTGTTGTTGTTGTTGTTGGTTGTTGGCTGTCGCCTTCTTTGTTCTTCATGTTGTCTTGTTCTCAACATGATTGGCCTAGAGCTCAATAACTCGTTTTCAATATAAATAATAAAAGGCCGTATTCAAAAATATTAAGATTTAAAATTTCTGGGAGAGCACGCCCGTAAAATGTTAAGAAAATCATTAGTTGTGTGTTAATCACATAAACAACAAAGTCTTTCATAACAAAATGGTCTCCACACCATGTTAGGTGTACCATCAGTTAAACTAACTGAACCCTAAAAATGGAAGTGTGGAAAAAGGGAGGAGCTAAAAAAGCAAAAATAACAACAACTTCAATATGCTCTGATAGCGGCAAACCACGTGATCGAGTTTCGAAGATGCACATGAATTAAGGCTAGGCCTAAAAGTATGATACGATTTAGGTCAACCTTGGTACAGCTTGCATCTAATGTCGATAAGAACTCAGTTACAAAAATTCAAGCGTTCTCTGCCAAAAATAAAATTCCGGGTAACTTTCTCGGCATATTGGCAGTATAACTAGAACCTAAGTAGCTTGAGTGGATCACAGTGTAAAGTCACACAAAAGACTACTGATGAGTTGGTGTAGCGACCAATGAAACAGTCTGTATAGTCAAAGCTGTTGTGATTGGCTCTATACAGAGCCGTTGTTGTTGTTGTTGTTGGTTGTTGGCTGTCGCCTTCTTTGTTCTTCATGTTGTCTTGTTCTCAACATGATTGGCCTAGAGCTCAATAACTCGTTTTCAATATAAATAATAAAAGGCCGTATTCAAAAATATTAAGATTTAAAATTTTTAAGTAATCTTAACCTATTTCCCCCTTAAGCATCATGTTAGATTACTTCATGAAGTTATAACACTTTCTGAAGGTTTTAAGCCTATAAAGAAAATATATGAAGTTCTTTCGAAGAAAAATTCTATCGAAAATAATAAAGTAGTTAAATTATCATGTAATGGTTATAACCTCTCTATGCTTTTTTTTTCTACACCGAAATTGTTGACCTTTGTTCTGTTGCTTTAAAATTATGCGGGAATGTTTTTTTCATTTTCTCAAATTCATTTTAAAGAAGCACTTAAGAATAAGCAACATTGGCGTGTTCACCTTTTTTAATTAAAAAACGTTCATGGGAACATTTAATTCTATCGTGCTTTAATTCTAACCAGCTAGCTTATTTGAATAAAAAAAATTACACTTCTAACTATTTTGCTTTTTCTCATCAACCATAAAAATGGGTTTCACGCTTTCAAAAAGCGAGAAAGCTATGGAAGTTTTAGTTAGGTTTTCGTTAAATATTCGAAAACATTCGTTCAAAACATTTGTCCAACATGACAAGCAAATTGATTGATTTGCTCACCAGTGGCTACCATGTATCTATGTGTTGCTTTTCTAAAAAATCAAAAAGTTCAAAGTAGTTTCCATAAAAAAAAACAAAAACAACGTTACCAAGCTTAAGGAACCTTTAAAAAAATTAATTTTTAGGATTTTTTTCCTATTTTTCTTATACAACATTAACAATTCATGGCATGATTTTCACATTTCTCACTCGTTGGCATAAATTAACGTCTTCCAGTGTGACCACGAGTGATCTTTATACATTATTACTTAAAGCCCAAAGAACTGACTTTAAATTACAATAACAACTGTGCTGTGCCTACTAATAAAAATAACTTAAAAACGTGCTGTTTATTGTTAGCCAAATGTAATTTCCAAAGAATTTTCTATGGGGCGATTGTGAAAAAAAAAAAAAAAATAAAAAAGACCCACTCATGGCCATGACTGAAAAGCTGCTCAACATTGTGGCGATTTATCAATACTTTGATTAATCGTCTTGATTGCTGATCGTACATCATTAAATGTTTTTAACGATTAATTGACTCTATTTAAATTGTTTTTGCAGCGATAAGGCAATAATAATGTAGATATTTAAAAGAGTGCGTGATTGAGAGGTAGAGTGCGGGACCCATAAGCCAGAGAATCCTGGTTCAATATCCATCTAAAACAGAAAGTTTTTTCAATTGAATTTATTTATCTGTGTAGCCGACAATGGTAAACCTCAGAAATTAAATAAAGTCGTGTAAAGCTTCTTGAGAACATGCGCATTATTAGCCGTTCGGAGTCGGCATAAAACTAGAAGGTCCAGTTCTCGATAAAATAACATGTTCAAACATTTAATAACACGCACAACACAATTTGATCATAAGAATTTCGGTCAAAGTCCTTTCAACGGCTGAAATGGCCAGTTTATATTTTTATTTATTTTTTATTTTAAAACATATTTTATAGCAGTTCAATGAAGCCCTGTATTTAAAGACAAAAGCTGTTATGACTTGTAAATTTCATGATAAACATTTAATCAGGGTTCGGAAAGGTCCGCTCAGGTACCCACGTGAGCTCGCAAGAAACCTACTCAACTTCCTTCCCACTTCTTCCACGATTACAAGTCACACACGCAGAGGATTTTTTCATGGCATTTTCCATTAATTTTTGAAGTGTGGCTGGTGTAATTTGCTCGACTTCTGCTTAAATGTTGACTTTTAGCTCCCAAAACTGAACATTCAACTCTGTGGCTTGTTGTTATAGACTTTCTCCTTGAGATAGCCCCTTAGAAAAAAATATGCAGCCTTCAGACCAGGCGATCGAGACGGCTATCTCAAGTTGCCGTTTTTTGAGAATGTCACGAATTTGGCAATTCTTCCCACAAAAAGTTCATTGTCGCATTAGCGGTGTGGGTTGTAGCGCCATCTTGCCGAAATCATACACATATGGGTGCAAACAACGTTGGTGGAGATTTTTGGAATTATGTGTGCCCCAAAATATGCAGTTTTGCTTCTTTGCAAAATAACCATTTCTAAAAATAACAAACTTCGGTTTGTTCTGCGATGATGTAATGATCCATTTTAAAATCTCCCAAGTTTTATATCTGGAATGAAATAAAAAAAAAAATTAATTAACAAATAAGAAAATTATTAATTTTTTAAATAGGGTGGTGCCTTTAGGTCACCCTGTATGTAGCTAGATAGATAGTAATTTTACTATTTTGTAGATTAGTATAATCATAGCGATTTTAATTGATCCTATGGACCACTTGGATAAATGTCGGGCATTATTTTTTTTTAAGCTTTGTGGACTTATAAATCAGTGTCACATGTGGACTTTGTGGTCTTCTAAGGCCAATACATGCCACATGGATCTATACAACTAGATAAATCTTTGTAACTTTTTGATTCTGTGAACTCATTGGAAAAAATCTATGATTTTCATATAAATAGGTTTCACTCGGATTAACTGTCTATTAAGTTAAATTTATGTATTTTTTTTAGTTTTGAGTTTTGTTGAATTCTTGTGCAATATTCGTACGAGCGGACCATACCGTACTCTGAATTTAATATTAAAAAATATGATCATTTTTTTTTAATAATTTTATAATTTTCTCAATTTCTTTGCAGATTTCGAACAACTATATATATTTTGATAATCTTCTCTCTCATCTTTCACCATTTCAACTGTATATAAATTTTGTATATAAAACGTCAACTTAACACACGCATCTATACACATATAAATCTGCAATAAAAACTAGTTATATAAATAGTTATAGAAGAAACAAATCATAAAAAAACATTTATAGAAAATGTTTAGTCCTGATTATGAGAAACGTATTCTAAAACATTGCAGTCCGGTGGCTCGAAATCTATTCAACTCATTTGAAGCAACAAGCACCACATCATCGCTGGATCGATTCATACCATGCAGGTGAGTTTTCTTTTTGATGTTTATGTTATGTTTATTTTTTCATAATTTTTGTATATAATTTTCTGCTGTTGCTTTCAGCTACTGATTACTTCAACGAACTTTAACAAACTTCAACATTAATGCTAAGTTTTTCTTAGTTTGTCGTGCTTCGTTGATTTCTCTTGTATTTCTAATGCCAATTAAAACCCGTTATTATGCAAAAACCCGTAACGGTTTGTAACTCGCACTCAGCCATGAGAAATAATTTCTGTTTAACTACTAAGCCAAGCCAACACAACACAGCCAAGCCAAGCCAAGTCAGCTCATGACATTCCTCACCAAACCAAAACAACTGTATTTGGAATCAAGTCTATGCTGCGCATGCTTCGTTGCACTTCATGATATTTAAATTAGAGCCTAATAATAAATGCTGCCTTTTAAGGCTTTTCTGCCACCAAAACAATCATTAAATACCACAAAGTGTCCAACGCTGCTAAAGAATTTAATACCACACACATATTAATTTTTATGTAGGCATTCTTGAGTCATGTTTTACCCATTACCATGTACGCAGCATAACTACTATTAATGCGTCTTGATTTTTTCCGGCTGGCGCTGCCAGTTGCCCGTTGACATTACAACCGGCTCGTTGCAGCTAAAGTACTCACAATGAATACTTAGTGCATTACATATCAATTTTCAGACGTCGAGAAAACTTCCTTACAACATATTTGAAAAAATGCATAAGAAATCTATGCAGATTTGTAAATTTTCATCTCTGGTCACAATGTTTGTAAGTTAGTGACAAAAATTACCAGACTAAGTTTGAGCCACAATATATTTCAATCAGTGACAATCCCATAAAAATATTTGAGTATTAGACGAACGAAACGATCTCCAAAACAATGGTTATCTTAAAAATTTAACGCAAAACGTCAGAGGGTTTCTTTTTAACCCTCTACGTACTCGTAGAAATGACTTATGTAATACAATAAATTACAAATATGTCATCATAATTTAGAATACATGGCCACATATTGACAAAATGGCAATTTTTTTATCGAATCTAGGAGCTTAATACAATGTAAAATGATATCTGAACAGTTTTTGTTGATACTTGGTTTCAAGCGATTGCTTGAAGGTTATGAAATCGAAATTCTCATGACAGATTCATGCTCAGCGACCAACAAAAACGTCAAGAGTGATATACTATTTGTTCCTAACATGTTAAACAAAAATGTGAGTTTGTGAATAGAAAAGTCATTAAAACAAATATGCCAGAGGATTAAATTGTTATTGAGATTGGAAAAAGTATTGCCTTCTATAAGCGATGTGAAAAAAAAAGAAAAATTTAAAAATTGTAAAACGACAAAAACTATGTTTAACAGATTTAATTTGGAGAATTGGCATAACTGCCGTTAGATAACAAATGATGACAAACAGAAAGACGAATTTTTTCCAAAACCCAATTTTCGCCGTCTCAAAATGAATTTAAAAATTAGCGCAAAATTGAAAATTTTTAAAAAAGTGTCCATTATTTTCAAATAACTGCAATGTTTGGAATAAGGAGTTGAAAAACCGCCGAAAGAAGCTATCATCATATTTCTTAGAGTGGAATGAGTGTAAAGCAGTATTATTTTTAGTATTTATCTTCATTAGTTAAATTTTTCTAATTTATAAAGGATTATGTGTCAAATATATAGGACAGTGCCGATCACGTAGTATCATCGCGAGGTAAGCGACACCTCATTTTTTTACGTAAACACGAGAGAATAAATTAAATCAGTGTCAATCAGTATCCTTCATTGATATATAAGGTCGGTTAATACTAGGTGCCCCATCACGATGTATGGAAAGTTCGAGGAATTAACACCAAACAAATTAATTTTTTGGGTAGAATCTAGATATGACTACCAACCTATTTTACGATTTTCAATATTGAACCATCCCATATTTGTAATAAATTAATACTGGGTACATTTCCATATTGGAACTCGAAGTATTAAGGGGGAAAATATACCCAGAGGCCGAAAAAAAGGTCATGTTTGTGCCTTTTTTTAAGGAAACCTAAGGGATATTTTTAAATCAGGGTTTTATACCTTTAAATATACACATTGAAGAGTATGTTTAGTTTTTTTTTTTTATTAAAATATTGAATTTAGACGGTGACCAAGATTGCTCCTCCTAAATTCAACTGAAACAAAAAAAAATGAAATATATTATTAAACTATATACTTAAAACTCGTAGTTGTCATAGGCTATTTTGAAAATATTGATTTTTCACAAAATGGCGGGCTTCCGAACGTAAATTTACGATTTTCGATCAAAACTTCGTCATTATTTTGCCTATAAAAAATGAACGAAGCTACGACAAAAAATGAAATCCTATGACAAGTACGAGATTATTATGAATAAAATAAGCCTGCAAAAAAATCAAAACGATCGGTTCACTGAGCTTCGAGAAATCTTGGTCACCGACTTTGAAAACATGGTTTCGAGAAAAACGCTTTTGAAAATAAGGGCCAGCACTGCGCGCTCTAGAAGGCGGTTCACTCACTAGGCTATAACTTTATTATTTTTTGAGATATCGACTTGAAATTTTCACCACATATTCTTGAGACCTAAAGCTTTAAGAAAATGCTGTGGTTGTGGTTTAAGAGGGAGGTACCCATCGCGGGTACCCATGCGGTAGAAGTATTCTTTTGTTATTTAATAGCCAATAATGCAAAATTCACTTTTGATTCTTTTTCTTATTCAATTCTTTTCTAAAACCTCTAATATTCGCAAATATTGGCACAGATTTCGACTTTTTTCACTAAGGTAATGTTAATGGTATTTCAGCTGTTCATATAAGTAGATGACTATTCCCGAGCTACCAAATTGTTTTATCGCATAATTGCTATTCCATCGCAGGCGTAAGGCTACTATTGTAAGTGATTAAACCCACCTACTCCCAAGATGTAGCGACACACTCAAGGCTCAAAATGGACCTTTTTTCTGCCTACACCTGCAACCATCCTTCTTTATACTGGCTTTGGACAGGCAGGGGGTGTTTGCAGGCGGAGTTACTCAGAGAGTAAATAAGGCCCATGTGCGAGTACGACCCCCTTCTTATTGGAAACTAGATGGCATTTTTATAATATTCAGTTAGAATTTGGTTTTTGAAGCTATTTTCAGCTGAACCCGTTACACCTGTTACGGCTTGCTATCCACTAACTTCCTGCAAGCCATTGTTGGAAACTCACTTTGTTCTGTTCCACTTTAACATTCATTGAAGGGACACACTCATTGAGAGTGTCTTAAATGTCTGAATGATTTATAATTGAATTGAAAATAATTTTTGTATGCAATGCTCAGGTGTCACGCACAGTCGCACAAGCGACGTCAAATTATTAACCATTCATCTTTTTGTGGTAATTTTTTAATTTAATTTTTTTATTTTTTTTTTTTTTTGTTTGTATATCATTTAATTTATGCTCCCTGGAAGTGCCAATCCATGTGTGCTTACGTTTAAAACGACGTTGTCGGCATAGAAAATTAGTGAGTCAAACGGAAACAAAAAATTTCCGAAAAAAAAAAATAAAGAAAACAAAAAAGCAACAACAGTTTTAACATTGCAAATAAATGTATTTATGAGCTGCAACTGTCATTTTTATTGCTCGACTATTGCACGTTTTGTTGTTTTTTTTTTTAAGTTTGATTTACTTTGATTTAATATTTGACATTTTTGCATAGTTGACAGAGTTTTGCTTTGTTATTACCTTGCAATCGCCAAGGTAATGCATATATAAAAATTCTAATTTTTTGCAATTGTTGCAAAATCGCACGACAATCATTCAAATTCATTTGAAATTTAATGCGCCGAATTTCCTTTATATGCAAAACTTTGAACTCTTTATGTTGTTCTTTTTTTTTCGTTTTTTTTGTTTTCGTTTTGGCTATATTTCACAATTTATTGCCGCTTAAATATACATAATATTTGCTTAAAAAATGAACTTGCAATTTGATATTTGCATATGAAACCGTGTGACCGTGTTTAAAATAAAAATAAATAAAATACATTTTGCTATGATTGTGCAAGGTTTATGTTTTATTGGCGTTAATTTGATCTAAGTTTTGGTTATTTTTTTTTTAAATTTTTGGGTTTGCGAATTTTTGCAAAGTAATAAATTTTTTGTTTCAATTTGGAATAACAGGATCTTTAAGTTCTATTTCATTTTATAGTCTTATGCCTATTAACCCTTAAATGCACCGTTTATCTTTAAAGATATAACCATTCAAGAAATACCTACGGCTATATTTTTGGTTTGATTTTTTTCAAATCGGTTCTATATTATTTAGAATATTAGAGGTCTTAAATAAAAAAATAGTTTTACTTCTATTTGTCATAAAAAAATAGTCATTTTTAAAAAAAGTATGTGAAAAGTCAAAAAAAAATTTTTTTAAATTAAATAAACACTATTTTTAACAGTTTAACTTCTAGGAACAGATAAATAATTTTGATTAGGCAAAAATACTGACTGCTTTCAAAACATGTCCTTTAGTGATTTTAAGTGGTTCGAAAAAATTTCGATCATTTGGCACCTCACTGGGTCACTTTAGTTAGTTGTATCTTTAAAGATACACTGTGCACTCCCTGCAGTTTTTGATAATTTTAACTTTTTAAAATAAATGAATAAATAAAAATTTCATAACACATTTCTTTTATTTTGATATATTTTAATAGGGATTTTAGTAAATTCACATTGAATCTTTATAGATACAACCACTTTTTAAAAAAAAAAACAATTTCAGAACTAAAAACGCAAAGTGACTTTATCAATAAGCTAAAATCTCTATAAATTCCACAAAAATTAATAATATTAATCAAATTTAACGATATTGAGTGAAAACCACGCCTACCTCCCATACAAAGTGACTTTATCAAAAAACAAAAGCGAATATTTTCTGTTAAAACTATGACCAAAATGGTTTTGCAAATAAATATTTTATTAAATATACTTCGGTTCGACCGTGGGGTATTTTAACTTCGGCCTAGTCGAAGATAATTTCTTACTAGTTTTTTTTTTGGTTTTTTGAGATTTGAACCCGAATCTGTACAAAATTTATAAACCCGAATCTCCACAAAAATTAATTTAAACACTTGAAATTTCGCCCATAAGTTTTGATTCCAAATTCACATTAAAAGAGTTAATTTTGTTCGTAGGAAAACCATGCCTACTTCCCATACGAAGTGACATCATCAAAATAGCAAAATTTCTAAAAATCCCACGAAAATTTATCTCTTAAGCACTTGCAATTCTGCACATAAGCTTTGATATCAAGTACTTTTAGTTTGAAATTTGTCAAAATCGAATGAAAACCACTTGTACTTCCCATACAAAATGACGTCATCAAAATAACAAAATAAATTAAAATTCTTAAATTAATAAATCTAGAAAAATTAAAAACTAAAACCAAGAGCCAACTGGTCAAAATTAATGCCAGATTCGTGTTCAGCGGGTCAAAATGCATGGGAATATGTGGGTCTGCCTTCTCGCTCTCAATATTTTATTTTTTTTGGTTTTTTGGTGTGCCGGAGTTATCAGTCAAATAAGTTCCCCTTGTATTACTTGTGGAACAAGTTGGTTTATGGAAGTTTCTTGGGTTTTGTAGAACTTTTACAGAATTATCTTAAATTTCCACTGAACTTGTTGCATTGTCGGAAAATTTATGGAACTTTTTAATAAAAAATTGTTTTTCTGTATTTCATTGATTACTTTTTTTAATTAGTTTTTTCTATTTTAATTTATAAAACTTTAATTTTTTTATGATATGATGATATAAGGTTTTTGTGCAAAGAGTCTACAGAAACCCTAAGAGTTGCAATAATCCATATAGATTATGACAGTGGAACCTTTCGAAATAAGAAAAAATTATTTGTGTGCAAAAAGCAACAGAACCACGAAAATGTTTAATGGCTTAACTTATCCTATACATGTATAATTTAAACTATTTGGTATAAGTTTTTGTTCTAGAAGTCCACTCTAATCATACTTTTTCTTTTCACTGCTCATCTTCCACTCTTGTTCTGTGCAGTTCACGAACTGTCTCATGAGCATCAAAAGTCTCATCTACGCTCACGTCTCGTATGAGATCTCATGTTTTAAATTTTCTCACCAAAGGTACGAGTAGTGGACAAAAGTGATACAATTTTTAATAGGGTACGCGACCGCGAGCGCCTACCATTACTGGTGTACGATTACTTTTCGAACCGTACGCTCATTAAGGCACAAGAATAAAAATAACAAACTCTAAAAATAAAAATTCAAACTCTACTGAAAAGTACAAATGAAAAATATTTAAATTTATTTCTTGAAATTCTCGCACTAAATATGGTCATTTTCTTAGAAATAACTTACATTAAATGTCATCCATTGAGTCATCGATATTTTCCAGATATATGTATTTATTTATGTTTTTTCCTTTTTCTTATTTCTCCACAGAGCTAACAACAATTGGCAAACAAATTTCGCCTCTATAAATAAATCTAATGAAAACTCACCACAAACAAATAAAAAACAACGTGACTATGGTGAGTCAGCTCGTGACAGTGCCGCATATTCCTGTCTACTCAAGAATGAGTTATTGGGCACGGCCATCGAGGACGTCAAGGCGGTTAGCGATGAACGCAATGAGAACGCTTACACGCCAACAGCCAAAAGAAGTCTATTCAAATATCAGTCACCAACAAAGCAGGTAAGCCACCCACTCACCTCTAGCTACCCACAAATCGCTTCACCCCCATTTTTTTATAATTCAAGTTGGCTTAAAAATTTTCTTAATTTAATGTTAACACGAACCTTAGGCGAATGATTTAAAATGCATTAAAAAAGGTTTTTCATTTTCGTTAATCAAAATTTATTTTATTTTTAATTAAATGTGCATTATTAATGCAACTTTTTTCAGGGAATTCCATTAAGCCTGGCATAAACACTGCATTAATAAAGTAGCTATAAATTCTAAGTACCTTACAAAAAATTGTTCTTGCGCTAACTTAAATTAGAAACAAAAGCCGAAACGAGCAAGAAAGAGTTTTTTTTTAATTAAAAAATGAACACAAATAAGAGCTATAAACTCTATGGCACTGGAAAAATCGCGCAATAATCAACAATCTGTAACGCTAGAACACGGAAGTGCTTTTCCAAGCAACTCTGCTAACTCTTCTCTGGGAGGTTTAAAATTTGTTATTTATTAAACAGCAAGCGGAAAAAATAAAAAAAATAAAATAAAAATTCAGCTTAACACAAACAGAGCCAAGACATCAAAAAACCAGCTCTAGTCACGTCATTTTCTAACCGTTCTTTCTTTTAATCATGTAATAATTGCATGAAGCTGTTGACTTAATTAATGGCTTGGCCATGAATTTGACGTTTAAGTTAGAGCAGAGAGAAAATCGTGTGGCTTAAATTAAGAAAAAAGGTTTTGAACATAAAATAGCAGATTTAATTCTGCTGCTGACATGAACACAGCACGAATAAAACGAAGGAAGCACTTTATATTTTTGTATATATTTTAATGCTAAATGTCATGACATTATGATAAATGTGAGCATTTTCCTTATGTTAAACTTGAATTTTTGCACAAATTTCTCAGATAACCACAACTATAGAAAATTTAAAAATGTTTTTAAGTTTCCACGTGGTTCAGTTCCAGACTCAGATAGAGTGTAGAAATTAGATTTGTAGATTTTTGAAATAAAATTGAAAGCTTGTTTTCTTTAAAGGTATAAAACTTTTCTTAAAAAATAAAATAAAACGCAGAAAAATTAATGAAAAAGCCAATATTTTGACTCTATTAATTCGCAAATTTTATGGCATTTAGTGTTTAAACATAATTTCTGGCGTGTGGCCATGTAGACCATTCTGCCGGTACAATTTTGCACCACTTTTTCCAGTGTAGCCGGACTTATCACGCCAATAACGTGCCAAATGTTAGTTTCCAATTGGTCAGTCGTGGCTGGTTTATCAGCATAGACCAGTGACTTGACGTACCCCCACAAAAAGTAGTCTAATGATCAAATCATATGACCTAGGTGGCCAATTGACAGGCCCATTTTTTGATATGATTCGGTAACTTAAAGGTTGTCTCAATAAAGTGATTGTTTTAACACGCTGAATGGCTTGTTGCATCGTCCTGCTGGAACCATTAAGCACTTAGACGATTGATATTGACGTTAGGAACAAAATGTCGCAAACCTGTAGCGCTCACCATTGACGGTAACGCTGGCTTCATCTTAATTTTTGAAAAATAATAAACAAATGATGCCTTCAGCATGCAAACCACACAAGACAGTAACTTTTTCTGGATGTAAAGGAGCCTTGGGAGTCTTTTCAGGATGTTTTTCACTCCAAATGCGGCAATTTTACCTATATGCACCCGTTAATCCAGAAATGCACCTCATCGCTGAAGATAATTTGACGGTAAAAATCCGGTTCAAATTCCAATTGATTTTCAGCCCATTGCTCGAGCGTACGACACAAACGATGGTGTCTGATGGCTTTAATTCCTGCATCAGCTGGATTATATACGGGTGTAGGCCAAGAACTTTCCTCAAAATCTTCCACGTAGTGAACGGACGAGCCGACGTTGGTGAAAACGGCGTCGAATCGATTAATTTGGGTCACAGTCACCACTACAGCAGCGTTGGCTTCTACGGTACGCACAGTATGAGCTCGTATTGGATGAATATTGTCCATAAAAGTAAACGAAGACATAAATGGATTCATTGTATTGCGTGTAACCTGCTCAGGTGGACGATTCTGCGCTAATGTATGCGAGGTGCTCTGTAAGTAAGCCGCCCAGAACGCGAATTTTGGAAATAAATTTCTAAGATTTGTAAAAGTTGTTCTGGTGTTAGTTTTTGCACTGTTATTTGACAAAGTATTCTGAACATAAATGTCAAACAAATGTGTTTATTTCGACAACTGGTGTGACAGCTATTCCTCTAGGAAATTCTATACCTCAAAGAAAACACCCATTACATTATATTTACTCGGGAATAAATATAAAGACCGAATATTTTCTTGATTGTTTTTCGAAATATTTTCCTTTATGACGAATACATTTTGGCATGCGCTTGAATCATTTGTCATAACATTTATCCCATTTCAAGCGAAACACCTCCAAAACATAGTTTTTGAACGCATCAAGGGATGCAATTTCTTCTGTCGCCGAAAATTGTTGTCCACGCAATTTGAAGTTATTGGCCAAATCAGGAATGTACGGCGGCTGACCCATTTATTTGATGTTTTGAGTGCTCAAAACGCTCGCTCAAGCTCGCATTGTCTTGATGAAGAATAATTCTTCGGTGCTTGTTTGTTTTCCTTATTTCACATAGTATTTCAAACTTGTTTGAAAACTCTAGACAAACTGTCAGGCTTTTGACCCCTTAACTGTTTTACTACTCGGCCTCAATAGTAAAATTTTATTTGCTTTTCAACATTTTCAACGTTTGTAATTTGTTTTTGTTTATTTGGTTGTAAAATAAACTTAATAAAAAAACGGTGTCGTTCTTTCGTTTTTTTTTTCTATAGAAAATCCATTTTCTATGACATTGCAACAAGTGGTTGCCACAGTTTAAAACCTGTTGCGTTAACTTTTGCAGCTTGGAGAAAAAGAAAGAACGAGTGATAGAAATAAAAAAAGCAGATAAGAAAGAAAATAAGATAATAACACTTGACTTCTTTCAGGAACAACAACAAAAACAGCAACAAAACTACTCAACGACTAGTGACTACAAAACCTAGATCTTCGGCATCTTGTGAAATCCAGTAGCGTTCAATAACCTCAAAGTCGCAACGAAGATATTTCTGTTTTTCTGTTTCAGTTGTTGTTGTTGTTGTTGTTGTAGGAAATCAATTGTTCAGAGAAAATGCATGAACTCGAAAAATAAAAAAAAAATTATAAAATCAACATGAATAGAGTCAACATGAATGAAGAATGCACTCAGCGTGCACTTGATGTGTTTTTTTTTTTTTAAACAGCAAAGCAAAAAGTTAACCGTTAAAGAAATTTTGTCAATTGTTCCGCAGCGCTTTTTATGCAAATCTTATAAATTCTGCAGCTTTTACGTTCCTTACAATTTAATTAAATTGAAATTGAGACTTTGTGCATTCCGCATAAAGTGGAAGGGAGACCGAAAGGCACCCTCCTACCGTCTCACAGTCAGACAACCAATTAAGCAAATTATTAAATATGCTGTGTCACCTGCAGGGGAGTTAAAGTTATATATATTCGCAAGACTCAATAAACAAGTAGAAATATTTGTAATGAAAAAAAAAGAAAAAAAAAAATACCTGAACTCAAAAGTTTCGTCTTTAAAATAAAATTTTCTTTGACGTTTTCCGAATAGATTTCAGTAACTTTAAAAAATATTTTTTTTTACTAAAAAGCGTTTCATTTATCAACATAATCTCCTTTAGATCGATACATTTAGTCCAGTGTTTTTGAAATTTTTTTATTCCTTCCAAATAATTGGTTTTATCAAGGTCCTCAAAATACGCCTTCGTTTCAGTGATGACCTTCATTCGACCCAAATCTCTTACCGCCGAGCCATTAACTTAGGTTTGGAAATAGAAATCGCAGGGTTAATTAACTTTTTTCATTTTCGTCGAAATGCACGTGGTTGTTTGCTTTCAATAGCTGTCAAACACTAACTACTTGACCCAGATTGCTCAAAATTTGACAGTAGTCTATTAACAGATGTAAAGGGTGATTTTTTTGAGGTTATGATTTTCATGCATTAGTATTTGACAGATCACGTGGGATTTCAGACATGGTGTCAAAGAAAAAGATGCTCAGTATGCTTTGACATTTCATCATGAATAGACTTACTAACGAGCAACGCTTGCAAATCATTGAATTTTATTACCAAAATCAGTGTTCGGTTCGAAATGTGTTTCGCGCTTTACGTCCGATTTATGGTCTACATAATCGACCAAGTGAGCAAACAATTAATGCGATTGTGACCAAGTTTCGCACTCAGTTTACTTTATTGGACATTAAACCAACCACACGAATGCGTACAGTGCGTACAGAAGAGAATATTGCGTCTGTTTCTGAGAGTGTTGCTGAAGACCGTGAAATGTCGATTCGTCGCCGTTCGCAGCAATTGGGTTTGTGTTATTCGACCACATGGAAGGTTTTACGCAAAGATCTTGGTGTAAAACCGTATAAAATACAGCTCGTGCAAGAACTGAAGCCGAACGATCTGCCACAACGTCGAATTTTCAGTGAATGGGCCCTAGAAAAGTTGGCAGAAAATCCGCTTTTTTATCGACAAATTTTGTTCAGCGATGAGGCTCATTTCTGGTTGAATGGCTACGTAAATAAGCAAAATTGCCGCATTTGGAGTGAAGAGCAACCAGAAGCCGTTCAAGAACTGGCCATGCATCCCGAAAAATGCACTGTTTGGTGTGGTTTGTACGCTGGTGGAATCATTGGACCGTATTTTTTCAAAGATGCTGTTGGACGCAACGTTACGGTGAATAGTGATCGCTATCGTTCGATGCTAACAAACTTTTTGTTGCCAAAAATGGAAGAACTGAACTTGGTTGACATGTGGTTTCAACAAGATGGCGCTACATGCCACACATCTCGCGATTCTATGGCCATTTTGAGGGAAAACTTCGGAGAACAATTAATCTCAAGAAATGGACCGGTAAGTTGGCCACCAAGATCATGCGATTTGACGCCTTTAGACTATTTTTTGTGGGGCTACGTCAAGTCTAAAGTCTACAGAAATAAGCCAGCAACTATTCCAGCTTTGGAAGACAACATTTCCGAAGAAATTCGGGCTATTCCGGCCGAAATGCTCGAAAAAGTTGCCCAAAATTGGACTTTCCGAATGGACCACCTAAGATGCAGCCGCGGTCAACATTTAAGTGAAATTATCTTCAAAAAGTAAATGTCATGGACCAATCTAACGTTTCAAATAAAGAACCGATGAGATTTTGCAAATTTTATGCGTTTTTTTTAAAAAAAAAGTTATCAGGCACTTAAAAAATCACTCTTTAGTTGATAGGGCCAGTCTGAGAATTACTTCGGGAAAATTTCCCGAATGCTTAGTAATTTCCTCATAAAGATTTAAGGCACAAATACTTCAGTTTGATACTCGGCACCAACTGTTACTGTGTATTAGTTGGATTAACGAACTCGGAAGTCCAACACCTTTCCAAGTAGGAAAAAAATATTTTTTGGGAAGAATAAAATATCCAAAATTTTAAGTTTTGAAGTGATTCATTTTTGTAGAATTTTTAAAGATTTTACCAATTTGATGACGGCACTTCATATTGGAGGTAGACGAGGTTTTCATAAGAATTATACAAATTTTTCGAAAAACAAAAAAATTTAATGCTTTTAAACGTTACCAAAAAAAAAAAAAAAAAAACTAGTCAAGTTGCTTGTTCTTGCTTAAAATGAACTTTGATAATTTAATGATAAACCATTTATAAGCTGACTATAAAGACGAAATATAAATCAACAACCTGATCTGCAATAAATAGTATATGTATGTTTTAAAACCTTTTAAATTTAACCTTGAAATTTGGATTTATTTTCTCAACAAGTTATGTGGTTACATGAAATATGTTAATTTATGCCCACACTTATTTAAATATTGCCCAATAAAAATATTTTATACTTCATGTGAAAGAGTTATTGAACCACATAAACAAATAAAATCATCACGCTTCGTTTCCTCTTTGTAAAAATAAATGAAATTTTTGTATTTTCTTATACATTGTTGCTTAATTTCAAGGCATAATTTCAGCAAAATAGTCAATATTTCTCAACTAGTTTTTGTGGCACTCTATTGTTGTTGAAGTGTCATTATTGACCACTGAAGTAGTGAAATCAATTTTGTTTTTTTTTTATTTAAAATTACTTATCACTTTTTTTCTGAGATTATATTTTCGCTTGAGTGGTTTGCTCTGTTTTGCTTATTTTTGTTTTTTTTTACAATGTTTACTTTTATTAAGTGCCGCCACTGGCGTCCTCTAATGCTGCTTTGCCATCAACACAGGTCTGTCAAAACTACATACAAGCTTTAAATATTATCTCGCATGTGCCATCAAACCAACCAAATAATAATCTCGTGAGGAAACGCTTGCGCGCGCGGTGGAGGCGTACCATCAAATGTTTTGATTTGAACCGCATCAAGTGGCTTCATCTTTAAGATCAACGTGCCAATCGTTGACAGCTGGCTTGACTTTTTTGATTGACTACAGTTCACTTAGGGTTTTTTTTTTACTCTATGCTTGCATGTTTAAATTTATAATAATTTGAATGCTGTTAGAAAATTTGTCAAAATTATTTAAATATTTAAAGAATTCAATTTATGATGATTGCACCTAGATTAGATGAAGCAGTTTTGGTTACGTTAAAAAAAAAAAGAATTTGTTTGCTCTTCTGTCAGTTATGATGTCACTTATATTTGTGTGCTCTTCTCAAAGTTCATCAAACTTTGAACAGCGAAAAAACCCTTATTACACAGTGTTTTAATGTTCTCCCATGCACCCTGTTGACCACTTAAAAAATTTCAACACAATACGAATGAAGATAATTCTTATCGTTCATTTAATATTGACAGGCATTTAACCCAATGACACATAAAAATAACAACTAAAATAAACATGAAGTAGTGGTACTAACTAACGGCACAATTGTGCGCTTAAGTTTTTAGTATATTTTCAAAAAATATTGCTTGTCTATTTTAGTAAATGTTTTATTTATTTTTTATTTTAAATTCCAAACACATAAATGTAAGACCATAAAACGCAGAAAATATGTCTGTATATTTAAAAAAAAAAAAAAATTAATTTATAACTTATGCCTAACAATTTATCTTCATCTCACCCAAATGAAAAAAAAAAAAAAAAAAAAAAAAACTGAAACGAACATTTTAAAAACTTTTTAGACTTTTATTAAATTTAGGTGGGTAGAGTGCGTCGTAGTGCGTGCGTTGCGTGTAGTTGTTTCAAATGCTAATGGAGTACCTCATTCAAATACTCTTCATTCATGTTGCTTGATTAATAATTCAATTTTGGTCATACATCATAGCGAAATACAGTAGTCGTCAGTTGGCCCAGCACTAATTGTGTCAAAATGTTGAAAGTACCTACATGAAAATGTACAACAGTGTAATTTAATTTCATTAAAATTTCAAACATGTCTATGTAATAAATGAAATATTTGCTATTTAACTGCGTTTGGATAGTTATGGAAATATAAACAGTTCGTATAGTTCTACACAGCCATCTGTCATGCCTCATACTCGTATAATAGTTAATGAAGCTTAGTAGGTTCAATCAAGCATTCTGACTGATTGATTATATTTTTGATGTACCATGACATCATGAACATGTACAAATTTTATATTTTAATATAGCTCCGAACAAATCGCTCTTTTTGTACAAAACTCAAAATTTGAATTTTTGTTGACCATTTTTTATATCTGTTCAATATTTAATGTTATTATGCTATACAAGGGTTGCCTTTTAAGTCTTGTACCTAGAAATGAGAAAAAAGTGGTAAATCAGTGAAAATTATTTTATTGTTTTTCAAAGTATTCTCCAAGATGATCAATACACTTTTGCATACGTTTGCACCAATGTTCGAAACAGTTTTGCTACTCAGAAGTCCTCAACGGTCTGTTCGGGCATAGAAAAACGCTTGCCACACATTTTTTTTTCTTAATGTGAGGGAACAAGAAGTCATCTGAAAGACTGTCTGGTCTGAAAGACAGATGACCCATCAATTCCACGTTTTGAATGCTCAAAAACTCTTTCGTTTGAACTGATGTATGAGAACTCACATTGTTGTGATAGAGAATGATCTTTCTTCGGTGGTTGGTTGTCCTCAATTCTCCGAAGACTTCTGACAAAGAAATGGTTGAGTACCAATCAGCATTAAGAGTTCTCCGTTGGTCAAGTGGTACAGTTGCGACATAACTGGTTTTTCTGCAAAAACTGACAACCATTTGTTAGATGCGCTCAGTTCGTGGACAACTTTTGTTTGGTTTTATTCACTCTGAAAGACTCAAACAGTGGATTGCTACTTTTTTGTGCTCATAAGCGTAGATCCATTAATCGTCACCTGTTGTGATGTAAACGTGTTTCGAACCACCCACGCTGTAATTTTCAGCATTTCCTTGCAAACGAAGCGACATGAGCTTTTTTTAAACAAACGCCAAATTACGGTCAACCCAACGGGAACAAATCCTCCTGACGCCTAAATGCTCATGTAAAATCGAATATATGGTAGTCCCACTAATGCCAAATTACGACTCCATCTCACGGTATGTCACATCACGGTCCGCTTCCAACAGTTTACGAACAGCATCGATGTTTTCTGCCACAACAGCCGTTCTTAGACGGCCTTCACGAAATTCGTCTTGGAGAGAACGGCGACCACGCTCGGACTCATTGAACCAGCGTTTTACAGTTGCTGGGTGTGATTGGTTGATGCATTCTTTTCTTTTCAACCCACGTGTAAACTCGTAAAAAATCTTCTTCTAAAAATGTTCACATGTTATTTTCAATTTTGTGCTGAATTACAATTTTGAAACCACGTAAACAACACAATCAGCTCACATACACCAGAACGTTGTGAGTACGTTTATGCTAGAATATGTCAAATTTTCTGATGGAACCAAAAATTCATTTGGCAATGCTTTGTGTTGCCGAGGCGCAAGACTTATAAGGCGTTCATGCACATAACAAACAACAGCTGTTGCACAACAGTTGTACCAGCTGAATGCAGCCATGGCAAAATGTCAAAAAAACTAACTTTGAATTTCGAAAGTATCGATGAAAAACACAGGGTGAAACATAGTTTTTGAACGCATCAATGGCTTTTTATGACTTCATAAGTCGTATCAAGGACAAACGATGTGCTCGGGAGGAAAAATAAGTTTAGAGACAAAATGTCAACGTATCCGAAAAAAGAGCATGATGGTTCTTCTACTCGCACTAGTAGATCACGTGAAAGATCTTTTCACATAAATCAATATTCTAATTGTGAATCAAGTAAATGTGCTGAAAATGAAGAAAGTATTACAGACCTATTCTGGCTGTCAATTAATAAGAAATAATTTGTCAAAATTTTGTCAACCTGACTTGTAAAACCTATTCAGGCGAACACTTGACAAATGAAAAGCTTTATTTATTCACCAGAGAAAGGTGAAAAGCATGTTGCCAGAAAACAGCTGTTAAGTGTTGCAATATTATTGAAAAAATTACCCCAATTTAGTTAAGTTCCTTTTTTAAAATGAAAATTTGAATTTATCGTTGAGAATTTGTTAGTTCTTTTGATATTTCATATTTTTAAATATTGAACCCTTTAAAACAAGTAAAAATTGTTGATTCAAATTATATTTTTATTTTTCCACTCTATAGTTTCGATATCAAATTTTTTAGGCAAAATTGAGACAACACCACCACCACCTGCTGAATATACAATTTGAACTTTTAATTTTATAGCTTTTTTTAATTTATTTATGAATTCAATGTTATTTTCCTCGACTTAAATTTACATATTTATTCAATTTGTACAACAACCTGTTAGTTTTTTCCTTCTGTTCTTTTTTTTTTTTTTTGTTTTTTTTGTTTTTGTTGCCAGATTAAATAAGCCTAAATTCTTAAGCGTAGCTTTTTTTGGGAAAAAAAGCCAACAAGCTTCGTCGCAAGCTCCGCCTACTGATTGTTGTTCGTGTGTCCGACATTTTTATTGCTTGCAGCGAATCAAAGCCTTTCCCGCCAAAAATTCAACAGCGTGATTATTGCTTCTTCTTCTTTGTGGCGAACTTGATTCTGTCTCTTGGCTAAAATAAAACAAAAGCATATTGAAGCCAAAAATGAAAGTAATCAATTACGTTTGTGCCAATAACTGCCAAAAGCTGCATTGTTGCTTTCAAAATGGTTGTTATTATTTTTTCGTTGCTTATTTTTTTTTTCTTTTTTATTTTTAATGAGCTGTTTTGACTTTATTGTCGTGCTTCAACAACTGCGAACGTAATAAATAGCATTTTGTAGTGTTTATAAAACAAAAGATATATCCGGTGTATTCAAAAAATGTTGCGAAAGAGACATATTTATACACAGGGTGGTTCAAATGCAATTATATTTTTTAAAATTAAATAAAATGAAGAAAACACTTAAATGGCCGCTCCAAAAAAAATGTACAAATTGTTATTAAGAAACCTATTACGTTGTTAGAAATCAAGTGGAGGAATCTTATTTTCGATTTACAAGAGGTCCTTGAACTTTTGAGATCCCGAACGGAGAATTTAAATTTTCGTTTCGATCTTATACATATATATTTCTAAATAGTTCTTAAATTATCTTCTAAATAGTTCTGTGTCATATGTTTCACAATGAATTTCAATTTCCTCCACTTTAATACTCTTCACAGAATTTGGTTGCCTTATATCTCAGTCAGTTGAACTTCACCTCTGTACTTTTTTTTATTTTTCATGTATCATCATTTATTTTCATGTTTTAACTTACATTGTCTTTAACCTCAATCATTTTTACTCTGAATGACTGACTATGTTTACTCATCTTTCCATCTTTCTATCATGCTGAGATGTTCATCATTCTCTACTTCACAAAATTTGATTACATCCGGTTTTGTGGCTTTAAGCTGCGGAAAATTATATTATTTTTTATCCAAGAAAATAAACATTCTCTTTATCCACACTCTAACAAAAATTCACGGGAATTAACTACATTAAATGCTGGCAACTGATTGCCTACATTTAATGTAGTAAAATCCCATGGATCAAAATTCGAAATATTTCACGCTAGAAATGCGTGAATCCTCTCACCTACAATTATCTGTTTCGCGCTCTTATAAAAACTCTCTTCTACAACTATCATTCTCACGCTCTCTTTCGTTTGAAAAAAAAAACGCTATAAATGCGTGAATCCTCTCACACATTTATCTACTTCTCTCTCAAATGTTCGATATGCAGGCAATGAAGCGTTTTTTTTCGTTTTTATGCGTGTTTTTTCGTTGTTATTGTAGAAAAATTATTCAATGGACGCCGTAAAAATTACTAGAATTTGCAGTAAGAATTTATTAAATGACAGGATATTTCTTGATTACGCTTAAGGCGTTGTTATAGTTTTTGTGAAATATTGCACAGTAAACTATATATTGCAAATTAAGCAAACAATTTGAAAACTCTAATTTACAAAAAATAAAAAATAAGAACACATTTCTTTAGCTCTATTTTAGAGAAAATAATATATATTTATTTTTTAATATTTAATTCACAACCATATTATTATTTCATACATAAGATAAATAAGGAATATAATTAAAAAAAAGTAATGCAAATTAAAAAGTAAGCTTAAACGTAAACATATGTGAGTTTTTGGTTAGTGCAATTCAATTTTAAATTTAAATTAAACGTTAGCTAAATTGCAAAAATGTTCCTTTACATAATTGAAATATCATTTATTAAACTGTTAATTTTTGCAATGTTATTTAATGTTTTTTTTTGCACCTCTTACCAGATTATTATGATAATTCACAAACACTACACTTCAACATATTTTTATTAAATTTTAACTTAATCTAATTTTAAAATTATGTTATGTTTAAATATATTATTTTATATTATTATTATAAGCTTAACCTACTTATAATTATTATTTAAGTAACCTTCTTATTAAAACTAAATGACGTAGATCCTTTAACAACCAAAAACAGACTGATCAAATTATGTTTGTATTGCTTATTACAAGAGCAATTTGTAATAACCGCACAAAAATGTAAAATATCACGAAAACAGCGTTTATTATTAAAATTCTCTCTCTTCAATTATTGAATGAGCGAAAACACGCTAAAAAAGCGGGAAAAAGTGAGAAATGAATAAAAAACACTTAAGTTTTGACTGAATTTAAAGAACACGCTGCGTGGCGTGATATTTTTTAAAAAACGACAATAAATGCGTAAAATTGTACAACATTTATTGTAGTGATTTAACAATCAGTTTTTAGAGTGCACTGAAATACCTCTCTTCCTCACTATTATTAACACTGTTGTTGTCTTTGCTTTAATGGCTGAAATCTGCATGAAAATTGTATCATTTCCTGATACAGTCAAATTAACATAATGATCATTAAAAGAAAAAAAAGTGGACATGTAATTTGTATTTAGTTCCCACGTATTTTGCGTTGCTAATCATGGATGGCTTAAAGCAAGTGTTGGCTAAAAAGAACTTCAGTCTATTTGCGCTATTTGACCGCAATATTCTTGATACTTATTCTTATTCTAGACATAATTTTTGCTATTCCTTCTTTCGTTTTTTTTTCGTATAAAGCTTAAAAATAATTTCAGGGTCATGAAAACACTGTACAGCGCCATTTTAGAAATTATTTCAGAAACTTGGAACTACGTTTTTTGTGATTCTCATTAATTTTTTTTACAAATATTTAATTTATTAAACTATGAGAACATTTTATACAAAGGCTGTTTTGACTTGACGAAGGTACGTTTTACCGCGCAGGTTTCCAAAAAAGTTGAAAAAGGTATTTTTTTTCAAAACTCATCGGCGTTGTTACTCGCTGAGTATAAGAACTATGATTAAAAAAATGGTACGACCGTTAAGGTTAATTCTTTGACTTCATTATAAAAAAAAATTCATCGGGAAGCAGTGGGAACTGCTTAAGCAACGCAATTGAAAATTTGTTACATGGAATTATTACTCGCTGAGTATTAGTGCTAGGATTAAAAATATGATACACCAATAAATGCCTGTTCTTAGCCCTCACAACAAAATTAAACAAAACATTTCTGACAACAGCGTTACAAGTTTTTTGACAATGCAACATTCATGCAACGGCGTTACATTGAATTTTTACTCGGTGAGTATATAAGCTACGATAAATGTTTAAAAAGGAAAATGAAGGATTTGTTACTTGGCCTTACGACATTAAAAAAAAAATTCCGACGTCGTCAGGTCGTGGAGTTAGCAGCTTATGTAACTGAAATATAATAACGTTGCATGGAATTATTACTCATTCAGGAGACGTGCTACGGTAAATTTTGTTTTACGACAGCATATATGTGTTATTACGCTTCACAACTATAATACAAAAAAAAAAAATTCTTATCGTCATGATTTCAGGGTGGCAACCACAAAATGCAGTAAAAATGCTACAACCATGAAAAACCGGTGGATGGAATTTTAACTCTGTGACTATTGGCGTAAAGGTACATTTTAAGGAATGAAAATGAATGTGAGGACTTCGGGCAGGGAATGAGGCCCCTCAGGGAACCGCCTAGTGTGACGGATCTACATAACTTTTGCTGGATTAATTGCATGTGGCTAAGGCAAAGTAAATGCACCAAGGAAAAGCAAAAACCAATGGAAGCGCAAAATCAAAAACAACAACAGCAACGCCAACAACAACAGCAACGCCAACAACAACAGCAACGCCAACAACAACAGCAACGCCAACAACAACAGCAACGCCAACAACAACAGCAACGCCAACAACAACAGCAACGCCAACAACAACAGCAACGCCAACAACAACAGCAACGCCAACAACAACAGCAACGCCAACAACAACAGCAACGCCAACGACAACAGCAACGCCAACAACAACAGCAACGCCAACAACAACAGCAACGCCAACAACAACAGCAACGCCAACAACAATAGCAACGCCAACAACAACAGCAACGCCAACAACAACAGCAACGTCAACAACAACAACATCAACAACAACAACAACAACAACAACAACAACAACATCAACAACATTACCAACATTAACAACATCAACAACATCAACAACATCAACAACATCAACAACATCAACAACATCAACAACAACATCAACAACATCAACAACATCAACAACAACAACAACAACAACAACAACAACAACAACAGCAGCAACAACAACAACAACAACATCAACAACATCAACAACATCAACAACATTAACCACATTAACAACATCAACAATAACAACAAAAACAACAACAAAAACAACAAAAAAAACAACAACAACACCAACAAACAACAACAAAAATCTAGTTAGTTATGATTTCAACAGTTTTTCGTGGCAACCAACACTGCTCACAAAGAACACAATGAAATCGGACTATGAAACCCAACATGAATTAGGATATGGATTAGGACAAAAATTAAGACACACCTAAAACACAGCTTTTCAAACAAGGTATATTTGATTAAGTCAGGAATTTCGTCATAGATTAAAATAAGAGTTTGGACATGAAATAGGAATATAAAGAAACACCGTCACGTCTAAACCTACGGGTGCGTTCATGACACAGCCAACTCTCTTTTTTAGGGATATCACGAATTCCACGAAAAAGTCAACCTCATAGGTCAAAAATCAAATTGTAAAGAGAGAAGACAAACTATACAGAATATATTCTATCGAATTCGGACAACACGTTTTAAGTTGAATTTTTCAAGATAACGGTAGTTTTTCTGTGTTTTTTTAACTTTCGCGTGGTGAATAAGTTAAGCGAAAATTTTGCAGTTTTATTTTGATATTTGCCGTGAGGGCGTGCGCTGTTTATTACAACAATTAAAAAAAAAAAAATTTGTTTCAAATTTTTTAATATTTTCCCAATAATCATACATATATATGAATAATATTACCACCACGACATACCGTGGTAAGAGCAGTTAAATAAATTAAGAAAATATGTAGCATGTGCGTGACAATATTGATATATGTTTCAATGCAGACTCTAATATAAGAAATTTTTTGCGGAAAATGCTGTTATGTGTGGATATTGAGATGGCAAACCAGATTGAAAAACATTTTTTTTACTATTTCCATTGAAAAAAATTCCACGCGTTTCGCACATGTTACACTTTTTTCTATACAACAATGTAGTTTTTACACACTACGGGGTCGTTCATAAATTACGTTACCAATTTAGAGGGGAGGAGGGTCCTTAAAATGTATTACGATTAGTAATGATATGGGGGGTCTCATATATAGCAAAGTGACCAAAAATAAAACAACTCGAAAAAATTGAAATTAATATACCCTTTATTTAAAAAAATGTCCATCCTTACATCTGCATTTCACGGTCAAACGTCTAAATTGACGGTTAACTATTGACAAGTGTCAATATGAATTCTCATAAGTGAGTTTTATTTAATTTAACCCTTAAATGCCCAGTGTATCTTTTTGGATACAACCGAGAAAATAAGCTATTTATTTTAAAATATTGCAAAAATTAAAATGCTGGATATGTAGTTTCACTCAGAAAATTTCATATATAAAACAAAAATTTAATTATTGGCATAAATTTCTTGGTTTGGGAAATATTGACCGTCAAATTAAAAAGTTTTTTAATTTTTACGGAAAGTTCTGTTTTTGACATGAAATATCTTTTAAACTATTAACCATTTTATAGTATCTGTTGACGTGAAAACCCAGTGTTTTCACTCGCCGATAAAATATCACGGAAGAAGAAAAGAAACACAATGAAATTTTAGGATTTTAAATTATTTATTGCTAAAAAAGGGGGTTGATTTTACTTACAATTTCTTTAACTTTAAAGTAGGCTTTAAGCAAGCTTCGATTCGAAAAGACACGTCTGGCGTGTACGAGATGTTGCAAAGAAGAGAGCGAAAACTTTTCTCGAAGCTAAGCAGAAGGCCAGCAGCGAGGCTTAGTACTAAACTTAGTATTCTACCGTTGGTTTACAAAGTTAACAAAGAGCAATTTTACAAGCTTCAGTGTTTCCCAAACAATAAATACAATAGATATTTTAAGTGTTAGTGATGGGACATTTATGGCCTGAACAGTATCATTCAACAAACAAATTTAGAGTTATCATAAAAAGAATCGTTTTCCACGTTTTTGCCTTTAACTCCTACAACCAAGCTGATTGATGGTATACGTCAGAATGCCCACTGTATCTTTTTGAATACAACCATGTTTTCTTTAAACAAAAATTTTTTTCAAAAAAAAAATAAAAACGGGGTCGTGTTCAGGGGATCATTTAGCACAACATAATTTTAATGATATCGGTGTTGTTGGGCATTTAAGGGTAAAAATAAATCGGAATATAAATTATTATTCAAATAAATCTTTTTTAAGGAATCATATTCACAAAAACACTGAACTTGGTGATGTACGGGTGCAGCCTTTACGGGTACTCTCTCAAAGGCCAGGCGAATTTCTTTGCATAAGAAATGAGAATACACCTGAATAGGTCCACATGGAATCTGTTGAAGAATTTGAAGAGTCCCCAAAGTTCCAGCTCCTTCAATTCCAGTGATTGAGAGCAACGACTTTTGGATCGAATAGAATAGAATAGTTTTTATCGATTAAAATATCTGATTTTCAAATTTTTTTCTTAAATTTATTTAGTCATGACATAAAAGAGATTAAAAAAAAGAAAATAAGAAATTTTTAATCATTTTGTTTTGTATTTCAGTTTTTAGTAAATATGGTCGAAGGTAACAGTAATATGAACGTACGGTGTAATTGTGCGTGACGAATGTAACATGTGCGTGACGGTGTTTAAAGTTGAAAAAATTTTTTTATAATTTTTTTTTCTCAAATAACTTAGCTACTAATATAATCTAGGATAACCTCTTATTGCTGTAAAAAAATATGAAAATTCTATCTGAAGTCAATTCGCAGAAATTTCAGATAGAAACTGACATCAAATTTTTAAAGGGAAAATTTTGTAGCACGTGCGTACGCTACATTTTGCTTAATATCACCGAAATTCATAAGTGGATTCATAAAACCTTTACACATTTTAAATATACCGTAAAATTAATTAATAAAAATTGCAAACCAGTTTTCGCAAAAATTTCTTCTTAAGTATATCAGTTGCAATTATTCGCAAGCTGTAACAGTGCGTGACATGGAATTCATGATATATAAAGTAGCTTGTCCACGCCGATAAACCGATAAAAAAAGACAAAATTGAACACTTTAAAGCGAAGTCAACATTCGAAGTGTTATTTTCGAAATATTGCCCGATTTACTGTGAAGTGTGTACGAAAATTTAAACTCCAGATTACGCTATGTACGCTCCAGCCGCGGCGGTCACGTCTCCGAAATTGTATTCAAATATTTATGTCATAAAAATTAAGTTTATTTCATGGATTTTAAAAAATTGTGTTTTATTTTAATTTAAAGTTCTCCGCCTCTAAAAAACACAATTTATTTAAATAAATACTGTAGTTTTTTTAAGTGATTTTTCGAAAAATACAGAAAATATTAGCTGCCAGACTTCGTTGGTAAATTATATAAATGGCTACCTGAGTGGCCGCTCCGTTTTACATGACACGCGCTCCAACACTTAACAAGGGACGTTCACTGAATCGTTCAACATAAGAACGAATTGAAATTTTCATTTGCAACTTTGGGAATATAGTTTTGAATGATATTTCCAATAATTTATGGAATAAAAAAATTACATTTTTTAAATCATCTAAACCTATAATTGGGGAACCATTAATAAAAATTTTTCTGAAGAGTTATTATATAAAAGAAAACATTTATGGGAACTCTTGGTAAATAAAAAAACAATTTTAAAAATTTAAAAAAATTTAAATATTTTGAGTGAATATTCACAATTACTTATCTTCAGCTTAAAATCCCACTTGCAGGATTTCTCCAGCATGTAGAAGTCCGCTTATCAAAATACACAAGTAGCGGAAACATTTTTTAGCGCCAAAATTTCGTTAACATTTTATCTGCCTAGCTTTTGGCCGTATCTGCTATTGGCAGCAATTGCTTGTCCAATTATCAAAAAGCGCTGACAGCCCACTTTAATTGTTATATTAGCGCTTGAATTTAAGCCATTTTCGGACAGACAGTGGCTTAAATTCAAGGAAATATTTTTTATCTTTTGTTTTGTTTGAAGGTTTGAAGATTGTTTGATTGTCAAAGTGCTAAATTTATTTTAAGCCACTGGAAGTTGCCAATAAACTTCAACAAAAAAAAAAATGTGATACAAAAAACTTAACCCTTGCGCTCCTGCTACCGAAGTCAATGGCAGGTTGATCCAAAATTTTTCAAAAGACTAGTTTTTCAAAATGTTTAATTTCCTAATGTCTCATTAACTGAAATTTAAAATTCATCAATATTTAAAACTCAAATGTTGTAGTTAGTGGTAGAGATGTTTGTGGAGAAGATCGCTAAGTTACTTGAATTGACTGGGGTAAAGGTATAACACTATTCAAATTCACATGTTTCTGCAGATATCCGCCACGCTAAGAACATCCCACACATCTTTCACTTGATTTCTTCTTCCTTCCCACTAATCTACCACCCCATTTAGAACCAAGGCAAACTTGACTGAATAGGTTTAACATCGGAAATAATAGGTTCAAAGCCAAAAACAAAGAATTTAATATTTACCATCTAAACAAAAGAAAAATGGTGACATTAAGGGTTAAGCTCACAGCCTAAACAACGACAATAAACTTTGAAATTGCCACAACAAATCAGACAAATTCTTTGCGAAATCAAAGTGGTGTTAATCTGCTAGTATTTGAGCTTTATGCTGCGTAAGTTCTTTTTTAATTTTATGAACTGGTTGGTTTTGTCATCAGCCAATATTTTTTTTGCCTCTTTTTACTTTATTTATATCTAAATAAATCTTTTCTGTTTACTTTTGTTGAATCTATTTTTGTTTTTTCTCTTCCTTACTTGACTTAAAGATCACGCGCGTACTTTTTGCTTGACATTAATTTTGGTTCTTAGTTTTTTAATTCCTCTAAGACCGCCGCAGTTTCATGAACACACACACACTTGAAGATACTCGCTGTCAGCTAAGACCATTAACCTTATAATTATGAAAATACGTATGTCCCTCGCGCCATACATACAAGTACCATACCAGTTCCCGGCTAAACCATTAGTAATCTACTAAATTGCTTTAACGTGTACGAGATTTAAATTGTTTTATTCCCTCTTCTTTTTCTCCTCCTCCGTCTCTTAGGAGTTGTATCTTTATGAGCTAACATTTAAATATAGTATTTACAAAAATAAAAATAAAAAAATTAAATACAGTTGAAGGCTATTTCTAATAACATGTTCGTAATAGATGATCACGAATGTTATTTTCATTAAAGTTGAATGTGAATGGTGGAGAGATTTCTGTTAAAATTATGTATCGTGTTGAGGAAAAAGTATTCGGTGTTTTTCTACTTGCTTGACTTTAAAGTGTCATAACTTTGAAAGCGTTAGCTGCATCTGGCAACTCTTTTTTTTTTTGTTTGTTTTGCTTAACAGGAGACAAATCAGCTTCGTGTTAAAAGTTATTGCAAAGCAAAGATGAGTGAAATTTCAGAAAAAATGCATTGTATTTTACAATTTTACCACGACAAAGGGACGAATGCATCGCAAGCGCGTAAAAAGATTTGTGCTGTTTATGATGAAGGTATTTTATCCCAATCAACTGCCAGGAAATGATTCAGTCGCTTTCGCTCTGGAAATCTTGAAGTAAAAGATGCTCCTCGCTCTGGACGACCTATTGAGGTTTGGTCGAAAAAAGATGAAGCTCCAAGAACGGTGTCAAAGCCGGGACTGATGACAACTAAATTGATGCTGTGTTTTTGGTGGGACTACCCGGGGTATCATACCCCGGGAATGAAATATGAAAAAATTTCAAGTGCAAATATTTTCACATATGTGAAAAATAGGATCAAAATAAAGTAGGCAATAATTAACGGTACTACAATATTTGTCATGGCAACTGCATGTCAGTTGACTACTGAAATGAATTCAGTATGCAAATGTCTTTGAACGAGTTTGCCCGTCGAAAGTTGATTTATAAATACTGCGAAGATTATCCAACAAAAAAGAAAAGTGAAATTTTCCATTATTTCAGCAAGTAAAGTTTTACAAAAACATTTATTTAGAAGACCATTGCAGCTTTTAGAAGTGGAAAATCCAGTGAAAGGCAGTCCGGTAGTGGGAAAACATGTGCTTTGCAGGATTTTAAAACACGTGCCAAATTAAAGGCTGGAAATGCAGGTCGTATTGCAAAATCGTACAGGGAACTGCAAAAAAAGTACCAATTTGATAAAAAAATGGTGAAAAATTACTTAAAACATATGAAAATTGATAAATTGGAGAAAAAACTGCTCCAGCTGTCACAGAAAAGCAAAAACCAGCCATTGTTGATCGATTACGGCTTCTTTCCCGAGATCTGTTTGCTGCAAAATCAAGGAAGATTTGCATCATGGATAACGAGACCTATTCTACGGTCGAAGAAAATGAATGGACCCCGAAGTATTATTTCAAGCTTGCAGGTATTGAAATTCCCGATAAAGTAAAATTTAAGTCGAAAACAAAGTATCCTGGAAAGGTTTTACTGTGGATGGCAATAAGCGAACGCGCCGTGAGCGATCCTGTGTTTATCAAAGCCGGTTTAGCTGTCAATGTGGACGCTTATATCAAAAAATGCCTTTAGTTTTACAAAAAATTCATCGACAAGTATAAAAACGATGAAATTATTTTTTGGCCGGATTTGGCGTCGTCACACTATACCGGGGTGACCCAAGACGCTTTAAAGGGTTTAAATATTGACCAAAAGAAAAGAATCCACGAAATGTGCCACAGCTTAGACCGATAGACTTTTTGAGCCAATTTGAAAAGGAAAGTTTTGGGAAAAGGTTATCGAGCAAAAAATGTCGATTCATTGATAGCTAAGGTTAAAACAGAGCTGCGGTAAATTGATACAAAGGGTATTCAAGAGGCGATGCGTAAAGTGACCCTAACTATAAGAAAAGCCAAAAGATATGGTTAAATATGGTTTGTAACTGAAATTATTTCTTAGTTTTCAGTTTGTACTGTAAAAATGTCCACATTATATTTTAAAAAATAAAAATTCTGTGGACATAAGGGTGTTTGTTCATATTTCATTCCCCATACGTTAATGCTGTTGAAGCAAGAAGTTGAAAAAAATAGGCCGAAATTGATCAAGAGGGAAGGTGTTACTTTTCATCATGACAACGCTAGGCCACACACATCATTGTTGAGGTGGCAAAAACTAAGAGACTTTGGCAGGGTAGCTTTGATGATATAGCCCAGAAGTTTCACCGTGAGTTTATTATTTGTTCCGATATTTCCAACATTATCTTTCTGGAAAAAATTGTCCCCAAAAGAAGACTGCAAAAAGCACCTGCGTCAGTTTTACAAAGATAAAATCCCGGAATTCTACAAAATAGTAATCATGGTTCTAGCCGAAAAATGGCAGAATGTAGTTGATTCCTTGAATAGGGAATATTTGTATTAATAAAATGTTATTTGAATAAAGAAAAGCTATATTTATTTTTAGTAAAAAAACACCGAGTACCTTTTCCCAATCTGATATTTAACGTTTTGCTGATCGTTTGATAAAATAATAAACTCCATGTGTTCAGAGTTCAGTGTTCAGTGGTGTTCAAGGTGTTCAGTGCCTCAAAGTCTATAGGCTTATCCCTTGGAAAAAAAAATGCCAGGTATCACACGCACATCCAGTTTTGGCCGGATATTTATCTAGAAGACACAAAACGAACTTAAATCTTTTAATTTCAACATTAATGGACAAAATTTTGGAGTGTGATAACCAGGCATATCAAGTTTTTCTTCTGTTTGCGCGAGAGAACATAAGGGACCATTTTTTTACTATACAGTCAACCAATTTTTGACTTACTTATCTGGCGCTTACAACCGTTGGTCGGTTTTGGCCTCGTATAAGAAATTGCGCCAGTCATTTCGAAGGTTCTTTCTCTCGAAGGCACCCAAATTCTTTTCATCAGAACTGCTCAACGTCCAAGTTTGTGCTCCATATAAGTAATAGGACGGACATGATTAGTGACTTATAGAGCATGAATTTTGTTCGTCAAGAGAGGGCTCTGCTTCTCAATTGCCTTCTCATCCCAAAGTAACTCCTGTTGGCAAGAGTTATCCTTCATTTTATCTCAATACTGACATTGTTGTAAGAGTTTATACTGGATGCCAGGTAGATGAAGTGCTTAACAACCTCGAAGGAGATGTTGTCAACAGTGACGTGGTTTCCAAGACCCTGGGACTGTTTATTTGTTGACACTAGGTATTTCGCCTTATCTGCGTTCACTGCAAGACCCCTTCGACTCAACTCTTTCGCTAATCTGGAGAATGCTGCCAATTTTTAACAATCACTGTTATGTTTTTGACCATTCTTAATTACGGCTGACAGCAATGCAGATACCTTCTTCTTTATGAATAATTCGTTATAATCCCTTAATTATTATGCTCATTGAAAAATTTTCAAATTTCATATGGTCTCCATATGTAAAATTTAAAGTTGCAAAAAAATAGATGCAAAAAGCTTAAGTGTGAATGCACTCTTAATAAGTAATTCTCCCATTAGGTTAGCTTTCAAGGTTTTTGTACTTATTTCAACTTTATAGCTATCGGGACTTGAACTGATAAGTTGATTCTATTCTTGGAAGAGTTCATGAATAACTTATGTTTATTGCTGTTGGAAAAAATAAAAGCTGCTGCATTATTGAAAATGCAATCGACACTGATGTGTCACTGCGTAAATCAATAAAAGTATTTTTAACAAACAAGTGCTTAAAAACCAATAGACATTTTTTAAATATTCTTATCTCCTCTGACAGTACAAACTTCCTTATCACTATACAAACAGACATGTCGCTCAAACAAACATGTATGTAAATAAAGCAACTGACAATCGTAACGATTGCATATTTTGCTGGTGTCATATTTAAGAAAAAAAAAATTAGTAGTACTTTTGTAAATATTTAAAAATGTGTGTAGAAAAGAATATTTATTTATACCGGGAAAACAAGTGTTTTAAATGGTGTCAAACGCACATAGGTAGATATGTACGTTGTGCACATACTTAGTTTTGCTCTGCTAAAAATAGTGTTATAAACGAACGCATTTCACAACAACGTATGAATTTCACTTTGAATAACGTGTGCAAAAAAAAAACATTTAATTTAAATTAAGTCATGCATTCGTGCGTTACGCATTTTTATTTGGTTCACTAATTCATGGTCAATTGAAGTGGAGAGCGTAAAGCAGCGTTTCTATTGATTTATTACTTGGTTGGTCATTTATTGTTTGAGCAAATTTTGCATGCATTCAAATACCATTAAAAGCCGTCTAACTATTCAAGTGACACACTTTTTATACAGACACACTTAATAGAAGTGCGTTAAATTTGACCAGATAACTGGTAAAAAATAAATTAAATTGTTACAATTGTAGCCATACAATTTTTGGCGTTGCGTTCGACTCTATAACGTAGCCACAGGCAGCTTGGCTGTCGGTAGTTAATTTAATTTGGTCAACTTGAGGTTGGAGATTCAAATAGATTGGAAATTTAATTGAAAATAAACAAGAAAAAAGAGCAGGCGAATTTCGACTCAATCGTCGAGGTCGCTGGGGTCGATTCATACAGTGACATGATAAATTTATGTTTAAATGATTATCATGGTTTTTGAGTTCACATGTGTCTACGACTTTTCACCAAGCTTTGAACAATCTACACGTGTTTCACTTGATTGCCCTCTTCCATCCCACTTACCTATCACCACATATCCTTAGTAGGCACATACCTTAATATTGTTACAACATTGAACGCACCCATTGCAATAATATAATTGAACATACTCTAATATAATCATACTAGGACGTTCAAGATGTTGGTGTCGATCTCCAAGTGACGGACCACCACTCTTCAAATGCATGACATTTTTGAGAGGTGACATAAAGTTACATGAACACACCATAAATGACAGATCGATCTGTCAATGAATAGTGACGTTACAGTGTTGTAAATTAAACAACTTTTGGTATTGTTTTAAAAATGGATGAGAAAGAATTGCGTACCTTGTTTAAGCATTACTTTTTGCGTAACAAAAGTGCAAAAGAAACAAAAGGAAAGGTCGATAAATATTAGGGGGAATCTGCTTCGTTGTATTCAACCGTAAAATATAGAATTGCAGAGTTCAAAAGAGGTCAAATTAGCACAAAATATTAACGCGTGAAATTGCGTGAGATAGCTACAGCCGTAGGGATATCAAGTGGGTCGCTGATTTCAATTTAACATGATCATTTGGGTGTGAGAAAGCTGACTGCAAGATAGGTGTCGCGTTCCTTAACAATCAATAAAATACATGAACGTATTCGCACTTCCCAACAATGTCTGTGCATGTTCCAAAATCCGACTGAGTTTTTGTGTATAATAGTGATCATGGATGAAACATGCATCCACCACTATACACCAGCATGGAAAGAGTGGGTAGGCCCTAGTGGAAGTGCACCAAAGCGAGCGAAGAATTTTGTTCATCGACTATTTGAGAAAAGGAAAAACAATCAACAGCGACCACTACTGTAAATTATTGGACCGATTGAAGAACAAAATGTCAAACAAACGACCCCATTTATCAAAGTAACAAATCATCTTTTTGCAAGATAATGGTCCAGCTCATAAATCGATCGAAAACATGGCCAAATTGCACGAGTTACGCTTTTAACTCTTACACGACTATTATCTGAGCCCAAACTTAAAAAGGTGTCTCCATGGAAGGAGATTGGCGACGAATGAACAGGTCGAATTGGAAACTGAAGTGTATTTCGGAGATCTTGAGACATCTTACTATTCAAAGGGCATCGCAATGTTAGAAAATCTTTGAAATAAGTATATCGAGCTAAAAGAGGACTATGTGGAAGAATAGGGCTACTCCGCCCACTCGGGGTTAATCTCTTGTTTGTTTATCGATGCAGACAATTTTTTGAGGAGACTGAGGTCATTAAGAATAGGTCCGGTCTTTCACGTACTATTCGGACACCGCAGTTTTGATTTAATCGCATAAAACGTGTGTAATAGTATTAATATCCCTACCAAGTATCATCTTGTATTCAAAACTACAAAATTAAAACTCGATTCAAATTCAGTTAAAAATTAAACAAACAAAGCACTTAAAACTTATATTGAGGTCAAGCGTCATGACATGGCTCATCAACTCAACACGAATATCTTTATAAATTATTGAATTCAGTCTAATTAAAAAATAAGAATGATGATGATGATGATGATGAGGGAATTAAAATTCAATTATCAATTAATCGAATCAGCAAAAGCAAGGAAGCTCTAAATCACAATTACAATTAAATTGAAGAATTGAAAAAAAAAAAATTCAGCAACGATTAATCAAATAAAGACCAAACAAAGACCAATAATAGAAAAAAAAGCAAAGAACTAAGTCTTTTAATGGGCTGAAAACTCAGAAAGAATATTTTATAAACGTTTTCATCAGTCTGTAGTTCTTTACAAGAGTTTTAAAGCAACATGAAAATATAAAATAATTTTAACTAAGCCCATAAGTTTTAATTAAGCAATCGAAATGTTTACGATTTGTTTTTTTAATAAAACAAACAATTGTTTGGCTGTCTTTAAAATTTAAATTGGATTATAAAGTAGGCACATGGAGATTATGTATGAAACACAATCAACGCAAAGCTGAATCACAGGCTTAGCTTGCACACCTTAATTCTTTTTTCGAAATGTTCGATCAGTTTCGTATTATTGAAGCTGGCATCTTTAATATTTGCTTTGAGAGTTGGAATTGTTTGCGGATAGTTAGCATAAGCCTTACTCTTAACATCAATCCAAATGAAAAAGTCTAACGTTTTTAAATTCTAAAATCTTGATTGCAAGTTGGAGTCCCCAAAACGCTAATGTACGCGACCAGGAAACTTCTTGCAAAGTAAGTTGATTATTTCGCAACTTGTTTGACACGTTGCACCATCCTGTTGAAAGTAGAGGTGATCTGTGTACGTATAATCCATCTTCGACCATTTAGTTGCTTTGCAACCCAACATCTCTCGTTTAAATACCCTTTATTGAAAACTAATTTTATCTCAGCTCATCATTAATGATTAAAAATATGTAGTTTACGTCTGGTATCAGTATTAAAATTGTGTTCGTTCCCAGCATGAATAGAACCTTTCTAAACTTTTGATCGACGGTGGTTGATAATTTCCAATTATACGATAAAAATATAGTTTTTCTGCCTGGTAAGGGTTTAAGTAGAATATGGTATGGATTAAAGTTAGTGGCAAAAAAGTGACAAAAATATAGAACTTTCTTGTGTCCATTAATTAAGATTACATAAAAATCTTATGATGCGAAGAACCATAAAATTCGCCGCTTTGGTGTGATACTGGGATCCTGTGGGACGCATATTCGTCTGCAAATTTGACTTTGTGGGTAATGTTATCTAGCACATCTCATTTTTGAGGGTAGCGAGAACATAATTTTTGTTATATTTAGCATTATTTTTTAAAATTATTTTTCTATTTTAAATCTTAATATTTTTGAATGCGGCCTTTCCTTATTTATATTGAAAACGAGTTTTTGAGCTCTAGGCCAATCATGTTGAGAACAAGACAACATGAAGAACAAAGAAGGCGACAGCCAACAACAACAACAACAACGGCTCTGTATAGAGCCAATCACAACAGCTTTGACTATACAGACTGTTTCATTGGTCGCTACACCAACTCATCAGTAGTCTTTTGTGTGACTTTACACTGTGATCCACTCAAGCTACTTAGGTTCTAGTTATACTGCCAATATGCCGAGAAAGTTACCCGGAATTTTATTTTTGGCAGAGAACGCTTGAATTTTTGTAACTGAGTTCTTATCGACATTAGATGCAAGCTGTACCAAGGTTAACCTAAATCGTATCATACTTTTAGGCCTAGCCTTAATTCATGTGCATCTTCGAAACTCGATCACGTGTTTTGCCGCTATCAGAGCATATTGAAGTTGTTGTTATTTTTGCTTTTTAGCTCCTCCCTTTTTCCACACTTCCATTTTTAGGGTTCAGTTAGTTTAACTGATGGTACACCTAACATGGTGTGGAGACCATTTTGTTATGAAAGACTTTGTTGTTTATGTGAAAAGACTACTGATGAGTTGGTGTAGCGACCAATGAAACAGTCTGTATAGTCAAAGCTGTTGTGATTGGCTCTATACAGAGCCGTTGTTGTTGTTGTTGTTGGCTGTCGCCTTCTTTGTTCTTCATGTTGTCTTGTTCTCAACATGATTGGCCTAGAGCTCAAAAACTCGTTTTCAATTATTTTTCTATTTATAATATGGTAAAAAAAAACTCAATAGTAAAGGAATCCAGAAGGACTCAGTTATAATGTATACTCTAAAAATTGTCTTTATAAATGAAAACACTTGCCTATACTTTATTACATACATAACTCTTAAAAATTAAAAAAAAAAAACAGAAATGCATAGCCTCTTATGTTTTCTTATTAATCTTTTGATTACAATCTCTTCTTATATTTTTTTTTTCTCCACAAGTTAATCACTTATTAAACCAAATTTCACACTTCTTACCATTCATGCTCATAAGTAAATATGTATGCTTGCTGCATAATTTCAATAATTCTCAAAGTTCTTAACAAACATTTATTTGTTAATTGTCAAATTTACATAACAAACAAATTAACATGTTTTGATTAGCAAGCATTTTATGTACAACTAGAACAATATTTTTGTTTGTCTTCAAAAATTGTCTGTATCTAATTAAATTTGTTTATTCTGCTTGCTTCTTTGCAGGATTTCAATGAACAATGTCCGTATTCATTATCACCTGTTAGTACAAAAAGCCAAAAACTCTTGAGATCGCCGCGCAAAGCTACCAGAAAAATATCTAGAATACCATTTAAGGTGAGTAAAGCTAAGCTTTTAAAACGTTATGAAATACAAGAAAATTGAATGAAATATATTTTTGTTTGTTTTTTTAAAGGTTTTGGATGCGCCTGAACTACAAGATGATTTCTATTTAAATCTGGTCGATTGGTCGTCACAAAATGTACTTGCCGTTGGTTTAGGTAGTTGTGTTTACCTATGGAGCGCCTGCACGAGTCAAGTATGTTTATTTTTATTTTTTTTTTTTTCAAATTAACAATTTTCATTAACAATTATCGCGTTGGAGATTTTATTTGATTTTTTAATTTGTATTCTTCTTTTTTTCTGTTTTTATCGATGGTTAGGTTACACGTCTTTGTGACCTTAGCCCTGATGCAAATACCGTAACATCAGTATCATGGAATGAACGCGGCAATTTAGTTGCAGTCGGCACACATCATGGCTATGTTACCGTCTGGGATGTAGCAGCTAGTAAACAGGTGAGACTGGATTTCATCACAGAAACAATTTTGTACTTGCTTAGCAACAATGTTGAGAAACATTATGTTATTTGATAATCATTTGATAGATGCTCCTAAACGTATGCAATGTATTTTGAGCTTCAACTTATTCAAGTATTTATTTTGTGCTGCAGGCTTTCGGCCTAATAAATACATCAAAACTTGGATTAAAGTCGATATTTTAGAGCAACGTGTTATTTTTAATGAATATTTCAAAATGTGCACTATTCAAGTCCTCATAAAAACAAGCTATCAGCTAAGAACTTCACGTCAATATATGGGTGACATTAAAAAGCAAAAAATAGAGCTCAACAAAAGCCATACTACCTATTCGGACAGTTAAAAGAAACTTATAGGGGAAAACTTCAAGTCCTCTAAGCTAAGCGTGGGAAAATAAAAGGACCAGGACCAGTGTCTCCTCGCCTTGACTTACACGCGCTTAGGAAATAGAGGACTAAGAAGCTTTATATACCAAAAATAAAACACACATTCATGTAAATATCCTCACTTATTGTGCTATTGAAATAATGGACTCTTAACTACATATCCCGGATGCATTAATCTCTGCAATGCCGACTACACATGATGAGAAGATGATTTTGCAACAATATTTTTTTAGCCCACCGGTTTCGGTCTATGCTCAAAAGTTACTCCTATAAACACAGATTACAAATAAAAAATGTCTTTATATAATATTAACTGCCCCCAAAGGCTTACAAAGATGAAAGGATTAAGTATTATTCTAAAAATTATAAAAATTGACTTTGAAATAATTTAAAGTGTTCGGAGTTTGCGATAAGTTTGAAATTTAAACTGCAAACATCTGACATCTTGGACACTTTCGATGCCACTCTCATAACTATTGTTTGACAATAAAATATTAAAAACCAAAAAATATTAAATATTAAAAATATTAAAGAATAATTAAAAAAAAACGCATAGCTACATACAGAAATCCTCCCCCTATTTATACAGTTTTTTATTAAAAACTTTAACTATCTTTTTATCAAATTCTAAAACAGATAAGTTTTACGGTAAAGTTTTTTAGCCGTTAGTCGGATCGGAGATTTCTATATTTATAACATTTTTTGCGTTATCTTAATTGAAATATAAAATAAATCGATAATTTTTCTTTTCCTCGCAACAGATAAACAAACTCAATGGTCATTCAGCACGTGTTGGTGCTTTGGCCTGGAATGGCGATATACTCTCAAGTGGTTCACGTGATCGTTTGATTATCCAGCGCGATACTCGCACACCAGCACAACAATCAGAACGTCGCTTAGCCGGTCATCGTCAGGAAGTATGCGGTCTTAAATGGTCGCCAGATAATCAGTATTTGGCCAGTGGTGGCAACGACAATCGACTATATGTCTGGAATCAGCATTCCTTGAATCCCGTGCAATCGTACACCGAACATATGGCCGCTGTTAAAGCTATTGCCTGGTCACCGCATCATCATGGCTTGCTGGCTAGCGGCGGTGGTACAGCCGACCGTTGCATACGCTTCTGGAACACTCTAACCGGCCAGCCTATGCAGTGCGTAGACACCGGTTCGCAAGTTTGCAATCTAGCCTGGTCGAAACATTCGTCGGAGCTGGTGTCAACACATGGCTACTCGCAAAATCAAATACTAGTTTGGAAATATCCCTCACTAACACAAGTAGCCAAACTGACAGGTCACTCGTACCGTGTGCTTTATTTAGCACTTAGCCCGGATGGTGAGGCAATTGTCACAGGTGCTGGCGATGAAACATTGCGCTTCTGGAATGTCTTCAGTAAGGCGCGCAGCCAGAAGGAAAATAAATCTGTGCTAAATTTATTTACCAATATTAGATAAATTTTTAGACGTTATTTAATTTTGATTTTTTTTTTTTTTTTTTATTACTATACATCTTAGAAAAACTAGCCTAGCTTTTAAATCTTTTGTTGCAAAATTGAGTCGTAACGTAAATTAAAAAAACAAAAAACCTTAACTAAGCAAGCTACCATTAATAAATATTGATATAAACGTAACAAAACGCAAATCAACCACCTACCAAACATTGAAACAAAACAACTTAACATTAATTATAATAAAATTAAAAAAAAACAAATACAAAGCATAATTTGAAGGACTAAATAATTTTTAAGTTAAATATATGGATTAAATGGGCAATTTCATTAAATTTGAACTCGAAATTGACACTTGCAGTGAAATTAGTTGAAAAGGACAGTTGCTGGATTCCTTTGCAGACTCAAGGGATCTATTTTACGGGTTAGCCTAAACATTGTTAAACAAGCTGCAGATGTTATTAAAATGTATTATTTGACTTTTTCAAAATAAGCTTAAAGAAATTTAATGCTTATAACGCTAGCTATGACCTACGATAAAACTTGAACTAAAAGCAAAATCGCTGATTTATTATAACTAAAAATAAAAATCGGTCCAAAGCCTTGAATTGAAAAACGTGTTACTTATGGTACTTCAAAACATAATAACTCTGATGTCAAAGCTTTGCATAAGCAAATAAATTTGTAATAAAAAAAAAAACAACCCTATGAGCTTATAGCCTTGAAAAAATTAGCCTATCAGCTCTCACTAGTTTTTTACATTCAAAAAGTTTCACAAATTGTAGTCTTTAATATTTTATTTCATGCAGTTGGGTTTAAGTTTAGTGAAGTTGCTCACATTTTCAATAACAAATTTAAAATTAAATTTAAATATTTAAATACTTAACCTAGTTGAAAACAAAAATGAGCTCACTGTAAATTTATATACTTACTAAATTGACTACACATAAGTAGAGTTCAAAAGTAAATTTAAATTGAAAAAAATACCCGCTTACAGCTGCATATAAATTAAATGTACCTACAAATAAATATATTTCATAACATGCTTATATATCAATCATACATAAACAAAGCACTGATGGCACTGATACATTTATATTTCATTATATTATTTATGCTTGTATTGAAAAAACACAAAACTTATTATCAAAATTAATTCTATAAAAACTGAAATTTATTTAATATCGTTTATTTATACAAATAAATAAATGAGTTTTGTTTACTTCTCAATGCTTAAAAAGGAAAGAAAAACAAATGTATTTTTGCAACAACATTAGTAACAACAAAACAAATTGTTCACGTTTTTCCCACTATTTTCTGTTCTCATAATTTAGTCTTTTTGAACTATATATATTTTTTTAATTCTACAATTTAAATTTGTTTAAATTTTTCTTAAACATTTTGTTAATAATTTTAAGCAATTATATTTTAATAGATTAAAATTTGAAAATAATTTTTCACTTTACCTTCGCATTCTATGTTTGTCTAAAATGCACCAAACGTCATTGTATATATTTATAAAAATATAATTATAAATATAAAATTTAAATTATAGTTAAAAATATAAAATATAAATGAGAAAAATATATTTGTAAGAATTCATTAATTGAGCGGGAATTATTGTAATCTATTAAACACATTTTCAAATAATAATAATATTCTTTATAATAAATCTAAATTTATATGAATTATACCTGAATTAACAGAAATATTTCATGAAATACTAAAATATAAAATGTGTGAAAATTACAAATGTTAAATCAACTGCTTCTTTTTAATCAAGAAATTGACAAACTTAAAATCGAAGGGCCGCTTCAGCAGTGTCAATAATTTTTGTTAACTTGGGTTTTTGTAGGTTTGGTCATCATCAAAACCGAAAATGTTTTGAAACGTTTCTTATTCAAATGTTAGAAAAAAATCATAATACCAATGTCAACACAACCCCAAACTTGTCTCGGAATTTCCCGAAAGTATAATGAATGGGTTTTGAAAACACACATTTTTTTGTTGCAAAAATGTTTATTTTGAAAACTGACCAATTCATTGCGGCGGCAAATAATCCAATCTGGAATCGATTCGCGGCATCCTTGATTGACAAAACAAGTGAATGGACGTAGTTGACATATTTAAAACGATTTTTCTCGATGACGAGTTCTGCAATTCGGACACAAATCAAATGCACTGCTATCGAAACAAAAACGTCAGCTTCCACCGTCAATTGTGTGGTTGCTGCTGGTAGTTTTCCATCTACGATGTCGAGCACTTACAAATGCTTTGGAATGTGCACTACCTACATATCGTTATCTATTTCAAGAGGATCTCTGTAGTCTCGCAATACTTTTTGCCGAACTTTCCTTTCACACGTTAGTATGCCGTCACCATTTCGATTTTTTAAATAAATCAACGTTTTATTTAAATTTTATAAATTACTTTGCATTTTTTTTATTTTACTTCTTTGATATGACGTAAACTGATATCAACTATTATTCATAACCTATAAACTTGAGACTTAAACTTGATAGTTACACATTTATGAGCATGTCAACTATACATTCTGATAAAAAATAACGGGAATTCTTCAACAAAACGAAAACTGCCTAATTATTCATCGATATTCATTTTATTTCCTGCAAAAGAATCTTCATGACAAGCAATATATGTACATATTCCAACGCTTCCTCCAAACTCCAAATAATTTTCATAGGCTGTTTTTGGAATAATCTTCTGCGAATTCTCCTTTACCGCCTCAATCGTCTCAAAACGCTTTCTGCGGAGTGTTAACTTGAGTCCTTGGAATAGGATAGTCACCACGAGACATATCATGTGAATACGGAGCTTGCGAAATGGTATGAATGTTGATTTTAGTCAAATAGTCTTGTAACATACAATATGAGATATATGAGCCGGTGCGTTGTCCTGAGGAAACCACAAGATGTTTCTCTATAATTCTGATATATCTCCACAATTTTGATATTTTTCTATATGATACAGGGCTTTTTAGGGAGACCACATTTTTCAATGAAAACCACATTTGTAGTCATAAAGGCTCACCTGCCCACCTACGGCACGTAACGAAGCTACAAAATATGAATGCCCTGTGCATTAACTACCACGTTCCCTTTTCGTCGTCGTTTTACAGTCGTTTCGTTACGTGTCGTAGGTGAGCAGAGGTCTTAACTCTTAAACTAAAGGGTGTAGATGGCATTTTAACCTCTCTCTCTCTCTTTCTCTTGACCACCATTGTAAAGGTGATTTGTCAACAATTGTCTTTGTGGATTGTCTCTACCTCTCTTTATCCTCTATCGTTCAAAATATTTTTTCACTTTCATGTTTATTCATTAACTTTTAGCGAAGACACCGTAATCGAGGTGATTAAGTGCTGCCATCTTTAAACTGTTTCATCTAGATTTGCTAACGGCATTTTTAAGACCATTACACAAGGTAAGCAAAAGGCGCTCAAGGTAAGCTTCACGGAATCCGCTGAATAAAAATGATAAATTTTAAAGCTCAAAAATTAAAAAAGATATTGCTTCCAGACTAGAAGAATTTAGATGAATTTGCAAAGCTGTTCCAATCCTCAGTTCTGCAAACGTGCCGCCAATGTTCGACACAAAAAATTGCAGCAAAACATTTGGCTCTATTGTTTAAAAAAATCAACTTGAAATTGTGCGCTATATTGATGCTTATACAGCTGGTTTTCTTGCCAACTTAAGTCTTGGCAAGAAAAAAAGTCGAAGTCGTTTTATTTTTTATATTGTTGAATGCCAAATGGTCCAAATGGGGGATTTTGTCAACTTCAATTTTAATTTAATTTATTGAGACTTTGCTTAATAATGACATCTTATATATTAATACGGAAGTTAATGCCGTAAAACAATGGAACTCAATATGGAGTTCCCACTTGCTGATATCCTTCTACTTAAAAGAAGAATATGGGAAGTAGGGTACTGGACGGGCATTGGACAAAGGCGTGTGGCACCGTATACATAAGTCAAATTTTTGCTATTGAATAGCTTGAAAGTAAAAGTCACAGAACATGGAAACTCAGAGTGAAGTATTTTGTGAATTCCTGCTGGTGGTGCGTATGGTGCGGCATGAGTTCAGTTACGTTTGCACATGAGTGAAGAAAGAAAAAAGTGTTTTCAATAAAAATAAAAAAAAAAATCCATTTTTAAATGGTCAAATTTAGACCAAAGGCAATACTAGTAAGTATAATAAGGTACAATTTATTATGCTAGTAATATGTTTTAGACTATAATGTTTTATCTAAAATGAAATGGTTATAAAAGATACAAAGCTTCGTTCTACAATAGAAAGATGGTTTCAATAAAGTTAGTATTTAAATTTACATTTGTTTGAGTTGATTAATGAATTTTGATCAATACTCAATATTGGCTTTAGATGTACTCTCAGTGACTTAAAACTAGCTAAATACATTTGTTTTCTTAAAAACTAAAAAAACTAACAAGAAAATAAAAATAAAATACAATGAGGTATTTTTAAAAATTATTGTTAAGGGGGTACTTAACTAAAGGTAATGAACATTTAAATCAATCATGCCCACGTAGTGGCCCATATGGCCCGCGTGGCCCTTCATACAAATTTTTTTTCTATCTTAATTTTGTCTTTGCGATGAGCCAAATTCAAAGAACGCATGCAATAAACAACAACACAAACCTCACTCGTTCAGTGTTCAGCACATTTTCCAGCGAACTTTACAAAAACAAATACATGCAAAGCCAAAATAAAAAATGCACACTCGATGATGTCGATGCTGAAGCTGATTGTCCCATTACTTATGTGTCGAGTAATTTTTCATGCAAGCATTGTTATTGTAATAGAAATTAATACTGTCAGTGTACTTCATGATATGTAATTTTATTGCATTGTAATTGTTTTTGTTTTGTTTTGTTTGATTTTTTGTCAAAAGCAACGATGAGCAACATTTTGTATTTGTTTTGTTTCTTAAGCATTGGCCCGCGCTTAAAATTTCTTGGGCCCCACTGTATTAAATGAATGCATTTACATAAATAGAGCTTCGCCTTCATTCTTCAAGAGCTCAGCAGGTAGCCCGTCAAAGATTTTCAAAAAATGTGTCCAAAAGTTTACCGGAAGTTTACCGTTTATAAACAATTTGGTAACAAAGTAACAAATGATAACAATTAGGTCACAAATGTCACATTACTTTTTAGAATGAGATGATGCGCTCAAGTGGCATTGTTCACATAATGGTAATAATTTTGTGAAGGTAATAAAATATTTGACAGCTATGGCTTTCAAGACTTTATTATAGACGGGCAGCGGTTTTATATCACTACCCAGAAAAAAGGAAAAGGACAAAAAAAAAGGAAATATAAAAATTAAAAGGCCTGGAGCTTTAGTGAGGAGCAATTTTGGAAGAAAATGAATTTTTTATTTATTTTTTGACACTACGGGGGTAAAGCCCCAGAACCACCCCTTGACTACGGGCATTGGCGGATCTACATACTGGCTGAAAGGGCTTTAGCCCCCCTTGGCGAACATTTTGTATGGAAAAAAAAAACGAAAAAAAGTCCAAAAAGACGTTTCAGCCCCCCATTGGAATACAAAAGTATAGTTTCATCCCCCCTTTGGTGAATCCTAGATCCGCCACTGACTACAGGCCTGTTTCTTCACATATTATTTGTCTACCTATCACGGACACCGAGAAGGTCTTAATGGGTTAAATAAATTTAAGTCCTTGCTCTTCAAAATAATAACACTTAAATAGCTGTTTCGTGTACATACACTTCAAATAACGTTACTCCTACTTTTTCCTGCTTGACCAATACCGCACAGAACCACAACAAAAATTATCCACCAACAAAACGAAGTAATTTGAATTTCCCTACACACTGTTTTGCAGAAAACATTTAAACGTGTTTTCTTTTGAGGTTTATTGCTTAGCCTTAACTGATAGCAGCGAAGCGTAAGAATACAACAACTCATCAAAAACTGATAATAAATATCGACGTAAATAAACAGTAGAACTTATATTGCATCTATAAAAAATCGGCTTTTTTCGTAGAAATACCTATTGTTATTATTTTCTTCTGTGTTTTGCTCTCTCTCACTCTCTCTCTCTCTCTCTCTTCCTCTATCTCTCTCTCTGTTAACTTTTTGAAGTTGTTAAATTTGATTTGAAATAAGTAGAATTTAGTTCAACCAAGGCTGGCTCTTGGCTAGGATTTAATTTTAAAGAAATAAAAGGCTCTACGTTGTCGCGTAATTAAATTTTGTTTTGCTAATTTTTCTAATATGAAGCCTTGGTGTTTAATTGTATTAACATGCTTGCTTTTAGCCACATTTATAAAAGCTGAGCCGTACAAGCTCTCAATAATACATATAAATGATTTTCATGCAAGGTAAAGTGTTATTGTTGTATTGTAATTATTTTTTGTGTTGGTTGTAGAGTTAAGAAGGTTGTCAAGCCTTGAAATTGTTTCAATAACTAATTTTTTAAATAATATTTATATAATTTCAAAATCGAAAGTTAAATCTATTGTGTTTAATTTAAAGCCACTCTCATACTTTTTGCCGCTAGAAGCTTGGGATTCCCCGGCATGCTTGTAAACGTGATTCACTCGTTTGTAAGTTGAAATCAAACCTTTTTATAGCAATAATTGGATCAAGCTAAGCCCCTTCCTTGCCGCCCCACAATCCAAATCCAGTCGATTCATTAAAGTCAGCACTCAAGTTATAACTTATTAGTATTAAGACAAAATAAAATTGTTTTAAACAACCGATTTCAACAAAACAAATAAAAAAAATCGAGTGTGACAGATGTTTAAGTAATGTTACAATTATTCACAGCAAATTTAAACATTTCACAAAAGCACGGTGATTGTGTGTAATTTGTTACATTACAGTCGTGGCAATAATTAATGAAAGCATAAAATAGCTGTTAGTGCTTAGCATCAGCAGCGAAGGCGAAAAAGTGTTTGTTTTCTTCGAGTTTGAAGGTTTTATTCTGTGCGGAAATTTCAAATGTTTTTAAATTGATGCTTAACACCGATGCTTTATAGAGTTCAATGTCTTTAAAATAGAACTTTGTTGTTTTTAGAACTTGAAACAACGTATTGCAAAAATGCAAATCTTTGTCATGGATTTTTCCGCTATTTTGAACGCCTATATTTAGGGCTAGCTTTTCAGTGCTAATATAAACCTTGTTTAACCTGTTATAAGTTAAACGTTGTTCAAAACTAATCATAATTTAACTTAAGAATCAAATTTTCAGTGCTGTTTTAAAGAAACACAAATTTAAGTCAGACAATGTGGCAACAATTCTCAAACGTCATAGAATTAAACTTTTTTGCTAGCTTTGTGTAAATAACAAAAGAATTTCGTATGTTTCAGCATCACTCTCGTCTTCCTGATCCAAAGTGAATTAATTTATTTTTATATATTTTAATTTTATTATATGTAGTTTCATATTTTATTTATTCTTCTTTTCAAGAAATCATTTGCCAAAATTGTGTGACACGTTAACAAACGTTTAAACTAGCAACATTGAACGTTTAAACTTGGATTTAACTCTGTTTGAAATTCACTGAAAAACACGACTCTTGGTTTAAACTAAGTTACTTAAAGCTACAAAAAAAGTAAAATCAGCCATTAATCAACTGAACACATTGGACACGACAGCAAAATTACGACACGGTATAAAAGACATAAATATCATAAATATCAATATCATAAAACATAAAAACCATAATTGTCTATTCTAACATCTTTGTGAAGAAAATTGAGGTGAAAATTAACTCGAAATTTTATTTAATATTGAAAACGACAGCAACATAACGACTTCTGGAAAAATTTATTTACATGCATTTCTCTTGGAAATTAATTTGGTGGTATTAAAGTTACAACATAGCTTTATTGCATGTGAGACTTGCATTTTTATTGTGATATTGCATATTTATTGTGATGAAATTTTAAACCTATTCATATTTTGAAGGGCAAACAACATTAATTGCACTAATTTTTGACACGGAGGTTGTTTACGTTTTAGTATTTTCATTCGTAGCTGCCACGTCAAAACCTACGTGTGTTTCCACGATACAGCCAAATTCTTTTTTTACTTCCAATTAAATTTCATGAATGCTTTTACTCAGGGGTTTTTGCTGTCGTTGATAATGAATCTGGGGCCAAAAATGGCTGATCCAAGATGGCTCTTAATAGTTCTAAGTTCAATGAGAAGTGATTTTTTACGATTTTTAAATTCCCCGATGTTATTTTAATTTTATAGCGTCAAGAGTCTGCCGCCATGGATTTTAGTATTGCTCCGAACTTTAAATCAGCGACCACAAGTAAAATGTAACAATTTTTTAACAGTATTTCATTCTTTTACCATTTAATGTCAGTCAAATTGGATGCGCCATCAAAAACCCCCAGTGATACTTTTTACTAGAATATCACCAACGTCAGGCAAAGCCCCGACACTGCTGAGATAAATTCATCAACACTGAGTATCACTAAATCATGATCCCAACGCTGAGTATGGTCGAACAAGTAGGGTGATAGAAAGCCGACACATCTGGAACATACTTTTTCGGTTATTCATGTTTGGTTTCATTCATTCAAACCCTTTTTTTTATATTCACACCTAATAAATATAAAATTTTCAATCATAAAAAAATGTGTCGCATATAAGTGATAAGGCATTTTATCAATGTTGTTTTTATTAAACAACTCTACAAAGTGAAAACTTCTCTAGACCTGCTCTCATTTTATATATTTTTCTTAAGTTCGTAAAAAGTACATCCAATCAGCCAATTTACTTAAATGCTTGATTTGCCGAAATTACCTTTGCGCTGTCGTTTTTAGTTAAGTTATGGCAAATAACTTCAGTTGCAATTCCTGGAATCAGAGGGGCAAAATAGTTTTGAACATATTTTTTAATTTCTAAGAGCAAAATGATTGTGTGGGCTGTGCAATTGAGGTTCTAATGTTCGTAAATTTTTAATTGTTGCTTATCTTGTTAGAAAAGATTTATACTAGAAACTTGATAAGAATGACAAATTTATTAGTAGCTGATTGCCCGGCTTTGTTCGAAAAATTTTGTGCTAAGTCAATTATGATTAGTTGGAATCAAACTATATTTAAAACTATGGCTTAAAAACTAATGGTAATGTTCGATTAGCGAAAAATTAAGATTTTAGTATATTTCTCGACATAGTTAACATATGTTAGTCTTCTGAAAAATGAAAAAAAGCATATTCAGAAATTAACACACATTGGAACTTATAGGTACAATGCATGCTTTAGTTTTTTATTTATTTGTTACACTAAAATAGATATATCTACAAATATTTGTAGCAGAAAATTTGATTTTTATATGCTTTGAACATATACATATATAATATTTATAGAGTTGCAAAAAGTGTCTTTTTCGCTCTGCTGCCCGTAATTTTCAACCAATTTAGTTAGTCTTTTTTTTTCTTAATGTAGATAATTACAATACATAGCTACATAATAGGGAAAAAAATTTAAAAATTAAAAAACATTTAAAAAAGTGAAAAATAAATTAAATAAAATAATTGATTATCGTTTGGGATGAATGTCCAACGATTAATAAAAAAATCATTATAAGTATATGTAGCGATGCTTTAAAACTGTTAGCTGGAGACTTTACACAAACGTTTCCAGTCGTTTTTAACTCTACGAAATTTTCAATTCTGTGGAAAAATGTAAACACACTCACACTAAAAAAATTCAATTACAAAACGATCCATCAGCAGCTGAATTGTCAAAGCAATTGTTGAAAATTGGGGATAGTACAATGCCAATCGACAGAAATGCTTGAATGATAACACTTCGAAACGATTTTTGCCGTTACTATCAATAAGTCGCAAGGACAATTTTTAGAAATGTGCGGTATAAATTTGAAAATTCCGTTTGCTCGCATGGCTTACTCTACGCAGCATGCTCTCGAGTTGGAAAACCATCAGCGCTATTTGCTTCCACGAGCATTGTTTAAAAAAAAGCAAGAATGTTGTTAAGTTGAATGTTTGTAATTTAGAAGGACATAAGTGTAAATTTTAAGCCCAATTGACTTATTTATTGTCTTTCATTCTTAACCTGGTTTTTTAATCTTCCTTCATTGTTCAGCTCATGATACAATAGATCTTCGTATACTCAAAAGATTTTAACAATTTTTAAAAATTTTACAAATTGTTACAAGAAATCCGTTCGTTTACCCAAAAAAACTTGCAAGTGAGACAGAAAATTATAGAGTAAGATATTGTCTCTTCGTTCAAGTTTTGAAAAGTTTTTGCTGGCTGATTTTCTTACTGAGAAAGAATTTGCAAGAAATAAAAAAAAAACAGATGTCTCTATTGTAAAAAAAAAAACAAAAAATGAATTCATGAAATGCTTTATTTATCTACAATAACTTATCAAATTGAATTTTTTTTTAGGGGAGCAATAAACATATGTGGAATTTTCCATTTTATATATGTCGTGCGTAACTTTTTTGCCGAAAGTCTTTCGTTTTTTTGTTATTTTCTTTTCAACTATTCTGACAATTTGACGTGCATTGCAAATTTTGAAAAATTTTTTGTTCGAGTACTTTTTCAGATTTTTTTATTGTTTTGCGAGAGAATTTTTTCTTACTCTCAAAAAATTTTGACTCGGAAGTTTTTGCTGGAAAAGTACGCGAACACACCTTATCATGTCACTTTTGGCAAATAACGTTTATTCGTTCAGACATAGAGAGGGTATTTGGGGTATTGAGTATCCAGATTTTATGTGGAATAATGTAAGAAGGTAAGCAAAAACCCTAAAAATTTAACAAAATAAGCCATATTTTAAGATATTACAGAATTAACTTTCAATTTAACTTTCAACGAGGCAAATAAAAAAGTTAACTTTTATATAATTCATTCGACTACTTAGTTCGATCGTTCAGTAACCAATTTATTTGTATCGTTATTTTGTATTTTTGTATTTTGACATTATACCTCCGCCTTTGTTATTGTTTTGTTGTTGATTTGTAGTCATAGAGAGCGTGTTTTTGCTGGGCCTACCTTATGGCTGTATCCTGCATTGTTCATGATCTTGCCTTGAAGTCGCATCTTGATGTAAATTTGGTGATGTTTCCATTAATTTTCCAACAAATACTTCATACTTCCAAATTTTTCAGGGGACCGTAACAACTCGAATCAAGAACAATCACTAAGAAAATTAAAGAAATGCATTTTTTTTCTATTCTTTTTACAAATTGCAAATCGAAATAGCCATCAAATTGATGTAACGAAGAGATGTTTGAAAGAGATAAATGATAGCGTCACATTAAAAAATGTTTATTTGAGAAAAAGTAGAAAACTTCCTTTTGTACTTTTAGAAACGTCTATCACCTTATAAGGTCTTCCGCTGTTGAGAATATAAGATAAAATTAGAGATGATTTTCAATTTATGTAAATTTATTTAACATAGAATTATTATATAAGAATTAACAGAATATCAACAATTTATAAACAAAAATTAATCTTAATAGTTAAAAATTACTTTTTTCACAGATATGAACCGACTGATACCTCTGGTGGTACCTGCAATTCCAATGAAAAGTGTATAGGGGGCTATGCACGCACTGTTCACACCATAAAACGTCTGCTCGATGAACACAAAAACGAAAATGTTGTATATTTCAATGCTGGTGATAGTTTCCAAGGCACTTTGTGGTATAACATTGGGCGTTGGAATGTGACAAGTCAATTTCTTAATTTATTGCCCGCCGATGCTATGGTAAGCGAAAGAATTGGTTGCCTTTTAAAGTTCTTTGATAAAATTTCAAATCAAACTGATCGCCGCAGACCTTAGGTAATCACGAATTCGATCATGGCGTCGCGGGTGTAGTCCCATTTTTGGAAACATTAAACTCACCAATGCTTGTTGCTAATATGGACTCGAAAAACGAACCCACAATTGAGGGGAAATATAACAAATCAATGATTATTGAGAGAGGAAATCGAAAAATTGGCGTTATTGGCGTCATTTTGGAAACAACTTATGTAGGTTGCTTCACATTTATTAATCAACATTTTCTTTCTAAGCATAATTTTCAATGTAGGACTTGGCCAGTACCGGGAAATTGATCTTTCGCAATGAGAGTGATGCTATACGCGAGGAAGCGGAGAAACTTAAGGCCCAGGGTGCCAACATTATCATAGTTATCTCGCATTGTGGCTACGATGTCGACAAGCTAATTGCCAAACATGCAGGCTCCGAAATTGATGTCATTGTTGGTGCCCACTCGCATACATTCCTGTACACTGGCGATAATTTACCAGGTCCAGATAAGCCACGTGGTGATTATCCAACCGAGGTAATACATGAAAGCGGACATCGTGTGCTGATTGTTCAAGCCGCCGCTTATGCGAAATACGTCGGATATTTGGAAGTTGTCTTTGATGAGGCCGGTATTATTGTGAGCCATGACGGTGCACCTATATATATGGATTCAACGGTACCCCAAGGTAGGTCAGAATCATAGATAGTTGTCTTAAAACAAATAACTAGATTTTCACAAAGTTGTGGGGGAAAATTAAGTTCTATTTTTTCTGTAAGGAAGCAACAAAGAAAATCAGGTTGATTTTTCTTTTCCCTTAAAAATTCGGTACTGTGCGATTGAATTGTGTTAACAGTTGTGTTGTGTTCGAAATTGTTTGTTGTATAAAAAAAACTTTGCTCTTGCAGATCCGGAAGTAGTAACCGCTATGCAACCGTGGAAAGAAATTATCGATGCTCAAGGTAATGTTGTGATTGGTGAAACGAAAGTCAATCTACTTAAAGAGCCCTGCAGTTCCGGTGAATGCAATTTGGGTAATTTTTTCTGTGATGCCATGGTACATGCGGTAAGTAAAGAAAAACACACTTTATTAATTTAGCGTCAATGCTGAATATCTGATCTTCATTAAACTAGTTCGTCAAATTGTCACCATACGATCCCGAAGCTTGGACAACTGTTTCCATTGGTCTAGTTAACACCGGTGCTTTGCGGGTCCCGCTCTTTAAAGGCAGTATGTGCAAATATCGAGCTAGGCTTGAATTCCTATGTTTACTCAAATTTCTCTACTTTATTTTTTTAAGATCTCACTTACTCCCACTTGGTATCCATGTCACCATTTGAAAATATTCTGACAGCCTTCAATTTGCGTGGCGATAAGCTTATCGAAGCTTTAGAATTTAGCGTTAAGCAAGTTGATTTAGCCGCAGGAATCAACAGTTCAAGCTTATTTACCCAAGTGGCGGGTCTTAAGATAACCTTTAATTTTGCCAAGCCTGTTGGCCATCGAGTTGTAGATGTTAAAGTGCGTTGTGCCCATTGTATAATTCCTTTTTATAAGGAAATCGATAAGAGCCAAATTTATCGCATAGTAGCGCCAGAGTTTCTGGTGAAAGGCGGTGATGGTTTCTCAATGATAAGTGAATATGCCACCGACTTGCAGTGAGTAAATTTTTTATTAAAGTTAATAGTAATTATTTTTTGATGTTATGTTCGATATACCATTGTATGTATATTATTATTTTTTCAGATATTTCAATAAGCTTAGAATATTTAATTGACAAAATCGATAATTTTGTGTATTTTTTATGAAATATATAATTTTCTTTTATATTCCAGACATGAAATGACAGATTTGGAAGCTTTGATTGACTACACCAAAATAATGAGCCCCATTGTTAAGGGTGTCGAGGACCGTATAACTGTTATTTACAAATAAACTAAGTCAAAATTATCAATAATTTATAGCAAATGTAAATACATCTTTGACTTTCGATGAATTGTAAATAAATAAATGAATGTATGATTTTTAAAACTTTCTTTTAATTGAAGTACGAGGGCAATTGAAGAAATCAGTGAATCAGTTTTTGGATTTTCTGCTTATTACCTATAGATGCAACACTAATCCTATCAACTACCATCTGTTAATAATCTACTGTCAAATTTTGAACAAGTTGCGTCATTTAGTTTGTATCTGACAGCCACATTTCCGTCCGACCGTTATCCCTTAAGAATCTAAAAGAAATCAATTTTGATAATTTTTTAAAACTTTACCCATATATGAGGGAATTTCCAAAAGAGATAAGTTTTGATGATGAATGAAGACAGCTTTCACACATAAGATTCATCAAAGCTGCTTATAATTTAATCCCCATTTCTTTAGCAAAATACTCTTAATGCATAATTTTTTTATAAACATACATATATATTTAAGATCAAGCCGTTTTATCACTGCTACCCTTTTGGAATCAAATTATTCATGCTGAGAGTGATCGAATAATTGGCACATCCAGAGTTGATTTATTGCAAGAATCATGCAGCTATCAAGAATGTAATATGGGAAATTTCTTCACAGATGCTGCAGTACATGCGGTACGTTTAAGCCATCTATACAAGTCTAAAATTAATAATTTGTTGAAGTCACACATGTTTTTGGAGTAAAATAAAATAAATTAATTGTTTTGAAAAAAATCATAGCTTGTAAACGCCACACCATTCGATCAAGCATTTTGGACTAATGCGTCTATAGCTGTAATAGCAAGCGCCGATCTTCAAATATCAATAGGAAAAGGACGTACGTAGATAATAACGTAGCTCTTACATTCTGTACTCTATCTTTATAATCCACTTAGCTATAACATACGGCCAACTATTTTCTCTGGCACCGTTTGTCGCACCCTTGATGGCATTCAATTTGCTCGGTCACCAAATACTGGCCGCTCTAGAGCAAAGCGTTGAAAATATTGATCTATCCAATGGAGTCAACGCTACGAATACTTTCTTGCAAGTGTCGGGCCTTAAGATTAAATATGATCTATACGCTCCTCCAGGTCAACGAGTTAAAAGCGTCTTAGTACGTTGTGCTGCTTGTCTCATGCCCAAGTATGACACTTTAGAAAGCTTGAAAATATATCGTATTATTACATCGAAGTATATATCAAAAGGTGGTTATGGCTTCAACATATTTCGCGACTACGGCACTCAGGCTGAGTAAGTTTTTAATTTATTTTGATTAATAAAATGGTTCCTTTAAAATGTCAATAAGTGATTCTCTTTAAGAAAACGAAAGAAATTACTTTTTTTTTAATAAATTCAACTCTTTTTAAATTTCAGAGCATATGTCACCGACCTACAAGCATTAATCAATTATGTGGACTCAGTAAGACCGATTTTAACGGGCTGCGAGGAGCGCATTACTTTTGTGTAGTTTTTCGGAGCCGAAAACAATCAAAATTTAAAACTTGACATTAAAAAAAAAACTAAAATACTCTCTTATATATAAAAATATTTTCTAACGGGGCAGTAATGGATTCATCCGCATGCACAGTGTTGGGAATAATATCGCCACTTAGTTTTATAGCTACTTATTCAATTGCAAACTTATTAAACACATTTGTTACTTATCAAATTTTAAGAAATAGTATTTACATTACTCATATAACGGAAATTTTACCGATTTATACTCATAACTGATAAAATATAATAAAAAATAGATCGGAATGATCTTATTTCCATTTGTATCGACTCTTGTTTCTTGATTTAGATGATGGTGTTATAAGCCAGGTCGACGCGAATTTTCTCAAAAAATCGAGCTCTTAAGCTTTCAAACCATATAAAAAATTTGAGAGAGATAGCTGTATTTATTTATGGTGTTTACTTCACCATGATATAGATATTGGACTTTAAAATGTGTTTTTAGGACGCATTGAACAGTGCTGTCAAGCTGTCTTCATTCATATATCTACACTTCTCAAACTTGGCATCATTGTTACTGATAAGAAATACAATAACAATGCAAGCGAAAGCAAAACGTCAAACGAAAGGGAAATTTACAGGAAGAAGCACATAGAAATAAAATATAAGGAAGTGGTGTTCTACTCACACATTCTATGCGTGTGTTGAAGAATTTTTCAAGCGAGATAGAGCCTGATTTTTTGACATAAGCTCTTGCACATCAAAACAAAGAAAATGAGTGGTGAAAAAACATTAAAATATTAAATAATTAGCGATTGTCATCGCTATAAATTGTTTTAAAACGAACATAAATAAAATAAAAAATTAAATAAGCATGCGTTGTGCCGTGAAAAGTTGTGAAAGTTCACAAAAAACACATAATAAGGAGGTTTAGTTTCACAGGTAATCTTGCTTTATAGCTTGTTGGTTTCCCGCCATTTGTGTGCATGAGTCATGTGCAAGAGCTTCTGTCAAAACAAAAGTTCAGCTTCATGAGCGCATTTATTCCTTAGGGTGGCAAACATTAGGGCCCTAATTTTTTTTTTTATTGAAGATAAGTTTTAGGCTGCGAACATAGTGAACGCGAGTTGCTGAGCCGAGCCGAAAAACATATTAGAGCACTACAGTACGCAAGTCATGCATCTCTTTTACCCAAATGCGTTTTTGAGTTTCAATCGGCTCGGATCAGCAACTCGCGTCTACTATGTTCGCAGCCTTAATCAGGGACCGTAACTGTTATAAATTTCTTCAAAAAAGTCAATAAATGATGGTTATTTTTACCGATTTTTTTGTTTTGTTTTTTTTTATTATTTACTTTTATTTATTCGGTCAAAAATACCAGTTAAAAATAGTTCGGTTAAAAATAGAAGTTAATATATGACTTATTTTTTCGGTCAAAAATTTATATATGACAGTGTTATCCTATATTAAATACTAGGTTACCCGGTACATAATTTTTGCACCCGAAAATATGCTAATGAGCCGAACGACTAGTCGTACCATATGTGCCGTATTTCACGGGACGTGCTGTATTTTGCAAGATTTTTTTAAGTGTCCTGCCGGGAAAAAGTTTTTCCCGTATTTTTGGCATTTTTTGTAAAATACCTATGATTTCAAATACAATAAAAATTAAATAATAAAAATACGTCTGAACACCAAAAACTTTTCGCCTTTATTTACGATATAACCTAATGCGGCCCTGTTTGAATGTTTATGTATTTGCATTAACTTCATTGTATTTGTAAAATACTTCATTTCTGTTCAACTTCACCGCTTCCTTATCTCTTAGTTCTTTGAAGAAGCACAGTAAAAGAGCACAGAACGCGTTTCAGTCGCAAAGAATTTGCAAAGTTAAAAAGTGTGTCTGATAAGATGAGTAGTTTATATTCGCGGACTGATGTATAGTAAAAACCTAAACAAGGCAATGTATTTTTGGTAGAAACGCAAAAACCAACTAAATAACGCAGAAATGGTGCAAAATTATTAAAGTTAAATTGAAAAACAAAACAATTGAAAGTTAGAAACTTAAAAGGAAACATTTTCCTTCAAGTGATAGAAAAAAAACAAACATAACCACAAAAAGTTGTCATCGTGGATGGACAGGCAACTTGGAAATCAGAAAAACTGACAACGAACGACGACAAAGAAAACTCACGTAGCTGCAGCTGATTAAAATAACAGCAACAAATGAAGTGGCTGACATGTAAGTAAGCAAAGTGGTTGATTTAATTAAATACCTTGCGAGATAATAAGATTAAAGCATCCAATCAAAAATTATGTGTCTGCAAGCTGTGCGTGTGGGCGGTAAATAGCGAACAATAGCAAAGCGAGTTGGACGGCTGTAAGTTCAATTTTCGCCAGGCTGTATGTGGCGTTGAGTATGCTTGTGTGTTGTGCACAAAATGTAGGTCAAAACGTAATAGAAATGGAAGAATCTGCAAATCATATAAAATCAATTTATTAAGATCTCATGCAGAATTAGTTCTAAACAATAATTGATAGAAAGTTACCTGTAAATGTGCCAGCAAACTGTTTATAGAAGCTTCTATCTATACTATATCAATTCTGATTTGACCTTCGTCTCCAGTCCACGGGCGTTTTGATAAGAACGATCTGTTCAAAGGGGTGCAGTTGGCAGAGATGTGTGAATGTAGGAGATGATAGAACGCTGAAACATGGTAAGCAAGTTTATAGAAGCTGTGAAAGAATACGAAAAACAAACTTTTTGCAAAAGTACATATTAAATGAAATACGAGGAAGACAAAAATAAAAATTGATTTAAGACTGTCTTCTTTGAAATGCCTTGCCTGGCTAAGTAGTTCAGTTTAATATACATAGCTTTTTTTGCGGGTACTAAAAATGTACCATTTAATAGCAGATATATTATGTGCACATAAATCGTTCTTGTTATGATTTATAATTATTTTTGGTTATTTCTAAGCTTCATGGGTCGCTACCTTAGGAGCATGCAGCATCAGTTCGTTTTTAAGGGCTGCGCTTTAAGTTGCTGGCGAAATCTACTTCATTATTTTTAAGACAACAATGTAAACAAGTTTTTAAAAAGCACAAAATTGTTGGCAAGTGTTTCTCTTAAGCATTGTCATCAATCAAGCACAATACTTGGCAAGCAATTCGACAATAAAAGCTTAGAAAAATTATTGGAAGCAATGCGACAAAATAAGAATTAAAGCAAAAATTACTCAGGTACATATTTAAATATACATATGCATAGAATTTAATTTTTTTATGGGCCATAAAAACAATATCAATACTTCGTGGCCAAGAATCATAAGCAAAGCTGGGTAAAAATATGCCGAATCAATACTGGCAAACTCAATGTTCTTTTAGTTACTCTGTTACTCACCAAGAATATTGAAACTGTTGTTAATCTCAATCAAGCCTTGAGTTGGCTAGAAACTGTTCTGATTTAAATATGAATCACTCACCCTTTAACTAGAGAGAGTTGAAAGTTATTTTAGTTCCAAGGATGCGAACTGCGTGTTGTACATTAAAATACTAGTTTAATGCATAAAATAAAATTAATTAAATGAGGTCGGTATAATAAGTTTGATTAAATTCTTAGAAGCGCAGATTTAAATATTCAGAGAGCATCATCATAAATATTTGTAAGCAAAAGATATTAAGCTTAATGATGAATGCCAGAAGGAATTTTAGAATTTAATCGATAAAATTATTACTGAGCGTTGAAATATTTATTATTGAAGCAAAAATTTTTAGCTCACTTGTTTGATGGTGTTGATTTAACTAAGAGACTAGACTTAAATAAAATCGGTCAACGAGATAAGGATAAAAATAGTTTGATTCAAAATATACCTCATGCTTAAAAGTCAAAACTACTACTTGCATCCAAGCAAATAAAGTGAATAGTTAGCCAATAAATTTAAAAATAAAGAAGATAAGAAGATTAATTGTTAGCAAACTATTTTTTGTAAAAAGTAGCGCTATGAAAAAAAAAAAATATTTAACGAAAAAGTAATAGAGTAAAAGTAATTAAGCGCAGGAAACTCGGATTATACTTCGAATTGCCTCGAATGAAATTCCTACTATTTAGTTTGCAAAAACACCCATGTTTTCAGCAAGAGCCAGCACACAGTGCTTTTGCGCCTTTGGAAATTTTGGGAACAAATGTATGGATACATCCAATCTTGATGACATTTTGTAATCAAAGCATACCACCATCCTGTATCCTGATGGCATACTACCAATTGTCCTTAAAGCGTGTGCTTCTACACTAGCTCGGCCTTTGCCTTTCCAAGGTAATGGAAAGTGTAATAAACCTGCACTTGATGATCTATCTGGAGCACAAGGAATTGCTCAGTGATGGTCAATATGGTTTTCGTTGAGCTCGCTTTACTAGAGACCTTATGGAATTCCTCAACGAGAAATGGAACCAATGCATTCATTTATTCGTTGAGAGTAGGGTTGTTGCTCTAGATATTTCAAAGGCATTGAACCGATTATTGCATAAAGCGCTCGTAACAAAACTAATCGTATGTGGTGTCGGTAGTAAATTTGCTCAATGGATTTTGTGTTTCCTTAATGACAGATCTATCCGGATCGTGATCGACGGTATTTCGTCCAGTGCGCACACCTTCAATGCAGAAGTGCCGTAGAGTTCAGTCCTGAAAAAAACTCTGATTCGGGCCTCACTAATAGAGTTGATTTTAATGCAAGCAAGACCCAGTGTTGTCTGTTCACTCACAAACGAATGAACTGTCCAGAGACTTATACAGAGACTTATAAACGAAATGCTTGATTTAGTTATAACGAAGTAAATCTAATTTGCCTGAAGATTATTTCAGCTGCATATTCGTTTGATTATGAGTTTTCTTCAGTCGTATATTAATCCACAATATCCGCCACACTTCTTTTTTCATTTGTTTCTATAACTGATAAAAAAGCCTAAAAACCTGCCACGACTTGTTGCGCAATTGTGAAATTTAAAAGTTTTCAAATATAATGTGTTTCTTTTGAAACAATCACTATTTTTAAATACATGTCATATCCAAATGCTTTCAATAAAAAATAAAAACGTTTTTTAATAAATGTCTTTAAAAATTTGCGTATTTTTCGTTTTTCAGTAATTATTTTTTTTTTTTAAATTCATCAAAACTATTTTTTCAAAAACCAAAATATTACACTTTCTTTCACAAATAATATTTTTTTTCGAGAAATGCATTTTAAAAGAGCTTTTCCTCTGAGCCTTAAAATTTTCCCTGATATTCCTAAAAAATTAGTCAATTTTGACATGATGCTGTTCCTACATCCGTTCTTTTTGTACAGAAATATTTCGAATTTATTCTAATAGTAATTTTATCTGTGAATAATACCCAATTTTTACTATTCGGAGACTAAAACTCTGATTTATTTGCACTGCACAAAGCACTGTGCAGAGTGGACACTGTCGGATAGGTTATATGGGAATCAGGAACAATACATTATAATTGAAAACAAAACCAATGCTTAATACATAACGCCACACAATCGTGCAAAAATTATCTGGAAACCATAGGCTGTTAAATTTTTTAGGGCTGTTGAACTTTGAATTGAAATTAAATAATGAGATTACATAAATTCTAACTGAATATTAGCTTTATCGGTTTATATGTCTATATCTATTTAATAGTATGTATATTATATCTGTATATATATTAAATATGTTTTCGGGCATGTGGCGCACCGCCTGGATCGGATATGACGCATTCTGGAAGACTTCAATTAAAATTTTATGCTTCTGATAAAACTGATTTAATTTATTTATTTATTAAAATTGCGAACTTTCATGAGGACCACTATTAAATAAATACGACAGTAAAATTTAGCAATTTAAATTTGCAAACTTTTCTTACTTTTATTATTGTTAAATGGAACGAACAAATTTTCAATTTAATAAATTTTGACTTTGTCTTCTGAATATCTTAACAGTTTATGCCTTTCATTTGTTATTGTTTGGAACATTTTAGAGACCATGAATGAAGAAGAATAAACAACGTCGTATACCATGCATTCAAAAATCCCGTGCCTCATGTTTATTTTTCGTTGTCTTCTTCGATTCTGTTTTTATTGTTTATTTTTTTTTCGCCTGAAAGTCAAAAATACCAAATTGCTTTGAAAGTTTTCAATGGTTTTTTTGTTGTTCATTTCTTTTTAATTATATGCTAAATAAGAAATTTTTATAGCTGACTTTTTGAGCTTACAAGCAATTAAATATATATATATATTACATAGAAAAAATTTTGCACGATTTTGATGGTTGTCTTTTGTCGATACACTTTAGGTTAGTTATTCAATTATTCAATACTAGAGTGAATCTTCAATTATTTCTATGTTTTCATGATCTTTTATTTTGATATTGTATTGATAATGATTAAGAATGCTATAAAAAAATGTAGAATACTCGATTGTTAAACTAAACAACAAAAGATTGTTTTGTATAAATTACAATTTAAGCATAATGAACATTAAATGGTTTAATTAATTAGCACTAGGACGACAAAATCACTCGCTATAATAAAGGTTTTATCTCATAAGATGTTAGCAATCCCGAGATTAGTTGCTCTAAATAAATATTGTTTGGGGCATTAGTAAAAAATACATTTTGTTGTTCAGTGGATGTAATTAACAGCAGGTGCGGGAGGAGTGAACAAACCAAAATAAATGGAGTGCCTGCACCTCACCTTGTATTGATTTCTATCTTAAAATGTAAATCTAAAATATAAAACGATATCTAACTGAGGTTGGATGATATTTTTAAACATGCACTTAAAGTTTATTTCAAGTTGTTTATTAATATGTAACCATTTGTTATATTCTTTTGTTTTTCTTTCTATTTTCAGCATCGATGCATAACACAAAGCTAAACGTTTTTATTTCCTAACATAAAATCCAAGTCAATAACATATTGTTGAACGATCATTTGAATCCTAATGAGCTGGTCTTCTAATTGGTGTTGATCGATTGTTTTATTGTTGTTGGCAATTGTGTGATTTTTTTGTTGTTGTTATTGTTTTTGTTATTATTTAACTACCAAAGTCTCGTCAGGAAGCAGGTCAACACATTGAAAGCGGTGTGAAAACTTTTTAAAAATGCGTGTCGTTGCAATGGTTAGCGGTGGCAAGGATAGCTGCTACAACATGATGCAGTGTGTGGCCGAAGGACATGAGATTGTCGCCTTAGCAAATCTACATCCCAAAGATCGTGGTAGGTGGCAGCACATTTTTTTTAATTAATATAAATACTCCATTTTTTTATTCATTTTAACAATTTTATATTTAAACATATTAAAGTCATCAATACTTTTAATACACATGATTATAAAAATTATTCATTTATTATTGATGAATAATTTATTTAAATAATTTTATTCTTATTGCAATTACATACTGCCATAAACTGTTTATCGTTTTTAATGCTTGTCCAAAACATTGGCAGCCTCGGTAGTCGAGTGGTAGCGTAATAAACTGCCACCCTAGAGGTCCCGGGTTTTTCCATAGATCGTTTAGCCGTTCTTCGTCCAGAACAAATGCCAAGAAATTCTTATTTACTTTATCTAAACATAGCTTAATGCCTTAATAACCGCCTTAAATTTTCATCTGAACATTCTCTCAATTATATAATTGTTAAAAATACTTAAAATACGAAAAACAAAACCAATAGGAAAGTTTTCGTTTGCTCTTCTTTACGACTCTTTAAATAACCGGCGTTTGGCTTTTAAACATTGCTTGTTTGTTAAGTAAATATTTGTAAGATTAAAAACGCGAACCATTAAAACCTAACTTATCAACCTGGCAGCACGATTGTAGAGTATTAATATAAGTTAGTTGTATATTATTTTTTGCATTTGCCAACAGTTTTTTTAAACCAATTTTTCTAATGCTCACTGTAATAATTACTTTAAAGATGAACTCGACAGCTATATGTATCAGACTGTTGGTCACATGGGCATTGAAATTCTAGCGAAAGCTATGTGTTTGCCATTATATCGACGTGAGACCAAGGGCAAAAGTACACAGACAGGCAAGCATTACGTACCCACCGATGATGATGAAGTGGAGGATTTGTACAGTTTGCTGGAAGAGTGTAAGGTAAGTTTGAACCAGTAAATTTAATTATTTGAAGAATAAGAAATTACATATAGCCTTTATTGTAGTCATAAAGATATGGAATTAATTTAATTATTTGAAAACTGTTTGCGTAATTGTTGTAATTCCCAAATTTCCAATTAATTTTTGTTTTGATAGATTTTTTTTTTTTTTGTTTTTTGTAGAAGTTGTTTTTCCCTTATGTGACATAATCTTTGTACATATGTATATGAATACACATGTTTATCAGTTAATGGCTGAAAGTATGAAGTATCGAATGTTTTATCAATTCTTTCTTCAGCTCAGAATTAGGAAAAACAAAATTAAATTTACCGATATAAGCTCATGCTCCATGTTACTTACTTAATTGTGGCGTCTGCTATAATTTTGTGTCTGCTGATTGTTATTGAACCAAATCAATTACTTGCTGTACCTCCTAAACAGCCACAATAAATTAGCAAAACAACTTAACGGTGTGTCCCTAGTTTAAAAACCTCATCATTTACATCTAATCTAATACAATCACTTCCTTCACAAATTTGCTAAAATTAAAAAAAGAAATCATCTTGATAATTTGATTTATGGCATAATTTAAATCTATGTAAATTTCAATATATTAATACCCTGCCATGCTCAATAGATTTGTCATGTGCACGTCAATATATGTCTATTTAATGAAATGCTTAACATGTAACAATTTATTAAGGTAGTTATATGTTTAGCTATAGTTAATGAAAAATAAACACGTTTATTTTAAAATTTGCGTGTCATACGAAATTTAAACGCCACCCCCCCCTCTCCCACATCCTTTGATTTAAAATAAATGTGACGAATTTTATGTAAATTTAAAATGCAAAACTGACCGATAAGAGCAAGAGAGCAGAGATTGGAATATCATCTGCACTTCTGTTTGTTGTTGCAACACAGCGCAGCAAATAAAATAAAAACTTCATTGAAAAATTATCGCTTTAATGCTATTTTAAGATTAGTACTGATTGTGTTTTTACAAGACTCGAGCACAATTTATTGTGTATTATTTACCAAGCACATATTTGTTTAGTATTTTGCAATCGATTATTAGCATCGTACGTGATGTTTTTTTATAATTACTTTTTTATTTAACTTTATCTTTGCTTTATTTGTTTATTTTAAATGTTCTGCCCAAATACCAAATATCACGTGTAACCGCAAATAATATTTAATCAATGATCAGATAACTGTAAATCGTTTAAACATGCACTGTTATTAAATTATATTGCTATACAGTGGCGGCTCGATTACAGTTAGCAGTCTATGAATTGGTAACTGTATTTGCAATTCAATTCAAATATTTTTTGTTATTTTGATTCTTCAATAACCATAAAATTAATGCAAACATACATTTTCCCAAAAATATTTTAAAGTTATTATTATTTTGCTATTTTCCCAAACCCGATTTTACCCTCCATTTAACAATATATGTTATAATAATGATGTTTTATAAGTATGTAATATTTTACACCTTGGAATCGTGCTTAAGGTAAAAAACGTACGTTTTTTTTTTTCTATCCAGGGTTATCAAACTCAGCTCCATGTTATTCAAGAAACCGGGTTTTTTTTTAAATTTTCAGTTTTTCCGGATTATTCGAAAATCCATTTTTTCGAACCTGGTTAATCTGCCTTTTCGAATATTTTGTACTTATTTTTCGTTAAATTTTTCTCTGTAGAATCGAATACGTAGATATTGGAGTGATTAAGTCATTTTAAAAAAGAGTCCCGTTCTCAATCATTTGTGCCAAACACCTAATAACACACACACAACACAATTTAATTATAAGAAGCTCGGTCAAAGTCCTTTTCAAGTGCTAAAATCATACTGTAAAAAACAAGTTCACACCTTCATTCTGGATGACATCGAATATAATACAAGAATAAAATTTCAATAGTGCTCTTTAGACTCTAAGATAACAAGAAATCCTTTTACTATTGGCCGTCTGAAATGTAGGTTGAGATAGAACTTAAAGAAACTTCCTCACATCAGCATTGATCAGCACATTGATCGCTTTTGAATTTTAAATTTCTTTTTGAAATGAGTACCTAAAAAGTAAAGAAAAGCAAATTCGTGTGAGAATAGTAACATTAAGGAACTTTATCAGCAGTTATTACGTGTAACTTGCTTTTTGCAAAGGATAGATTTTGTAAAGGTTAATCTTAGGGGACTGACTTTTTGAGTGTATTGATGGTGTAGTTATAGTTCTATCGTAAGCATATTTTACTTCTAGACCTGGTGTATATAGAAATAATTTTTATTTAAATCATAGCTTCACTTTTTTTTTTTTTTTTTGAGGCAATCTCCATACTTACTCTTTTTAGTGGAATTCGATTCAATAAAATCGATAACAGCAATAAATTGAATATTCGGAGATTATGTTTTATCAAATTTTTTGACTGGTTTAAATTATTAAAATTTATTGTAGCAGGACTATCTGAACATTGAAAGTACATATCGCACACCCTCTTCAAAAGGGACACAACTCAAAATTTTGAAATTTGCAGGAGAGTCAAAAAACTATTTCGTTTTCAAGTAACTTCATACAAAAGAAGAATGCAAAATGATTTTTTAAAAATTAACGAGCAATCAGATTAAAACAAAATTTTGGGAAATCCATGGAATGTGCATTACGAATTCATTTATATGAAAAAGTCAAAATTAAAAAATTTGAGTTGTGTCACTTTTGAAGAGGTGTGCGATAGGTTTTATAAATTGACTAGTGCTTTTAAGTTTCTTAAAATATATATATATTTAATATAATAATTTAATGTAATAATTTAATATCTTATAAAAAAATAAATTACAGCAAGAGCTTAATGTTGATGCCGTTGCTGTTGGAGCAATTCTTTCAGACTACCAACGTGTGCGTGTGGAAAATGTGTGCAGTCGCCTGAATTTAGTGTCGCTTGCCTATCTATGGAGGAGAGACCAGACTGAACTCTTGCAGGAGATGATCGACTGTCAAGTGCATGCAATTATTATTAAAGTATGCCACATAAGCGTTAAAGTTGGTTCCACTTTACAGTTTTTTTTTTTTAACAATACTTGCAGGTAGCTTCACTAGGTTTAGTTCCTGATCGCCATTTGGGCAAATCTTTGCGTGAGATTCAGCCACATTTGTTGAAAATGCGCGACAAGTATGGTTTGAATGTTTGCGGTGAGGGTGGAGAGTATGAGACATTTACGCTGGATTGCCCATTGTTCAAACAACGCATTGTGGTGTAAGTCGGAAGTTAACAACACTAAAACATTTTTTTTTAATAAATAAATTTACCTTTTCTCGACTAGTGATGATGTGCAAACGATCATTAGCTCTGCGGACCCCATTTGTCCTGTTGGTTATATTAACTTTACCAAAATCGCATTGCAAGCCAAAGAACATTCACAAAATATTGATGTTTTTGTTAAAAGATCGCTAGACTACATAAGCGACTTAAATGAATCAACCTATAGCGACCTCAGTGATCCGGATTTAAGTGAAACTGAATTGGAGCTAATTGAAAAAGAGACGCGCATGCGTGAATCACTAAGTCAGAATGAGTTGATTTCACGCAGCAACTCATTTGGACGTCATTTAGCTACATCTTCATCGCCCATACCGATTGTAACAAAGAGTGCCAGCGTTGATGAGCCAACGCCATCGATTGTAGCGTCATGTGCTTCCGCTGTGGCTCCTGGCAGCTTTAGTACTGGCTGTTGTGGATCGCTTTCATTGGCCGTTTCATCAACCGGTGCCACGGCAGGCATAACGCTTACACAGCCTCCAAGCCCATTGAAATACGAACGTGAATTCCGTCCACTGACCAACTGTCCAATGGCAGCCGTTAATCAAAAGGGTTGGATGTGGGTCGCTGGAATACAAGGTGGGCATAAGTTTTTATATATAAAATTATTTGATTTTGAAGAAATTTGTTTTTTAACACAGGCTGTGCTCTAACTCTTGAGGAGGGCGTTGAAAACGCATTGGACACTCTACTCTCGCTTGCAACGGAGCACAATTATGACATGTCGAATTATTGCTACATCACACTCTATGTACGTTCCATTGCAGACTATCCCATACTTAATCGCATCTATGGGCAGGCAATGAATTTTCAAAATCCACCAACTCGCGTTTGTGTAGAATGTCCTCTGCCCGACGATTGTCATGTAGTTGTGGAGGCGATTGCCTTTAAAGCGCCTACAAAACGTCGGCCCACGCTCTCCATGACACTACAAATGAACGAAGTTGATGGTAAAAATTGTGTTGTTGTTTGAAAATTGAAGGAAAAACAAAATATCTTAATGCCACTTTTAGGCAACCTTGAGGAAAATAATAGCTCGGGGCCAACTGTGGACGCGCTAGCCATGCTCACTAAAAGACATACAATGCATGTGCAGGGCATCTCGCACTGGGCACCGGCTAACATTGGACCTTACAGTCAATCTACAAAGGTGAGTGCGAAACAAAATATCGTTAAAATATGTATAATTAAATAGACTATTTGTTTTATTTTGATGAAATTGTTATCATTTATTCATTACATAAATCTTCCACATAATTAAGTCTGATTTTTTGTTCAGGTTGGCGAGATCACCTATATTTCGGGACAAATAGCTTTAGTACCTGGTAGCATGACAATCATTGATGGTGGTATACGTCCGCAATGTAAGCTCGCTCTACGCCACATCAGTCGCATTGCCAAAGCTATGAATGCGCAGGGTCAACTGCGTGACGTTGTTCATGGCATTTGTTTTGTTACCCATCCAGCATTCATTGCAGAGGCCCGGCGCCAATGGGAACGACGCACAACGAACGCCATAATGGACTATATTGTGGTACCAGCACTTCCACGCGAAGCACTCGTAGAATGGCAAGTGTGGGCACACACACATAATGATCGTTTTGAATGTAGGTCACCCATAGACTTAATGCATTACTTGTTCTTATATTGAATATTTTCTTCTTCTATTCAAAGATGAGGAAACTGGCTGCTCGGTATCGGATTATACCATCTCGATCCGTCGTCGTTGGAACTACGAGAACAATTGTGCCGCAATTGTTTGCTATGTGTCGACAGGTAAATAAAATGCAATTTTATAATTGTGGGTAGGAAAAGTATCTTGGCGTCACACAACAATTTGAAAGTTTCTTTTGTGGTTTACATTAAAATTTCGTTTGACAAAATCGACGACCTCGAAAATTGATCAGATAGTGCGCTTGACTGCATCCCAGAGGTAGCGGGCTTGACGGAGATATAACACTTGCCTCTGATTGAAATTCATGTTTTTATGGCTTTCCACAACGTTTAGATCACCATACACATGTTTCACTTGATTGCACCGTCCATTTCACTAATCTATCACCCCATTTCGAACCAAGGTAGACTTGACTGAATATGTATTACACCTGAAATCCTTGGTTCAAAGCTAAAAAAAAACTGAATATTTGTAAGTTTGTTTTATTCTACTTATGAGCTTTGGTGCTTTTTTTAAATTCAATTTCGAAATAATAATAGATTTTACGCAAATAACTCTAACGCTCACGTTAAAAAAAAAGTTTGGAAGACATTAATTTTAACGCACAACATAAAAGTTTGTAGATTTCATAACCCCGAAAAAATATGTTATTCAACTTCTACTTCCACTTCAGTCAGAATATTCCTTACGTGAAGTTCTACCCTTATGCAAATACCCTTATTCACTGAAAACATTTCTCAGAAATTTATTTAAATAAATCTTCAATTATCATTTTTCATATGTCAGAAGCTCATTAAAATAAGTCAGTGAAGTATTTGTTTATTTTGAACAATAATTATTTGAGACATATATTTATTTATAATTCTTATCTTTTTTTTTAGGCATGTCTTCGTCTACCACACAACTTACGCATTTGAGTGAAGACATACTCAACAATCATTGTCATCTCGCACAAAATATAAACGCTACACATATTGATGAAATACTTACATATGTGGTCAATAGGTTACTCAAGGATTATCCGATTGCTAAACCGTCATTGAATAATGAAAATGATGAGAAACAAACGCAACCGGAGACACAATTACCAAATACAACTACAACAACAGCTGTCAGCTACTTGAATATTCCGGCAATTCACCTTAAAGTGTTCTATCAAGTAAACGCCTCGCCGTCCGTTGAATTGCTGCTTAACGCATTGATGCAGTTTCGTGCAAAATGCGCTGAAACAGTCAATATAGTTTATACTGTTTTACCAGCATGCAGCTTGCATAACTTTAGCACATTCTTATCAATTTGCGGTGTAAGACATGAATAGATGTTTTATAGTTGTTTTAATTTTTTTACAAATACCAGTTGACGGCAGAAATAAGCCAAAAGATTTAACTCCAGAAAAGGTGCAGTATATTTTTATTTCTGTGCTTTTGTTACTATTATAGGGCTGACTGTGAATTACGTTTTGGCTCAAAAGTCCTAGAGAAAGTTGTTAAACTAAAAACAAAAAAAAAGAATCCAAAACAAAATTGATTTTGCTGTGCTTCAACTAAAGTTATTTTTTCTTATTTGCTAGCATATTTTGGACCAACTTAAGGCAAAAAGTCAACGTAATATATATATATAAAAATTTACCAGTTGCTATAACATACTTTTGTGTTGATAGTTTTGTTTACAACAATGCTTATTTAATATGAACAAAAGCGAAACAATGGTTTAATAATTAAGATACAAAATGCTCGCTCCTATACTTTAACTTAAATTTAATGTTTACATACACATTTACACAATAACTTTATAAAAAAAAATCTTTAAATTATCGAGTCAAATCATGCATCAAAAATATGTATGATTAAATACTGAAACAAGTTATACTGTCTTTATTATAAATAAAAATGTTATATTTGTCTATTAGTAATAGTTTAAAAGTAAAAGAGATCAATAACAAAAAATTAAATAACAAATAAAAACACAATTATTGACAAAAATTAACGTTTTTACTTGCAACACGCACATTTACATAACTTATTGAAAACGTTTCCTTTTTTTTAATGTGTTTGGAATCCATAAAGTTTTTACGGTTTTTATATTTTAAATTCAGTTTATTGATATTCTGAATTTTTTTTTTTTTTTTTTTTTTGTAATTTTATGATTGCTAAATCAATGTAAAACAAAATTTAATAGAAGTGTTTTGATTTTAAATTTCTTAAACCAAGCAAAATTTTATTGGTTAGTAAGGTTATGATGGAAAAAAATGTTTTTAAATTTTACCGAATTCTTTAAATTATGAAAACGTACATTGCAAATTTTAAGCAGTTTTGAAATGCTTGTTTTTCATAAGAAGCACATACAATTTTTATAAGTCTTATAAAATAATAAAAGAAAAAAACATATTTATTATCAAATGTTCCTTAGTACCTAAGGTCCCTATTATAATAGGGCATCGCTTACAAAAATTAAATTAAAATACATGCAATCATGCATATTAAAAAAATGCTAGCTTTTTAAATGAGCTTAAAGAAAAAAACGTTTGTCAGTAAAAGTCGGTAGAAAATTTATTGGAAGCCAAAAATTGTTAAGTTGAAATAAAACAAAAATAAACATAATTTTCTTAAATACATAAATACTTAAATATTTAACATACAATTATTGACAATCAACTTTATTCCACAACAATTTCCTGCTCCTCCACCGCGCCTAAGATGCATGCCTCATAGATCATGCGTTCCCTTTTCTCTAGACCACGTGGACAGCTGAAGCGATCCAGCTCAGATTTTATTTCCATTCCCATCAAAGCATCAACAACGAGCGGCTGCCAATCTTCGCCATCCAGATGTTCTTCATCGAACCAATAATCATTGTATTCTATTAAAAAATTATGAAGTCCCAAACAGGCCTGCAAAAATCGACGCGCAAATGTTAAACGAAGAGTATCAATACATATCAGTTGGCGAAAACGTAGTTGCAATTGGCTAACAGCCGTTTGCAGCACCGCAAAAGTTGTCAAAAATTTTTCATTAAATAGCTGTTGATCGGCATGTAGCTTAGATTTGCCTTCATTCCCCTGACAGGGTATGATAGTCCATTCGCGTAGTGAAAACTTCAGGCTGGCAAGGAAGCAGTAATTGTTTTCGCACACTTGCGCCAAAGTGGAATCTAATGTTTCAGCATCTTGTGCCAGAAAACGGCCACGCGCGTCACAAGCCACTTCTACGGAAAAGCTGTTGGTGCTTTTATTCAAAGAACTATCGTGTGGAGCAAAACGAAAATTAAGCTTCTCAATACAGCCAATAACATTTTTCAGACCTGCAATGCCATAAAATTCGTCCGCGTTCGTCACTTTTTCTGAAGCGAGCTGAGGTAGACTTACTTTTGTTGGCACTAAGCTCAGCAGATAATCTATTAAGAAATCGATGTACACTGTTAAGGTGCTGCGGTATATTTTTGTTTTATACGATAATGTTTTGAGGCTTATTTGATGGCCAGCATAGCTAAGATGAGAATAAAAAAATACTTTGGATCAGCATATTAATCAATATAATCTATAGCGCAACGCAAAATTACAGCAAGAATATAAGCAGGATCTTGGAACGTTTGGCCTGGTTTATAGTCTGCAAAAGCTTCTCATTTTTCTGCTGAAATTTCTCGAAACATTGCAATATTTCCCAAAAACTGGTCTTATGTATACGAAATAATTTGTGAAACTATAAAATATTTAAATAACAATAATTAAATAAAATAAATATCATATATTTTCAACCTCTTCACTATTAATCTGCTGCCAGTTCTCTAAATAAGCTACGAGTATTTCACTATTTATGCCATCCAAGGCCTTGATTTTATTTTTACACTTGTCCTCACTGATGGCAGTCGGGATCTTCTTGGCAGTAATTGCTACATCGGAATGTGATGTTTGGATATTGATATTTACCTCTGAATAACTTGGAGCGCTTGGCTTATGTTGAAATTTTTGCCTCTTTCGTTGACCGCTACGATCGAACTTTCGTCTGTGTTGCCGCAGCTCCTGCGAAAGTATTGTTAATATATCACTTAAATCTTCATCCTCATCACTAGATGTTTCCGAAGAACTTAATAATGCTATGATAGCTTTTCTAGCTGTTGCATCTAATTCCATCATATAAGCCACAATTGTTTATTTTATTGTTTACATGATTTCAAAATGTTACATATTTTCAGAGAATGCTATATATTCACAATAGATGACGAAGCTATTTTTCGACAATTTGGCAGCACTATATGTCACACATATAAAATTTGTCAAAACACAACAAATTTGTTGGATAAAAACATTATATAAAATTTTTAAAATATTCACAGTTATACAAACACTTCTAGTTATCAGAAAAATTTTGTTCACTGCCGAAACGCGAACTCGGAAAACGGTTATTATGTAAAAATCAGTCAGTATTTTAGTCCTAAAATTCTCGTAATATAAATAATTGAAAATAGCTTTCCCACAAGCACTTCATTGTCATGTATGAGAAGTCCCACATAAAAGAGCTTACACATCGGCGAATCTGTTCGTCACACGGCGGCCATGTCCACACAAGTTCGCTAGTTAAGAAGCGATGTTCGACAGTTTGTCACACGGTTGGCCGTGTTTACAAAAATTTTTGATTTTCTCTGTCGAACAAGGGATGCTGCCGAAAATGATGACAAACAACAACAAAAATCAATGGCTTGTGTGACGAATAGGTTCGTTCAATTTGAACGCTAGCTTTTTCACACACGTTCGCGCCGCCATATTGTTCGACGAACAGATTCGCCGATGTGTATCCCCTTTAAGTCAAAAATCTCACGTTGCGTAAAAAATATCTTTTTGGAATTCACATATCCCACAATATGTAAGGCATGTCAAGTTTTTAAGAACTATCACGTATACATAATCAAGGGAACATACATTTTTCAAAAAGTTCCAACAAACCAACTGCTCTCTTCTAAAGAGACTACCAAAAATTCTTCCGAGAAAAAAATATTTATAAAATTAAAAAGTTATAAATGTTGTGACTCAAAGTTCAACTATTGCCAAATCAAAATACCAAGAAGTCTTGTAAATAATAAGAAGCCGTCCAAAAATTTTGTGATGCTAAGAATGGACAAAATTAACCTCCCCCCCCCCCCCTTCCCTGAGATGCATCGTGATTATTTGCATTCTTGCTGATTTTCAAATAATTTTTTTGTAGATTGAGAACATTCCCATCTTTGAATGGGTTTGTCAAAATATTCTTTATTTATTTATTTCTTTTTTTAATTATGTAAGAAACCAATTTTTAATTATACTATGTAGAATTTTTTGGTATAAATATATTTTTATCATATACGATAAAAAACATTTTTTGTGTTTTTATAAAAAAACACTTTCATAAGAAAAATTGTTGAACAAAAATAATTTTTGTATTTTTTTCAGAGTATGTTCTTTTTAAAACGTCTCAGGTTCACGTATGAGAGTAATATTTTAAAAGTAATCGTACTTGCTCATGTGTAAGAACATTGAAAATATTTATTGCGTACGCACCCACGAGCAAGTAAATTATTCGAAGCGAAATTATTCTCTTTTGCGCCAAATATTAATTTTTGACCTTCATTGCCATGTAGGACTTACGAATTGTCTCAATAGTACAAAAATTCTCATCTGCGTTTTCGTTCGTGGGCGAGTACGTTTTGATAGGTACACGGGATGAAATTTTATTTTAAAGTCTCACCAAATCGTACGCAGTCGTGGATACGGGAGCGATAATATTTTCAATAGGGTACGTGTCCCTGAGCGCACACGATTACATGCGTACTTGAGCGGACTTATGTTGAGGAAGATTAATGTTTTGAGTTAAAAAAAACTTTAACTTTTGGAAAAAAGGTGTTATTTGGGAGCAAGCTATTTAAATTTAAACAATTACATTTTTGAATACTACTCAACTACTATACTATACTACATTTAATACTAGAACATTTTTAAAATTCGTACAAAAAAAATATTTGTTATTTAGCAAGATGTAACTGATATGATATGCGAGATATGTGATGTAATAATAATAATAAACTGGCCATTTCAGCCCTTGAAAGGACTTTGACCGAATTTCTTATGATCAAATTGCGTTGTGCGTGTTATTAAATGTTTGAACACAATTGATCGAGAACTGGACCTAATAGTTTTATGCCGACTCCAAACGGCCAATGTGCATGCTCTCAAGAAGCTTTGCATGTCATTATTTATTCTCTGAGGTTTGCCATTGTCTGCAGAGAGGTGACAGCCGAACAGAAAAATTAATTCAATTGAACAAACTTTCTGTGTCAGATGGAACTGAACCAGGGTTCTCTGGCGTATGGGTCACGCACTCTACCCACAGCGCCACCGATATGTGATGTATGAGATGATAATTTATATCTTAAGATGCATCATAATATGCATCATATCATAAGATACATGTTGTATGATGATTTTATTATAAAACATTGAAAACAAAATAATTATTGAAACCAGATATAAATTTGTATGATGAAATATTTATGCAATTGCATTTGATAACAACTTTATTAGTCCACGTACTCACTTGGCAGCACTAGAAACATCTGGCCTCTTCTTGAACTGACAAGTTGTCAAAATTATAGCAACTTTTTACTGACAGACACACGTACTCTCTCAAAAGGCACGTCTCTCTGGACGTGGGCCAATCAGAATGCAACAAAAATGACAACCCCTCAACCAATCAGAAAACACCACGCCAAATATTAAAACTGGTAAAAATAGCCGGCAACGCCGAGAGAGTATTCACTTTAAAATCGTACATCAGAGAGCAAAGAACAGTAAAGTTGTATAGAAAAAGAAATAAAAATTACTGAAATAAGTGCACAAAAACTTGCTAATAAATTAAATTAATTTAACGCATATTAAAAGGAAGAAACAAATTATTAAATGTAAGTATTTAAAATGGATAATAAACTGTTAAAACGAGAAAGAAATAGTGTTGAAAAAATATACGAGCCTGAAAAAATTCCCCAAGAGGATGGCAGCCATGTTGGCAAAATGTTCATAAAAGCAATTATAAAAAGAACTGTTTTAAAATGCAAATAAATTAAAAGACTGCAAAGAATATAAAATTTTATCTTGGTGCTTGTCTGCTGCTTGGAGCTTGCAGTTTTAATCCCAATAAAGTTCCACAGTGTTCTAGAACATTTTGGGCTCCGTGCGTGTGTGTGTGTGTATATGTGTCATACAGCGTGTGAACACTGCTGCCTGCAATTCTTTTCTTTGGTGACCATCGACGCCCCCGTTTTTTGGAACACATTAATTTATGTTAATAAATTTAAATATGTAAAAATTTGCAGCCTTTAATTTTAAATATTGAGTTAACTGGAAGTAAATAAATGCTGGGAAAACTACATGCAAAAACCACTGACGTAGCACACAACAGCGTTGCCACTTTTTCCTATTGCTAACCACTCATCCCACATGGGTTTTAATAGGGGCAGCAGCGCAGAAGCTTTATCGATTTTATCCATTTCTTGGCCAAAAAAAAAATAAAGCAGAATAAAGCTGAAACCAGTTAATAAGAAAGAGTTTCATACCCACTCTGAATTATGATAATAAATTGATTCATGAAAAGTTTGGAAGATGTATTAAGGATAATATGTATTTGATGTCGCATTAAAAAATGTTCGCATTTTTCCCTTTTCTTGTTTATGGAGAGTTTCGCGGGAGTCTTCCCCTATTAAAAATCGATCATGATTTCTCATTGAGATATTCCATTTTATTGAATTGTTTGTCTTAAAATATAACCTAGAATTTATCTTTAAATTGGTTTTTATCAGTTTTGCAATTGTTATCTATTTGTCAGTACAATGAACATTTTGTCCTCGCTGATAACTTCATTTATAAACTCGTACTTTTTTCTTTACTTTTTATATAGTTAAATGTTAATTCTATTCTTTTAATATCAACAGAGTTTTAAATAATCGAAGACTATTAAAGTTTATCGTAGTTAATTTCATGGGAGGCGTTTAAAGAAATAGTAATTTTTGGAGGCTAAATAATGATTTTATTGGTGACTGATGGACATACAGACAACAGACTTGCAAAAAGTATGCAAAACGATAAATGTGATCTATGATGATTTTAATAAAATTTTTAAATCAGAACATTGCAAGCTTCAGAAGAAGTTTTTTTCTTTTCAAAACCAAAAAATAGCTTATCGCGAAAACATTCCAAGTGTTTTTAATGGCCTACTAAATAAATAGAAATACGACTAATCTTGGCTTTTTTTTTTAATAACTAATAACAATGCCAATAGTCAGGTATTGTGTTGCCTGACTTTCTATCAAGCTTGGTGAAGGGAGTAATCCCGATAATTTTTAATGACCACACATTTTGCATTTGGTAAAACTGACTTCACACCAATAGCTGGAAATGCATTTTAATTTGCGGCATTTCTTCCCTCTCGATCCCCTAAATGCGTTTCTCCCACTCCTATGCTGGAATCTAGCTCATTTCATATAATCAATGCCACGAGACCAGCAAACTGTCTACCGACTGAGAAACTGACCAAGAGCAAGATATGGCAATGACACACGGTTAAGTGTTCTACACTGCTTAAGTGTTGCTAGTTTAATAAATTTGTTATACATAACATTTTATGCTTACTTTTTAGCCTCCCTCCAGTATGTCTGTCCGTCCACGTTTGCATTAATCTCTTTTTTTTTTTTTTTAGCTGTGATATTCGTCATGGCAACATCAACTTTCTATTGGCAATATTTAGGCGAATTTGTACACGTCATGTTTACGTTTTCATTAACTAAATTCGGTTTGTTTTTGTTGTTGCACAACTCAAAGTCAACACAACAAGTACACGTCAGAAAAGCAAACATTTTATAGTTTTATTATTTGACCAAGAGCAGCTGCTTCAATAAATTCTTTTGTTTAAACAGATTAAGTAAATCACGCAAATCTTTGCTGGTATAAGATTATAGTGATTTTTGTTAACTCTAGCCTAGAATTCTTAATGAAATATAAACAAGCCATAATGCATTTACCTTGTTTTGGAACTATTAAAATATATTTTGACTTTTTTTTTAATCTTTTTTTAACTTGTATTTTAAGCTTTGTCGCTGGCTGGCTATAGTTATCGACATTAAACGGCCAGAGAACCTGTTTTTTTAAACAAACGCTGAGGCTTATTTAACTGCTGGTCTCTCTTCATCATATCAGCAACACTTTTTCACTTCTGCTTTGCTGATATTTTCCGTTCTGTTCTTTTGGTGACTCCCTACTTCCATTCCCATTGGAAGAAGCTTACACGTATACAATTTTGTTTTTATATACTAAAGAAAAAATAAATGATGTCTGATTTTGTTGTTGCCCAGCCGGTCGCTGCTATCGCGAATAAGTACTTACGTTTGGTTACGATCACTTATTTTTTAGTCAGTCGTATTCTTACCACCTAGTCGCTTGGAGCTTTGCTTCTTCTATTACAACAGCAGCAGTGATAAAAACTAGGCAATAACAAGTTAAGCATCAATTTCTATTTTTTGTACTAAAGTGGGTCAAAACCGTAGCAAGCTGTAGATATATTTTTGTTCTGTTCCAAGTGACGCAAATTGTAAAACACGTTCTTTCTGCCATTGTTAATTGGCGCATCTAACGGTAGCAGCATTAACTTCTTTGCGTGTGTCACGGATGTTAATTATTATAGTTTGATGACTTTAAATTTGTGAATTCTTTTTTAATATTATTTTTAATAAGCTTTCCATTTTTTCTTTTCCTTTTAGTTAAGAGATTCTCTAAACAAAACTTAAAATGAGATTATTGATATTACTCGCTGTCGTGGCTTTTGTGGGCCTTTCGCTGGGAGAGGAGAAAAAAGAGAAAGATAAGGATATGGGCACAGTTATTGGCATTGATCTGGGAACCACCTACTCATGGTAAGTAAATTTAAAACCGCTTAGTTTTACCTTCGTCTTATAAGGCAAATAGAAAAAAAAAAAAAATCTATATATATAAATGCTCTTAACTAACAATCCCAATTTTTATTTTTCTATTTTTTAACAGTGTTGGCGTCTACAAAAACGGCCGCGTTGAAATTATTGCCAACGATCAAGGTAATCGTATTACTCCATCCTATGTTGCCTTCACCGCCGACGGTGAGCGTTTAATAGGTGATGCCGCCAAGAATCAGCTTACCACAAATCCCGAAAACACTGTCTTCGATGCCAAACGTTTGATTGGACGCGAATGGTCCGATACAAATGTGCAGCATGACATCAAGTTCTTCCCCTTCAAGGTTATTGAGAAGAACTCGAAACCTCATATTCGTGTTGCCACTTCACAGGGTGATAAAGTTTTTGCTCCCGAAGAAATTTCCGCTATGGTTTTGGGTAAAATGAAGGAAACTGCTGAAGCCTATCTGGGCAAGAAGGTCACCCACGCTGTCGTCACTGTGCCCGCCTACTTTAACGATGCCCAACGTCAAGCCACCAAAGATGCTGGCGTCATTGCTGGTCTGAATGTTATGCGCATCATTAACGAACCCACCGCCGCCGCGATTGCTTACGGTCTGGACAAGAAGGAGGGTGAGAAGAATGTGTTGGTCTTTGATTTGGGCGGTGGTACCTTCGATGTTTCACTTTTGACCATTGACAATGGTGTGTTTGAGGTTGTTGCCACAAACGGTGATACTCACTTGGGTGGTGAAGATTTCGATCAACGTGTCATGGACCACTTCATTAAGTTGTACAAGAAGAAGAAGGGCAAGGATATCCGCAAGGATAATCGTGCCGTGCAGAAATTGCGTCGTGAGGTTGAGAAGGCAAAGCGTGCTCTTTCGGGCTCTCATCAAGTACGCATCGAAATTGAATCGTTCTTCGAGGGCGAGGACTTCTCAGAAACTTTGACTCGTGCCAAATTCGAGGAATTGAACATGGATCTGTTCCGCTCCACATTAAAGCCAGTGCAAAAAGTAATGGAAGATGCTGACATGAATAAGAAGGACGTGCATGAAATTGTTTTGGTTGGTGGTTCAACACGTATTCCAAAAGTGCAACAATTGGTCAAGGACTTCTTCGGTGGCAAGGAACCATCTCGAGGCATCAATCCCGATGAAGCTGTTGCCTATGGAGCTGCTGTACAAGCTGGTGTGCTCTCCGGCGAACAAGATACCGATGCCATTGTTCTGCTCGATGTCAATCCATTGACCATGGGTATTGAGACTGTTGGTGGTGTCATGACCAAGCTCATTCCTCGCAACACTGTCATTCCAACCAAGAAATCACAAATCTTCTCCACTGCCTCTGACAATCAACACACCGTAACCATTCAAGTCTACGAAGGTGAACGTCCCATGACCAAAGACAATCATTTGCTTGGTAAATTCGATCTGACCGGCATTCCACCAGCACCACGTGGCATTCCACAAATCGAAGTGTCTTTCGAAATTGACGCCAACGGTATTCTGCAAGTAAGTGCCGAAGATAAGGGCACTGGCAACAAGGAAAAAATCGTAATCACCAATGATCAAAACCGTTTGACCCCAGATGATATCGATCGCATGATCCGCGATGCTGAAAAGTTCGCCGATGAAGATAAGAAACTTAAAGAGAAGGTTGAGTCCCGCAACGAATTGGAATCGTATGCGTACAGTTTGAAGAACCAAATCGGTGACAAGGACAAGTTGGGCGCCAAGTTGAGTGATGACGAGAAGACCAAAATGGAAGGTGCCATCGATGAAACCATCAAATGGATGGAACAAAATTCCGACGCCGATCCAGAGGAATACAAGAAACAGAAGAAAGATCTAGAAGCAATCGTGCAGCCAATCATTGCAAAACTTTATCAGGGTCAAGGTGGAGTGCCCCCAACTGAGGGCGCCGATGACAGCGATGATCTTAAAGATGAACTGTAAACAGCTGTTTGGCGTGGTTGTTTAGTTAGTACAGATAAATAAGCAGAAGATATGAACTCAGACTGATTCACTTAAACAAAAAACAACAACATAAAGAACACACCTCAAGTAAAAATAACTTCGCTAATTTTAGCGCATTTTGAATTAGGTTTCTTTTTAAGGTTTGATTCTTTTTGTTTTGTTTTTCATCGTAATTAATTAAGTAGTTTTTTTTTCAAATGAACGAATGTGTTCCTCGCATTCCAAACAAAGACCCTTTCATTTCGAGTTAAGTAATACACTTAAAATAATAAATTTTTTATAATTGTAAATTGAATTTGAGGGGAAGATGCAACACATACGAAGTATAAAAAATTTAAACATAAAAAACAAAAGTTTCAATTCGGAATGTAAGTTATTGTAGAATGCATATGTGAAATTTGAGAGTGCGACGTTGTAATAAGCAAAAATTCTTCGATTTTTACGAAGAATTAAAATAATTTATTATAATTAAATAAACAAAAAAAAAAATCACTTCACGTATTTTATTTCTATTTGTTTAAAGGCATCTGAAAATTGGAGTAATCTAAGCTCACTACATAACTTGATAAGAGAACTCAAATTCATCTCTTGGTAAATCCGACTAATCGGTATTTCAACGTGAGCTATTCGTATATCTTCTAATTATAAAACAAAACAAGATCGTCTATCGATCATTTTAGAAAAAATACATACAGAAGTTTACAGTTTTAAATAATTACGTAGTTTCGATTAATTTCTTTCGTAAAGCTTGTCGGAAGCTCAATAGAACCTGAAATATTAATTTTTATTTAGAAAGTATTTTGTAGTTTCTCAAAATGGCTGCGATCCCATATTTTATTCAAACGTTTTATCGTGTCTTCGCATATATATTCTGGAATAAAAGGAAGTTATTTCAATTAAAGCGTAACCACGACTGGATACCGAACGCGGTACTCCTGAAAGACACTGAAGAAACGAGATTCTTTTTAAAAAATTAACTTTTTCGAAACTCTACGTGTATTTTCATAAAAAAGGCAACAACTAGATAAGTTTTTCTGATAAATATAAGTTTTTATTTTTGTTTTATTTGTTTACTTATATCTAATGTTATTTTTCGATAAAAATCCTTAAAATAAGATGTAGATTATGTAGTAAATAACTGCTACGCTGGATGCTTATGTTTTGTTTTTTCTTGCCTGTACGAAATAATGTTTGCATAAATGTAGGTATGTTAAGACGACTTTAGTGCTAGATGTAGTGCATCATTCATCATCGGTTGATTTCATCGGTTTAGTATTTACTCAGCATAATCAAAAACGGCGCCAAACAGTTTCATTATTTCATAGTTGGTTATTCTATACATGATGGAGGTGCTATTGCCATTCGGCGCCACTTCAAACCCTTTTCGGAATTGTATCTATAGAATTGTTCTCCGCCTCGTCGTCCTTAATTGGACCGCGCTGTGTTCACAAATATTCCATAATATATTACATACACAATGTGAAGAGGCAGAGTACGAAAAAGATATCCACAACGAAAAGTTTCGCAGAGATATAGGAAGAAGAAAAAACACGATAAAAGAAACAAACGAAAAAAAACAAAGAAAAAGAAGAAAAAAATAAAATCCATTTAAATATACATATCTGGTTCCAAAATAATACACGCATTTAAATAGTTTATCATATAGTTTTGAAAATGGAGATGTTTCAGTGAAGCATATTAAGAAAAAAATAAAAATTCAAAATGACTATGAAACCGGAAGCAAGGAAGGTGTTGCGATGGTGAAAGCGTTATTTTAAATCAGCAACATGTATGATGTGAACAGTTCTTAGCTTAGCTAGCTAGCTCACATGTCTTTGGAGGAGTTCTATTTTAAAATTCTTTTGGCTGTATGCGTGTTTTTGCAAGTATGTATTGTAAAATAAATACCAGGATATAAAGTGGTTGCCATAATCTTATCTTTATTATTATTATTTATAACAATTTAAATATTTGTCAAAATTCACATGGTCAGTTTTTAAAAAACCAAAAAAAAAAAAACTTTCAAGCAGTTAATTACTTGAATTATTTTTCTTATTTTGATTTATTTGCCTCTTCTTCTGCATCTGGATCTGGTCGACTTAAAATTTCCTGACACAGCGCTATGTAATCCTAATATATGGCGAAATAAATAAATATTTAAGATAACCAATTAATATTTGTTTTTAAAAAAAGCATTTACAAAGCACGTAATTAACAACAAATAACGGCACTTACGGAAAAGAAGAAACTCGAAGAGGATACAAGTACAGGCCACGAAACATATACGAAAAAACGGTCAACAATTAAGTCAGGCTTAAGTTGTTTGAAAAAGAACAACACCTTTTTTCTTAACTCAGATCATCTCAAAATCTGTCCATTGAATTTAGTTATCCTACTAAAAAATAAAATAAAAAATTCTATTCTAGACTCGTTATCGGTGACCTTAAATTACCGTTACTCAAGAAGAAAACAAAATCTTCTGTTCGAGTGCCGGCCAGGTCATGGTCCTAAGCTTAAACCTTTTCTGCATTTTCTATTCTCATTCCTAATCAACTGCAATTTAAAAATCTTCAATATTTATTACTTGAAGTTGGAGTTGGTGGTAGAAAAGTTTGTGGACGAGATTAACCTGATAACCTGAATTGGCTTAGGTAAATGAATAAAACTTGTCTCAGATTCAAATTCACATGTTTCTGAGGCTTACCACCATGCCTAGGACATCCTACACAAGATTATCTTTTCCTTCCCACTAATCTATCACCCCATTTCAAAAAAAAAGATGGGACCGTTGACATACAACGGTAGCCTTATGCACGAAAAACAGTAGCAATGATGCGAGAAAAAATTTGTTAGCTCGGAGAATGACTACCGCGACTAACAATACTAGTGGTATACATTATCGTATCGATTAAAACTACGGATATTTCAAATAAAATTCAGTGTGTTGCGTTGGGTGATTGTGGTTTAAAATTACGGACATTTTAAACAAGTCTCGGTGATGAATAAGTTTACTGTATGGTGATTGCTAGAGTGGAATAAATGATCAACATCCAATGACTGTTGGATGAAAATAGCTCAGGATGAATATGGTGGAAATATATAATATGTCGAATAATATGTCTACAATCCTGTATGAAAATGATTTGTTTCAGTGGTGTTGAAGGGCTGTTTCATGGTAAGACCCTTTTGCTCGGGAAACTATCGGAGGGTTGGCACTTCGGGAAGTATCGTGCTGGCTGTGATAGCTTAATGTCGCGATTAAACCTAGATTGGTCGGCGTTGAGTTGCGCAGTACAATCAGTACAACTAGTTCTGAATATCAATGTATTGTCAGAGATTTAAGATCGGTCTCGATTTCCACTAATTAATTTGGACTGCAATCAAAAAATTCAATCCTCAAATTTGTACTGTTGCGTTCCAATATTGGCAACTTTCCATACAGTGTATTTATTAAATCAAATACACGAAAGTGTGGTGTGTATCCGTGTGTGTGTAAATTACTATAATAGGGCGCTGGACACGCAGGAGATGATCGGATTGATGTTAGTATATGACATTGTCTTGGCATTAACGTCTGGAAGGTCTATCTATTGGACGAAAATTTCTTTAAACTTCGTCTCCTAGAGAAGGTGCACGTAGTATTTAACCTATAGGGCAGGTAAAACTGTATAAGGAGTTCTCTAAATAAGTTATCAGATATTTATTTCCTTTCACCACTTGAGTTGCAAAGAAGCGAAATGTGTTTAAATGGGAAAATGTATGCCACTTATAAGTGGCTTATTTCAGTTAACTCCTTCATACCCTCTTTTCCTCAATTTCTAGGTTTGGTTTTGGTTGAAGAACCCTGCCAATCCGCTTAACTCAACCCAAAATCGGGAAAATTAAAAATTGTTGTTAAGAAATGAGATTGTTGTCCCATCCAAAATATAAAGTATACGTTAAACATAACTTAAGCTCGACTTTCCACATTCATAGAGCCATTAATGTACACTTTTATCACAAAATATTAAATTCAACGGCTTGCAGGTAAAAAATTGCATGACACACTTCCAATTGAAGAACTTATTGTAAATATGTTCTGTCACATGATTTTCAAAAAAAATATTTTATATTCATTCTATCAATTAAAGCAATTCCAACACTCACTAAAAAATAAGCGATAAATACTAGAAAGACTCATTGTTTTCGGACCTGGTCATAATAATTTCCTTACACAACTTAATTTTCTTATATATTAATGAAGATTTTTATAAATATCAAGTCCGTTTTTTTTTTTTTTTAATCATGTTTTTTTTGCAATAAGCCCCTCAATTATACACTCAGTTAAAACCATTTAAACAAACAGTACAATCAAACAAACACGGACAAGAGGTCTATTGTGTGTTGTAGTGTTTGATGTGATAAAAATGTAAGTACAAAATTACTCTGGATTTTTTTTTTTTTTTTTTTTTTTTGTGCTAGCATCTTATAAGTCCATGAAATTCGAAGTCTGCGTATTGCAAGAGTATATCTGGAGTTATATTAGAAGAGCATTTTTATTGCAAAAACAAATTTTAAAATCTGAAGGTAGAAAAACTGTCCACTTTTTAAACTATAAGAAAAAGTTACTAACAGTTTATTATCGTTTTCCCGGCAACATGAAACTATTCTCAAATAAATATTGCAAAAAGGCTAAGAACAGCTTTGGTCATAAAAAGCGAAGAATATGGCCACTATTGGGAAATATAAAAGGTCAATCTAGATTTTTGGTTTTGAAAAATAATTTTTTTAATTTTTTTTCAAAACTTTCATTGCAAATTTCAAACCAATACTCATTACATAAGACGAGAAAGAAGATATGTTCCCGTACTCATTTCAAGTAACTTGAAGTACGGTAACAGACCTATTGAACTAAATATTTCGGTTAATTCAGAATGGACTTACAAGACCAATAAAGTAATAATATAAAATATTAGAGGGACCCTTTAAGGTAAACCACATTTTTAACTCAGCATCACAAATTTTATTTTATAAATTTTTCCACTTTTAATGACCTGTTTTGCTGTCATTAGAGGTGTGAACTGTAGTTGATTTATTAAAAAAATCCATTTTGGAAAATTTTAAGTTGTGACTCTTTTGTATGTAGTGTGCGATATATATATATAAACACCATAACCGATTAGGTTTATATGGCATTTCTTGACTACATGATTGACTTCTTACTAAAATATGAAATTTTAAAAATTAATTCAGAACAAGTTTGCGAAACATTTTTAAATTTTATTGAAAGCCCAAAGCTGAAAGGCCAAAAGATTTGACAAGCATAAAAAAAAATGCGTGTTGGTGACGTTCTGAATTAACATTTTGATATGCTGTTAGTATATCGACCGAATTTTGCGCGCTCTTTTCTATATTTTAATATTTTTAGTGATAGAATGTTTTAATATTAATCTTAATATTATTTCCATTCATAATAACCGTTATATATGAGAATGGCGAAAGGTTAAAGATTCTATAATACTCTGGGATACTTTCGTTTTTCTTCTCCCATAACTAATCAGCAAAGAAAATATTACTTTGGAATTATTGCATCTAAAATGGGAGTTTTCGTTTAAAATACTCGAAAACTGCCATTTGTTTTTAGTCCAGAAAGGAAAAGTCCTCTTAAGTTTGATATTTTACTGCACCTAAAATATAAAATGCGTTTGTACTGCAATAAACAAATTATTCAATTGTAAGTAACGCGATAAAACGGACTTTTATATTATTACATAGTGTGCTATTTTCATGACTAAAGCTGTAAGTCTGTATAAAACGAAAATTTCGCTTTGATTTTTTCTACAAAATTTCAAAAATGTTTCAATTGCAAAATTGTGGCTAGTTTAAGAATTAATAAAGTTTTTACGGAGGCGAATCAGAACCTATCTAATTTTTTCTCGTTTATGTGCTCTACAATCCCTAACAAAAGCTATAGATTGAATTTCACTTTAAAGAGAAAGTTTGTGTTTATTTCTGGCTTTCCTGTTATATTATGTTTCACACCTCTTTACGAGTCTTAATCTATGTTTAAAGTAAAATTTGAATTTTTAAATCTATAACAATAAGCAAATTAAAATCATAAAAAATTTCGAATATTTAAAGAAAACACCAATCAAATTTACAATAAAATTCAAGTATAAACTAAGTTTTATTACGTTTTTGTATTGTATTTTTTTTTTCTTTTTGTTTTTGTTAAATTTGCTTATTTTTAAGTATTCTTTATGTTTTTATTTATTTTGTTATATAATTATTATCGTATTTATTTCTAAAGCAATCAATCATTTTATTTTAAAGATTAAACAGTTTTTTAAGGTAAAATGTACGTTTTTAATTGGCATTGAAAAAGTGAAAAAAGGGTTTTTTTTATTTAAATGATGATCATTGCTTTATACCAGTTAAAAAAATTATTGTTCGTAAGTTTCTATTTTAACTAAAAGCATGCTTTTAGGGTTTTCTTTCGTTTTATTCTTTCTTTTCTAGATTGAGTAAAAGGAGGGGCACACGACTTCCACGACGACGATGTTGATGATGATTGATAATGGTGATGAACTTGAAAGTATTGGATTCTTGAGGGTATTTCGAGTACCTATGAAATAATTATGTTTCCTAATATGCTGAACGTCAAAAACGTTGAGTTCCTGTGTCTATGTGTGGGTGTGTTGGTATGGGGTTTGTGTATTTTGTGTGTGTGTGGTAAGATTTTCGTGTCATTAGATTTACTGATTTTATGCTATTATTTTTCGTTTACAATTGGTTGCTGTTTTTTTATTGTTGGTTTTGTTTGCTTTTTATTATTATAATATAATTATTAATTTTTCTTTTTGTTTGTTTGTTGCGTTTTAATGTAAGTTTATACAATTATATATAGATAATATACGTTCATATATATATGTATATAATAAATATGCAATGTTTTTAGATTGTGAGGAAATTAGAGTTAAAAACAAAAAAGTAAAGGAAAAACGAAAAGAAAAAACGATATTAATGTATATTTGTTTGTTTGAATAAATAATTTCATTTTAAATTTACCGCTCGTAGAGGCATTTTAAAATTGGCTGCTGCCTGCAGCTGAATTTGATAAGCTAGGCTATGAATTTTGAATCCATATAGTCTGGAATGTAGAAAAAATAAAAAAAAAAAAAGAAAAAAAAAATGCAAAAGATATTAAATATTTTACCCAAATTATGCAGATCAATCATTCAATTTGATTAAAACTTACCTTGGAACAAATTGATTGGTGGGTCGTTTCGGACGATATTCGGGATGCACCATAAATAACATGTGTGGAAAACCAGTGCCAAAGTAGGCGCCATCTGTATGATGATGACGTGATGATTTTGGTGTATAAACATCAATACATTTGGGGCAATAGGTTTTAACCATAGCCTCACCGGGAATATCAGACAATCCTGCAAGAATGGAAAAAGATAGTATTGTTCAAGCGTTGCGATTGTATAAGTTATAGCGTTCTTACCTAGCGGCAACATGGGTTGGCTTTCACAATAAACACGTGGGCAATGTCCAAAGTCACCAGTTTGATATTTTTCTATCATTTGAGCAATACCACGATTTGTTAAAATATATCTAGCGTGTATTAAACCATAAAGCATTTCAGCAGCTTGCTCCGTCATATCAGATTGCAGTGGATTATCCTCCAGTTCATCCTCTGTAATAAAGTGCAAAAAGTTACTAATTTGTGGGGATATGAATGCAGCATTTCAACTTACCAGGCTCTAGATCCAGAATCATATCGAGTGCTTGCCTGTAGTTGGGTACTTGTTCATTTAAGCCAGTTAAATTAAATTTATCCTGTATGTAGTCTTCGTCGACCTGATGAAATGCAATATAATGGTCAATGGTTAATGGTTTTTATTTTTATTTTTTTTTTTATCATATAAAATAATTTTTGGAGTTTTTGGAAGAAATAGAGGAGTGAAGTTAATTGAAATTTGCAGCACCTAAATATCTCGATTGATCCCTACAATTTGTCATTTTTCAGCTCAATATTAAATTTTGAAAATTGTATTGTATATTTCAGTCTGAAACATTTATTCTTAACTTGGTTCTTGGCACTGAATCGCTCTTTAAAAAATGCTTGTTTTGTTGATTAAAATTACCTTATATTCACAAACATTTTCTAGCTGTCGCTAGCTTTATTTTGATTAATAACAATATGAACCATTTATTTAGCTCTCATTTTTGCGACTTTGAAACGCTGTTAGCTCAGTAACCGTGACAAAACAAACAAAAAAAAAACCCGAACTATTAAATAGTTCTTGCTAGCCCCGAATAAGCAAAGGCCAGTAATTTTAGTAACTCCAATTATTTCTACACCGACTTGTAAAGAAATTTTATCAAGTTTTACTTAAAATAGCTTTGTAAAAAATATCCTCTTTGACTTTTGTAGCGGAAGGGGCGATGACAGTTATCTTGGACAAAGCGATGATGGTTGCATTTCAATTGAGCAAGCTGTTGCTGTTGAAACTGAGAGTTTATTCATAGGATCAGAATTGCTTAACCTTCTGTTTTATGTTGGGTGGATCAAAACAGTTTCAATGCTAACGCAGTAGGATGCAAGATAGTCGTTAGTAATATTTCCCTCTGGAACGCTGAGAGTTATAAGTTCTTGGCGTAGAGCTCTGCCGAGTATGCAATGATGCGATCAATGGATAAATTGGTGCCAATGTTGCTCTTGGAAGCTGAGCACGAGCTGTAGTTTCATGCTTTTCACAAAAATACATTAACCATGTAAGTAAGATTTGCTTATTTTGGTATAAGATTGAAACAAGCGAAAAATTCTTTACTTAGTGAAAAAGTACCATGGACTGAAGTGGTTGTTGGTTTCGATCCTTCGTATTATCACCTCGTATCGATCTTATTGAGGCTTATCACTAAACATGAGCAACAATGATTTGCTTAGAATGTAAAGCCATTACATATGGCATCTGCAAGAATCAAATGCTGTTTTACGCTTAGTGGCAGATTAGTCGCAAATGGGGAATAAAATACAGGCCAACTTATCACACTCTCTTGTGGAACTTCTGATTTTATCGGAAAGAGACTAATAACGATATTATTATATCTGATCATCTAGTCCTGGCACTTAGTTCTGTTTTTAGTATCCTTAATTTAAAAAGTGTTGTCCTGGATGCAATTCTTAGCTTAACGCTTGGGTCAGCGACGTACTATTTGTTTTGCACATGAGCATTTCGTGAACTTGTTTAACTGTCGCGTATTTTGCTCGGGAACCAAATTTATAACATAATCAGTTTGATTTAAATTAGTTTTAAGAGTTGTTTCTCGAACAATTTCGATAGAGAGTAAGCTAATCGGATAATAAAATAATGATTTGTGCTATTTTCTATTGTGGCAGGATGAAATCACATCTCAGCATAGCTTTAAATATTTGCATAAAGAATTTTAGGTCTGACTTACACTTTGAACAGTACAGAAAAGACAGAAGAATCACACTATGAACTCCTGCTCACACCCGCCTTACATCCAAATCTTTAAATTTTTTTGATGTTTACGCAATATTGGAACAGTTAAGAACTAAATTAAATGTTTTTCATGTTCTTATTTAACTCGCTTAGAGGAAAGGGTATTATTATGAACTTAATTTTGGACTTAGTGTTTTGAGTTTGGTTTGAAAAAGTGTGTACTTTTATTTGTCACAGTTCACATATTCCCCATTTCTATTGGTTGGACATGGCCTGTGGATTTCTGCGGCCTTCCAGATGGAGCAGTCTGCGACTTTAGTTAATCAACTCTAGACAACCCCAAAGAGTGCATATTCAGCTCTTCAGCGTATGAACTGCTCGAGAGCTGCACATTGACATTGACTGTATGCAGTTTGTTTTTCGTGCTGTACACTAAAAAGGTAGATAAATTTTGTTACGTTGCCAATTTAGACCGATCTCCCATGGATCATTGATATTTATTGCAGTGAGCAAGGCGTGGCGTGTCAATAGCTGATATTAACATAAATGCCAACCCCAAAATTGGCTACAGCCATAATTCAATTAATCCCAACGTTAGCTGCCACTCACCAAAATTCGCTGTATAGGAACTCTCGTTATACAGCAAGCACTACTTGGTTGGTATTGCGTTATATGATAACTTAATTAATTATTGATGTCGCTTTACGTCTCTAAGGTACTTAAAACTATAATCTTCAAAAATTCGCATAAATACAAGACATCAAAAATTTAGCACTCACCTCGCAGAAGAATTCATTGCCGCGCAGACCGCAGAACCAGGTGACCCAGGAAACTTCCTCGGAGCTGCTCATTTTTCTGCAATAGTAAGAAAAATAAAAATTTCACAAATTCAGTTCAAACCTCTGGATTGGAAAGAAAAAAAAATTAAATGCATATTTTCATCAATCAATACTACTTTAATTATCGACGCACATTAATGGAAAAATGTTTGTAAATTTTTGGAAAATTAACAATTAAAACAAAAATATCATTTATTCACACTTTCTTTAACCAATTTTAGGCTTTTCGATTTTATAACTTATTTCTTTTCACATTTCCGACATTTTTGTCAAAATTCGTAAAAAAAATTACACTGCCTCGTTTGCTTATTCTTCCTTCTCTTTTTCTGTTGGGACTTTTTCTTTTTTGGAAAATTCCCTTCAAATTCTTCTTCTATCATAATTTCCCAACTTCACTGTCACTTATATTTATCTCTTTTATCACATGCTATAGGTTTTATTTTGTTGTTCTTGTTGTAGCGCTTGTAAAGACGAAACGCAGCGGAATCCGAAGAACCAAAGCAGCGCAGAAATCGACGAAATTTTTCTCATTATTCGCCGTCGTAAGTTTCAAAAAAATTTTTCACTTCCAACATTTTTCTCTATTGTTTTTAGCTTACTTCTCACAACTCTTCAGCCGGCACATATATTGCATTGATTTTGCCAACGTTTTCGCTCGTTTAGGTGGGCTTTAACGCACTTAGCGAGTTATTAAATTACCTTTTTAAACACTACTTACCTCTTGATACTTTGCCCAGCCACGCTTATTAAATTGAAATTTTACCAATTTTTTTGTTAGAGCAGTGCAAGCAACGCGCCTTAAAGCTTGTAATTTCTGCCGCAACGAAGCAAAGAATGACTTGAGTGTGAAAGGGATGACAGTGAGTGTGCTTAGTGCTATAGGTTGTGTTCACAGAACGAAACTGAAAGCAGTAAAAATATAGCCGGTAATAGTGTTTTGCAGTGTGGAGTGTACATGAAACCAGTATCGATATTTATGAACGTTTCATGTATTGGCAAAAATATCGATGGAAATAAAAGCGTTCAATTAAAATTTTTAAATTTATCATCCCAAAACGATATCTTATAATGTTTCCTTTATGTAACAATAAGGCACTGGGCACGATTACGATTTCCGTGGCCCCAAAATCTGAATATTCAGTTTTGAGGAGCTCATTGATAAAATAAGATTCACCGAAGGATTTATCGATATATTGATTAGTTATCGAGCTATCGATTTTTAAAAAAAATGTTTACTAAAAGAAGTCTTAATGTAAATTCAACTATATCTATGCTAATATTTGACCGATCAGGATAATTTGGGTATCATTCGATAACAAACTTAAATATCTTCAAAATAATTTATAAAACAAAAATTTGGTACATAATCTAATTACACTACAGAAGGTTTTTCAGCATGATAAATATTTTTATTCTTCAAAAAGTACGTAATAAAAGTAAGTAAAGCCTAATATATGGTAATAGCTGAAACATTAACCTTTCGTTTAGTGTATAATATGTTATACTTGTTTCTCCTATTTCTACCATTATTCTCATTTTTATATTGTTACTAGATTAGACAGAACAATCATACGGTTTTTATTTTGCTTTTTAAACGTACAATTTTGATGTACTGTTGATAAACATCAACAACTTTCTTGATCTTCGTGATCTTCTATCACGAAGCACAGAAGAATCGCTAGCACATCGCACACCTATGTAAAATAAAAAAGAATATTCGAATCATATTAATTATGATTCGCATCGTATTCTTATTAAATAAGATATACCGATTCTCATTTTATTTCACAAAAAAAAAAACAATAATTGTGCAATATTTTATAAAAATTAGGAAAAATATCAATATGTACTACAGAATACAACAAACAACTTTTGATAAAAGTCTATATGGCTCCTTTTACAGAAAAAGTACATTTTGTAAAAGGCAGAACCACTACAAAAAAATTATTCTATAACTCAAAAAAAAGTTAGGAAAAATATCAATATGTACTACAGAATGCAACAAACAACCTTTGATAAAACTCTATCTGGCTCCTTTTACAGGAAAAATACATTATGTAAATGGCAGAACCACTAAAAAAATTATTCAATAACTCAGAATACATCGAAATTTTTATGAAGATCTTTCTTGCACCATTTACAGTATAAATGCACAATTTATAAAGCAAATCAAATATATTCAGCCCAATTATGAAACTTTTTGCTATGCTATATGATTGTACTGATCAACCTAAAATATAACATAACAGCGAAAATGGGTTAAAATAAAAGAAAAAGTATAACGTTGTATACCAAACAAAGTGGCGTCCGTGGCGTAGTTGGTTAAAGTGCGTGGCCGCTATGTCAACGAACTGGGAGACCCAGGTTCGAACCCCAGCAGAGACAGAAAATTATTTGAATTAAAATAATTTTTCTGTACGGCCGCCACCTCTCTGCAGACAATGGCAAACCTCAGAGAGTAATCAAAATGCCATGTAAAGCTTCTTGAGAACGAGAACATTCCGTTCATCGCCGTTCGGTGTCGGCGTTAAGTATGTAGGTCCGGTTCTCGGTCAATTGTGTACAAACTTAATAACACGCACAACACAATTGATCATAAGAAGCTAGGTCAAAGTCCTTTCAAGGGCTGAAATGGCCAGTTATTTATTTTTTTTTATTATACCAAGCAAAAGGTTAAAATTTCAGCTTTCAATTAATTACATCTTTATTTAATCTTTATAACGCATTTTTAAGAGAAAATAACAATTTTATGCAAAAATGAAACATATTTTGCAGAAAGACAGTCTGTAGCGTGGCCGATTTACGAAAAACTATTTTTTTTTCATTTCATATTAAAAACATTTTAAATATCTTTTGAATGGCACCTAAATCATTTAGATCGGACAAATATTAGCAAAGATATAACCGAATTTAAATATTGGTTCCGTTGAGTAAACATTTTTTTGATAAATCGATATCTCGATAGCTAATCGGTATATCGATAAATCCTTCGGCAAATCTTTCTCAAAGAGTACTTCAAAACTGCATACTCAAACCGAGGGGCCACGGAAATCGTAATCTCCCCAGGCTCTGAATTCACGTATAACATTAAGTTTCATGCTTTCTTCTAACTTTCTGCATAAAAATGCAATGGAGACAAAATTTGGCCTCAAGCTCAATTTAGTTCTTTTAAGATATTTTGTATCACTAAATTCATTGATGTATTAGTTCAATGAAGAAAGTTTATTTAGAATATGTTAAAATTCGCATTTTATCAACAGTTTATAAATACAAGTACATGTCAAGGAAAGATGAAGAAAATGGAGAATTTTGGAGGGCTAGTTTTACTATAAATACTTTATTCTTATCAAAGGTGAAAAACGATTATTTTGTTCTCTCTCATCTAGTTTAAAACTTCTCTCATATTCTATTTGTGGACGATAATAAAAAGAAACAAATTGTTTCCATATAAAAAAACAAAAATATTAATAGGAATATTAAAAAAGATACTTTTAAAGCTAAATGTTTTCATAAACTACTGAATTTTAATCCTTACCTTTTTTACACATTGGTGTCCATAAAATGGCACAAAAATTCTCCACAAGAAGGGAAAAAGAATTGCACAAAAAACAATTCCAATAAAATATAACACCAGATGACACATGCCAAAAATAAGCAGACTTACTGTTTGTCATCAAAAATTCGAGTCGTTATAATTTTAATTAGTTTTTGGTTAAAATAATAAGTCAGTTTAAAAATCTGGCTACATTTTATTTTTCTTTTGCTCTTTTTCAATCTAATTGTGGCATTTAAATCGTGTTAAAATGTGTGGATAGTTCTATGCCAATTTTACGAGCTACGGGGTCCTAGTTTCCTGGCTGACACAGAACAGAACCCTATGCAGTCAAAACATTTGAGTAGGGTTGCATTATTTAAAAAGAAGTAGTTGTACTTGAATACAAGTAATTAAAAAACTCGTCTTGAATATTCTTAATGAAACAAATCCCCCAATAATAATACAAAAAAAGATAGGAAAATATATCTTTATATCTAACACTGGGGAAATTAATTTGAATTGACAGATGTGACACAGGCTGCACGCAATTTAATAAAAAAATAAAAATAAATAACTGGCCATTTCAGCCCTTGAAAGGACTTTGACCTAGCTTCTTATGATCAATTGTGTTGTGCGTGTTATTAAGTTTGTACACAATTGACCGAGAACCGGACCTACATGTTTAACGCTGACTCCAAACGGCGATGAACGGAAACAAATTCTCAAGAAGCTTTACATGACATTTTGAATACTCTCTGAGGTTTGCCATTGTCTGCAGAGAGGTGGCGGCCGTACATAACAATTATTTTAATTCAAACAATTTTCTGTCGCTGCTGGGGTTCGAACCTGGGTCTCCAAGTTCGTTGACATAGCGGCCACGCACTTTAACCAACTACGCCACGGACGCCACATTTAATAGTCAATTTTATTTTAAAGATGTCACTGAGACGAAACACGAAAATTTATGTACAAGCACTGTGGTCAGTTGTTTAACTTGACTTGGTCAAATTCGAAAGAGTGTATATTGCAACTTGAAAGGTAAACTTAACCTTGTAGTCCTCGTGTTATAGAATATAAAAACGTAACCAAAAAATTACCTGTCCGTGCAACCCTGTATGAGCGCAGTTTGACAGTTCGTGATGTTTATTTGGTGAAACGTCAAATATCAAGCACGTTTTGTTTTTACTGCGGTTAATTTGTTTTCATAGTTTTATGTGGTGAACAAGAAGAATTTCAGAATAAATTTGTAAACCAAATAGCAGAATAGTAAAAATGGCACCTATAACAAAGGCCATGGGGTTCAAGAATACCATCAAGAAGCTCTCCAAAGCAGCTCCAACGCGTTACTTTCAAGAACCTGTTGAGGAAAGCGAAGTGAAAAAAATCAAACTTAAAGGCAAAAACCAGCAAACCTTCGAAGGTGAGATCATAAAAGTGGACCAATCCCTACAAAAACCGTTACCGAGGCGCTCTAAATTGAAACTCAATAAAGCAGAACAACGCACGAAGAAAAAAAAGATACCACAAGAGTTGCTCGACAAATATTCACGAGGCGAAAAAGTAGACGTTTCTGGCGTAAAAACAAAACATTTCAAGGAAAAACATAAACGCAAGGAACTTTATTTGGAGTATGCTACAGACCAGGCAGCACGCACGGAACTGTTACTACAGGAGGGAGAGGGTTTTATAGAGCCGGATGCAGAAGAGATTACAGCAAGTTATCGACAATCGGAAATTGTGAAAAACGTAAGTGGAAGACTTTGTTTACTGATTGTTTTTCATTCCATAATGCATAAAATGCTTTTCATACTTTAGGTAAGCATACAAGCAGCGGCCAAACACTTCAAACTAAATCTTGACTTTGGACCCTATACCATGCGCTACACCAAAAATGGACGCCACTTGTTACTCGGTGGCAAACGTGGTCATGTAGCCGCTTTTGATTGGGTTACCAAAAAACTGCACTGCGAAATGAATGTGATGGAAGAGGTGGCAGATGTTGCTTGGCTTCATGTGCCCAACATGTTTGCTTGTGCGCAAAAAGATTGGGTCTATATATACGACAATCAGGGCACCGAACTGCACTGCGTTAAGCGCTTGTATCGTGTTAATCGCATGGAATTTCTTCCCTATCATTTTTTGCTAGCTACAGGCAATCGCGATGGCTACGCATCGTGGTTGGATGTGTCGATTGGTGAACTAGTAGGAAACTTCAACACGAAGTTGGGTGAAATACGCCTGATGCGTCAGAATCCAGCTAATGGTGTGCTCTGTATAGGCGGAGGTAAAGGAGTAGTTTCAATGTGGTCACCAAAAGTGCGTGAGCCGCTGGCCAAGCTGCTGTGCCACTCCACACCCATGTCTGCACTTACTGTAGATCCCAAAGGATTACATATGGTTACAGCAGGCCTTGATCGCAATGTTAAAGTGTGGGACGTGCGGGCTCTTAATGGCCCACTGGCTGTTTATAAACTTCGTTTGCCTGCAAATCAAGTCGATGTATCACAGCGTGGTATGTTGGCGTTGGCACAGGGCAACTATTGTGAAATGTACACTAACTTAATGATTGGGGAGAATGCTAAAGCGCCATACCTTCGCCAACGCTGCGATGGTTTTGTGCATGGCTTACGTTTCTGTGCCTATGAAGATATACTTGGCGTGTCAACAGCTAAAGGCTTCCAATCGCTACTTGTGCCTGGTTCGGGTGAACCCAACTTTGATGCGCTCGAAGACAATCCATTCCAAACCAAATCACAACGAAAGGAACAAGAAGTGCATTCGCTATTGGAAAAAATACCTCCCGAACTTATTACATTGAATCCTAATGAAATTGCGGGCGTCGATGTACCAACATTGCAGGAGAAAGTAGAGGCGAAAAAGTCGTTATTCTTCGTTAAACCACCGCAGATAGATTTTAAGTCGCGACACAAGATGAAGGGACGAGGTGGCAGCGTCAAGGCGGCACGCAATAAACAAATCGTTAAGGATACGAAGCGAAAGGTCTGTAGCACTTGTTTTGAGGATTTTAACCATATTTTATATGTATTTTTGTTGACAGGAATTCATTGAGAATGTGCGTGAAACTAAGAAGCAAATTATAAAGGAGCACAGCGAAGATTTTATACCATTGGAAGCGCAAAGCGCACCATCCGTACTAGATCGATTTAAGCCAAAAGTTAAAAAGAATAAAACGTAGTTCATTGCTTGGAAATTAATATCTATTGAGTTTGTAAATGTGAGTGGGTCTGAATTAACTAAGTTTTTTTTTTTTTTTTTTGGGCTTATATAAGGATATATGTTTTCTACATGTCACCAACAAAAAACATAAAGATACTTCAACGTGATCAAAATGGAGAAGTTCTTTAAGAAATATTGAGTCGCACGTTTTGGAATGGCTGCAGAAACCGTCATCTCAAATAGACATCAATATTTTTGTGTGTGGAAATTAGTTGTGTTTATTCCCATACTTCCAAAAGATATTCAGATCATCTCTAGGTACAGAAACGAAGATTTGTTCATTGCAATAATTCGAAAATATTTCTCTTCAGCTCTGGGTCTATAAAAGAGGAACTTGTATTTATTTCGGAATCGACCGTATCCGGTTTGGGTTAAAATAAATTACGCACCAAATAAGCAAAACAAAAACTATCTCAAAATATATTGGGAACAAAAACACCTACAATATATGTAAATAAAACAATTCGCAATTTTTGACATTCCAAATGCGAAAACTTAAACCTTTCTCATATAGAAGTTGTTTGGTTAAATTAAACGGACGAAATGGAATGATTTTTGTTATCTTCACAAATTTATCATTACACCTAAAAATCATTAAAAATTACGACTTTGAAAATTCTTTTTTTTTTATTTAAACACAAGCCAGATCCTCTACCAGACTGCGTTCACTGATAGTCTGTGCATTTTTACCATTATTGAATTATCGTAAGTCACTGGTTGACAAAGAGAACTAAACAAGAAACTGTATATCGCCGATATTTGATAGTTCAGATTTAAACTTTATTCTACTTTATCTAACTTAAGCTGATATAAACGTCGTATTCATGAAAAATTTTCTAACTTCTGCTTATGATAAAATTGCAATAGTCCACAATACGTTTGTCCGTCACACAATCCAGTACTTTCTGCTTCAAGCCGCACTGCACATCTCGGCTCCAAGTACAATCCAACCAATAGAATAAATTCATGATGTGTTTCTTGCCCTCTAACGCATTGCATGCACCTTGCACCTGAATTTTCTGCAGATTTTCTATGACTGGTATGAAAAGCTGTTGCAGTGACTGAGCAAAAACCGTATTCTTCTGCTTGCCCAAGTTAGACATAGAGAGTAGAGACTGCTCAGTGATTGAAGGACGTAACAGCAATTGCGGCAAATACGATATGAAGTGATTAAAATCTTCGGCTCCAAAACCCGCGAATAGTTGTGCGTATTGTGCAATGTCACATATTAGCACGAGAATTTTGGCCGCCACACCTTCATTGGTTGGAAATTGATTGGTCAGGAAGGCGTTGATAGTGCTGTTAAGCAACGAACGCGTCTTCACTTCATCAACTTTCAGTAGTTGTAGACCATTTTGATACAAAATTGTGCGCAAAGCTGGTTCCAAGTAGGTGAAACTGTCCAAGGGATACGACTTCAAGTTTTCAACGATTGTTGTCAGATACTGCAGCAAGCTGCTGAATTGACTCGTTTGTTCCATAACGTTTTGGTCGAAGAAGCGAGACATAAGATAAGCAAGATTAACGTTTTGTTGTATGCAAAACTGTCCACCAGCATCAGGTTGAGCTTTTTTAGATTTCTGTCTGCCGCGCGCTGATCTAGTTTCAGAGTTCGCTTTAGCTAAGGAAGTAGAATTAATAAAAAATTCGAAGTCGTTGAAACAATTTTTCGGTACCGTTTTTTTCGCCCTGCTGATAGGGAAAAGCTGCTTGCATAAAATGTGACGCAAAGGTATCTGCATATTCCTTGCGGTACCAAGCGCTTAAGTCTCTGTTATTAACCTCTTGTTCGTGTATGTCCACTAAAGTCCAAAGATTTTTAATGATATCCAGCACCACTTTAAGTGCAAAAGCGGCATCGTATGACAGTATCAAGTGGCCACTTGCTGTCGCTGTTATAGTTGTCTGTGGTCTCACCTCTAGCCAGGATTCCAGCAAGAGTGGCATTAAATGCGAAACATATCGCTGCAGTATTTCAAAATCGTCTCGTGCGAAGCCACCACTACTACCTCCCAAAAATGCTGCCTTGTTTGAAGTATCACTAATGGATTTGCAGAATATGGCGGTAAGATCACACACTTCGCCGCCGCTATATGAACGCAACAACGGAAAATATTGAGGTGTTTTATTGTTGAATGTATATGTCAGCTTCTTCATGTTGTTGCTGCCCATGCCACCTGAAGAGTGAGATTTCTTGTGCGCAGCTAGTATTTGCAACATCTGCTGAAGTCGCTGTAGTATCTTGGAACGCCAAACAATTGTTGTTTGTTTGTTGCCCATATTAACGGTAAGCATGCGTCCAGCCTTGTCACCTTCACCACGTACCTTCGATATCATCTCAAGAAAATTTTGAAATATTTTGCCACTATTTTCCGCAATTAAGTGCGGCACATGCTGCAGCAGCACATCCAACATAAGCAGAGAATCTTCTTGGATACTCGGTTGTATGTGCGTCATGGCACAACGCAAATAAGAAGAGATGACGTGAAAGAAAGGCGCAACCGACTCAATAGTAAGCGCATTCAGAAAGCTACTAAGCACTTTGAAAGACTCCCGTCGTGTGTCTTTGTCCAGATCCAGGCAGATGGCCGATATACCTTGCGTCAGTTCATTGAGGTTGGACAAAATTTTACTGTCTGCAGCAGCAAGACTAACTTTTAAATTGCGTAATGCTTCCATGCGGTATGAGGAACTGTGATGCTTAAGCCTGCTAAGCGTCTCCTTCAAATCGACCACACGTTGTCCATCCACGTATTGTGAGTCTTTTAGTTGATCTCGTATTGTAATCTTACGCACTTTAAAATCAGTCTTTGTTACATTAAGACCTTTAGGTAGTTTTGCACCTTTTAGCTTAACTTTGGCTTTTTCAGCTCGAAGGTTCTTTTTGTGATGTCCTCCCATGCTTTAATTAGTTTTTTTAGTTAAGAAATATATTGTGCACGATTTCAAAACCCAAACAAAAACAGCATGTTTCTTGAATTGTTTTTGACGGTTCGAAGTGGCCGCGGTGTCGACAAAGCAGTTGAGAGGTATTTATTAAACAGTGCTTCGAAAATAAATGTTGCTACACTCTAAAAACTGATTGTTAAATCATTACAATAAATGTGCAATTTTACGCGTTTATTAGCGTTATATAAAAAAGATCACGCTACGCATCGTTAATTTTTAGTTAATTTTTCTCTTTCCTCTCTTTTTTCCCGGTTTTTTAGCGTGTTTTCGCTCATAAAGTAATCAAAGAGAGGGAAATATTGTTAATAAACGCTCTTTTAGCGATATTTTATTACAATAATTGTAGGCAATCAGCTGCCAGCTATGATAGTAGTGAATCAAATGCTTTTTTGTTAGAGTGTACACAACATTTATTGTAATGATTTAACAATCAGTTTTTAGAGTGTAATTTTACTGGGATAAATCAGCTTCGATTTCAGAACAGACTTTTTAAAATTGATTTTTTTCATTCTAAATTTATTTTGTGTCTGCGAAACAATTCGCTGAAAAAATCTTTATATATATTATACTAGCTTTTCCCGGCGCGCGTTGCTGCACCCTGCAACTATATGGGAACATAATAAGTGTATTCAAAACTTTTCTTAGACTCATAGTTTGACACCACTGTCATTTACCACTGCCCGTTACAGTTTCCCAGTAGCAGGAGATCACCAAATAGTAACTCCATTTTGAGTTTGTATCTAAGTACTGCTACTTTTACTTTCAAAGCTTTCGATAATACAAATTTTAATTGTATGGGCGGAGCCACACTCCCTTATATAATGCCCATTCCAGTTTTCTAGGAGATGGATATTACCCAGTTTTAGTACAGTTGCCGACAGTGAGCATACAAACTAAATTATCAAAATATACCCCAATCGACGAAAACCGTAGGAAATATAGCATTTTTATTGATCTGTGGGCGGTAAAAGGGGGTTGTGACAGAAATTTTAACCATCTCGTACTTGAAAAAAATGTACTGCCAAAATTTCAGCTCTATCTAAATCAGCTAAGTAATTTTGAAGTTTTCAGCCATCACACAGACTTTTTGTATATATATTTTGAATAAACATTATTGGCTATAACTTTTGATTGGCAAGAGATACTTCGATAATTTTTCCTAATAAATTAATTTTTTAGCTTGTATTTATATTTTTTCAAAAATATAAAAACACAATTTTGGAAAAAAATTTTGTTCGAAAAAATGTAGGGGTAGGCCTAGCTTTTTGAATCACAAAATGGTTTTTAATTTTTGCGTAAAATTGAATTAATTTTTGCTTATAAATGTTATAACTTTTAAATAGAGTAAAAAATTTGCGAATTTGAATTTAAATTATTTTTACAACAAAAAAAAAATGTTCAGCCTTTTTTTGGGGAAAACTCCAAAATTTCAGACCTCTTTTGAAAAAAATATTTAAAATATATATATTCAACTAACGGTATTTTTGCAATAAGGTTTTCATAGTACTTTGATGAAGCTTTAAGACAAAAAAAAAATTTAACAAAATGTATACAAAAGTAGCGGAGATATTTGAATCGAAAGTCACAAAATTAAATTTCTGATTGTTTTTTTCGTAATTTTGTGTAACGATGTTGCATTAAATATATCGTTGTAGTAAAATTTTTCATAGTTTTCAAGATATGTTCATGTTTTTGATATCAAAATAACGGAAATTTTTTTAATTTTACTAAATTTAAGAAATATTTTATATTTTGTAAATATTTGCACATGTAACCTAAGAAAACAACTAAAAATATGTGATTTTGTAAAAAATTTGTCCTACAGCACTATCTGGTGTCCAAGGTGGTTCAAAGAAGATAGTGCTAAAAACTTATCGTACCTGAAAACTACTATATACCAATTTTTATTCTAATCGCATGAGCGGTTTGGGAGTTTTAGGTGGTTTTATAAAAAATTTGTACTATAGCGCCCTCTGGTGTTCAAGATAGGTCAAAAGCGATACCAGTAGAACACTCAACGTACATGAAACCCACTGTATACCACTTTTCATTCTAATCGCATTAGCAGTTTATGAGTTTTAGGCAGTTTTGTAAAAAATTTGTACTACAGCACCCTCTGGTGTTCAAGGTGGATCAAAATTGACAGCCCACAAACACGCACCGTACCAAAAAACTTCTATACACAAATTTTCATGCTAATCGGATGAGTAGTTTAGGAGTCTATTGCGGTCTTACAAACATAAGCTCCTTTTTTATATATATAGACTAGCTTTTCCCGGCGCGCGTTGCTGCACCCAGCAATTATATCGCAACATAATAATTATATTCGAAACTTTTCTTAGACCCATAGTTTAACACCACTGTCATTTTCCACTGCCCGTTACAGTTTCCCAGTTACAGTTACAGTTTAAATAGTAACTCGAATTGAGTTTGTATGTAAATACTGCTACTTTTACTTTCAAAGCTATTCGATAATACAAATTTTAATTGTATGGGCGGAGCCACACCCCCTTATATAATGCCCGTCCCAGTTTTCTAGTAGATGGACATTATCCAGTTTTAGTACAGTTGCCGACAGTGAGCATTCAAACTAAATTACCAAAATGTAGCCAAATCGACGAAAACCATAGGAAATATAGCATTTTTATTGATTTGTGGGCGGTAAAAGGGGTGTGACAGAAATTAAAACCATCTTGTGCTTGAAAAAAATGTACTGCCAAAATTTCAGTTCTATCGACTCAGCAATTTTGAAGTTTCCAGCCAACACACAGACATCATTTTGCTTTTTGTATTTATATTTTGAATAAAGGTTATTGGCTATAACTTTTGATTGGTAAGAGATACTGAGATAATTTTTTTTAATAAATTATTATTTTAGCTTTTAAATTTATTCAAAAATATGAAACCACAATATTGGAAAAAAAAAAATTTCTTCAAAAAAATCAAGGGGTTGGCCTTGTTTTTTGAATCACAAAAATGGTTTTTAATTTTTGCGTAAAATTGAAACAACTTTTACTTACAAATGTTATAACTTTTAAATAGAGTGAAAAGTTTGTGAATTTGAGTTTAAATTATTTTTACAACAAAAATAATTTTTCAGTCTGTTTTTGAGGAAAAACTCCAATATTTCAGACCTTTTTTGAAAAAAACATTTAAAATATATTTACTCCACTAACGGTATTTTTGCAATAAGGTTTTCATAGTATTTTGATGAAGCTTTAAGACAAAAAAAAATTTAACACAATATATAAAAAAGCAGCGGAGATATTTGAATCGAAAGTCACAAAATTAAATTTCTGATTGTTTTTTTCTCATTTTTGAGCAACGATGTTGCATTAAATATATCGTTGTAGTAAAATTTTTCATAGTTTTCAAGATATGTTCATGTTTTTGGTGTCAAAATAACGGAAATTTTTTTAGTTTTACTAAATTTAAGAAATATTTTATGTTTTGTAAATATTTGCACATGTTACATAAGAAAACAACTAAAAATATGCGATTTTGTAAAAAATTTGTACTACAGCACCATCTGGTGTCCAAGGTGGGTCAAAGAAGATAGTGCTAAAAAACTCATCGTACCTGAAAACTACTATATACCATTTTTTATTCTAATCGCATTAGCGGTTTGGGAGTTTTAGGTGGTTTTGTAAAAAATTTGTACTATAGCGCCCTCTGGTGTTCAAGATAGGTCAAAAATGATAGCAGCAGAACACTCAACGTACTTAAAACCTACTGTATACCACTTTTCATTCTAATCGCATTAGCAGTTTATGAGTTTTAGGCAGTTTTGTAAAAAATGTGTACTACAGCGCCCTCTGGTGTTCAAGGTGTATCAAAATTGATAGCCCACAAACACGCACCGTACCAAAAAACTTCTATACACAAATTTTCATGCTAATCGGATGAGTAGTTTAGGAGTCTATTGCGGTCTTACAAACATAAGTTCCTTTTTTATATATATAGATTTCTCACATGTCACCAATTTTGTTTTTCCATAAGTTGAAAGCATTTCAGGACATACTTTTTTTTTAATTTTCGAAAATAATAAGGCGAAAATTCGGTATTTTTCTACTTTTGATGTCATCATTTTGGAGAAAAGAACAATGTTAAATTTCAGAGGTCAGGATTTTTTAAAGAAAAAAACGGAATAATGCAGTTCCCAAAAGAGATCAGAAAAACATAGAATATTTTCGAGAAATCTCTCTAAGTAAATTTTTGAAGGTTTCTCGAATTTTGTTTTAGTTTTTATAGAAAGATTCATCAGCTCGTAAATGTTTATATCAGCGAGCATGCCAACTACCAAAATTGTGGATATGTTGTTTTGACTTCTTTGCCCAAATAATAGAAATAAAATATAAGGAAATGGTGCTTCCCTCACAGATAGATGTGATGAAGTACCTGTTAGCGCGAGACAAAAAGTGTTTATTTTGTTAACATAAATAGTCTCGAAAATGTAAATAATACAAATAGTCGTTTAGTAAGTTAATAACACAGCGCAGACAATGAATGTCAGCACTTGAATTTGCTTGATTAAGAATATTGAAATCCGAATTAATTTTAATTGAATCCCACAATTTACTTATTTCCGAAAAAATTTAAAGAAAATATCATATATAAGCCTTTCAAAAGCCTGTCAAAACACAAGCACAATATCATGGGCATTCAGTTTTTGAAGGTGCAGGTTTGTACGATGCCCTTGTTTTCGGTATGCATCATATACATATTTGTTTATATTTAATAAAAACTAAAATTGAAAATTAAATTAAAAAATTCTTAATCACATCATTAGGAATAAATATGTCATATAAGGTATGTCACGTCAGGTATCTTCTTATGGCTTTTATAAAAAACTAAAAAAGATTTTTTAACGACACAGTTGTGAATATGAAGTAACATTGTTCCAAATCATATTAAAAACAGTTGTATTTATTAAAAACTAGGGTGCGATTCGTAGATTTTTGCTATTTTGAAGATGCTGACAAAAACTACTTATATTTTCGGTTTCCCGTCAAGCATATCTTTTTGTTGAATAGTATCTTTTAAAACGTACAACTATCATGTGGATAACCATGGAAAAACCCATATGCATGGCAAATTAATCAGGTGTCTAAAGGAGAGTTCCTTTAACATAGGCTCGGAATTTATGAGTTTACAAAATGGGATTCGTTGAGGGAACACCAAATACAGGGTTGCCCATATTCGACGGACCCATGTCGTCGAATATGGCAACAATCTTTGTCCGCAGGCAACAATCTTTGCGTCAATTGAATTTTGTACGGGAACAAATGCAAATCAACGCGAATAATCCGTTGTAAAGTGGACCGAGCAATGCCCAACTGCTGAGAACGGCGTTTTTGGGATGTTCTTGGGGACCTCTCAACACTGGCTCGTACGGCAGCGATATTCTCGGCCGATCGCCTTGGTCGACTTTTATTTGGCCTCTTCGGATTAGAAAGAGCCTCACCAGTCGAAAATTTTTCGTATAAACGCTTAATGGTGTTCTTAGAAGGCGCACTTCTCACATTTTTTAAGTTTTTAAAAGCACGTTGAGTTTTCACAATTGACTTCTTCTGTTGAATGTAAATTTCAACTATTTCAGAGCGCTCGCGTGGCGTGTATTGTTCCATGGTAAAAATCTGCTTGGACTGACGCTTCAAACGCGGTATGTCATTAAGCGATCTGACATCTCTGTCAAAAGTTATGGCGTTGCCAGATGGGTCCGTCGAATATGGGCAACCCTGTACTATAAATAACTATTTTACTCCAAACTATTTTTTTTGTAGCAAACAGTACTTGGGAAATATATAGTGATTTATCATATGAGCTAGAATATAGAGGTACTTAATAATCAAGTATATTTGTGCAATGAGAAAATTTTCCTGACTGATATTTTTGACAATCCTCGCTTCCTGCCCAAGCCAGTTAGAGGGCACGATTACGATTTCCGTGGCCCCAAGATCTGAATATGCAGTTTTGAAGAGCTCATTGAGAAAATAATATTCACCGAAGGATTTATCGATATATCGATTATTTATTGAGCTATCGATTTTTAAAAAAAATGTTTACTAAAAGAAGTCTTAATGTAAATTCAACTATATCTATGCTAATATTTGACCGATCAGGATAATTTGGGTATCATTCGATAACAAACCTTAATATCTTCAAAATAATTTATAAAACAAAAATTTGGTACTTAATCTAATTACACTACAGATGGTTTTTCGGCATGATATATATTTTTTTTTCCTAAAACTGTTATTTTCTTCAAAAAGTACGTAATAAAAGTAAGTAGAACATAACATATTGTAATAGCTGAAACATTAACCTTTCGTTTGGTGTATAATATGTTATACTTGTTTCCCTTATTTCTGCCATTATTCTCATTTTATATTGTTACTATATTTAACAGAACAATCATACGGTTTTTATTTTGCTTTTTAAACGTACAATTTTGATGTATTGTTGATAAACATCAACAACTTTCATCTTCATCACGAAGCACAGAAGAATTGCAAGCACATCGCACACCTATGTAAAATAAAAAAGAATATTCGAATCATATTAATTATGATTCGCATCGTGTTCTTTTTAAATAAGATATACGGATTCTCATTTTATTTCATAAAAAAAAAAAAAAAAACAGAATAATTGTGCAATTTGTAAAAGAGCCACTTTTTTATAAAAAGTTAGGAAATATATCAATATGTACTTCAGAATACAACAAACAACCTTTCATTAGAGTCTATATGGCTCCTTTTACAGGAAAAGTAAAGAAACTTTTATGTAAAAGGCAGAACCACAAAAAAAAATTCGTATTTTTTGTATTATTCAATAACTCAAAATACATCGAAAATTTTATGAAGATCTTTCTTGCACCATTTACAGTATAAATGCACAATTTATAAAGCAAATCAAATATATTCAGCTCAATTATGAAGCATTTTCCTATGCTATATGATTGTACTGATCAACCTAAAATATAACATAACAGCGAAAATGGGTTGAAATAAAAGAAAAAGTATAACATGTTGTATACCAAACAAAAGGTTAATATTTCAGCTTTCAATTAATTACATCTTTATTTAATCGTTATAACGCATTTTTTAGAGAAAATAACGGTTTTATGAAAAAATAAAACATAGTATGCAGAAAGACACTCTGTAGCGTGGCCGATTTAAGAAAACATATTTTTTTCGTTTCATATTAAAAAAATTTTAAATATCTTTTGAATGACACCTGAATCATTTAGATCGGACAAATATTAGCAAAGATATAACCGAATTTATATATTGGTTCCGTTGAGTAAACATTTTTTTGAAAAATCGATATCTCGATAACTAATCAATATATCGATAAATCCTTCGGCAAATCTTGTTTTCTCAAAGAGTACTTCAAAACTGCATACTCAAATTGAGGGGCCACGGAAATCGTAATCTCCCCCGTTAGAGATTTATATTAATACTTATAAGTAATATATTTAAAAAAAAAATTGGGACTTTTTAGCAACAGCTAAATTCGGCCCGTAATGAATGTTTCTATATATGTGTTTACCAACACAAATATGATAAGTATATTATTTATGAGGAACAACACCGCTTCTTTATCTCTTAGTTCTTTGGCCGAATCTATATAACAAATTCTAAATTTACGAAACACAAATACTCGGTAGAAATTAAAATACCCAAGTTTTTCATAATTGATTTGTCGGCACAACAGTTGCTTTCGCTTTATAAACACTTCCTAATACCAAATACAGTGTCGATATATCTTGTAAAATAGACAGTCAACATATAACTATTGCTTCACACTCTCTAATATGCGAAGCTATTTTCAATCTTAGAAAGAAACAACCAGAGGGTAAATACGGCAGCTGCAGCATTTGATATAAAGGTGTCAAATAATTTCATTGAATTTTTATGTGATTATCAAAATGTCCGACTTGAAGTAAGTTTGCGTATTAATTTTTATAAATAAAAAATATACAAATTCGAATTAAAACTGCAAAAGTTGTAAATATAGAGTATTTAGAACAATTTACACAATTTGATTAAGAAGAAACAACCAGAATTGAGTTCAGCGGAATTAGGAATCTATTTTTGCAGGGGTCAAATTTTTTCACTTCGTGTGTGCAATGAAAAAAAAATTAAAAAGTGAAAAACTGAAAAATGAATAAAATTGAAAATATATAACAGAATTTTTGTGATATACAGTAATTAATGTGCGAATTATATGTTTTTAAATTGCAGTGACGATTTACTTAATTATGAATTAGGCGATGATATTGATGATCATGCACTTTACGGTGCGGATGAGGATGAATTGCTGCTCTCGGACGATGGTAGGTTTTTCCTTTAAATTTTTCGCACATGTGGCATTTTTTGTTTAAATTTACAATTTCTCTTTCAGAATTAGAAAAGGATGTTACCAATGAGGTAAAGCAACAGCTCAAGGCAGAGGCAGAGCAATGGGTGCAGTCACAGATAAATGAACAGGAACAAATTATTGGCGATGCTAGTGCTACAAGTAGCGCTAAATTTACGAACTTAAATAATCAATTACCCACGCTGGACAGCAATGTTGAAGTTTCGTCAACGGCCGCAGCGCCAAATGCTGGTTCAAATACTACACAGTGTGATTCGGATGTTTCAACAAGTGAGGAATCACCTGTTAAAAATCAAAATATAGAGCCGTTCAAACAACCGCCACACCAACAGCAGCAAAAACAATATCAGTACCACAACTACCAACATATACAGCAACAGTCACAACAAATGCAGCTTTTACCACATGAGCAAACCAATTCTTTCACGGATGAGGTCACATCCAGCTCAAGTAGGGAGCTTGAATTGGAACATTCTTCCGTGATAAGCTGTTCAACAGGAGTGCTCACTGACTCTTCGTCTTCGCTGATACAGAGTTCACAAGAAAGTTCAACCGTTGGCACGGGCATCAGTGGTGAATTCTCGGATCCACGCGAAGATCCCGATGACGAACGTGAGGAGCGCACCAATATAAAGACAACTAGCGAACGTGAAATCGAACACATGGCAGGACTGTCCCCAGGTATTAATATTTCAAACACTATTCGAACCCTTAAATGATTCTTATCAATAAACCTATTTTGATTATAATTTTTTTAATTTTGACCATTTTTTTGATTTATCAGATAAAAATTTTCCGAGGTTTATGCATGGCAAGCGTGGTGGCGGCAACCCATTGTTGCGCAGCAGCGGCCCTCATTTAATGCGTGGCGGTCCCTATCCTGGCCAGCGTCCACTCCTACGCTATCCTCCGCACGGTAATTTCCCACTCATTGCACATTATTCGCACTTGCAGCCAATGCCGCATTTGCTAACCACAGAACTTTTGCCTCAAATACCCCCCACAACAGCAACATCATCATCATCATCATCCCTTATTCCAGGTCAATTCCTGTCACAACAACAACAACCGCCTCATCCCTATGCAACGCACACACCACATACACCGGGCGTTGGCGTTGGTGCCAATGCACCCTCTGGTCCACAATCACAGCAACCACAACATAATCCCAACACACAAAATCATCTCCACCTGCACGATCCCAACAATCCACATCCACATCATCCACCGCAATTAAAGCCGCGTCACTCTTACCCCAGTTATCGGCCCGGTGGTCCAGGAGGCTTTCGTCATCCAAATCCAGGCAACATGTACTCAACAGTGCCACGCGAATATAATGCTGGCGGTAATGCGCCTCAATTTAATCAAAACTTTGGACCCCTCCATGGACATCCGCCAAGAGTACCATTGTATCGTCCTGAAATGCCTGGCATGCCGCCTGGTATGCGGCCAGGTATGCGCATGCAACGCCCACCGCATGGCATGCCACTGAATCCTGGTAATTTTGGGAATGGACCGCACATGCGTCATCCGCAGTCGCAGGCGACGGCAATGCAAATGTCACAGGGAAATGCAGCGGGAGGCGGTTGCATTACTGCATCGGGTACCGGTCCCACGCAGCCAATGCCATTGGCCAATAATCCGCTGCAACAGACCGCTGTGCGACCGAGTAAAGTGCTCATAAATCCAAATTTTAAAGGTGGTGTTGAGGCCGCCACCAGCAAATTTATTAAAGAAACTCAATTTATGTCCACCATAAGTAGTCACGTGTCGCATTTGCAAAGTGATGAAGAATTGTTGCGACAACAAGAAGAGTTTATTAATAAAAATCGTCAGCACATCGAAAAGCGCCGTCACGAACGATCACCACCTTTATCAGTGCGTCGTAGTCATAGTCGCTCACGGAGCCATACGCGTGAACGAAGCTATTCACCGCCTAAACGCAATATTGGTCCAAGTGGAAGTGGCGTTGGTGGCATTGAACGACATTTTGAGCGAGAACGCGACAGAGAGCGCGAACGCGATAGGGATCGAGTGGATCGTATTGGTGCTGCTGGCGTTGGTGGTGGTGGTGGTGGTGGTGGTGGTGCCGGTGCCGGTGAAAGATTCCTCGATCGAGAGCGTGAACGTGAGCGTGGAGGTAACCATGAAAGACTTGGACGCGCCAACAGTCGGGAACGCGAGCGAGATAGAGATCGTTCCGGCAGTGGAATTGGAAATGGTAATCGTGGCAATCGTTTTCGTCGTGGCAACAGCCGAGATCGTGATTACGAAAATCGTGGCGGTGCTGCAAATTATGGCAAGCGCAGACGCAGCTTGTCACCGCTACCAATGCGAGGTGGACGTCGTGGTGGAGATCGAGATAGAAATGATGTAAGATTTATAAATATTTTTGCATTTAATTTTGAAATCTCTTAAATAAAATTTAAATCATGTGCTCTTTATATTCGTAGGTAGAAGAAGATGAGGAGACACGTGTCTATCGCTTAGAAATTGAGAAACAAAAAACATTGCGTGAGAAGATTCTAAGAGACAAGGAAATGCGGAGGCGTAGAGCGGCGGAAGTAAAACTGAGTGAGGTAAGTTGAAAGTTTATTATTTTTATTATATTTTATATGTTAAATGTCTTACTCACAAACAAGAGATAACCTTAAAATATTAAATAAAAATAAACAAATAAATATAGAAGAAAAATATATAACACAAAAAAAAAAAAAAAGAAAAACAAATTATACAAAAAAAAAAAAAAAAAAACAGTAACAAAAATAATTAAAAGAATCTAAGAATTTTTCTCGAAGAAACCATTTATTTTTGGTAAACTTGGGTCCTCCGTATTTTGAGATAGCTGTATGTGATATAATTTTTTAACAAAATGTTTTAACCTATAAATCTTTTATAATATGAACTTAACTTTAACGAACATAACGAATTTTGCTCATAGCATAATGAAAGCAATACTATATTTGTTATCTTTTTCCTAACATAAGCCTTAACCATATAAATTCTAGGATAAACCGACGGCGCCAGTTAGCGCAAATAACGAGGATCAACACCAAAAGCAGCTGCAAAAACTAAAACCTATAATTGTCACAGAAAGTAAAATAATTTCACTAAAAAAGAAACAGCAGCAACGTGATAATGAAGATTCTGGCGATCAACAACATCATCATCATCATCACCACTACCAGCAGCAGCAGCAGCAACAGCCGCATCAACAGCAGCAACGCAAACAAATACCTACAGCGAAAATACTGCCTGAAGCAAAGCGTACATTAAACGAACATTTAACTAATGTAAGCGGAGCCAGCGCTGCTGTTGCTGGCAGTAATACAGCCATAATTAAGCCAGTGCAAAAGCAAGACACAATGTCTTCAACGCCACCCACAACTGCAGTTATTGCACCGACAACAATGACGACGAAATACTCACGCCATTTGTCATCACCCAGTGACGATGAGGTTGAGCTTGATTACGATGAAGATGAACTTATGTTGGACGAGGAAGATCGCTTGCTAGCATCGCCCACACCACCACCACAACAGTTGCCACGCACACGTACACCAACGCCCGAGCCTAGCAAACAACAATACCAACAACAGCAACAGCAAATAAGCAACAAATCAAACAACTATCACTCATCATCTTCAAATGCAAGTTCAAGAAATCAACAAATGAATCAAAAACCATTTGCAACAGCTAATCGTAGAGTTGTACTGAAATCATCATCATCGTCAGCAAGTCGCCGTGAGGACGACAACCACAGCTCCAGCACATCCAGCAGAAATCGTCATGGCAGCAGTGGGGGCAATCATCGCGATAATCACAGCAGAGATGGCAGTAGCTCAAATTCACGCTCCAAGGGAATATTTGATCGTTTAGATGTGCGCAGCAAGATGACTGGCGACTCAAGCAACAACAAATCCCAACGGAAATCACAGCAACAACAACGTATTGTCATGAAGAATAACTAACTAGTTCGATTGAGCTACAACATTAAAATACATTTTATTATTTCTGCTCTTTTTTTTAATACATAAAATATTAAAACTTAAAGTATACATTTTAAATAAAATATTGTAATGTGACCAAGCAAGTTAACACTGCATTACATATATAATATAGCAACATGCAGACATGCGGCATAGCAATGAGCAATACAAAAACTATAGATTGACACACTTTGAATGTTATCGAAGCGTTATTGGTTATTGAACTTCACCGCACTTGCTTTTATCATTATTATTATTATTATTGTAAACATATGCAAATTGATTTTGTTTAATTACATAAAACTGAATTTCGTTGAATTTCATTGTTAAAATAGTTGAAATTTCAAAATTGCCACAAAAAAGTTTCATTGTATTTTATTTTTTAAAAAATTTTGTATACAAATATTTGCTTTAATTGTATATTTAATAACTAACTTTTCCCCACTTGACCACTCATAATGACGAGTGCTACCCACTGACTGCTTTGCTAAAAAAAAAAAAAAAAAACTGACGAAATGAATTTAGCCATACTTATAGATTAATTGTTAATTTAAGCTTATAGTTTTTTCTTGCTCTAAGTAATCCAAAGTAACGTGTAACTGACTTTATATGCTACCACTGTACGTTAAGTCTTAAATGTTGAAATATTTTCTTAAATTTTTTCCTTCACAACTGCTTTCATTTTTTGAGTAAGATTTCGAGCTAATTTCAAATTATGCTCAAATTCAATAATTTTGGAATATTAGTAGCATGTTAACCAGCATGTTGATGCACTGTTGAAAAAAAATACAATTACTTACTTTAACAAATAATAACTATTCAACTTAACGCAACTTCGCAGCTTTGACTGCTACTAATTTAAGAGTAACAAACAAAAAAAAAAAAAAAAAACTTCAGACATTTATTTAAAAAATTTTTAACGTTAGAATATCAGCAGAGTATAAACAGACCGACGATGGCGACCCTGACAAGCCTCTTAACACTACTCAAAATAGTTTTAAGCTTTAATAATACTTTTTAAACTTTCTTATATGAACAAAAACAACAAAGATCATTTGTTGTGTAATAATTTAACATTATAGACAAAACAAAAAAAAAAAAAAAAAAAAATAAAGTTCATTACAATTTTTGATTTTTCTGTTGCAGCAAAAATTAAAAAATATTAAATTTGAGTGTTCATTTTTAAACTAGTTTAGTTTAGTTTTTAAACTCTTAGTTTTTTATTTCGACTAAAACTTTAATAAAATGATGAATGTAAAATGATAAAAAATGTGTGAATTGTATGATTCAACATATGCATAAAATTTCCTTTGTAGAACTGTGCATGTGTCTGTGTATGTGTATATGTATGTATGTTTTTAAAATATAAAAAAATTTTCAATTTAATTTTTCGGTTTATTCTTTAATTTCCGTGAACATTTTTTTTACATATTTTTAAAACATTTAAACAAAACAAATAGGCTAAAATAAGTCCATTTAACTTATATTTTTATAAAATTACTTTCAAATAAGTTATTTTTAGGCTGACTTTTTTTGAGTATATTAAACGTAGCTTATTGTTTTAAGAATGTTTGCGAGTGTTATATGTATAAGTGTTATTATAAGCATTTTAAAAGTATAAGAAATTATATAAAAAATGCGCTTAGAAATATTGAAATTAAATTATAATTGACAAATGAAGTTTTTAGAAAAGCATATAAAATAATATTAAATTTTGCAAAAAGAAAATATTGAATGTCTTTATAACGCGCCAAATTGTATAGCAGCTCCTAAATTATATAAATGGCTACCTACTCTAAGCTTGTTCTTTGTCTATTTAGTTTTTAAAGTTTTAAATGTTAAAGCAACTAGTTTAAGTTAAAGTTCAGTATAAATCTTAGCAAGCTGTTGTGTAGTAGGCAAAGCTGAAATTTAATGCTGACACTGGCAATGCTTGTAGCTTGTGCTTAAATGTGTAAGCGTCTTAACAAGTATTTATATATTTTTTTTTTTAATTTCTATTACAACTAAATTTACCAATGGTGTTTAATCAATCAATGCAACTATATCAAATATATTTTTTTGCTTTCCGGTTAAATGTAATATTTTTTGGTTGTTTAATAAGCTGCTAAGTAATTCTTCGTACTATTGAGATTTTAAAGACAAAAAAGAGAAACCTTAAACAAATTAATTATGGGTATATAAAAGAGATGTTAATGACGGATTTTTATGTTATGAGAATCAAACAATATAATAAACATAAGGAAAAATATATTTGTATAAATTTAATACATTTACAAATATTCAAGCATAAAATAAATGTAAATAGAATACATTTACATTAAAAATTTTCAAGCATAAAATAATGGGTACTCAAAAATTGCTTATTACATGTATAAATATACATGCATAACACCTAAAGAGCTAAATTTAACTATAGAATACATTTACAAATATTCAAACATAGAATAATGTGTTCTCAAAAATTGCTTGTACATATATAAGGATTCATGCATAACACCTAAAGAGCTAAAATACATAAGAATGTATTTTCTAGTTATTCAAAACAAAACAAATTCTTATATATACTCAACGTTTAATGTATGCAGATATATTAACATTAATTACAAAATAAGCACATTGTTTTTATTTTTGAAGCACCTCTCAACGTTTTAAAAAATTTTTAAGGTGTAAGGCCACTCGATTTCATCTGTGCTTCAAACTAACTAACAATTTTTAGTCTGATGTAAATTCACTAAATTTTAAATTTTCTTGTAATGTCGATTCCAGTGTTGTTGAAAAATGTACTTTCAAACATAGTTCCTGTCAGCATTAATGAATTTAATTTTAATGCATGCAGCGTGGCACGCGTTTCGATGTTTGTACAGCAATGACTTAAAATATCGTTAAGCCAAAAGCAAAAAAAAAAAAAAAAAAACTAAAAATATATTGGATGTTATTAAAATCTGCTCGAGTGGCTTTTATGGAACAGGTTTTTAAGGCAAGCGGCCATAGTTTAGACAGCTCTGCCTTAAATTATCGTCAAAGCTTAACATTGTTAGATAGTCTGCTAGAGGGACCTAACTCTTAAAAAAAAGCGAAAGCGACAATTATGTTACTTTCGTGTCATAGCAAGGCATTGTTTAGCATTTCGTGTATTGAACTAACAGCTTTTAAGTACCATATTAATAAAGTGTTATATATTGATGAAGATTATGTGTATGAATATAAAAATCAAAACATGTTTATCAACTGAGCATATTTTGAGAAATATTTTAAGAGTTTCCTACTTCAAGTAATTAACGTTGCTTTGCTTTGCTTTGATAGAGAAATATTTATTGTCTTGTGATCTGATAAAACTTTATATAATGCCCTAAGAGAAACGATGTTCAACGTGTATTTTGCTGTCAGATTTTCATAATTACGCTATATGTTTATTATAAAATACAAATACTTAAAACAACGTGTGTTAAGAGTTGACTCTCATTCAATCTACCCAAAAGAAAATATTTTCTTTACGATGTTAATCTATGTCTATTCGGTTGATATTTTCATATAATACTATCCTGTTAGTTTTTTTTTTGAAAAAAAAACTTTTTTTAACATTAAAAATAAAACAATATAATAACTTATTGTTATAAGATATATTAAAAATAAAAATTTAGACCAACATTTTAAATGATGTGAAAATAAAATGCAAGATCTAAAGAAAAAAAAAAAAAAATACACAAAGGGTCCGTATATGTATTGGTAGTTGTTATATCAAATTGCTTTAAGTTTGAAAAAATCTGTTGTATTAAGAATTACGAGCAAACATATAAAACATTTAAATTAAATCAATTTTTTCAATGCGCTCTTAATTTGTAATATATTTTATTAATTTAAGTTTAATAAAATAAAATCAATTATAATTATAAATATCAGTTTATATATATAAAACTCAAGCTATAAAGGAAAAATTATGTATAATATATACTATAATATGTAAAAGCGCTAAATAGAGACATTTTAATTTGGTCTTCAAAGTCAAAAACTCGAAAAATATGTCCAACAAAATTTAACTAAAAATTGCAATTTATTTTGTATTAAATTAGTGTTGAATAGTGTTTGAACTTACAAAAAAAAAAAAAAAAAAAAAAAAAAAAAAATAGAAAGTATTTAATGATTTAAAAAAGCTTTGATATAAAACAAATATATCAAAAATTAAAAAAACAAAGGAAAGTAAACGTTAAAATATGTAAAGCGCATAGTTTTAAATTAGCTTTAAGAGTTGAACAATAACCTTTTCCTACACTGTTTGCAAGCATAAAATTGAAAAGCATTTGTCATTTCATAGAATAAGAATATATACTATATATTTATACATTTATGAATAAAACCGCATTGATTCTGGATGCTCTACGCGCCGCTGTAGCTATGAGAGCCACTCTTCGCTCTTGTGTTCCGAGAGCCACAACTACGGATTAAATTGTCTAAGGCCAAGACAACGCTAAAGTTTAAACTTTTTGCAATTTATTGAAAATCTTTATAAAATTTTAAATAACTATATAACTTATTAAGCTAAGGAAAAAAAATGTTTCTTTTTGTCAAGAAGTCTTGGAAATTTTCCCAAGTTCATTTCTTATTTATAAAATGAGTTTAACATTTAACATTTAAACAAAACCAAACTTGCTACTACAATATTTAAGCAAAATATTGTTAATAATATGATATAATTTTTTTAATATACGCATATATATATAAATGTTAAACATAATTATATATAAATTTCAAAAAACTTTTGAAACTAATTGTATTCGATTGAAAAAAAAATTCCAAAATTCTTGACAAAAAAAGTTTCAAATTTGCGACTTTATGCAAAACTTCAAAATTCTATTATTTATATTTATATATTGAAAAGAATTTATGAATATATTTAAAATCTTGTTTAATAATAAAAAAAAAAAATACCAATCAAAACAAATAACGATGTAGCCCAAAGTTAAAAACTTAAACAATTATCTATTATTATAAAAAAAATACATATATATATATATATTTAAAGAAATAAGCAACAAATACAATTGACTACTACTTGAATATCTAACGATATGTGATTATTAATTATTATTTACTCTATTATACATACATATAAAAGGCATTTATTGATGAACGCCATTTTATGCACATATGTTCCAAGCGAATTAAAATGAAAAAAATTAGGGATTTTTATACAAAACAGACAAAAAACAAAAGCCAAATGTGATATTTTTCGATGATAGCTAATCATTTATTATTGTTGTTGTAAGTTTTAACTTAGCTGATTTATTAATTATTTTTAGTTAAATTTTATTTAAATTTTTGCAACCGAATTAATTCATCAGTACTCATTTCATTTCTTTAGCATCACCTGTACAAAACGCTCATATCCCTCTTTACAGAACTATTCATTTAATTTACTCACTTCTTCATTATTAGTTTTTTGATTTTATTCTAAGCTTATTTATTGTTTACTTCCTCTTGTTTGTAGCATATTCCTCAATTTCAGAGGAATTTATTATTGTACAAATTAAACATTTTTTCTAAGTTTGTTAGAAAATTACTGTTATTTGCTCATGCGAGCCTATTACAGTTTTGTAACTTTAGTTCTTATTTCTAAATTAGTGTATTTTTTGTGCGTTTTTCGTTTTTGATGTTCTTAAGTATATCGAGGATATCTTAAGATATATATATATATTTATACATATATATATTTTTTTCAGCTGGACGTGTTCGTTTTATGAACATTGATCCTAAACCATTGATGAAAAGATGATGTGCAAAAACATGATGAGACAAAGATAAAGATTTTTAAAATAAAGAGACACTTTTTTACAGCTAAAAATTAAATAATGTGTTTTCATTTGCAGTTATTACGTAGGAAAAAAAGAATTGAATAAAAATTTGGAGCAATTTCTGATTTATAACAATCAGATTTTATTTTGACGTCGAATTTTTTTTTTACTTCATAGTAAGGGATGTTTCTTGAATGTGTTTGTTTTCAGTTCCAACTGTTCTTAAGCATTCGTTTGACGCATATTCGTATTGTCAAATTCTAACCTCATGGGGTCTGTCCAAACTCCTGGATACATTGCGTTTTGAAGGTATAAATTTTCGATTTTTTTTGTTCTTAGTGGCTTTCGAATGCTTCATTACCAGTTCACTTTTACCTTCATTCGGATTTGTCATCAAATTATTGACATTTTTGATTAAAAATGCCTTATATCGTTATTATTTTTTACGGATTCTAACTGAGATTTTGGATAAATTGTAAATAATTTTTTTTTTGTTTTCGGTACCAGATTTTTACTATTTTACAGATATTATTTATTTGAATTATTTATATTTATTTAATTATTTTCTAATTAAAATAGTGAAACCTACAGAAATCAACAAAAATTAAACATTATACTCACAAAAGTATTCGGAATATGCTCAGTTGCGTCTTTTTTTTTTAAAATATACCGTTACGATTTCCACTTAATTTGTCAGCAGCTTAGTTTCAATGCGTGTGTGCGCTCATTTATGTTAGGAGTTTTGCAAAGTTTTTTTCTACAAAAAAAAAAAAAAAATAAAAGAAGAAAAGAATCTCGATTATTCATAGTATTTAAGAAAAGATCACGCTTCGTGCAGGCCAAAAACTCTTAGTACACGCGATATGTCCATTTTAATACCGAAAATCAAGAAACAGCCTCGAACCTCTGTCGTAGAGGTTAACAAGACCCTTTCAGAATATCACATCCTACATGTAAGTGATGAAACTTTGCCAGTTTACAATGGTTACAATGGAAGAACTTCACGAATTAAACCATTAATAAGTGAAAAAAAAAATCGTAAAAAACGCTTAGAATTTTCGAAAAAAAATATAAAAATCACGGCAATAACTTCTGGTCACGAGTAACATTCAGCGATGAAACAAAATTTAACCTTTTTGAATCGAATTGTGGAAATAAAGTATGCAGAAAGAAGAATACTGAATTGGACCTAAAAATACGTGCCCTTGTGTTAAACATGGAAGTGGTAACGTCATGTTATGGGGTGTATTAGTGCAAATGGAGTTGGCAACATACAGTTAATAATTGATAGAATGAAAAATCAGCAGTTCATACAGATTTTGAAGGACAATTTGGAAGCAAGCGTCGAAAACCTTGGACTTTTGGCTTGTTACATATTTCAACAAGATATCGACCCAAAGCATACAGCTCAGAATAATCGACTTTGGATCCTGTGCAATACGCCAAATATTGTAGGAATGTCTCTTCAGTCACCGAATATTAACCTAATCAAACATTTATGGGCGTATTTTGATCGATCTATTCAAAAGCACCCTATAATCCAAAGGAAGAGAATGGAGGGATAGTTCAATTCATTTAAAGTTGCATTGAGAATACTTTTGTGAGCTGATTTTTTAACTTTTTTTTTTGAGCATGGATTTATATAATGCCGAATACTTTTGTGAGACACTATATGAAAGCTTGTGATTTTACTTGTGTGGTCAAATTCATGAATTGACTATTATTACTTTTATGTATTAAAAAAGTAATCCGGATAAGGGTTGAAATACTGGGGTGAACATCTTTTTTTTTTAATTAAAAAGGGAGTTTTTTATTCATTTGTTATGGTGTTTGATTTCGAAGCACACTTGAATAGGGAAATATATTTTATTGTATTGAATATTATCAACTAACGCAATACCTCAAAACTTATTTCTTTCGCCAGAGACCGTCCCAAATTTTGTTATTTTTCGGTATGCACAATTACTTCTAGTTCATACCATAACTAGCTATGGTAGCTAGTTCATACAATAGCTCCGGCATCAAATTTTTATCCATTTTATTTTTCAGATCCAGATTCAGGATTTTTGATCCTAGTTCATTCGATAGCCATAAATGTTGCAATAACACATTTCAAGATCAGAGCAATGAATGAGTGTTTTTTAATCAATGCGATAAGCCCTAAAAACGTGGTTTCGAGATTCGAGCGAATCTTAATAATGTATTCCTTTAAATAAAATAACTTTCTATCCCACTCATTCTTGAATCATTGTTAAGAAGTAAACAGATCTTTTAGTATTATACAGGGTAGGCCAAATACATTTTTTTTAAATGCAATAAACAACGCTTCCGTGGCGTAGTTGGTTAAAGTGTGTGGCCGCTAGGCAACGAACTTGGAGACGCAGGTTCGAACCCCAGCAGCGACAGAAAATTATTTGAATTAAAATAATTCGTCTGTACGGCCGCCACCTCTCTGCAGACAATGGCAAACCTCAGAGAGTAATCAAAATGCCATGTAAAGCTTCTTGAGAACGAGAACTTCCGTTCATCTCCGTTCGGAGTCGGCGTTAAGCATGTCGGTCCGGTTCTCGGTCAATTGTGTACAAACTTAATAACACACACAACACAATTGATCATAAGAAGCTAGGTCAAAGTCCTTTCAAGGGCTGAAATGGCCAGTTATTTATTTTTTTTTAAAATGAATTTGAATCGTTTCCGAATTGTTGGCATAACATCGGTCCTTCAAGGTTCAAATCGCAGCTCTTAGGCAGCCAATTGACATCACAAGACGGCTGATAACACGATTTGGGAATTGGGTGCGCAAAATATCGATTTTGGCATGGGCTGTGTGACATGGCGTGCCATCCTGCATGAACCAGAGGTCGTCCAAATTCATGTCTCCAATTACAGCAAAAAAAAGTCGCTCTGTACGTCTACCGTTACCGATGTTCCCAGCCTCATTTTCAAAGATGCCAACACTTCACAATTCGCACCAAACTGTCACTGCGTACGACGACGGCGACCATGTGTGTTGTCCACTAGCATACCAGTCTCACTAACTTTTTGCACAAACTTGCGTACAGCAGGCGCGGTGGGTGCTTCATTTCGGCCAAAACTTACACAGCAATCACACAGCACAAGCGACTTATTTCTTTTCGCGGAGGTATGATCCTAACTTTATGTCAAGATTTCGAGCGGGTAACAGCTATCAGTGTCAAAATGACCTATGATTTAAAAAGAAACCACTAGATGGCGCATACTGTATATTCTCAAATATAAGGAAAATGTTTTTGATTAGATCAATTTAATACAGGTTTTTAACAGCACAAGTAAACACTATTGATCGGTCTGCAATAGTTCAATTCCACCCATATACATATTTAAATTCATTAGAAAGTACCTATGCATGGTTTATATTTTGAGTTTATTTCAGAGTTAATTATATTTTTATGTACAGTTTATATAATTATTTAAGTATATTTAGCATAGAGAAATAAAGATAAATAATTTTAACGTTTTTACCTTCATAGAGATATTTTAATAAATATTCATACTAAATAATTTCATAGAATACTGCGACTAAAACTAGTTCATAGCATTTAAATTAAGTTAAATTAGAACTAATTTGATAGAAAACTAATGTTTTTTCAACCTTTTGTGCGAATTGTGCTTAAAGTGCGCCATTTTGTTTCTTTTTTTTATAGACTATTCATTGTGCAATCTTAAATACCTTAAGTAGCAAATTTTCGATAAAATAAATTCAAACTGCTGGGTTTTCAGCACTAGGTGGAGCAGTGGCAGCAGCAGTAGAAGTTTCCGTAGTGGCAACACTCGCTTTCGACGCATCTATTGAGACACTTCGAATATAAACAGCGGTGGCTTCGATAACTTCAGTGAGCGGCACGTCGCTGGTTTCACTATTGTTAATGATGCTGTTGGTGTTGTTGTTAATAACAATATTTTTATCCTCAAGAAATGGTGCTGAGTTGACAGCAGCTATTGTTTCCGGTGTTGCTACTGGCATGACTGCTTGTGCCGCTGCTTCTGGTACCTTTGCTGTTGCTGCTACTTCTGGTGCTGTTACTGGTGCTGCTACTGGTGCTGCTGCTGGTGCTTCTACTGTAGCTGCTACTGGTGTTGTTGCAGCTTCTGGTACAGCTGGCTGTTCTACCAGTTCTCCGCTGGCTGGTTCAGTGCTCTTAGGCGGTGCATCTACTGTTATTTCTGGCGCCAATTGCTCTGGCTTAATAGCTTTCACGACTACTGCGTTCAGCTTTAACTCGTTAAGCTTGTCCGTGAATTCGGGCAAGGACGCTAATGTTGGTGGTGATGCTGCCCGGGAGGCAACGGTGGAGCCTGCTGGTGTTGGTACCTGGGAGGCAACGGTTGAACCCGCGGGTGATGGCGACGGTGTACGCGATTTCATTTTGCCTGATTTGGGCAGGCCGAGTGCGGCATTATGCTCCTTTAGATGCTTTTGATGTGCGCTTTTGTCCAGTAACACTGATGTTGCCTGTGGAGCCGGGCTGGAGGCACGTTTAATCTCCACCATTTTGGCTTCGAGCATATGCCGTATTTCTGCTATGGGCATGAGCAGGAAAACGGGCACATCATCATCGCGTCTTTGGAACAACATTTCGCCCTCGAATTCGACAAGCTTATGTTTGCGAGCACGTAGCAGAATACCCACAACTTTGTCCGAGATGTAGTTGTATATCTGCAAGAAGTGATAGAAGTGAAAGGATTAATAGCTGGCTCCGATTTTGGGAAAAAACAAACTTACATTAAATAATTCCCCGAATGGTATGACACGCATCTTTGGCTCATCTTTGACACTATAGCCTTCAGAATCAATGATCTGACAGAGCTCCAGCATTTCCTTCATAACATGAATGCTGGCCTTCTGCCCGCGCATCTCTGTCAAACTACCAGCCAAAGGTCTGTGAAAGAATTGGAAAGAAATGCATTGAATTCCTGTCAAAGTTAATGCTGTTCGTAAAAACTCACTTTCCATACTCGTCCTTTGAAAACTGTGGCTTCGGCGAGACGCGTCCATCACTGTTGGAGAATGGATTCAAGAGCTGTGCCTGTTTATGCTGACTAACTTGGTTGTTGAACATGGCCACTTTAGATGAAAGTGGTGAGTCCTGTAAGCAAAAAAAAACAAAAAATACAATAAGGTAAATCATAACAAAATAATTTACGTTTGATTTTTGGCAGTTATTAGAGTTTTCCATTTTTTTGTAACAGCTAATTTTGATTTTTTTTTAATTGAAGTTAAAGAATAGAATTTAGAAGAAAACAACAAAAGCAAACAGTAGACATGAGGAGGTATGTATGAGAAGTTTGAATTTTGATAATAAAATATTTGTTGTTTGAAAATAAGGTCTACACAGTTGAATTCAAATATTTTAGCAAAATATTAAGCTAGTTTTTCAACTCTCAACTGTTAAGCAGCACTTCTAGGATAAATATGTCTAGTGCTTGGCTAGCTTGATTAATATAAAAAATTCTTTGTAATTTGTACTTAAACACATTTTCGAATATTTATATCCATGTACGCTGAAATAAGCAAGATGGATAAAGTAGTTGGGCATTTGAAAACAAGAAAATGCATTTGAAAATAACTCAAACCTTCCAAGAAAGTGTTTTAAAAATGTTTTAAAAAACATTTTAAATTGTCCCTGCGAAAATGTGGAACAAAAGCACAGGGACAGGAAAAAATAAACACATTTATCTAGTATTTAAAAAGTATATTTTTATAATATTAAACATGTAGCTTTTACTTTATGTACATATAGAATGTCTGGGAATGTTTGGAATTTCAGTTGTTGCTATAGAAGAAGAGAAAAAAAAATGTTCTGCACCGAAAATAAAACACAGTGGCGAGAAGACAAAACGATACTCTTTTAAAAATCGAAGGCAATTTTTGGATAAAATGGAACATTTAGCTCAAACGGTAATAATTAAGCATACATTTAATTTTCATAATTGAATGTAATGGCATGTTCAAACCGACTTCATTTAACGCGTTACTCGAAAAAAAAACTTGTTTTTAACATTACCCAATAAACATCAACCTTGGAGATTGGCTTGACCTCAAGTGGAGCTCCAGTTCGTTTCTCCAATCTCCAGTGCTGGATCTCCACATGACCTCCACTTGAGATCCAAGCCTATCTCCAGGGAAATGGACCTTCAATCTCCAGTCGAGATAAGGCTGGAAGTCCACTTGAGCTCCAAGATAATTCTCCAAGTGATCTCCAGCCCAAAAAGAAATAGAATAAGTACGCAGTTAGTGTCTCGCAAAACCTTTCCACCGTAGTGTAGCGGCTAGCGCGCTGACCTTAACGCAAATATGCACGGGTTCAAACCCTTTACCAAATTAAGCCAAATTTTTTTCTTGTTATTTGGCTTAGAAATGTTTTTTTTTCTATTTTTATTAATGGATAGATTTACAAAAGATAAATTTGAAAAAAATAAAAAAAAAATAAAAAAACAATTCAAATAAATTCAAAAATTTGTCAAAAAATTAAGAAAAATATGTCCAAGAATTAATTTGTTTACATTAGAAACTTCAAATTAAAAAGCTCTTTTCAGATTTGGCTGCGTTTAATAATCAAAAAAAGCTTTTCTGACTTTATCAAGAATAAAAACTAGTGATATAACGAGTTTCGAAACGTGTTAAAGGATTTAACACGTTAAATTTCCAACATCAATTGTACGCATAAAACTTCATTAGAACTTCATTTGAGAACTCGTTTTTCGATTTAACTTCATTAAATTGATTCAACATAATTAAATGCTCGGTTTGAACATGCTATAAGAAACCTGAATATATATCGTTTGAAATTACCGAAAATGGATCTGAAGAAGTTTCGAATTTGTTTTATCAAAATTGTTTTATCAATTTGTTTTATCAAACTGTCAACAGTTGTAAAAAACTAGCTATTATGTATTAACCAGTGTTGGAAAATGTGTTTAGTAGAATGACACTTTACAAAAAGTAGTCTTTTTTTTAAATTAAATTTTTAATTTACATATAAATTACTAGAGAATTGACAAAATCATAGTTTTCCTCAAATAAAACATCCTTCTTCAATCAATCCTTAGAGAAGCGTTGATATCGAATTTCCTAAGAACATTTCTAGGGGCATTGATGAGTCTTGGATAAATTAAATATGAACAAAAATAAAGATGAAATGAAATGTTGAGAAAGATACTTCGAAGGTTGTGTAGCAACAGAAGTGCGTTAGATTAAGCCAAAAACCTGAGGTATCAAACCTGAGGTATATAAATAAAATTGATATATTGGCTTTATAAAATTGTATCAATCAAATTTAACCCTCTGCAACTAACGTGCTCCAAATTTTACAATATTCCCGACGTGGGGTTTAGCAGACCTCACTTTTAAACTGATTTTTTATGATGAAGTTTCTGACTGTATCTCTCTTCACCTTATTCCATATAACAGCAAATAATTATTAGGCTAATAGCATGTTCAAACCGAGCAGTTAATTATGTTAAATCGAGTTAATGAAGTTAAATCGAAAAACAAGTTCTGAAATGAAGTTTTGATGAAGTTAAATGCGTACAATTGTTGTTGGAAATTTAACGTGTTAAATGATTTAACACGTTTCGAAACTCGTTAAATCACTGGTTTGTGTTCTTGCTAACGTCAGAAAAGCTTTTTATGCTTTTTAAACGCAGCCAAATCTGACTAGAGCTTTTTATTTTGATGTTTTGAATGTAAACAAATAAATTCTTTGACAAATTTTTCTTAATTCTTTGACAAATTTTTGAATTTATTTGAATTTTTTGTTATTTTTTTTTTATTTTTTTTTATATTTTTGAATAAACAATTTTTATTTCTTTCAAAATATAAACAAATAAACTGACATTTTGAAACTAGTTAAAGCGGTATGAACGATGATGTTAAAAAAAAAGCTTTTTTCGAATAACACGTTAAATGAAGTCGGTTTGAACATGCTATAACATAAGAATAAAATTTGAAATAAAATACTTTTTTTTTAAAGTAATAATACAATAATATAAAAAAATAAAAATAAAGTAATAATATAATAATAAAAGTAATAAAATAAAAACGAATTTTTTATCTTCGAATTTCACGTTTGTACGAACGAAGTTTTGATTTTCGGTGTCTTTCAGACTGCGACGTCACCTGCCGAGGGTTAAGGGCATGAAAAGAATTGACACGTTTCGTGCAAGATGCCTCAGCGAAATAAATATTAATGCAATGTCCTATTGGTTGCTTGTTATTTTGAATAATGCTTAAACAGTTGCTTTTTTCATTATTTTTTATAATAAACTACTTCCTTAGAAAAGAAATTTCATATACGTATGTATGTTTTTTGTTTAAATTGCTAAAACAGTTGTTGTTTTCCTTTTGAAACATAAAATTTAAAATTATTTGGTCTAAAGAGCAAATCTTTTGTAAATTTATTAAGCTCGTTACGAATTCATTTCACACATCGGCGCAGCAAGACATACAATAAACAAAGAAAAATCAACACAAAATAAAGCAGATATAATTAAGAAAAATATGTTGACAAAATATGTGAATTTTTGAATAATTCTTGGCAATGACAATGAGTGTGAATTGGCCAAAGCAATATAAAAATTCAAAAATAAAACGCAACGGAGCCGGACATGTTCGCTACACGTGCGTGTCCCGTCTCTTTGTTTCGAATGTGCGCAATGTGCGGAGTGTGTTCGCTTAGGTCGTCGCCACGTAGTTAAAAACAGAATCAAAACAAAAACTTAATTTTTTAATCTTGATATCGTGCGTCAAACGAGGTGTCGTCAAACGATGGCGCCAAAGTAGGAAAATTTCGAAATTAATGTCGTATCAAATAAATTTGAAGATTTATAAGATTTAAAAGGCGTACTCATGTTTTCTTTAAGAATTTAATAGCTATTAGTTTTCTAAAAATTAGATTTAGGATAACTGTTTGTTACATCCAAAAACATATTTTCTTTTTTAATGAATTTCAATAAAATTTCATTTCAATTTCAAAGAAAAAACTCTTCCCACACTTAACGCGACCTTAATTAATGTCGTTTTAACTGTCAGTGGCGCAAGATTTGAACTGTCAAATAACTTTATTAATTAAAACTGCACTATTTCCATTTGTTTTGTGCTGAAAATTTTCTCAGCGGTGAAAGTAGCGGTACCAGTCTACTTTGCGTGCCGCTTCTTTGAATGCAAATTTCTTTATTCAATTTTAAAATTTCTTCATTTCTTTCGCTTCATAAGTTCAATATTTTCCCAGCATTGTGTTTTTGATCTTAGACATTAATAGACCAACATACATGTATGAATGTATGTTTGTTAATTTATATTATTTTCTTTTTGCTCGGCATGGTGTTGTATGCTTAACAATGAAAATAATAAATTTTCGCACATTAATTATTTTGTTCAGTTCTTTGAGCAAAAAAGGGGGAAAAATTCGTCGTTGCTTTAACTAATTGATTTTTAAAAGCGGCTGCTCTTGAATTAACAAATTTTCGCTTATATCAAATTTACGCTAAATTGATTATTGTAAAAATTTCATTAACATATGTCGGTTAACTTTGATTTGTTGTTTGAAAAATTTTGAAATTTCCCAGAAACATTAACAAAGCTGATTCATATGTTCGTTTAATGTTCGTGAAAAAAAATCAAAAAATAAAATACAATAAAAATAGAGATAAAATGTACTACATGTTCTTCTCATGTCTATAACTAAGTGGTTGGACAGTCAGTTCCTTTGTCTGTCTGGCCTCGATTGATAAGTTTTACTAATTGAATAATTTATACTAAAAACTCATTTGTTCTAAGCATTTCAAGAGTTCAGAGCAGCAAACGAAAAGAAAAGAAGAATATTTAATTGCATATTTTCAAAAAAGACCGCTAGGAGTCGGCGCAAAAACATAAACGTTTCATTATATTCTGAAGGTCACACGAAAATAAGGAAGTGGCTACTGCTTATATGGTTTTTGTTTTCGATTTTTTTCTTTTCTTTCGTTTTTTTTTGTTTGCTACATCAAAACATGTGCCAAAAATACATGAATAATCCCCCCCCCCCCCTTCCTCTTTTTATAGAACTAACATTCTATAGAATTAAAATTCCGTAGGTTTTTTCCTAAAGTAAGACACAAAATGTAGAAAATTCATTTTGAAAAATCAAGTGTTGAAGATTCTATGCAATTCTGGCCGAAATGCTAATTTTGACAACATTTTACGAAATTTTTCAAAAGCTCTAAATGGTGACTCATTTACCGTTGTTTGAAATTTAATGAAATTTTCAGGTGGTCTTGTGTAAAATTTGGTTATTGGTTATAGTTATGCGTGTTTGTGTGCATGTAAGTACTCGTAGCTTTAAATATGGCGGATTTCATAAAAGAATGTTAAACATTTTTTCAAAAAAATCTCAAATTTTTATTGAAATTGAAAAATTTTTAAAAAAGAAAAAAAAAGTTATGTGATTCAAATTTTTAACTTTAGGGATCAGTTTTTCAGTGTAAGCTTAAGCCTTGTTTAACTTAAGTTTACCTTAACTAAGTTTAAAGAATATTTCAGTTAAATTGAAGTAAGCATTTTTTAGTGCCGGGTTAAATTAAACTCAGACTACACTTATGTGGCAATACCTTTAAACATCAAAGAGTTATCGTTATTTTTCGATTTTTTTTGCAGATGAGATAAAAATTACCTCACCTAGCGTAAGTAATGGAAAAATCAAGGTATATTAAGGAAGGTAGAGTTAGTAGTTGAAATCTCTCTTGTGGTGGGTACAGCACCTGTCAAAATCGGCTATTGAACGAAAAAAAGCAAAACAAATAAAATTTTTCAATTAGACTTGTGTTGTTGATGAAAATTATTTAAGCGATTTAATGCCCAGAAGTTGTGCAATTTGTTAGAAGCCTTTTCAAAAAGAAAATAGCTCGTCTTTTAGTGTGCCCCTTAATGAAGCAAGACGCAATCGCTGCAACGTTGCTTGTTCCACAACATTTTCCCAATCAGCGCGGGTCTACGAAAAGCATTTTTATAAAAATGATTTTATAAATATTCCGGGGAATAATTGCGGTCCACTCCGGTTGCAGCCAGGAGCAGTGCCTTCCTTAGTGTTATTTTACCTTCACGATAAATACTAAAAAAAAACATTCAGCACGCACAAAAATTAAAACTATGAATTTTAACACATTTGACAGTTTTCTATTCACTGTTTTTTTGTTTTTTTTTTACGTTCTTCTTATGTTTGACAGCTACTGTACCCACCACTCCGAGACGAGACTACCTTGTTGAATATACCTTGGGAAAAATTATATTCTTGAAAACAACAAACAAACTCACTTCTACGACGGCTGCTACATATTTTTCGGAAATAAATAAAAATACCAATTTTTTTTTTATTGAAAATAGTTGTATTGTTTTTCGAAATAATCTCCTTTATGATTAATACATTTTTGCAAGAGTTCGATCAATATTTATCTCATTTCGCTTGAGACACCTCCAAAACATAGTTTATCAAAACAACAGAAAATCGTTGTTCACGTAGCTTGTACTTGATGTGGGGGAACAAAAAGAAGTCATTAGATGCAAAATCAAGATTGTACCGCTTCAAAAACACCTTTGTTTGAAGTGATGTATGAGATCTCGTATTGTCTTGATGAAGAATAATTCTGCGCCGTTTGTTTGTTTTTCTTATTCCACGTATTCTGCGAAACAAACGGTTGTGTATCATTCCGAATTGATCGTTCTCAAGTGGTACGGTGGCCACATGACCAGTTTTTTGGAAGAAGACCACTTGCTTCGCATTTCTTCGAACTCGAACAATTTTTGTTGGATTTGGTTCATCTCTAAAGACACATATAGTCGACTGCGGTTTATTTTCAGGGTTGATGCACTCTTGTTGAGATGATTCACGTCAAAAGTTAAAAAAAAATCGCAAAATGTTCACGTGCTAATTTCATTTTTTTGTTGACTTACAATTTTAAAAGCACTGTAAAAAACACAATAAACGCACGTACACTAAAATGTTGTGAGTACGTTAAAGCTAAAAATACCAAACTTTCCGATGGAAATATCAGTTGGACTGTAATGACATTGCCCGATCCCGAAATATAAGTAGCAGACTACTTATCGTTGACCAAATTATTTTTGCCAAAAAACCCGCAGATCTCAAAATGTCAAAGAACACGCAGACAGAAGCAGAGGTTATAGAGTTCATATGAATAAATTATTTCACCCTTTACTGACAATGATTTTGAATTTTGTTGGACTGGCCTTCTGATTTTAATGTCTGAGGAGTTAACTTCAAATAACTTCATTGATATACTTTAATGAAATTTTAAGAAAAAAAATTATATTGTCAGTAGTAAACTTAGTATATTTACGAGGGCAATTTGAGAAGTCTGTGAGTTTTTGAATTTAATTTTAAATGCAACACTGATCCTGTCAACAACCATTTGTTTATAGATTACTGTGAAATTTTGACCAAGCTGCTCATTTAGTTTGTTTTTGACACCCAGTAAATTGAAAGCAGGTAAACTCGTGAATTTCGTGGAAAACGGAAAAAAGTTAATTTTGTGTACTTATAAAATCTTATAAATAAAAATCACCGAAACCAAGGAAAGGCTTAATAAATACTATGAGAACTTTGCAGCATCAATATCAATGGTTAAGAAGAGGTTTACTGAATAACTGAGCACAATTGACGCTGAATGTTCAGGTCGCCTAAAAGAGGTCACTACGCCAGAAATCATTGATAAATGGAATGATATTGGACGATCGACGAATGAAAGTGCGTGATATGGCTGAGGCTATAGGCATATCAACTGAATAGGTATATCACATTTTACTTGAATATTTGGACATTAAAAAACTATCCATGTGATGGATTGCTCACACTCGACCATAAGCGCAGCTATGTGCCTATTTCAAAGAAGTGTTTGGCGACGTTCAACCACAATCCGAAGGAGTTTTTGGGCGGTTTAGTAACCGTAGATAAAACATGGATAATTCACAATAGACCAGAGACCAAAAAATAGTCAAAGTAGTAGACTTCTCCGAACTGAACTTGCACCAAAGAAGGTCAAGGTGGGTATGCCGGCCAACAAGGCCATTCACATTGACATTTACATCGATTACCTTGAAAAGGGTAAAACGATCACAGGCGAATATCAGCGAATTCACTGAATATTATTCATGGCTGTTGAACGGATTTAACATTGATTTGAGGCAAAAATGATCGTATTTGGGGAAGAAAAAAAGTACTCCTCCACCATGACAGTGCACCGGCCCACATGTGTGTAATCGTCATGACAAAAATCCATAAATTGGACAACGAACTGCTACCTCATTCATCATATTCTCCAGATTAAGCCTCCTGCGATTATTTCCTGTTTTCAAACCTGAAAAAATGCCTCAGTAATAAGAGATTTGGGTCCAATGAAGAGGTCATCACTGAAACACCTAAGAATCAAGTTTATCAAGATTAGACGAATTTGTCCTATTATTGGAAGGAATAAAAAAAAAATTGCTGAAACGCCGGACTAAACGCATCGATCTGTAAGGAGACTATGTTGAGAAATGACACTTTTTTGTCGAAAAAATACCTTATATTCAAAAGTCACTGACTAATCAAATTGCCCTGTAGTAGTCTATTCATTGTAAAAACTTCTGCAATGGTTGATAGAAGAAGTTGAATTTTATCCTTAAAACGTTTTATTTTGTGTGAAAAAATGTATATTTGGTTTGTAAAAAGTTACATTCGAAGTTTATAAGGTTAAATTGAAGCTAAAACTCTTTTTATATAATCAAAAAATGCTCTGTGTAGCTACGTTATTAGGCTCCTTGCTGAAGTTAAAACAGTTTCTAAGATATTTTCCAATTATTTCAAGGAATTATTAGGAATTTTTCAAAATTAATTTTTTATGACGCTATACATTTTTAAAAGCTGTTTCAATCTTAAAGCAAAGTTTCTGAATTGTTTCTGTTTTTAATTAGTTACAATATCTTAACGTGTGATATTTCTTACTATCTTCAACTTACCATAACGTATCTTAAAGAACCAAGTTCATGTGAAACATCTGCCATTTTTGTTGTATTTTATTTTTTATTTTTTTTTTTGCAATAAATAAAGTCTTTCACTAAGTTTAATGAACACTTTTAATGTTTTCTTATAAATTTATAGTTGTTTCACTTTTCTATGAAAGTGTTGGAAAGTCGCAGAAATATAAACGTCAAACTACGCAGTGAACTTTTGACACGATCACGTTAACCATAAATATTGCGAACACGTTCGATCACTGCTTATATGATAAAATCTCTAGCGCTTTTTTTTTGCTTTTTGTTATATTTCTTGTATTTTTCTGCACTTTTAGAAATGTATCTTTTCTGTTGTTTTATGTATTTTAATTTTTTGTTTTGGTTTAACTATAAGTTTGGAATTTTACTTTTTCGCTTAAGCGCACCGCAGCTAGTATTGTTATGAAATGTGAAATTGTTGCATTTGTTTGGCTTTTATATGGAAAAAATATTTAAACAATCAACCAACAAATACTCTTTCTTGCGTTGTAGTCTAGTTGTTGTTGTAGCTGTTGTTGGTATTTTATATTGTCTTAACGTTTTCGTCTCTTTTATAATTATATTTAATTTCATTAAGTAATTCATTAACGTTCGGTTGCTTGATTTATTTTTTATTTAAAATTTTTTTTTGTGTGTATTTAATAAAAATTACGCTTGAACAAAAGAAAAGCCACTTCTTTTCCCTAAAAATTCTTGGACAAAAGTGAGAATTGCTTGCGTTGTTGATGAGCTTTTATAAGGTTAATCGGCTGGCGCAGTGAGAAGCGAGAAAAGGAAAATAAAAGAGTGAACTAGAGCGAAGAGCGGCGTAACGTGAAATGCCTTGGGAAATTTAAGGGAAATTTTTCTTATTTTCGCATTCATGCTTAAATTTAAGTATCGGCGGGCATTCGATGAAAATTCAGCGATGAAAATTTTAATAGCTATAAAAGATACTTGGCGCTTTTACAGGCTCATAAGTTATGCTAATAGGGTTAAGTAACTCGCGTAACAACAAAGAAATCTCTTAAGCAAAACAAAAAATAAATATTTTTTAAACTTTTTCCAAGTTTTTAAATTTATGAAAACACATTCATACATATAAAAAATTATATAAAAAAATTTTAAATTTTGTAAAATTTTGCTCAGCAAAAACAGTTTTTCATTTTTTGAAAATGTTACGCCTGTATTTATAAAAATTTATTAACCTCTCCTAAAGTCAAAGTTAAAGTTAAAAAGGAAAATATTGAAAAACGCTTCATAAACGCTGAATAACTATAGGAACCTCTCTTAACTGTTTTATGAATGAGAGAAGCTTTTTTATATACATATATGGATGGGCGTTTAAAGTAGAAGTGACAATATTTATGAAAATATAACCTCCACTTCGACCCATAGCACCTACGTATCAAGTTTCACCATCAAAATATGTCATCTCTTAAAATTAGAATAACTTCTGAAAAGCGGGCGTAGATATAGTGTGACCACGCCAATTTTTGGTACTGCTTCAGTTAGTAACCATACAAACTGTTTAATTATTTGGTCTAATACGACCAAAACGTCTGTAATATAGTGTTTTTATTGATTTGTGGGCAGTTAAAGTGGGTGTGGCAACATTTTTACCCCAATCTCTCATAAGTTGTTAGTACATTTTTTAAATTCAAGCAGCCTATGTTCTATTCCGGGATCAGGAGAATCTTCATACAAAATTTCTTCAATATCGGTCAGTAAAAATCTCTTATTGCATAAAACTCGACAAAAGCGCCACCTATGGGGTCCAAAACTATCCTATCTTTCATGCTGGAACCAACTATATACATTCACAAAATTTCACTAAAATTGATAGGATGATTTCTAAGATTAGCGAACACAAACATAGTGACACGTGATTTTTATATATGTATTAAGAAGAAGAAGAGAAGGACATCCTCACAAGGCAACGCGTGATGGTCAAAGAGGGGGGGGGGGGGTGGGGGGTGATCTTCACATAGCACCGTGTCTGACTGCCTCAATCTGGTGAGGTGTCAGCATTATCCATGTCGAAATCGTCTCAAGTCGACTCAAGCCTATCCGTGGTTTACTCTAGAAACGGCAAACTGGCAACCGTTAGTTTGACAGTTTAACTGAGCGGCGGGCTACCTGCCTTTAAAGGGTTGTGCGTCGGGTTCGAAGCCCACCACGTAAAAAAACATTTCAACTATCACAATATTCATAATGTCACCTGGCCGTCTCCTGATCAAAAGACGCACAACCAAATTGTTCACGTTTTGAAAGAGAAAGCTAGACGTCGAAAAGCTACAATCATGGTAGAATAAACAAGGTAGATGAAGAGCTGCTTGTTCTACCTCTCTCAAAAATACTTGACCTGTCAAACCATATAAAATCATTTTCGTCTCATCCACTCATTCATAAGTTGATCTAATGATGAGATTTTTATATCACTTTTATCCATGGTGTAAACAAGGTGGTTGCGAATTTTCTACTTCTCTAAAATAACGAACACTTTATCTGTCAACCCATACAAAATAAAATTTTCTGTCTCATTCATTAGCTTGATATATAGTAGAATAACATGGTAGGTCGTATTGGAGATAAGAGAGGTAAATGTCAAAATCAGCTGTTAAATTTGAGTTTTGCTAACCTTGTTATGTTGTCATGGGTAGGCGCCATGGTATAATAATTACAAGGTAGTATTGACAGTTGCTTGGGAAATCAACCCCTGTCAAAAAATATACTCAAAAAGAGAGCGCTCACAATCGGTCATTGAAAACACAAACAATATTGAAAACGTTGAAGTGAAAAATAACAACTTCAGCAGCTGCAGACAAACAGCTGTTTTTGACAGGAGGAGGTTTCTTGTAGAAGAGAAAATAAGCAATTGTCAATGCTACCTTGTATTATTATATCATGAGTAGGCTCATATTGGAGAAAAACGGAAGTTAGATGTAAAAGTCAACTGTTGCTTTTGAATTGTTCTGATTATTGTTGTTGCTTTTGTCGTTTGACGTTTGTGTCACTGTTGTTGCAATATTTCACATTTGAACAGCCATTTAAAAATTATCCTACCTTGTTTTTGTACCATGCCTATAACTCTTGTTTTTCTTCTCATTCTCTCACACTCACGATCTCTCTCCGAGCTGTGGCAATTTTCAGCTCAGCATTTTACCAAAAATATCGCAGGCTCTTAAATTTTAATTTGTCTTATTGCTTTGTTATTGTTGTTTTTCCCAGTTTCATTTCCGCGGCGGTATTTCTACATAAGCCAAATTCATTCACAAATTCTATTTGTTCTTTTGTGTTTTTTTTTGCTCATGTTCTCCCATTAGCTTATGCGTTTTTAATAAACTTGTTTGTGGCCTAGAATTTTATGATTAAAATTTTAGCGTTTTAAAATGTGTCCTAAGAATTGAATACCGAGTTCGAGCATAAAAATACTTTCTACGTCTAGATTTCTTGTTTGCAAACTGACATAATTTTGCAACAACTCAGTGACTGCTGTGTGAAATGATACGAAATTCTTGTTTGTTGCCCTCAAGTTTCCGGTTTGCTGTGAAGCATTGTGTGAAACTTTCTGCGAACCATTCTAAAAAGTCTTCTTCAACATTGTCTTCAGAAGCTCTGCGAAAAAAATAAATAAATTAAAGAAATACAAAATCTCTTAAATTTGAATGAATTCTTGTGTTAAGCCAAAAAGAAATGTGAAATAATTTATAATTATTTGAATTGATGTGCATTTATTATGCAAAAAATCAAAGAATGCACTTTGTCTAGATGCAGCAGAAAAAAAACTTTTCTTTTCTTAATGCATCTATAGGAAAAATTTCGTAAGCACTACGTACAAAGCATGTCATTTCAGCAGCTCTGTTACCAACAGCTGCAAACGTTGAAATGTTTTATTTTTATAACTTCTGCTAGTCTTCAACATTTTTCGATTAAAATCACTCACACAACGTGTGCTCTTTAATTGCTATTGTTTTAATTTTTGGTTTTTATATTGTTTCCCTCTTTATTTCTTTTTAATTATTTTAATTCTTACGTTTTTTTTATGAATGTCATTTAGTGGCGTCTGTTTTTCGATAAAATCAATCAATTTAAATAAGATTTGATGTCGAATCTCATTACGATGAGAGACGTCACGAAAATTTTTCTTTTTAGAATCACCCATTGCAAAATGTAATAAATGTTTGATATGTTCTTTTTTTTAAATAATTTACAAAAAGATTAAAAGAAACTACAACGTATGCCAATTGCTAATTTCAATACCATAGTTTTTCTACTATTCGAATATGCTCTCTCGACTTGGTCATCAATTAATATTGGTTATTGAACATATTTGTTTTCGCTGAAAAATTTCGTCATTCGTTCTCTTTGCTCAGGTACTTAATCCATCAATTATTCATGGTACACTAAACATTCCCGTTCTGCTAAGCCAAGCCATTCAAATCATTACTAGGGGTACTATTTATATTTCGGGAACTGGCAACACTAATATCAATAGCTAAAATCTGGCATCACCATAATAAATTTTGGCATTTGTTAGCATACATTTACTCACAACGTGATGATGCACAAGTGCTATTTGTTTAGTTCACAGTGAGTTTAAAAAATTAATTTGTTCACAATATGGAAATTTCAAGAGAAGGTTTTCGTTGGATTATTTTTCACAACTTTCGACGTGGATTATCTGAACAATAATGTGTCAATGAACTCAGTTCTTTGTATGACGATAAAGCACTATCAAAAACCACAGTATATCGCTGGTATAGTGAATTTAATCGTGGCCGTAGTTCGGTCGCCGACGAATTCCGTGAAGGTCGTCCAAAATCAATCGGTTGTTTTCCCACAAAACATCGATGCAGTACGTGAACTAATAATGCAAGATCGTCATGTGACATATCGTGAGATAGAGACATCCTTGCACATAAGTTCCACTTCAATATATTTGATTTGGGATGAACACTTTGGGATGAAAAAAATTTGCTCTCCATAATTTATCAATCGAATATTGATGAATTTATCAATCGCTCAAAAAAAGTTTAGCGTCGATTGGTGTAAGGAAATGATTAAAAAGTTCAATCGTGGTGGTGTAAAATCATGACAGGTGACGAATCATGGATATTTGCGTATGAGCCGGAAACAAAACATACCGTGTGGGTATTCCAAGACGAGGCAAATCCAACAAACGTTGATCGAGTACGAAGCACTGCGCCAAATACGAATCATTCTCCATCATGACAATGCGAGCTCTCACACATCTCGTCAAACATGTATATTTTTAAGCAGTCAAAACGTCGAATTGATGACTCATCCTCCATACATTCCTGATTTGGCACCCAATAACTTCTTCTTGTTCCCGAATATCAAAGAAAAACTGCGTGGTCAACGATTTACGAGCGCCGCAGAAGCAGTTAACCTTAGACCCGTTTACATGTTTTACAACATAATCCCGTTTATCTGGGTCATATTGACCCGTAGTGTATTTTGTAGGGAAATTTTCTATTTTTCAATGAGATAAAATTAAAAAGTGATGTTATTTTAGGAAATATTAATTTTAATATTTGTTTTTTGTTTTTAAATATATGTTTGCACAAAACATTTGCAATTTACATAAGACTTATAACCGATTGATAAATCCGATTCGATTGAGCTGCATTTAATGTGCTAGGCATTGAGGGATCTGCCCCATCATTATCATCGTTACCTTCCAATATATCAGGTTCTTTGTATTTGTGAAGGTAACACGATTAACATGCGTGTACATTTTTCGAAAAAAAAATTTTTTTTTTTTGTTTAATGTGTTCTTTATAGTTTTAAGAATATACAAATATACATACACATTTTTAAATCGATATTTAAGAAAAAAACAGAAGTTATAACGGTTTTCGTTAACCTATGTCTAAGCTCCATACAACAAATAAAAAACTTTAAACGCGATTTCCTCGAAACTAGTTTATTTAAAACGGTTCGATGGATAACTCAAAATCTATTGGTTCAATTTCAATGATTTTTTTTTTCATTTTGTTCGTTATTTTGTCCTTAAAGCCCTAAATTCAAGTATCTACTTTTTTTTGTTTTTTTTATGTAAACAAAAAAGCGCGCGAAAATGTATCTATTTTTCAAACTTTTTACTTCAACTTCTGCCACAATAAAAAAAAAACCCTCGCGGGTCTTGCGAAGGGGGGATGCTTAATATAAGGTCTATGCTTTAAAATGTCATTTGAGTTTTTGTTTCCGATACATGGGAAAGGCCATATCCATCGAACCGTTTTGGATGTCTTTTTTTCAATGCCATTTTCAGCGCCCTCTATATAAAAGCCAGAACTGTATTTAAAAAAAAAAATATTTTTATAAAGTGTTTTTTATGTAGAATAATAACCTGTATAAATTTAAAAAAAAAATAAACTTCTTATACTTAAATAAATTTTTTGAAAACAGCTCCGGTTTTTGGTTGTTAGGCCGCGTGCTATTCGGAAACTTTTCACTCGTGGTAGGAGAGAATTTACTGAGTTGAATACAATTTCTGTCTGTTGAAATAAAATTGTAATTTTTGCTGTGCCAAAAGGACGATGAAATTTTGACAACTAGAAGTGTTGACGTTTTAGATTTTGGTAGTGCATTAGCACAAGAATTTAATTTAATTTGCGAAATTGTTGATATATATTGAAAATTAGGGATTCTGGTTGCTATGCTGTCGGAAACACAAAATTTTTAACTGCTTTACGACTCACAAACTCACAAGTGTTTTTTTTTTCATTTTTCCTTGTGTCAAAAATTCTATTTCCAATTGTCAAAAATTATACTAGCCCCTGGGGCTACATGAATTTTTGGCAATCATATTCACCTCACAAGTGCCTAATATTCTCTTTCAGACTGTCAAAATTTCATCATCCGAGTGAAAAGTTTCCGAATAGCACACGGCCTTACACGTATATTATACCTTAAAGCAATGGTCACACACAGCAGACGTTTTATTATCCTTTGTTTTGCTGTTACCCTTATATGCTTCGCATATATGCGTGGTTTCTTATCCTAGTAAAAATAGTGAATGAAACAAGAATGAACAACATTCATTTGAAATGGAAATAATTTATTTATTATTTATTTACCTAAACTTGTGGCATTCTAAGCGATTCTGTGTGCATTCTAGGCCGTGTGCTATCCGGAAACTTTTCACTCGGATGACGAAATATTGACAGTCTGAATGAGAATATTTGGCAGATGTGAGGTGAATATGACTGTCAAAAATGAATGTAGCCCCAGGGGCTAGTATAAATTTTGACAATCGGCAAGAGAATTTTTGACATAAGCAAAAATAGAAAAAAAAAATTATGTGCTTCGAACAGCATACCAACCAGAATATTTGATAAAATACTGTTAAATTTTAGTATATATAAGCAATTTTGAAAATTTAATTAAATTCTTGTGCTACTACACTACCAAAATCTAAAATTCATAATTTCTAGCTGTCAAAATTTCATCGTCCTTTTGGCATGGTAAAAATTCCAATTATATTTCGACAGAAATTGTATTCAAGTCAGTAACTTCTTTTCTATCACGAGTGAAAAGTTTCCGATTAGTACACGGCCTTATTGATTGTTTCGTTGGAGTGTTGCATCGCTTTTCTAATTGATTTTTAGCATGATAGAACGCAAATACTAAAAGACAACACAAAAGAGGACACTGTACATACACAACAGATCCATATAAAAAGCATGTTTTCATACGTGTAAGTGTAGATAAGTATGAAAAGTACATACGCTAACGACAGAATAATGCTGTCTCTCACTTCCAATGCGCTCATAGTTGCAAAAAATTTAGAAAGGATTGCACAATAGAAAAAAATAAGTGAAAAAAGTACTACAAAAACTAACTAAAACTACAAAAACTTCATACAAATCGTATGGTAGAAAATGTTGGGTCATTTTGACATAATTATTTTTATAGTGCACATGTCAGTTTTTTGTCTCTGCAATGCACATATGTTTGTCACATATGTACAATTTTTTCATTCTGGTTGCAATGATAAAAGTTCAGCAAATGAAATGGTATTTTTTTTTAATTTTTGATTTTTATTACGTTTTTTTTTGCAAATGAAAAGTACCTCGGGTCAATATGACCCTATAAACGGGTTTAAGGTTAAAGCGTTCAAAAACCTTGTTTTGGAGCTGTCTCAAGAGGAATGGAAAAACTGAAAAATGGTTTCAACGAATGGTTTGAACGAATGCAAAAGCGTATTGAATGTTTGTTATTATAAGCTATTCCCGAAATATAAATAGTACCCCTCGTATTATATTGCTTGAAAACATTGTCGTTCGACAATCGCTTCAGTCGATTCTGTTCCGACTCAATTTATTTGTTTAATCTATTTTTTACAAAGATGTGTTTTATATATTTAACTTCTTAGAAATATATAACATTTAAAATAAGGACTAGAATATAATATACATACTTATAAGGTCTTTATTTTACCTTTCAAACGGTTAAGAAATTGATTGAGTTACTGGCTTAACTCAAGTACGTTAAGGTATGCAAACCCGGTTTTTTATTGGTAAATCAAGGTTTGAGGGTTTTTGAAAATTTTGTTACGCCGTATCTTGTTGCACTTTACCAGACCTACCATCTACACTAGGTCACTTGAAAAGTGCAAGCACTTTTGTTTTTTTTTTTTTGCCACACTGTGTATTTGGTTTGAAGGGATTCTTTGGATCACTTGGCACGAATCCTTCATGAGAATTTCAATTGCATAGCCGGAGTGGAATGGAAGCGGATAGGAATGGACATTTGGAGAGTTGGAAGCAATGAAATCGAAATTCTGATAACGACCAATGATAATGATCAGCGAACACAGGAACATTAGGAGTGATATCATAGTATTTGTTCCTAATATTTAAAAAAAGTCTTGAGACATTGATCGTCTCAGAATAACGCCAAAAGTAGCAACGTCAATCGTTTGAAAAAAAAATTCAGCTCAATGACACTCCCGCTATAAATCATAGTAGAGATGCGCTTGAATGACTTTAATTTTTCGCAAATGGATCAGTAACTATGAAGAATTCCCATTTATGGTAATTTATGGCAAACCATTCAACCGCACACACAACATCGTTGTTCGATTTTTCATGTGTCGAAACAGATTTATATATAGATTGTTTTGAATTCAGAAATTTTTTGCACTCTCAACTGATGACGCAAATAAATACGCCAACTTTGAGAAAAAATAAGAGTAAGTAGCAGCGGAAGGAAATAGAATTCATTCATCGTTATACTATTGTGGAATGTAAGCTTGTTTCATGATCATAATGTGTTTGATTTTGTTTTTGTTTTTCGAAATTACGTATTTTTTATGGCCCAAAAAATAGAATATTTACTTTATAGCGTTTTATATAAATGTTTCAGAAAAATATATTTTCTGGTATTTTACTACTTATAGAGAGTACAGCGCACAGCATAGAGAAGAATACATAGAAACTGTGCTATTTTCTTCAAGGTTGAAATGTGAAAATATTATTTTGTGTTTTTCCGAAATGATTTCTATTTTTTTTTTTTTTTTTTGTTTTTAGCAAAATATTTATTATTATTCTTTTTTATATATGTATATTTTTCTACGCCATTAACTGTACGTATTTATTAATTAATCATCACATTTTGTGTTTTTTTTTGTTTTTTTTTTATTAAATATGTACTACAAAGAAAATACGTCGCAATTTTTGCAAAAATTTTATGCTTAATATTTTGCTATCGCTTTAACTATATGAAAATTTTTTTATTTTTTTAAATTTGTGGATAGTGCTGTGGGTAGTTCACTGTATTGAACTCGTTACAACAATAAAAATTCTTAACTGCAATTTAAATTTAGAATCCAATCAATCCGCAATTTAATTGAAATCATTTTCATTGATGTGCATTTGAAGAGTTCTAAAAATAAACTCCTTAATCCAAAATTATAAAATTTTGTTTTTGTTTAAAAATTCCTTCAGAAGCGAAAATTCTACAATTCCATGGTTCGCGCTATAGGGGCACATAACGGCATTTACGTCACGCACAAGCAGACGTAATAATAAACAACTGAAATTTTGTTAACCTAAAGGAAATATTAGAAACACAGAAAATTTTGTTTATACAGATACTATGTACATACTATTACGTATTTAACGTAAGCGCCGGCGTTTACGTACTATAAATACCCTACGAAAAGGTTTTTAATAATTTGATTAGTATTTGAAAAATAATCCTAAATTGTTATGATTATCCTTGGGGGTTCACTAAAACTAGACTAAAATTGTATTTCCTACAAAGCTAATCGCTAAAGATTAAACCATCTAACATCCTAGGAGATGCAAGTTCAGGGTCTTTTTTGACTGTCATTCTTGGATGGATACATGAAAAATATTTCAACCAACCATATCCAAAAATATATTTTCAGTCTTGGGTGTGTTCTTTCGATTTCGGGTGTTAAAAATTAATTTCATTCAAGTGAAAAATAAAATATATTTTTTCCGAGTCAGAAATGATAAAGGATCTATTACAAACTTAGGCTTTGTTTCAACAAAACTATGTTTTTCCAACCTCAAGTCGCTTAATTTCCTTCAAAATGCCAAAAATGGATATTAATCTTATAGGTCTGCATAGATCTATCCATATTTTAACTATATTTTAATTTTTTTTTTAATTTAATGACTTACATAAGAGTTCGCTAGGTTCCTTTCATAATAATCAACAAACAATTCAGTAAGAAGCTTCTTTTTGTGCTATTTTTAGGATTGTTTTGTTCTAATTTGACAGCTCTGACAGTTTATTTATTTATTTTAAGATCAGGTCTGGGTTCCTACAGCTCATGGTTCCATCGAATTCGGTACTCGTCATTGACGCAGATTGGACCGAAGATCTTACGAAGGATCTTTCTCCAGAAGGCTCCCAAAGTCTTTTCATCAGATCTGATCAACGTCCAGGTTTGTGCTGCATATAATAAGATGAACATGATTAGTGACTTTTAGAGCGTGAGTTTTGTTCGTCGAGAGAGGGCTCTGCTTCTCAATTGCTTACTCAGCCCAAAGTAACACCTGTCGGCAAGAGTTATCCTTCGTCTTATCTCAATACTGATGTCGATGTAAGAGTTTATGCTGGATCCCAGGTAGACGAAGTCCTTGACGACCTCTAAGGAGATGTTGTCAACAGTCACGTGGTTTCCAAGACTCTGGGACTGCTTTTTTGTTGACACTAGGAATTTCGTCTTATCTGCGTTCACTGCAAGACCCATTCGGCTCAACTCTTTTGCTAATCTGGAGAGTCGAATGGGTCTTTTGCCAATGATATCGATATTATCAGCATATGCTAACAACATAATACTTTTGTAAAATATCGTGCCACTGGGTCTTAAATCAGCAACTCGCATGATCTTCTCCATCATTTGGTTGAAAAAATCGCACGATAAGGAATCACCTTGCCTGAAACCTCGTTTGGTATCGAGTGGAGGAGTGGGATCCTTCCTGATTTTAACTGTGCTGCTGGTGTTACTCAGTGTCATTCTGGAAAGACGGATGAGCTTTGCAGGAATACCCAACTCAGATATGGTGGAATATAGATGATTCCTTATTGGACTGTCGAAGGCAACTTTTTAATCGACGAAAAGATGGTATGTCGATTTGTTACTCTAGGGTGTTCTTCAAGATTTGTCGTAGCGTAAATATCTGATCTATGCTGGATTTGTCAGGTCTGAAGCCACACTGAAAAGGTTCAATCAGTTGGTTTACGATGGGTTTCAGTCTTTCACATAATACGCTCGACAGGACCTTATATGCGATATAAAGAAGGCTTATCCCACGGTAGTTGGCGCAAATGGTAGGGTCTCCTTTCTTGTGAACTGGGCAGAGCACACTGAGGTTCCAATCGTTTGGAATGCATTCTTCCGAGCATATTCTGCATAGGAGCTCATGAATGCATTTAAATAGAGCTCGCCTCCATTGTTGAAGAGCTCCGCAGATAAGCTCCTGCGGCTTAATTATTAATTCAATTTTGTTTTTATTTATCGTGGTGGCTGTGGCTTACTACCTATATCGCGGGTAGAGCTTATCCATCTCGATGTGGAGTTGCATTCTCAACCGGATGCCATACTGCGGTACGTAGTAAAGGGTCGTTGGCTGACGCAATGTTTCGGTCCCACGCTATAGAGCACTGTAGAATTAAGCCCACTCGGCAGGTATCTACGTCAAACACTAAAGAATTTGTTTAGCTTAGACTCAAATAACTTAGCAAACCTAAAAAAGTTTGTTTCTCCAATTTAAAAATTGCTCAACTGCATTACATCATAAATATTTAGACAATTAAGCTGAGATGATTATCTGATCCAAAGAAATTTTTGGGATTCATAAATACAAAATGAAATCCGATATGAATATGAATTCAGCATTTCTTAGGTTTCTTTGGAAACTAAATCCTTTACCTCAGAGGATATATTGAAGTATATTGGATCAATCGATGAGGATTTTGTAGCTGGACCTGATAGAAATCCTGCCGCAGTGATAACACAACTTTTCAATAAATCCACTAACGAAAGCTATTTTTCTCTCTTCTGGAAAAACTCATTTGCTTGAACAATTTATGAAAAGGTTGCATAAATGATCTTCTAAATTGTAGGCCCAAAGCTAAGCTTTCATCGATTCCCAAACTTTTTGAGCGAATGGTGTACATCGCGTGAAAATTCAATAAATCCACTGTAGATAAAAAATAACAGCTCGTCTGCATGGAATCCTCTCGATGTTGCCATAGTTTGCTTAAATTCCATAGAATCTGGTAACCGGTCGACTGCATTTACACTAACAGACTTTAGTTAGCCTTTTTATATTTTTTTTATTTTTTATTTAATTTATTAATTTATTTAACTTGTATCTAGACTAGTCGATAGTTCAGGACTAGTTGATCTGTAGTACGACGGCAATTTGAGATATCAGCGACTTTTTAAATTTCCCACGTAATAACTTTAAATGCAACACTGGTTCTGTCAATAACCATCTGTTAAAAGATTACTGTCAAATTTTGAGCAAGCTGCATCAATTAGTTTATGTTTAACAGCCATTGAAAGCAGACAACCTTGCGAATTTCGGCGTAGAAAAAATGGAAAAAATTGAATTCGTGTATTCATCAAGCATTATTTTTTTGCGTAAAAAACCATTACCGGTAAGGCTTAATAAATACTATAAATTCCGTGGAGATCGTACCAGGTAAGTGGCGCTAAACGTTCAGGGCGTCCAAAAAAAGGGATAGTTACGCCAGATATCGTCGATAAACTCCATGGAATGATATTGAACGATCGAAGAATTGAAGTGTGGGAAGTGGCTGGGGCTGCAGGCATCTCAATTGAGTGTATGCATTACATTTTACATAAATATTTGGCGATGGCCCGCGATGGCTGCCGCGATTGCTCACACTCGACCATAAGCACAGTCGCGTGATCACTTCGAAGAAGTGCTGGGCGATGTTCAACCGCAATACGAAGAAGTTTTTGCGAAACATTTAGATGAAACATGGATACATCACAACACATCAGAGTGTGAAAGTGTTCCAAAGAACGTGCCAAGGTGGGTATGTTGGCCAACAAGGTCATTCACATTGTCATTAACATGTTATATAAGAGTAAATATGATATTATCTCCAATTTTAATTTTTTACATTATCCTTTTTACTAGTAAATTTAAAAACTATTCTTCGTCTTGTAGGGTGTATTGTGCATCTATGCATAACAAGTTCGAACGCCTGTTTTTTTGTTACGACCACATCAACTGTAGCAGCAGCAGGTGAGTTAGCTGTTTGTTTGTTTGCAGACGAACGTGTGTATAGAACTTTGCCCCATAAATACGAGTATGGCAGAAGAAAAACTGACTAAGAGTGAGTCCAAGAGTGAGGAACACAAACGGAATGTTTGTGAGCTGCAATATTGGGTAAATAATTACTCATAGTTCACTGGCGAATTTTATTTTTACCAGACAATTAGGAAAAAAATTGTCTTATTATTAAATAGTAAAATTATATTGATGCATATGCATAAGCAGAACAATTTTTAGTGATGATGCTTTTAGAAGGTTAATTAGATGAATCACTCAAATTATGCTCACAAACTTGAAATGTCCTTCAAGTTAAGTGTCAGAACTAAACAACTTTAGTATACAGCTAGTATATTACTACAACTTGAGTAGACAACTCTAGTTAACTAAGTATTTTTAAGTGATTTTTAAGAGATGAGGCAAATTCAGATTTAAACGAATAGCTGAAATTTTATGTATAAAATACTAAGTTCACTCTTGATTCGTACCTGACTCTCGCATCAACATACCTTGTTATTTATCGTCAATCAAATACAATTTGTGCCTCGATTTTTTTTATTATTAAAACAACTACGTCGTATGACAACCTGTTGCGTGTGGAGAAGAGATCTTGTGACTCAACCTCATATAGAGTCGATGGCCACAAAATAAATTTGTGTTTTAATAAAAATAAAAGGAAAATTATTATATGAACCATGTCATTAATGGTCGATACAATGACTCATGTAATAATTTATTATAATCGCAAAGCTTTTTTGTTTTAATGAGAATCTTTTGGGAAAACCAAAACGGAGATTTTACTTTATGAATTCATACATTCATACATACATTTATACTTCATGCTTCATACATTCAACATATGGTCGCAATATTAAAATATCTCTCTATCTATCTATATTTTTTAGAAATTGCCTTTTTGATGTCCTTGAGTAGAATAAATCAAAATGTCTTGAACTTACGTGACGATATGATAGTCGGTGACTTTTGGAAAAAAAGGTTGTTTTTTGGAAAAAAACTGCTTTATTTCTCAACATAGCTTCTTTTTAGATCGATACGTGTAGTCCAGTGTTTTTTTCCAATTTTTTTTTTCCTTCCAAATAATAGGTTTTATCAAAAGCCTCAATCTATGTGTTTATTTCGGTGATATCTCTTCATTCGACCCAAATCACTTACCGCCGAGCCATTTCTTCAGGTTTGGAAAAAGGAAATAGTCGCAGGGGGCCAAGTCTGCAGATTGTGGTGAATAAATAGGTTAGCAGTGCGTAGCCCAATTTATGGATTTTTGCCATGGCGATTATACACGTGAGTGCCGTTGCATTGTCATGGTGGAAGAGCATTTTGTTCTTCGCCAAATGCTTTCGTTTTTGCTTCAAATCAAGCTCAAATAGTTCCAACATTTGTAAATAATATTCGCCGGTGATCGTTTTACCTTTTTCAAGGTAATTGATGTGAATGAGGATTTGTGAATGGCCTTGTTCGGCGGCAGACCCACCTTGGCCTTCTTTGGTGCACGTTCACACTCTGATGTGTTGTAATATATTCATGTTACATCTAAAGGTGATTTCGGACTATCCATCATGTAGGATGAACATGTAGGACGGCAGAATAACGAGAAGTCTGTTCGAGCTTTCAAACTATTCTACATGTCAGATGGACTTAATTATTTTTCAGCGTTCAAGAGGATAGTACATTGCTGTCGTGCGCTTTGTTTACCTTTTTCTTTATACATATGTTCACTCCACGAAGGTTTTTTTAGAATGAGAAGATGAACGTGCGTTCACACTTACTACATGTAGGACGGATCAACAGAAAAAAATCAAACCTTTTTGATTTTCATCCTACATGTCGAACGGACCATAGTATTTGCTTTCACACATCCTACATCTCCATCCGACCTGTCAAGTCGATCCTACATATATGATAGTCCAAAACCTCCATAAATGTTGCGTAAAAACATCTTCGGATTACGGTTGAACATAGATTTTTCACGTCAAAATATTCTTGTGATGGTTTTAAATCTTGACCAGTGTAAACGTAGCCAAATCGCTTTCTCAGAGTAAATGCAGAAAAATTCATTTCAATACAATCTGAGTGATTCATATTTTAATGTGTGAGTTGGCCCTAAGAAACTTTGCTGAAATTTCTCAATTACTACAAAAATGTAAATTTTGGTCGTGATAAATCATTTACAAATTATAAACATACAAATTCTTACAAATTCTTTAAACAAATAGTCGCTACAACATAACCTTACTTTTGAGACGGACGGTAGAGACGTGAGTTCAATGTCAGCCATTTTGAGTGAGGACAAAACGGCACCGCAAACGGCGGAATTTTTTCCGTAGAAATTCCTATGAATAATACACGCTTATTGAAAAAGTTTTGGGTGGAATTTTTAAATAAACATTGAAATAAAATTTCTTTGTAATGCGTAAAGACAACGGAATTCCGCATTAAGAAGCTAGCGAAAAGAAAAAAAATGTCTGGCAACATGACGTTGATACAATTTCCGGTTGATGTTTACAAGTTGCTGTCATTGATTTTGAATGTTGAATGAATGCGCGATGATTTATATGATGAGATTTTAAATAAATATTAATCGAAAGCTGAGTATATTCAAAAATTTTATTACGATTGAGATATATTGAAATTACGATTCCTTCTAATGAAATGTTCAAATTTTAGCCCATTGAGGGCTTTGTAATAAATACAAAGGAATACTAAAGAATATAAATTACAGAAATTTAATATCTAGGGCTCCATTAGTGCTTAACTATTTAACCCTTTGAGGACCGTAGCGGTCCCACCGTTTATTCTTTGTGACGCAAATTTTTTTACTATATCTTATACATGAAAATTTTGTAAAAACAAACTATACATATGATTTCTCACGTCAATTCTTTAGGACCAAGAACTAGGAGCTCTCCACGTCCACGTCGTTAGTTCTGGGTTGCGCTAAGCGAGATTTTACACTAAGAATTCTATAGAACAGATTTCAAAGAAAAATGGAGCATATGGTCCGCCATATTAGATCCATTTTAATAATTTTCGCAATATGACTTCAGATTCGCAATCAACGACCCCAAGAACCCATACATGCAATCAGCGACCCCGAACCCCCCCGAGTAAGAAAATTCAGACAAAAATATTCAATAGAAAAATATATGACTCAAAGGGTTAACAAATTTTTTGTTTTAGAGCACAAAGGACCCCTTATATATTGCAGTTTTCTTTATTTATTTTTGACAATACCCACAACTCACGAGCCCTAAAATAGCAAGATATCTGGAGCTGTCAAAAATTTCGCAACGCTTCGAGGGGCAATTCAAAGGCTATGTATTAAAAACGACTTATTAATTATTTAACATATAATCTGTACGGTTTGTTCCCGTACTTTTTGGGCTAAAAATGCTAAAACTGACAAAAGCGTGAGAGTAAGAAAAAATCTCTGAAAAATAGATAAAAACAAAAACGATCGGGAACGCTTTTCGGATTGAATTGTGTAAATTGCCAAATAAAATCGTTTTTCAAAATTAAAAAAAATTGTCATATTCATTGCATTGAATTTATTTTAATAAAAAATACAAAAAAAAAAAAATGAAAGACAATAATAAATTAAGTATTAAATGTTCCTCTTGGAACTTATTTGCGATTTGTTAAGTTCACCTCCAGTGCTGGCTTGATGTGAAGCATCGACAGTGCAGACGACATGCTTAAGATTTTTAGTAATATTGAACATTTATATTTTGTGTTTGACACATTTACCGTGTAAATTTACAATAGTTTTTATTTATTTCAAAGAATTTTTGATATGTTGTAATTTCTTTGATTACTTATAAACAACTGATTTTAAGAAGTTTGACACTTTTACCATTTTTGCAAGAAGAAATTTCATGGACTACAATTTGCAACTTTTGAAGGGGAGAATCGTTTTTTTACGCTCTCGAATGCACTCTTTTTTACCATTTTTTAGAATACGAGAATGGTTTTCGAACTAAAACCTGCAAAACTGGTAGAATGGACCAAGACTTGTGAGTACGAGAACATACCTTATTATTATAGTTATATAATTGTTTACTATAGTGATCATTGCAAGAGGATTTGCCAAGGATTTCCGTTTCCATTGCTTTTTTCAAACCTAAAATAGTACGCTAAATCAAAGTATGTGCTACTGTCACTTTTGGGAATTCATTGGTATATAAGTTATGAAGAATTTTTATTTCATCCAGAGGGATTTGGACAGGTTTTCAGCGTTGCTTGACTGGACATTAATTATGAGATTCATTACTTTGCAGAAGTTGAATATTTAGATGATGAACAAGTGGAGGACAGATCCTTACAAAGAAAGCTAATAAAAGAGATAGCTTGGAAGAATGTCTGAAGCATTTGTCCAACCAGGGTTTTTGCTATTCAGAGACGCAAGCAAAGAAAAAAATTGAGAATATAAAGTTGCGTCTTAAAAAAAGTGGACGGCAAGAAGACTGGCAATATTTCAATTCATTTAAAGCAATCTGAAAAACTCTTTTTAGAGCTGATGGATGGTGTCGACAATACAGCAGTAAGTCGATTGCAGTGTACGGCAATTTGGAAAATAAAGATATGTCGATAATAAATCCATTAATGCCCTGAATTTAATTTTCGTATCTTTGGCTTGAATCGAAAGATGTTATGATACTCATGTCAAAGATATACTCTCAAAAAAATGTTTGGCATTTGGCAATGGGCAAGTTATTAAAATATCATTAAAAAATTCTGTCTATACACTCAGAAAAAAGTCTCTCGGAATATGATAAAAAAGGCATCATATTTAGAGAAAAATGGTATAGAGTTTGCTCCAGAAAATGCTTTTCTCTAATTGTGATACCAAAAATTCCCAAAAAATGGTAAAAACTTCCATGAAAAAGAGAAATATAACAAAAATATATCGTTCTTAGAGAAAAAGACTTTTATTTTTGAGAAATTATTTGTTTTTATTGAAGAAAATATTTCGCGTAGTGAATTGTTTATCTATAATAGAGAAAACTTTTCATTTTCTAGAAATTTTTATCTATAAATGAGAATTTTTTATCTATAAATGAGAATTTTTTTAGTGCGAGAAAAATACTTATCATTATTAGAGGCTTGAAATATTTTCATTTCCTACAAGTGAAGAAATATTATTTCGAATATGTGAAAATTTATTCTAATTGTATTAAATTTTATTTGAAAAAGAGAAAATTGCTATTATCAAAAATAGAGATTTTTTTATGGAGAAAAGATATGGGTTTTTTTCTGAGTGTAGTTGGTGTTGCTTCTTAACCAGATCAAACTCCTCAATGTTTGGACGTACCTCGATTTGATCGGAAAATTCTTGCAAGTTAACGTCCTCAGTTCTGTTAGGCAATTCTGCATAAGCATTTTCATTGAGAAACTTTGCAATGTTGTGCAATTGTGAAATTTGCAATGTTGTTGTGATAGCACGCACTAATTACTGCTGGAATTTTATCAGTTGCCAATCGTATTCTATTTTGCAAAATGGGAAATCTTTGTTTCAATTGTCCGAACATACGCTCAATCAAACAGCTTTATCTTTTATGCAGGTTGTTGTAGCTGCGCTGCATATTGGTGGTTGTGTTACGGTATACGGTCATTAGCCAAGGTGTTAGTGGATAACCCTCATCACCTAATAAGAGCGTACTAAATCTATTCTCATTTAAAATTTGCTGAACAGGGAAATTACGCCAAATTCCAGCATCGTGCACCGAGCCAGCCCATGAACATTCAACACTGGTGAACATACTTTTTGAATTGCATGTCGCTTGAACATTAAAAGCAGCAAAATTTTTTTCCGCAAACATTCGTCTCCATGCCAAGATGGTTTCTTAATTGGTATCAAAGTGCAGTCCATGGCACCAATTGCAAATGGGAATTTAAAGTTAAGGCTCCAGAGCTGTTTAGAATCTTCAAATTCTTCATCATTGGATGGAAAATGAATCCAATCACCTGCTTTCGCCATTATTTTTTAAGTAATTTCCCAAATTGTAATTGTAACTGTGCTCTGATGTACACCAACATCTTCTCCGACCCCGACTTGAAAGCCAGGATCCCCGATATATCGTAGAAAAATTTTCATTTTTTCTATATATGACAAAGCGCCTCCACGCGTTTCTTCGTTTGGTGACAAAAAATAATTTACCAAATATTGGAGGTTCTCCGGCGTGAAACAATAAAGTTCCCGATAATTTCCAAAGGATCCTGATCTTCTCTCTTTATACACTTACTTTTCTATCTTCAAAACACCTTTCTTTATACGAAGAATCAAAAAGATGAATGTTCTTTTTGATAGATATGACATTTATATATATTTTTTTATATCTTAAGATATTTTTGAATATTTTGATTTATAAAGAAACTTTTCAAAATGTTCTGATTGAGTAAATTGAGACAGGTTAAAAGCACACTCACAATTCAGATGGAAGACTGCATTTTTATTCATACAAAATTGAGGGAACTTGAGTGAAGTAAAATTTTTGATAAGTGAGCACTCTTGATGACAGAAGACATGAGTGAAGAAGAGTTGAGTGCAATTTTATTAATATGCTTTATTCATAACCACGAATGATAGAAACAAGATTACGCGTTCCGAAGTCCCGTTATCTAATGCTCTCTTTCTCAACTGAGTGCATGACGTCACATGTACATTTGCTTGACAAAATCGTATGCAAATATGCGATCTCTTAGGCAAATTGACGAAATTGAAAACAAATTCTTTCGAAAAAGTAAAGTAAAAATATCTACTCTTCTGTATAAAAATATAAATATTTTCGTATACGAAAAATATGAATTTTTTAAACTTTCAAGATTTTTATCTCTTAAACTATTCGAGACTGACAAAATTTTATTGTACCAGTCTATTAAGGCGGTCCATATACATATTATAAAAATAAGAAAAAAAAATATTTAGGCTAGGGTGTGGGAGTAAAATTATTCCAAAGTCTGACAATATCGCTTGTGACGTCATGCTCTCTCTCTCTGATTTGCGGAACGCGTAATCTGGTTTCTATCATTCTTGATTCATACCAAGCTCAGTGAAGTTGAGGGAAGACGAGTATACTCACTTCACTTAATTTTATTAATACCACCCCATGCGTTCAAATGTCGCATTTTCAATCATTTGAAAATGGCTGTTCAAATGTCAAATTTTACAACAACAAAGCTGTGAGTTTGTGACACTTCGTCAAACGACAAAATGATAACAACAATTACAAAAACTCCTACCCAATATGATCCTACCTTGTCTTTCTACTATGGATTGATGGTGGCTATTTTCCGTTGTTTTTTTTTTTAATATAAAAAATTTTCTTTTCTCTTCGGCATTATTTAGATAAAAAGTAATAATAAAACTTTGCGCTGGCCAGCAAAGTTTTTTTATTTCTTAATAAAATGCGTTTTAGAATCCCATTTATTCTCGTGTATAATCCATCAGCAAAACATAGTCCCCAGGAATTTTATTTTTTTAATTTTATTTTTATTTTCTTTTTATTTAAGCTTATTCATAAGCAAAATTAAAAGACGACAACAAATGGTAAAAAGTTGTCATTTCGAAAAAATTCAAATTTTTTAAATTTAATTGCGCGGCACCACAAAAATTCTTCTGCTTGGGAGCAATTTTTTTTATTAATAAAAAGCATATGTCAAGTGCTGCCACCTTGTGTGATTTTGGGCGCAGCTAGCGTGCTCAATCAATTGGCAAACAATTCGAAATTTCTAACATGTTGGGTTGGGCTGGTTTGGCAATAGCTTTGATTCTATATTATTTTCACTTTGGAATTCAATTTTGAGAATTTTGAGGGTCTGCTTTTTGTATATTTATACATTTCATTTAATGCTCTATTTTTGTTTTTCGGATTTTTTTTCTGTTATGGATACTACACGTTTAAAATATAGAAGAATTTTAAATATTTTTATTGTTTTGTTTGGCAAGTTTGTTTAGTTTTTATTCATAAATCTAGCAACGTGTAGCTTGCTTTTGATGCCCAAACCATTAGGTGGCATTATGGGCGACTGTGCAGAGTGCTGATTCAGCATACTTCCTCATTTAATAAATATTTGTAGAATCTTCTTGAATATTCTTGAACCTTGTGCTTGAACTTGTAAGATATTATGAAAGATTTTTTTTGTGGCATTTATGTATGACAAACATGTGTAACATGCTGTATAAATTATTTTAATTAGCTTAAGTTTTAGTTTTACATACATACTTACGTTTTGGCATGAATTAGTCTATAATTTTAGTTTGAGTAAAGAATACATTTTAAAAAATGTATGCTTTTGTGACATTTATAAAAATTTGGCACAAAGTGAAGCGTTGAAAGCAGACAGACATGTCGCTTACTTACAAAACGTCTTATTACAATGTCCATAAAGATTTTTGGCATAGCAGTGGAAGTGAATCACTTCTACAAATGTGAAAATTGTCATAAAGGCGATTGATTGCAACGTAATCTGACGGATTCAGAACTTTTAATAAGTTAACATGCTTATGTCAAATATGCCTGAACATACTTGTCAACTGGCCAATATTAAAATTTTACTTATTATATTGTATTAAAAGTTTTAGAACTCTACAAAGATTTTATTCTAAAAATCGTTTAAATCGTCAGAGAATTTACATATTTGCAAACATTGTTGAACAAAACAGTAAATATTTTGAAGAACTTTCGAAATTAATGATGATTTGTTTTACAGTAATCATTGATCCATAGCATAAACTTTTCTAGGTTATAATTTTTCTTTAACTCCTTAAAACAGCAAATTTTTATTTTGAGATCTTGGTTGGCTGACACAAAAGAGAAATATTTTCGTCTCCATAAATTTTCTCAAAAGGTAAAAAAACACCCTAAAGCATGGAGATAGGCTTAGGACTAGGTTCTCATGAATATTAATGGCCGAACTTTTAATTTAAATCATAGAAAACGTAGCGCCATCTATTGAACATATACGTTGTTAGATGCATTTTCATCTATCCTCTTTCAAACGCACCCAAGTTCATGCGAATCGGTTGACAGGTTATAAAATTACGCGTTTTTTAATGACAATATTTTTTAATGTTTAGTCGTAAAAACGCAATGGAACAAAGAAAAACTATTAAATTTTGTGGTTTCAACGATTCAACGGTGGCTGTGAAGACTAGAACGGCGATGAAAGAAGCGGACGTCCAGAGAAAAAAAATCGTGATGAACTAGTGCGAAAAATCCGTGAAATCATTGTTGGCGTTGGAAATTTTACTATGAGAATGTTGGCTGAGGAGTTAGGAACAAATAGAGAGACTGTTCGTCAAATTCTAACTAAAGATTTGTGTAAAAAGAGGTCTGTGCGCGGTTTGTTCCACACGAATTGAATGAGGACAAAATGAGGACGCTGGTGTAGAGCATTCTAAAGACATCATTTCAGCAGCCTAAATTAATCCAGCTTTTCTTGATTCGATCATAACTGGTGATGAAATATAGTGCTTTAAATATAAGTCAAAGGGCACACCAAAACCTAATAAATTGCGTTTTCAGAAGTCCAGAATCAAGGCAATGTTGATCACTTTCTACGGTTCGAAGGGTATTGTCTACAAGTAATTTGTTCCAGAGGTCAAACTGCCAATGCTGATTAGTATTTAGAAGTTTTTCATCGTTTGTGGTCGCGAATTTTTCATGTTAGACCTAAATATCCAGAGGGAAAACAGCTATTTTTATTGCACGATAATGCACCTCCTCACAAAATCAAAAAAGTGAATGAATTTTTGAAGAAAAACCAGATCTGTGTCATCGACCACTCTCCGTATTCGCCTGATCTATCACCGTGCGACTATTTTATGTTCCCAAAACTGAAAACTGTCACGAAAGGAGAGTTTGACGATGATATTCCGGCCATTCAAGCAGCTCCCGGCATATACTAAAGAATATCCGGGAATTCGATATAAAAAAAATCGATGCATGCAGTTGTAGTTGATCGTGCTAAACGTCGTATTAACTCTAATGGTACCTACTTTGAATAAATAATAACTTCCAAACATACGTAATACAATGTGTATTTTACTCTATATATAAAAAGTTCTGTTATTTAATTCTCACACAGTGTATATGCAGAGAAAATGACATTTTCGTAAATATCTATCTTGTGGCGTTCGTGGCGTAGTTGGTTAAAGTGCGTGGCCTCTATGTCAACGAACCTTGAAATCCGGTTTCGAATCCCAGCAGCGACAGAAAATTATTTGAATTAAAATTATTTTTCTGTAAGGCCGCAACCTCTCTGCAGACAATGGCAAACCTCAGAGAGTAGTCAAAATGCCATGTAAAGCTTCTTGAGAACAAGAACATTCCGTTCATCGGCGTTCGGAGTCGGCGTTAAACCCTTAGGTCTGGTTCTTGGTCAATTGTGTATAAACTTAATAACACGCACAAAACAATTGATCATAAGAAGCTAGGTCAAAGTCCTTTCAAGGGCTGAAATTACCAGTTATTTATTTTTTTTTTATAAATATTTTTATCCCAGCAACACATATCGGGTCCAAATTTTGCTAAAGTCTTGTGTGAATTTGGACTAAATGTGTTCATAAATGAGAATTTTCGAAAAAAACTGACTCCAGCCCACCTAGGGGGTTTTACAATAAGAAAAAAAAAATTCGGAACACCACACGAACATATGGTGTGAATATAATGCTATGTCTTCACAGATCTTAGTTTGAGCTACCAGTACAAAGTCGAGTTTTGCCTTTAAACTCACAATAAACTCTTGAGTTCATCTCTTTTACTCCAATATTTTAAATTTTTTTTAAGTGCAGCGACGGCCATCTTTTATGTCGGTAGGTTAATACTAAATAAGTTAAAAAACAACCTATTTTCACATATGAGGTATTTTAATTTAATTTGGTCCTTTACAATTTATTTGGACAGCATCGTTGTATTTTGAATACATCAATTAAGTGGTCGCCTCTATTAGCCAAAGCAAAATGCGCCCTTTTTGCTGCGCTTTTTCACTTCTTTTTCGATAATCTCGGGCTGTAAAACGATGATTTTGGTCTGAAGCTATTGATGTTCAAAATTTTACTGAATCGACGTTTCAAAAAGACTGTCTATTCAAGTCAATCCATAGATAAATGTCAAAATTATTCAATGCATTTCCTCGCCAAACACGGAAGATATCAGAATATGGTGAAAAATTCCAAAATTCCAAAATGATAGAGTTTTGTTTGCTGAATTTTTATGAACTGAACATTCTATTTTAAGAAAATTTATCTTACTTAGGCCGTGTGCTATTCGGAAACTTTTCACTCGTGGTAGGAGAGAATTTACTGAGTTGAATACAATTTCTGTCTGTTGAAATAAAATTGTAATTTTCGCTGTGCCAAAAGGACGATGAAATTTTGACAACTAGAAATGTTTACGTTTTAGATTTTGGTAGTGCATTAGCACAAGAATTTAATTTAATTTGCGAAATTGTTGATATATATTGAAAATTAGGGATTGATTCTGGTTGCTATGCTGTCGGAAACACAAAATATTTAACTGCTTTACGACTCACAAACTCACAAGTGTTTTTTTTTCATTTTTGCTTGTGTCAAAAATTCTCTTTCCGATTGTCAAAAATTATACTAGCCCCTGGGGCTACATGAATTTTTGACAATCATATTCACCTCACAAGTGCCAAAAATTCTCTTTCAGACTGTCAAAATTTCATCATCCGAGTGAAAAGTTTCCGAATAGCACACGGCCTTACACCTTAATACTCCTTAATTCAAAGGAAAATAAAATAAAGCAAAAAGATTTAAATGAAGTTTTCAGAGTCAATTCTAACAAATGTTTCTTTTTTGTTTTTTTATGCAAAATTTTTAGTTATTTTTTTTTTAAATGTAAAATATTGAAAAAGTCTTTTTTAGTTTTTAGTGGATGCCAGCATTTCCTGGGAACGGATAACAATAATGAGTTTTTTCTTATTAACATACTTTTTATTTACAACTAAAAATTAAAAGGTCCTTCTATACAATGAGTAAAACCAATAAAAAAAATATCCTACATAATAAAAAAATCGGCACTTTATATTATTTCAGTTGAAGCAACCTTTGAGTATCTAAAGGATTTTCCTATTTTGGGCCAAACTAATAAATACGTGGCTTTAACCTAAACATTAGCGGATCCTTTGTGCGCAAGATCAGTTCGGCTATGAGCACAGGTTCCACCTCGGGATCGCCCGCATACTCAATTATATAATGGCGTAGCATTTTGGAAACAATGCTCTTAATCTCTAACATGGCAAATTTTTGTCCAATACAATTGCGTGGTCCTGCCGAAAATGGGATATAAGCATAGGGACTCATTTTATCGGCGCTTGTGACGACATCAAAACGTTCTGGTATAAATTTAGATGCATTGGGGAAAAGTGTCTCCAAGCGTCCTATATACAGCGGCGTGATGCCAATATTAGTGCCAGCAGGTATAGTTTTTCCATCTGCAGGGTTATGGGTAAAGTAAAAAGCGTATTTGGAATAAATTTAAACAAATAACAAGCTTAAACTACTCACTGATAACACATTCCTGCGTCACTTTGCGCCCAAGTATGGGCACCGAGGGGAACAAACGCAGCGTCTCCTTGATACACAGCTCAATGTAGTGCATTTTGTTGAGATCCTCATAGGTGGCCTGCTTATCTTTATCGTTGCCAAAAATGGATAAAACTTCCTCGAAACATTTTTGCTGACACTCTTGATATAACGCAATGTTGTAGAAAAAGAATGTTATGGCAGAAGAAGTCGTATCATGACCCTCGAACATAAAAGTGTCAACCTCCTCACGTATGTCTAGATTACTCAGAGGCTTGCCATCGATTTCCGACTGCAGTAAAATATCGAGAAAGGCCAACTTGCGTTTGGCGCCAATGTCATTATCATTTATGGCAGCCGCCTTACCAGCTGCTTCAGCAGCCTTGAGTAACTCAGCGCGTCGCTGTACGATGATCTTTTCGGTGAAACCATGCAAAATAGCTAGAGCACGCTTTTCATCGCGTGCCAATTTTGTAAATTTGTAGGTTAGATCAAAGCGATAGAATATGTCGAACATGCGTTTGTGCAACACCGTGGAAATACTAGATTATGTTAATTTAATTATGATAATTTTAATGAATAAATTCAACGGTAACTTTTGTGATATGGATTTTTGAGTGCGGTGGTGTCAATACTCGTAGAAAACTTACGTTTTGACAGCTCTTACATACTCGGAATCGGCATTTGTTTGAGCATTCACAGAAACTCCCATGGCAGATTCTAAAACGAGATAAATTAAGTAATTGTTTTTTTTCAATAAAATTTATAAGTTGGATATAAAGTTTTATTTAATTTAAAATTTAAAATTTAAATTTTGAATTTAAACTTTAAACTTTAAAATTTGAATAAAATTTATATCCAACTGGACATTTTAGAAATAATTTAAAAAGTGGATATGTACTTTAACACGCCAAGCAGATTGGTAGATCAGACAGCTGTGAACAAAATAACGGGTGTGTTTTTAGAGGTTCCCTTTTTCGATAAGGACTAAACTGTCATATGGTGGTCAGATCTGGCAGCTATTGCCATTTTATTATGAATAGACTTACGCTAGAATAACGGTTGCAAATTGTGGAAATTTATTTCGAAAATCGTGGTGTATCAATACTACCGTGCGCTACGTACATTTTGCGGTGAACATAATCGTCCATCCGAGCGACTTATTAAGTTAACCATGGATCGAGAAAATCTGTTAAAGATTTTCGAGGCACAGAGGTTTTTTATATCAAATAAACGACCAAAAAACACAGTTGGGTGTGCTTTGTGGGCCAGTCCAATCGTTGGTGCTTATTTCTTTAAAAATGATGCCTACGAGAACTCTACCCTCCGACGACGGTATAGAGCCATGATCATTGCGAGCGCTGTAGAGCCATGATTTGCGATTATTTCGTACCCCAATTGAATGGAATGTTAATTGAAGACAAGTTTTTCCAACAGAACGGCGCCACATCCCATACAATGCATGAAACAATCGACTAACCGCATCTTTATGTATTCTGAAAAGAGCACTATCGTTCGTGTGGAACACAATAAGCAATAAATTTGTCCATATCAAAAAATATTATTAAGGTGATTCATGTCACTTCGTTTGTCTTCGTATATCGTAAATCGTATTCTTCGTATATGAAATTGACATGAACGTACTTTTAGAAACTTTCGTATTTTCTTGTAAATTGTCAATGTCAATTTAAAAGAAACTTTCTAAGTTTCTTTTTAAAAGAAACGTAAAGAAACTTAAACCAGCCGATGTCCAATCATGTCCTTATATTTAAGTATATTACTTAAGTAATTATATGAAGTAATATTCACGTCAATTCCCGATTTTAAATATTAACCTTCCATAACCATGCAAGTAACCATAACCTTCCATAACCACAAATCTCTTTCGTGATTAGCCATTGGGTAAAGGCTCAAGCCCAAACCAAAAAAATTATCTAGCCTTAAAAAAACAAACTTTATGATGAGAACAAATCAGACTTGGTGCAAGTGGTAACCAACATTGCTAAAATGTCTTCCTTGTCTGACTTCAATTTAAACAACGACTTAGTCATCGGTTGCGTTTATCTGGAAGGAGGAAATGACCAGTCTTCAGGTGGTAAGTCGCTGAAAGCTTAAATTTGAGGGGGCAGCTATTTCTATTGAAAAGCGGCCAACGAGATCAAACAGCAGAAACAGCTTTAATGAAACTGCAGCAACCTTCCCTGCTGATAGAAATTTGCACCAACAAAAGATACGGCGAGTTATATTCGGGGCAGCTATGACGACAGCTTCTTCTGGAAAGCAATCAGGAAGAGGACCCGAATTACGAGAGTATGATTTTTGAAAATTGAATCTTCAGGAAAATGCGAAGTTTTAAGTTTACTCAGGCTGACTTACGACATAAGCATCGAATACGTTGCGTAGATTTGAAAAATATTCGTAACTCAAATTTCATATGAAATACTTTTGACGGTTCGTAAGTTTTTACGAAATACGAGCTTACGAAGCACTTACGAAGTGACATGAAGCACCTTATTGTTATTCATTTCCTTCACGAACGAGAGTGCTCTTTTCGGAATACATAAAGATGCGGTTAATGAAGGAAACTCGAAATTGCCCATCAAGATTGTGCGATTATTTTCTCTGGAGCCTATTTTTACAAATGGCATTTTGCAACTTTATTTGAGCACATTACATTAAAAAAAATTAATGGCGAAGATAAATAATATATTGAGAAAAAGATGTATCTCATCATAACAAACAATTAGAATAAAATTTTTGTTTTCAATGTGCCGCATGATAGCACACATCGGGCACATTGTAGCACATTGAATTATAATAAAAAAAATAAGTTATTTTAGAACATCGAATAATTATATGGTTTTTCTGTTACTTCCATTCGCCAGAAATTTGCTCTGTTCAAAAATAGTAGCAGCGACAAGGTAACATATTAAATCTAGAATGACTCAGTGAAAATCAAGCATTACATCAATAAACATTCACTCATAAACAAACTTCTCGAACGTTTTAGTCAAACAAATTTAGTCATGAAGTTGTAAGAAATAATTGTTAATATTTTCGAATAAATGAGAAGCATTTTCCGAACGGAAAGAATTAACAGGTAAGTTTCTTATTCCCTTACCACATATTGCATCCATTGTGCACAAATTAATCCAATCGTACAGTTTGAATCCCTCTTTTGACTGTATCTTTAGCTCCCTCTCCAGATTTTCCAGCAAAAACTGCGACTGACGCTGAAAGACCTCGATGAATTGATTGAGTACTTTAAAATGAAAAGCGGGTGTTATGGCCTTGCGTCGTTGATGCCATTTCTTGCCCCGACTCACAAGCAGACCCTCTCGCAGCCATGGAATTAATGTGCCATATGCATCTGCTTTGTCATTGAAACGCGTTTGACTCAACACCGTCTCGACATCCTTAACATCGTTCATTAGAATATTCAACTCGGGACCTATCCATATTTTGACGGTGTTGCCATAGATTTTGTTGAAATCTAAAGCCTGTCGTACCATCAGGTGAGCGGGCTTAGCTATGAAATAGTGTCCATGTCCTATAACCGGTAATGTCGGTGGACTTGGAAGATTTTTGGTCACATCGATCATATGTTTATACTTGAAAAAATATATGGCTAAACCCGTAAGAAAGCTACTAAAAACTAGCAATAAACCGATTGAAAGCAACATTTTTCGTCAACTTATTTACTATGAATGAGCATTTTGCTAGGGAGTCTCTGTGTTGAAGTTCTTAGAAGGGGAAGAAGGCATTGTTATCTTATCTTTTGTTTATTGATTTGTACTTTGGGCTTCTGTTTGATATGCGTGTGTGTACAAATTATGATTGGATTTTATACTTGGTGATTATCTGCTTTGGATTAATGGCGTTAAAGCGAGCAGTTATTTTTATCACAACAAATAAGTGCGATTGTTGATTAATAGTGTATTTCTATATGAAAGAGCAGTAAATTTTAATTTATTGACATGATCATAACAAAGAAAAAAATTAACAAAACACTTATAGCAGACAATTAGTTATTTGAAATACACTAAAAGACGATTTATGTCTTGAAATTTATGCCCTTTTTTGTTTATGGCCCTACTTTTCTCTGAAGATTTGATTGACGGTAAGAGAATTTTGATTAGCAGTACATCTCACAGTTTAAGTGAAGAGCTAAGGAAGTTTTTTAATTTTTTGCAGTGTTTGTCATATCCGCTTAAACGACTGGTTTAAGATTCTAATCAGTTCAATTTGCGAACCCAGGCTTTGGGAAGCAATTAGAATAAAATTATTAATATTTATTAGATTAAACTTATTTTCTTGAATCTAGCACCAAGAATAATAGAGAACAGATTATGTATTACGTAGGTCCGTTATTTTCTCGCAGCGAATCAAAGGTTTTTTATACGTCATTTGTTGCCCACAGATCTTTGTTAACATTGGGTCTGCAATCATTTTGCATTAAATTAAATAAAGATGTTAAGTTATTTGTTAAAAATTAGGTGTGCAACAATGAAATTTTTTTTTCCTTTTGTAGACAAAACAAAACGCTCAATACATGAGCATGGATGGTTTGATGGAACACTTCAATACGGATGATAGTGAAGGACAGCTGCAGTTTGAAATGGGTACAGTGGTGGATTAACCCTAGGGAGTGAGTTACTTCAAGAGTGAGAGTACTTTAACGACACATAACTTGCTGAAATTTTAATATTTTTTTTTAGTTTTTTATGTACTCTTGAAATATGAATAAATATGAATAACTACTCTTGAAATATGAATCCTCAAAAAACCCTCGAAATTCGGGCTTCTAGACTACAATACTGCCTTAAGTAACAAAACAAATTCAACAGCCATATTTATAAAAATATTTTAAAATACCTTTAAAACGTTCAGCAGTTAAAAATCTTTTTAATGTTAAAAAGTCTTTTAAAATTTTGTTGTTCATAAACATGTTGAAGCTACTTTGCAGTTAAAATAGGAACACTTTCGATTTGAAGTGGGAAGAGTGTCAATAATGGTTTGCATATTAGATAAATTAAATCACTTTTTATGCATTTGTCACAATTTCGTAACATTTTGATACTCAAACATCAACATTTTTTCGAAGCTACCCTTTGCACTGACAAAATTGTAATTAACCATAATTTTTTGTAAATATTTCGAAATGTTTTGTCACATTTTCTTGTTTTTGTTTATTTTTTTTTTTTTAGAACTTTTACGTTTTTAATTTTTTGAAATATTTTTAAATGTTTAAAATCTCTGAAATGCTTCTACTTTCTTTTCATTGTTCCATGGTTTATAGCACGTTTCAACCATTTTTAAAAATCCTCTCATTTATAAACAAACATTTTCAATATTTTTTGACATTTTCTTTGTTTTTGATATATTTTGAAATAATTTGATATATTTTTGACAAAATTTGTGCTCAGATGAGAACAAAAAAAATTTTTAAAATGCTTTATCGAGGGTTTATTGAAGGTTTCAACCATTTTTAAAAACTCTTATTTATGAAGCATTTAAAAAAAGTTTGTAATGCTATTGAACGTTTATGAATAATATTTTTAAATTTTTTTTCCATTTTTTCCTTAATTTTTTTCTTATGAAAGCTTTATAAGAGGTTCATAATTTTTTATCTTTGTTGTGCTCGCGAAATAAGCAATAAATAACGTCATGTACAGAGAGAAGCAGTTTTTGTGCTGCTTTTTGCATCATCTTTACTCAATTGTTCTTGATCAAAATATGCAGAATATATGAAAACTACAGCTGTGTGCAAAATAAGTGGCAACATTGTATCAATGTTTAATGAGTGCAATTGTACTGTTGTCCCTTTGTAATATGTTATAGGATTTCTCCTTAATTTTTTAAAATCTTATTGTTTTCAATGTGTGGAAAATAATATTAGTATCATAGAAAAAATCCGATTGAAAACCTTTGGGATTACGTGAAGTATGCAGTTTTTCACAAAAAGCCTTTACCTGTAAATGGTATATGGGACGCAGTCAAGTCAGCATTGGAAAGTATACCTTTGAAAAAATGGAGAGGTCTAATAGGCTCAATGCCACGCCGTTGTTCTTCTGTTATATTAAAATTCGATTAAATATTAAGGTACTTTTGAAGAAGCACTTTTTGGTAAATCTAGTTTTTTTCCCATTTAAAGCATGCTCTTTTTTATTTGCTACTACTTTCTTGCTACAGCAAATATTTGGTCAAAAGAAGTTTAATTTTTATTTTATTTTTATAATATTTGGAATGAATTATCCTTATATTTTCAAATACTGACAAGTGCCAAATGAACGTTAGAAATGAAGATAAATAAATATTGTACATAAAATTTTGAAATCGTTATTGGAAGTATTGGGATGGCTACTATTATTGTGCACACAGCTGTATCGTGGCGGCTGGGCCTGAGTTTAAAGGTACGTGGACCACTTAATGCCAATTCGAGACCAAATTCAAACCGGTGCGATGCGGTTTTGTGAAATGTGCCCCTTATTTTCGTAGCACCCTACTATAATTGCGAAAATAATTACTAAAAGGTAATTTTTAAAAATTCCATTAGTAATTCATTCATATATTGATCATGCAAAATGTATTTCAAAATACGGAAACATTTTTAAAAAATTCTGTTATTAGTTTAAGAATGATTTTTAATAAACTTATAACATTTGGTAGAAAACACGATTTTGCTACGCAGTCGAATGCAGATAAACTGTTAACAGTGAAATCGGTCTAGCCACCCATCAAAACAAGAGTTCGTGTCACATCCCACTTACAAATCTGCATTACAATAGGATCAGCGATAAAAATTAAAAAGCGGGTTAGTTATACAATAAATTCTCCATATTGTGATATAAATTATTTCAAGCGAAAACTATAATTTGCTAATAACCGTTAATTTAAATTTAATTTGGTTATAACGCGAAGTATTTAACTACAAAGGTTATTTATTCGTTATTTTATTTTTACAAACTATTTAAATAAATCTTTAGGATAGCTCTTTCTATTTAAGCAAATTCTAATTTTTTTTCTTTCCTTTTTTACCCTTTGATGTCCCTCACTAGATGACCTAGTCCTAGGTTTTAATTTTTTCTTAATTTTCCATGTACTCACCACATATCACATCTAATGTCATTAAATTTATCCAATGAGCCAGCTCAATGCCTTCATCGTGTTTGTCGGCCGTCAGCTTCTTTGCAGCAATATGTTGCCCCACGCTCTGCAACATTAAGCTTGATTCTCGCTCGAAAGTTTTTACGAACTCTTCCAAAATGCTAAAATGAAAAGCTGGAGTCAACACTTTACGCCGCTTCGCCCATTTCTTGGGCAAACTAACCAGCAGACCCTCGTGCAGCCATGAGCGCAAAAAACTATATTCACTAGATTTCTCCAGCATATGCATATTGGTCAATATATACTCTATGTCCTTAGGATCTGACATCAGGAGCAGCATTTCGTGTCCCATCCAAAATTTAACAGTATTTCCATAGATGGTCACAATTTTGTACATAGTGAAGACTGCCTCTTCTGGTGATAAATTAAAAAAGATAAAAACATTGCCAATTATGGGCAGTGCGGGAGGACCAGCGAAGCTCTGCGATAAATAAATAGCACGTATATAATTTTTTATGTAACGAAAAAGATACGCGACTGTAACGAATGCAACGAAAATTGCGATCGCGTTAAACATACCGATGATTGGTGAGTAAAACTGAATAAATATAAACTACGAATTGAAGCTGTAGAAATGAGCTGGGCAACAGAAAGATAACCCGAAATAACCCGCTGTTCCCCATTTTTACGCTTCAAATATATGAATCAACTTTGTAGAAATGTTGCGAATAATTCAAGGCAATTACTTTAAAAAAAATAAATATTTTGTATAAATAATCTTTAACATTTTGATCTGTCTGTGATTAATTTGAGCACACTTACTACTGCAACATCTGCGAATAATAACAACAACAAAAACAAAAACAACACAAAAACTAAAAGATAACATTCAGAATGCAATGTAGTTTTTTAGAAAATTTTTGTTGTAAAATTTAAAATGTTCTTCACCTCTGTCAACTCTTATAATGAGCAGCTGTAAGTTAATGAGAGCGTTCAGCAAGCACAACTGTTGTCAAGTCGTTGTGCCTGATGAACGCAAAAATCAATTGCAGATCAACTTAACATGCTGTAAAGCTGAACATTAAATTTTTCTGATTCATTTGAGCTGTTAAAATATTGCAGTGTTGCTGCTAAAAATGAACAGTTCTGATAAAAAATTAGGTTTTTATAGGAAGCTAGCATGGTGTTCTTTTGAACCATTATGTTTTTTTGCAAGCTTTTTAACATTTTAGCCAATATTTCAAGATTTCTTTAGCCTTAATTTTAATTTTAAAAATTAAATATCTTGCTTAGTGATTTGTGATTGTTATAAAAACATAAAATAATTAAATAAAATTTTATTATGTTATTTATCATAAAATTTTCCGATTTTTAATTTCAAAGAAAACCGGGTGCACTTTCTTCAGCAAATTTTTTGGTTGCCAAAAATTATTTTAGACGCTTAAAAGCTTTGCTTTTAATGACAGAAAATTCCCTTTTAAGAAATATCATTAATTTTGTCATTTCTTTTATTGATGCCACATTTTTCACATGATGTTGTCTGCTGACTGCTAAAGGCATAAAGGCAGAAAATAAAGAAAGATAGGAAGAAGGTGTAATAATAAACAAATACTCATGTCCCGTGACTTACATATTTTAAGAATTAGAAAATATTTTTTTATTCTACACTGCACAATGGGCCACAATTTCCATTCTTTGGACAAAAGTAATCATTTTTAACATTTAAATTAAAGAAAAAAAAATAATAATGGCAATTTGTTAAGATGTATGCAAGCTATTGTGTGACAAATTATATCACTTTTAATGAACTCGTTCTCCATTTACAACTTCGTATAATAAGAAAGGAAATATAAAATGATCTTGGTATCAATTTATCTTATTTTAAAAATTTTAATTTTATATATTTAATAATTATATTTGATTGTATTTGGCTGTATTCATCGTATCATCGAAAAAAAAAAAAAAATTAAGAACATTATACATAAACGTACAGCGTTAACAATCTCTTTTAATTGCTTCATAAATGAGAGAATTTTTAAAATGGTTGAAACCATGGTTGAATAAATAAGGTTGTCGCATGGGTGAGAACGAGTTCCCATAAATGTCAAATCGAAGTTGACATCTCATACAAAATCTGAAAACGAAAATTAATAACATGAAAAGCCGTTGAAGTTGTTGTTGTTGCTTTGCATTGATTTTGACAATTATGGGTACTGAAAAGAGAGTACGATCAGCCACGAGACAACCTTATTTATTCAACTATGGTTGAAACCTTCAATAAACCCTCGACAAAGCATTTAAAAATTTTTTTATTCTCATCTGAGCATAAACTTTGTCAAAAATATATCAAATTATTTAAAAATATATCAAAAATAAAAAAAACAAAATGTCAAAAAAATGTTTGTTTATAAATGAGAGGATTTTTTTAAATGGCTGAAACGTGCTATAAACTCATCATAAAGCATATTGAAAATTATTTACTCTCATTTGAGCACAAATATTGTTAAAAATATTTCAAACATTTCAAATATATGCCTAAAAATTCAAAATAAAATAAAAACAAGAAAGCTTGTCGAAACATTTAAAAATATTTACGAAAACAATAATAAAATGACAATTTTTTTTCAATGTAGCTAGCTTCGAAAAAATTTTGATTTTTAAATATCAAAATGTTGATGATATTGAGACCATGATACAATTATACAAGGTAGGAGTGACAGTTCTTTCGTCTTGCGCCAACTGTCAAAAATAGTATAACTTAGAGAACGAAAAAAAAAAGAAAAGAAAATAGAAAACAAAATATACAGGCAAATGACAGTCGCTGCAAGGTACTAGTGAGAAAAAAGCAAGTTGTCACTCCTACCTTGTATAATTATATCATGATTGAGACTAATAAATAAAAAGTCATTGAATTTATCTAATACTCGAACCATTATTGACACTCTTCCCACTTCAAATCGAAAGTGTTCCTATTTTAACTTCAAAGCAGCTACAACTATTGAACGTTTTAAAGCTATTTTAGGATGTTTTTATGAATACGGCTGTAAAAAATAATTAATATAAAAATAATAGAAAATAAAAAAAAACTTAAATAAAAAAATTGGGTCTTTTAAATCCTGTTAACTACTCGTGATAAATAAAAATAAAAAAAGGGGTCTGTTAAATCCTGTTACCTACTCGTGGTAAACCCTCGAAACTACACTGGATTTTGCAGACTTTTGGCCATTGCAGGTGGCCCAGTGTGCATCCCAGTGTGCGCTGTGGGAAAAAAAGGAAATTTTTTTGAAAGTAAGTTGATTCATTGGTATTTCAAACATAGTTGCAGCATTAAATATCTAGAAAAGCTAGTGGCCACTTATTCTTATGGAAGGCAAAGTCGCATTAGTCCAACAATGTCGCTTGCGAGCTTAACCCTAGAATACTAAACATATTTTTTAGTCCTCTAATGCTAAACTTCGCCTGGGAGGCGATTTTTATATAAAATCCATATTTTACTTTAAAAAAAATAAAAATATATTAAAACAAAGACAAAAACATGTTTATTACATATTAAGTAAAAAAAATTAACAAAAACAATTCATTTTTTAAAATACATTACATATACTAAAGGCTTTTTTGCAGGCCACATATTTGGATCTGAGGTAAACAGAAGTAAATTGCTTCGCCTCACAGGCTATGTTTAGTATTCTAGGGTTAAAAGTTGTCGAAAGCACGAAAAAATTAGAAAAATCAACATCTAAACAGCTTTCTACAACCGATTCATGGATCATAAATTTCTGTTGTTTATGGGGCGTGAGAATCAAGCCAAAAATTGTGTGAACTTATTTGCCAACATTTTGCCAAACCAAATAAATATATTTAAATTAAGGAAATTATGAAACAAATTCAAATGAATTTAATGCGCATAAATAAATGATTGATATTCAGCAGATGGTTAGCGGAAGTAGCATAATTTTTTTCCCAACATTTTCTCTCCTAAGGGGTTAAAGCAGTTAAAAAACTGTACATTTTTTACTGGCTTAAATGTTGTGTATATATATTACACAAGTGTTCAAATATTTCAAACATATTTTGAGTTCATTTTCAGAGGGGGGTAAATTTTTTGGCAGATTTTTTTATTTTAGTTTATGGCTATATTACATAATTTTTAGACAATGGGGAGTGGTCCCTCTCATACAACACTCAAATTTATAATGAGATAACTTGTCATACAAAGAAGCTACATTCTTGATATTGAGAAAGGATTTCTTGTATTTTAGGTAAGGCATAATAAGTCCAAGAATTATTGTCGAGAGTCCAAGAGATATCATCATGGTAGTGGGAGCTTCCTTTGTACTTGAAGTTTAAATTCAATTAAATCGACAATTTTGAAAGTTATTGTTTAAAAAATTTAAAACGGCAGTGAATTAAAAGAGAATTAAAAAATTTAAAACGACAGTGATTTTAGGAAACTAAATAAAAGTTGTTATTGTACAAGGGTCATTCCACTTACTATACAACTCTGAAGCTAAAAATGCAATAGCTTGCTACTTGAAGAAGCAAAATGCTTTTAGACATATTCAATGAAAAAGGCGGCATGACATCTCCCAGAAAAACCTGAGTTTTTAAATATAATAGCTTTCATATTTTTAACTGCTACAGTCCTGAAATAAGAATTTAAAATTATACCTACACCCAACTCAAAAAAAAAAAAGCCGCATGCATATAATACTAGAAATTCAAAGTTTACGTTATTGGGATTTCTCCGAATATAAACTTAGCGCGCTGGTTTTTTTTTATGGAAATTTCTCGGTTGTTCTTTATTCCTTTTTCGAACTTTACTTTGTTTAAGTAGAGTTTTTTATTGACTGTGCTAAAAAAAAATTGGACTGACTCTGACTGGTCAAGAGTTATATTCTCAGAGGAACCTTAACTCAACCTCATAGAACGGGATGGTTTTCGTACAGTGCGCCTTTGTGTATATAAACGCTTTCATGGAAATTGCATCCACCGTTTTGCATTTTTCGATGTATGCAAATACAATTTGCATTTCCAAATACAAAGTGGATGAAATTTTAATGCTTGAGGGTGCGTGCGGTGAATGCCAAAAAATACGAAGAAATAATTTTCAACGGGCTTATCCCAAGCTTAGAGTCGATAACAGAAATAGACGCAAGTCCCATTTTTCAAGACGATTCTGCTCCTTGCCATAGAGCTCACTCGGTAAGTAAAAACTTGAATTCCTAAAGTCCTCACCACGTTTTTGAGATAATTGATCCTTTTTTATGTTTCAGGTTGCAAAATTTAAGAATGATCTGGGCATTATTTTATTGGACTGGCCAGACAACTCCCTAGACCTCAATCCAATTTAAAATGTTTGGGGTCTAATGGGAGCCAAAATAAACAAATTGAAACCCAAAACCTTGGTAGAGCTGAAAAAAAACCATTGAAAATGTTTGGTATGAAGAAAATACGGCAGAATATTTGCGAGTATTATTTGATTCTATGCTAAACAGTATCAATAGTGTCATTAAGGCGTAGGGGGGCACTACAAAATATTAAAAATTATTACAAAAATTAACATTGTTATTTAATAATTAAAATGAATAATTTATAAATAAATTAGTAAGTAAAACTTTTCTTTCGGTTCGAACCACAGCAGACACCGAAAATAGTTTGGTGGTGTAGTTTAGTTTGGTGGTGCCCCAAACTAAAAACAGAGCCACAAAGTCAGAAGTTGCTCACAGGCAACCTTGGAGTTAAAAGGGTTAAGCGATTTTACCATTTTGGTATTGTCACTTTGTATGCAAGGTAGGTGTGGTTTTATTTAATTCGGTTGATTTTCGAATTTAATTTTATTTTTTTTAAAAAAAAGGTTAAATACTAAATTTCATCACGATAGCTTCAAAATTACGGCTATAATAGTGACTCGGACAGGCGAACATTGTTAAATCGATTCAGGGTGTGTTGATTAAGAATATACAGTGATGGAAAAAATAATAGAAAGGGGTTGTATGTTTTTCTTTTGTTTGATTATTTTTTTGTGTAATGAATTTTGTGTTTTCAGAGTTTATATATAACTTAAAGATTAAGAGAAGATCTACCAGAATATATAAAAATATAATCGATCTCACGCAATTCATAAAACAAAAAAAAAAAACATTTAATTTATTGTGCTTGGAAAAAATAATACAAACAAAAGACTTATAACTACCATACCAATCCTCTTTTCCTAAAATCTACCAATTTTATACTGAAAACTAGTTTAACTTTAATATTTTGTTGTGGCACCACGGTTTTTTAGAACTTCAATGCACCGACGGGCCATTGAATCCACCAGTTTGTCACAAATTTAGGGATCAATAGCATACCACTCATCCTGCAATTTTTTTCCACAATTCTTATAGCTAGCTATTTTCTTCTTTAAGATCCCCCAAAGGTGTTCAATTGGATTAAGGTATGGTGATTGCGATGGTCATTCTAATAAATTAATGCCATTGTCCCGGAACCATTGTTTTTTGCCAGTTGCGAGGAGTGTTTGGGATCGTTATCTTGCATAACCACACATTTTTACTGCATTTCTCGATCTGAAAATGCCAGCACTATGCTATTTAATATATTAATATAGTCTTAGGCCCACATTTTACCTTTAATCCAATATATTAGACCTACGCTCGAGGAGGAAAAACAACCCCACTGCATTATGCTACCACCACAATGTTTAATAATTTTAACTGTGTGCTTCGGATTGTGTGTAGTATATTTTGGGCGTCTTAGATGAGGCATTCCATCGGATCCGAACAAATTCACCATTATTTTGTCTGGTCACATCACGTTTTCCAATGTTTTCGTATCAGATTCCTTCTTGAAAAAGCTACTCTGTTGCGAATTTTCTTTTTGCTCAAGTATATCACTTTTCTTGCGAAATGTGCTTTAAAATCATTTTCTATTAATCTACTTCGTATTGTGTGACTAGTTAGTTACTGGTGCATTTAACTCCTTTACGGGTTTTTCCATTGAAAGAAATTAGTTTGTCGAACCAATAATACATTAAACTTTACATAGGTTGCTCCTTTTCTGCCTCGTTTCTCCTTCTTTGGTTCAAAATTAATTCTTCGAAATGTTAAAGTGCTTGCAGTTTCTATTATTTTTTCCAACTCTGTATGTACTTTCTATACCTACCATACGTCCCGATGGACATTAAAAACGGAGTGACAAACTTAATACCGCATGATTCAAAAACTTCATTCATAGCAAGGACCTATGATTATTGCTCGGAATATTGGTCGATCCATTCCACGGCAGAAGTTTTTTTTAGAACTTTTAAATGAAAGGTCCATTCTTAGCCATTTTTTTCGAAGATTCTTTTGGAGTTCCCTTAACATCAAAACATTTTGTTTTTATTTTTTTTTTAATAATTCTTTTATTTAAATTTATTGTTTAAATTTTAATAATTACTGTCGTTTATTAATTTCGTATTTGGTTTTAATATTTATTAGTTTTATTTTTTAAACATGTTTATTTTTTTTTTTTAATATATAGAAAAATTTGAAACGCAATAAATACAGTTTTCTTTTGTTTTTTTTTTTTTCTTTCCTTCATTTGTTCTAATAAAATTATGAGTTTTGGAATATACGGAGTTTTTGGGATTTTTGTTTTTCACAATCTTACTATATACATTACATATATTTTGAATATATTTTCTTGTAAATATATATATGTATATATAACAATTTCGTAGGTGTATAAATAACAAGGTTATATAATTTCGTTTTAAACAACGCGTCATGTTTTGAATTTTTTATTTTTTTATTTTTTTTTTTTTTTTGAGAAGTCAAACGATACATTAGGTAGAGTACAGAATTTCGAATAAGGGAGGAAGTTGCGGTTATATGGAACTGTTTAGTATAATAGTTTAATGGTATATTTTTTCCGCTACAGACGAGTAGTTATAATAATATTTCAATAAAAAAATAGCAAAAAAATCATAGAAAAGAGTCTGTATGTAACTGTATACTGCTGTTATGTGTAGAAATGTTTTGGTTATTTTGGAATTTTTTCTTTTTCTATAAACTTTCTTAAAAATCAGTTTTATTTATTTTTTATTTGTTGCTATTCAATTATTACTTATTTATATAATTTTCATATATAACTATTAATAGCGTTACTCCCCACTTTTCATCGGTTTTTATTAATTAACTTAAGCTTAAATATAGTTTTATTTTTAATTATATATTTTTTTGCTACTTAATATTATGTTTAAATTTAAATTCTAGCATCTGAACTAATATTGTTTAAATAGAGTATATTTTTTGGTTTTTTTTTTTATTTTATAGTTTCATCGATTGTAAATTATGCTATATAATTGTACATTACACTGCTGTGGTTCTTTATGATTTTCATTTTTATAGATTTGAAAATAAAAACGATAAAAATTTTTAAATTTGAATATTGTGCGGGTGTTTTCTGAGGGTCCCTGCAATATTATATACGAGTTATGGATTTATACAGATAGATAGCTGTTTTTTCAAGGTTATGTAGAATTAAAGTAGGCCAAAGATAAGCTTTTTAAATAATAGCGATAGAAGGATCGGAAAGATACATGTCTGAAGTGCATGTCAAAAATGTATGACATATATATTGATGTTATGCCAAGGTCGCAAATTTTTCTTCTCATTTCATGTTCATTTCAATGACTTCGCTGACTTTTGTTCAAGCTGAAGTCATATCAGTTTTACAATCATAATGATTTCAACTATGCCAACCATTAAAGAAATTTATTTTCTGCCGGCTTCTTGAAAGGATGATTCAATGCCATCTACTTATAATCATTTGAATTCTTAAGTATTAAGAAAACTTTTTGAATGCAAAAAGTGTTTTTTGTTTTAAGAATTTCCATTTTTCGATAAGGAAAAAATTGTCACACGGTGGTCATATTTGGCAACTCTATTATCATTTGTGCTCAGTTTGGGGCAATTAACACGTCAGTTAAAGTCAGTTATCAGTCAAAATTTGTTGTTGTTTTCCCAGCTAAAAAAAGATGAACTCTCTGCGAGAGTGAAAATAAACTTCTTACAATTAATCGTATCAGTCAAATTTTCAGTCAGCCTAAAACCTTCAGTAAGCATTCAAACGGTTGAAAACTTTTACTAGTCTACTGCCTAGTAGCAAATAATTTATAAGAAGGTAGTATATTCAGCACAAAAGTATTTTTATTAAAAAAAAAACAGAAAAAGCAGTAAAATGCTTGCATCGGTCATAAGTCAAAAAAATCACGTGTAAACGGTCTTTCAGTCAAGTTTCTCAGAGAGTAAAATAGAGCAAGAAAAGCGATATTCTTCAGTCAATTTGACTGACATGTAAATTGCCCCTTTGGTTTGTCATTTTGCGGAATGATCATAATTTTGATTTGAGCACATAATGACGACGACAACGACATTACGACATCTATCCAATTTTTATTACATGCCTTTATTATGGAGGTGAATGTGGTGAAAATGTCGCAGCGACATAGCAATGTTGCTGACGTCGGTATAAAATTATATCTAATTTGACGAGCGACAACAGTGCAAATATAAGGGTTTGTGTATGCGTGAATGAAATGATCACGTCATCGAACGTCATCACGTCGCGTCGTAAAGTCGTATAGTCGTCAATGTTTTCAGTGCATAAATGAATAAGCTTTCAACTAACTAAGGTTTGAGATCTGAATGAGGTCAATGAATTCCGTAACGAGGACTTTAACTAATTTGTTATGATTTTACTACATAAAGATCTGGTTTTGAATGACTGCCACAGACTTCAACTTACATGAACTTATACGAGGGCTTCCTTTAAAGTTATTGCCAAATGAATTTTGACAGTTTCATTTGAAAATTTATGTGCTCACAACGTTTTGGTGTATGTGCGCTTATTGTGTTGTTTAGAGTGGTTGGAAATTAGAGTTAACACGTGAACATTTTCGGCTGATTATTTGCTCCTGATTTTCGACATGGATTAACAAGAAAAAAAAAATAAATACATCGATCAATTTATTTTGACTTTTGGTGATGAAGCACCACACCCAGCGACTGGAAAACGCTGTTTCAATGAGTTTGAGGATGGTAGTCGTATTTCGTGAAGGTCTTCAAATAACCGCTGTTGTGGCAGATAACATCGATGCTGTACGTGAACAGTTGGAAGCAGACTGGCATGTGACATACTGTGAGATAGAGTCATCCTTGGGCATACATTCGATTTTACATGAGCATTTAGGCGTCAGGAAGATTTGTTACCGTTGGATACCTCATAATTTGACGGTTGGAAATGCTGAAAAAATATAGCGGGAGTGGTTCGAAACACTTCTACGATGTCACCATAGGCGACGAATCTTGGATTTATGCTTATGAGCCCGAAACAAAGTAGTAATCCACTGTTGGGGTCTTTCAAAGTGAGCAAAACATAACAAAAGTTGCCTGCGCATGGAGCACATCAATGAAAATAAGAGTTTTGAGCATTCAAAACATGGAATTGATGGGTTATCCGCCTTACAGTCCCGACTTGGCACCGGGACTTTCAATCCATTTTTTTGACATTATGAAAGAAAGATGCAATTTTGAATGACTTCACTGTATATTTCAATAATTCTGTAATAAATAAAAATATGGCAACCTCTGAATAGTATAGGGTCTTTGTACAGGAGGTGTTCTTTTATATTTCCCACCATTTTTTCAGGTGGCAACATACAACTGCAATTCGATGACGATTGACAAAGCAAAACTAGAAGATTTTCAGATATGGATTGATACACATTCACACGGTGACGCCTCTTGTTGAAAGACCCTTTACAAAAAAACGGGAAATGATCGTTACATACTCACAAATTTCAATATTTTTGGCAGTTGTTAAGCAAGAACTCGCAGCAAAATAAATATTTTAACATAATTACAAGTGTACTCTATACAATGTTTAATTTAAAACTTACAGCAACAGAGCAATACATGGTACAAATATTATTATATATTATTTTTTTTTTTTTTAACTTATTTTCAAATATATTAAAGGCTTAAATTGATTTTAGAACTATTTTATTTTTTGTTTTTTATTATAAAATTATTTAAAAATTTACACAGAATCGCTTAAATCAGTGTCGGCCAAAAAAATACATACACAGTTCATTCAATTTTGCAGTAGTGTGCGCCCAAGTGAGAGCAAAGAATCTCTCTTGGGCTTACACTGTAAAAATTTTACTTCGCAGGAGTCTTAAAGAAGTTTTTTATTATTAAAATTAAGCGGCATTCTAAATGAATGCAGGTATATGAAAGTGAATTGAAATTAAATAAATTAAATAAATAATAATTAATAATAACATTAATATTAATATTTTATTAATAATATCAATATCCATATAATTATTATTAATATCAATATTACATATTTATTTGGAAAGTAATCTTTTACTAATAACATTTTACCGACTTCTAATAGTACTAATATTATTTATATTGAATATTACTTCAAAATAAAAAAAGCACTGGTATCGCACCCTACTTTCTTCTGACAAATTCAGTTTAAGCTTCCCCAAAACAATTTTTAAAGCAAAAATATGCTAATTCCCACATTTGGTTGAACATTTTTTTACGTGTAAGCTTTTAAAATTACGTAATAAATTGCGCGCATAGAAGCGTGGTGTTAACTATCCAAAAGCGAAACATCGACTGAGCGCTCTTGCTACGAATAATCGGCAGCGTCGATTTAAAAGCACGACAGCCAGTTTTATGTCGGTGTAAAAATACGAAGTTTCACGAAGCACGCGTGCATAGGTGTCGGCCGACACTGGCTTAAATACAAAAAAAGAAATAAACAAATGTTGCTAACATTTCTTCTACAGCGTTAAAAAAAATAACATGTTTGCTAGTGAAAATTCGTTAATGGAATTTATTATCAACAATTTGCGTTGTTTTACAGTTAATTGAATTTAATATAGTTTTAATATAAATCGTTGATTTTTTTTTTTTTTTTTTTTTAATTTGTTTCCTTAGTAGTTCTTTGCTTGTTGTTGCTCTACTAATGCTAGTTAATACACAATATAATAAATCTTTTGTTGGGCAGTTACTGTTCTTGTTGTTTTCTATGTATTTGTTTTTCGTTTTGGTTTTTTTTAACTGATTTTTTTGTTTAGTTTTTAATTTATTCAATTTTGTCGTCTTGTGATGTTTAAATATATACTCGTATGTATGTATGTATGTTTTAATTTTTTGTATAAACTTTTACTTTTTGAAGTTTCATTTTGTATTTTATTTTATTGTTTATAAATATATTTTGAGTTGCTTGCCTTTATTATTTATTTGTTTTTCTTTACTGTTTGAACCACAAAACCACAATTTTCAATGTGAGTAGGAATTATTTTTGTTTTTATAAATATTGTTACAACGTTTTTACAGTTTGTTTATAAAATGTGTTTCTTTCATTGCGAAAATTCTTCTGCCAATGTTCTGCCAAAAAAAAAAAAAAAAAAAAAAAAATTGAGCATGAATAATCGCAATGTGACATACGTCGTGTATAGTGTATGTCAACGTTTGCTTCAAGTCTTCTTCATATTTCGTTTTTTTCGAGAATTTCCTTTAAAATCACATGACTTTTGACTACTTTGACCTAAAGCTTAAAGTACTATGGAAGTCGGTTTTAAATATTTCTTTAAGTTTTGCGAAATCAAATTTTAAAAATCATATTAACAAAAATTAATTGAAGACATAATTTTATTTAATAAAAACTATGAAACAAAAGTATAATTTCAATAATCTGCTATTTCTAAAAAATCACAACTTGAATTTATTCCTCCTTTATATTATATCATTTCTTTTTTGTCTCAGAATTAGAGAAGGATTACTCAAGCCAACAGTCGTTACTTTGGTATGAGTAAGCAATTGAGAAGTACAGCCCTCTTTCGACAAACAAAACTAACGCTCTGAGTCATTAAGCATGCGCGTCCTAATGTATGCAGCACAAACCTTCGGAACACAATGGCGCTCAACGCAAAAAAGTTTGCGCCCACATCTCCGTGTGGTCCGCATGGACCAAGTGTGTGACAGCCTGACGTTGCTTGGTGTTTCCAATTCGTGCCAGCAAGCGCAATACAGAAATGGCTGACACAAATTCTTGGACCAGGTCAAAACCGATCGACGGTTATGAGCGCCAGATAAGAAGAAATTATTTGATATCAGAATTTTTATGACAAATTTAATTGAAATCCGTCAAAACAAGCACTTATTTTATATTAAGAGAACAAAACTTATTTTTAGAACATTTTTGTTTAGTTTTATTTATTTTTCCAGCCGAAAAAGTATAACGCTCCCTTCAAAATGTGAATAAGTTCTACGTACTTTCAAGAGAACTATTTCTTTCCAACCTCAAACCACTTTATAATATACTAAATGGATTTTTTAAACATGTCGCTTTTTTAAAATTATTCTTGAAACATTCCTGAATAAAGATTTGACAACTGAACGCAAATGTAAACGACAACGGCTTTTTCTAAATGGCGAGGTTCTAGTAGAAATCGACGGAAAATTTTTGTTTATTGCTTTATTTTCATCCTTAAGATCTTGAAAATATGTAATCAAAAGGATATTTCCCTATCTTATTTATTTTACGAGTCATAGCGTATTAGACGAGAGAGTGCGTCGGCCGAAAAACAGGTATAAATGCGCGTTTCTCTAAACACCCTTTTTTCCGTGCTGTGCACGATTCCGTTTCAACGAATTGACCGATTTCGATGTTTGACGGCTCATCTTAAAGCTTACTCAATTTAGGGGGCCTTCAGGAAGCGTGTTTCTCCCAAAAAAGTTATTATCATTATTTTTTTCAACGTTGAAGCAAAAGAAAAAGGAGCAAAAACAGGGCTTTTTTTTCAAAGAGCGGCCTTGTTTTAAATCGGAAATCTACAATGCCCCCCAAATTTCATCTAGGTTAACAATTTTTTTGGTTTTTTCGTTTCAGATCACTTGGCAGAGCTGTAGAGTGTACAGCGCACATCGGCAATCGCCGCGCACGGCATTGATCAGCGAGACCTTCAGCCATTTTGAATTATTTTTCATCAAAAAAATTGTATAATGTTCTTGAAATATACATTAATGAATGCCACAAGATTTTTTCAAAAAAGAGTTACGTTCGTTCAAAATAAAAAAAATCCTGCAATTACGTTACGTTTCTACTGGACACTCCCCTTAAGCAAAAAAGTATAGATAATGTGCTTTTGTCTGGTCTATATGTCCTGGATTAAAAAGGTCTTATCTTGGGATATTTCGAGAAAAAGATTTTTCGTTAAATTTTCGGCCCAATCTCCGCCAATGGCGAGTACCAAATTCGATGGAAAAAGACTTGTATGTAAAAAAATATTCGATTCGGTAACAGGCGGCGGTCAACATAGAGGACGCTCATATCTTCGTTTGGACGACTAAATGTTGCACAACCTGTTGCGCATAGCAAAAGTTGCTAACGACAGTTCTTGGATGAAGCCAAACCCGATTAATGCATTTTTAGTTAGTCAATTAACCCTGTAAGGGTTCAAGCTGCCAATTAGGTAGCTAGTTCATCTTCTTGGCAGGCTTTTCAGATCTTCAGCTTCTGGAAATATGTCTCTTTCCTGACGTCTGCTATCTAAATATTAATTTCCAATACTTCCTTCCACATGAAATATTCAAAATGGCATTCATAAAACCTACAGCAGGTGTCAACAGGGCTACTCAAAGTATGTTAAGTGTTGTCAACTCTGTAACGTTGGAAATTACCCAGTGTTTATATCATGGTGGAATAATTACAAGGTGTTCCATCCCATGACATTTTTCAATTCGGCAATTCACAAAGTGTTCTAAAGTTTTATGTTGTAAGCCAAAGTTGTATAAAAATACAACTCTTGTGAACACAATCTTGGAGTTGTGTATCATATTATTTATAATTATACAATATTAACCATTTTTTTCGCCACTTTCCTTCAGTTTTAACCTTAATCGGTCCCTTGTGTTTTACACACACTTTTCAACTTCAAGCTGTTAGTTTTTTAATATAATTTCAGCAAATCGACCGAGCTTGGATTATGGCTGGTTTTTAAAAAATTTTTTTTTTAAATAAATAAAATAATGAATAATAAATCGTTTTTAACGACTAGATCGCATTAATTTCATTCATCGATAAAAATAGGGCTCTTGAAAAAGTGTAAAATTTACTCACAAGGAACTTATTCGTTTCTAGAAATTAGGGATCGATGAAGGTTAAATGTAATTCTTGATTTTAGCCGCAAGAATATAAAAATAGGAGAAATAAAAATTTAAACAAAATCAGCTGATCAAATAGCACTCTTTAAACATACATCGCAGTGTTGTATGTGTCTTATCGCAATTGTGCATGGGAAACAACAACAATGTTGACACGACAGTTGTAAAAAAATATAACAATAGGACGATACGACACCTTGTGAATTGCCTAAATATATTTTTTGACATGCTGCCTTATTTTGACAATCTGAAGGGTTTCATATAAACGTTTTTGTATGAAAATTTCAAAATAAGGCAGCCTATTTTTTCTGATATTCCGGATGAGAACACTTTATATTTATTTCACAATTGTTTATATAATTTGGAATATCGTCAAAAAACTTGGCAGTGGGTTTAACTCCCATTAATAGTAGCATAATAGGTCGCAAACAGCAAAAACTTGTAGAATGCTTGAAAATACAGATATATGGGAGAAATCCTTGGCTTCAGTACAAAAAAAAAGTATTAAAATTTGCATTAAATTTTATTTGAACATCTACAAGATAACGAGTTGGAATGAACAAAAAACTCGAACAATACCCAAAAAAATTTGCATTAAAATATTTAATCTTTTTACAAAATAAAAAGGCATATAAAACCTTATTAAAGAATTTTGTAAAATATAAATAATAATGAAAGACAAAATTTTTGAAGAAATTCATAAAAATTTGATTTTTATTAATAAAGAAAATTTCAAAAGAAATACAAGAAAAAATAACGTAATCGATGACAATATAAATCCATAGAATACTCGAATATTTTCTTTAAAAAAAAAACAGCAAAAACTTTTTTTTTTGTTTGTTTTCAACACTTATTTTTCTAAACGATTTAATACAATAAAGTTTTAAGTTTGAATTACATATCATTAGATATTAAAAATTAGGTATTCAGTCAGTATTGTTTATGCATGTATTTAAAGAATAACAAATACATGCACAAGTATTAATATTTAGTTGTTTAATTTTAAAAACTTATTGCAAAAATCATTTTAATATCATTAAAGACTAGTTCTGTAAGGTTATGTTTTTCGTTCGTGTTGTTTTTTTTTTTTTTTTTTAAATACAAGAAATTTGAAGATTCATTGTTTTGGTTTATTTGTTTTTTAGGTACACTTTGGAATTGATTTCTTTCTATATAAATATATGTATATATAATAGTATATAAACTAGCGCATATAAAGAGATTTTAATTTGTATGTTAAACCATACATATAGGGTAAATTGTAGTATAACAGGTTATAGTAGAAATCAAAAATTAAAAAAAAAATATACCTACTAAAATTATGGGAGATGAGATCAAAACTTTGGCTCATTCTAAATGCTTAAATTAAATGTAGAAGTCAGGAAAAAGGCAAAAAGATAAGAAAACTTCTAGTTAAGTGTAACCAATTGGTACTTGAAAAAGCGTCGAATTTGAGGGAAGTTGTTTGTTACAGGTTTGTTGACAATTTTTTTAACATAGTTTTTTATACAAAGCCAATCATAATATTCTCTCAATCTCGCGTTGAAAAGGATTTCTAGCAGCGCTAAATTTATTTTGAAAAAACAAAAATAAAAAAAAAATCATACTTAAAACATATTGGTTTCATTTTCTTGCTTATTTATATTTAAAACTAAGAATTATTTACAAAAACAAGTGTTTAACTTGTTTGCTTGCTTTTTGTTTTATACACTTAACAGTATTTTTGGTATTTTTATTTTTACAAATTATAAATCTAAATATTTAGTTCTTCTATAACACAGTTGGAATTTTTAATTATGCTTTATTTCTTTATATATAATTATATATATATATATATATAAGCTTCTAAGCTACTTTTCACGCTAAAAACTTAAACTAAAAAAAAAAAAATACTGGTAACGTTATGACTTAAAAAAATTGAATTTTCTTGTTTTTCAGTTTTTTTCTTTTTAATATTTACAACAGCAGCATTCGCAGCATTTTCATGAATTATAAATAAGGATAATGATAGGACTTTTTCCTATATAGTCCATCGATGAGGCCGGCATAGTTGTAGCCTGCATGCAAAGAAATAGAAAACGAAATAAATTGATTAAAAAAGTTTTGAATATATTTTCAGTTTTATTGAAATATGTTGATATACTTAAAGATAATGCTTAATATATCGTTTTTTTTTTGTGATTAAATAAAAATTAATGATACCTTAAGTAAAAATGTGCCGACACAAATAAATAAATGTATACCTATAAAAGAAAGTATGTGTGTGAAGTTAGGTCAGAGTAAGTATGAAACGTTATTCTATGAGAAAAGCAGATTTACAAAAAAAAAAAAAAAAAGAAATTCTTAACCTCTAAATAAATTCAGCTAGTGAGACTTGGAAACCTCTGCCTGCTTACTCTGAAATCTTTAGACGTACCCCCTCTGGGAAAAATTGGAAGCCTATGGAAGTGATTTGGAAACAAACATTCCTCATCGTAACTTTGGAAACTTATGGGAAGTTTTACATTGATATTGTTTTCAAACTGCTTTCTGAAGAATGTTTGTGGATACTGTAGCATTGGAAGTGATAGGGAAACATTCCTCAACGTATCTCTTGGAAACTTCTGGGAAGTTTTACATTGATATTGTTTCTAAACCGCTTATAAAGGAATGAATATGAAAACGATTGCTTGTTTTGGGGCAATTTCAATTTATTTCGAATAAAATCTCGAATAATAAGACAGCCTCGGTAGTCGAGTAGATATCGTGCTTGGCTGCAACCCCAGAGGTCTCGAGATCAAATCCCGGTCAGACTAAATGTTTTTAGTTATTTATTTGTTGTTGTTTCCACATTAATTTTTAAGACAATTGAGAGGAATGTTTCCACATTCATTTTTAAGACAACGGATAGGAATATTTCCCTCCAATGACAGTGTGTATACAAAAAGTTGAGTGTCTAACGAAAGGGAATGCTTCCTACATTCTATGGTATGATTCCTGTTTATATCCGGGAATGTTTCCATTTCTCAGAGGGAATAGAGACAATTTCATATTGTATGTGTATGTTCTTGTAAATGATTGCTTTTATCTGGGAACTAAGAATTTGGTATCTGTCACTACAATTTCTCTGAAATATCATAAGTGCAACATAATCTTTATCATGTTTTGTTTAATATTGAAATCTAAGAGTTTTTGTTTTGTTAGGGCAGTCAATTAAGGAATAGAAAAAACAAATTTTATTTAAGTTCAAGTCTATGGGATTTCCGCAATATTTTGTGAACTATTTTAAAACGTATTTGTCAGAGCGATCTTATCAATAAGATTCAGAGGTGTAGGTGTATTGTCTTCTCAATTTACGCGGAATCCGGTATTATTTAGAGTAGCCACCTTGCTCCACTTGTTTATTCTAGCAATCAATGATGTAAGTTATATAATAAAACAGTCTCATCTGCATATTTATGCAGATATGAAAACATACAGAACAATAAATTCTATCGACAATTCAGACCTACTCCAGTCTGGTCTGAAATTCTTTTGAAGCTCAAGCTCAAGTAAAATTAAAACTTTTAAATATTTATGTATAAAACTAGATTAGCCCCCTTAAGTGTCAAAATTGTATGGAAGACTGAAAAGTATTTTGTTTAAATTGAAATCCTCATTGTCTCAAAAACTTACATACTATTCTAAGTAACACAAGATACGTAAGGTTTAATAGAGGTTCAGAAAAAAAAGAAAAATACGCACAATTACATAACAAAAAACAAAAAAAAAATACCTTAAAAATATCTAAAAACATTTCTTTGGTCGAAAACCAAAGTTTTCAACAAAAGTTTTTTGTTTTTATTTTAGCATAATTTACTCTTAAGTGTTTTTTATTAATTATATTAATTTATTTAATTGTATAACAGCATTTAAAAAAAACAAAAAAAATCTCACCTTTCGTGTTGTGCTTGATTGAAAATCTTCATATCAATTTTCCTATAAAAAAAATTTAATCTTTTATGAAAAAAAAAATACAAAAAAATTGATATATAAAAAAAACCGATATCGACGTTGTTTGCACAAAAAAATTTTCGTTTTCAATACAAACTTTGGACTAAACATAGTAGCATTAACACGACAATATCGGTCGGCGTATACTTACCACGCTGACCATTTTATTTTGCGATAAAAAAATTGTTAGCTGGGTTTTACCTAGAAAAAAACAAAAAAAAAATGCTTCCCAGAGAAGAATTCAAACAATTATTTTTTTGAATTGAGGCGACGACCTTTATGAAAAAAAAAAATATAAAAAAATATTTATAAATTATATAAAACATAAAAAAAATAATAAATAAATAACTGGCCATTTCAGCCCTTGAAAGGACTTTGACCGAGCTTCTTATGATCATGATATATAAAACATACAAAATTGATTTGTACTCACGTATCAAAGGCTAGTAGCCTTTAACCCTAGTTCAGCCGACGTAGTTTATACTCATCACCGCGGTGACTGTGTTATAAAAGATTAAAAATTCTTCATTCTAGAGGAATTTTGTACTTAAAATTTATTAGTTTAAGATGTCACGGAGGTTGGGTTAACAAAATTGGTTGAAAACATATTTTTTTTTGTGTGAAAAAGGTGAATTAGTCACCCCGGTGATTCGTCGGCTGCACTAGGGTTAAATTAAAGGGAAATAAGAAACAAGTAAAGCAAATCTCCAACACAAGGTACAGTGAAAGATGAAATTATTTCAATTAGAAGACCAAGAGAAGAAAAGGATGAAGTTTTAGTGTATTTTATATAAGGGCTATTCTAGAGTCAGACGCTATTGATAATTCAGATCTGGAGTAATTAAAAGCGACAAGGATTGTCTGTAAAATTTCCTTTAAAATCCCAATAAGCTTAGATCTATAATAAAATAATAATAGATCAAGACAAGGCAAAACTTTAATGGACGAAATTTCAGGCTATTCAAAAATAAAATTTCCTTTTTCGGGAAACTTTGATTTGACCAAGTGAAAATATCGAATATTTTCTTTCTTGACAGCTTATCATTTTCTTTGAATATACCCCAAGGTATATTGAAAAAAAATTTTCAGCATTAAAAAAATGTTTGGTTTCTTATTAAGCAGATATACCAGTAATATACTAGTACCTTTTAAAAAGGAAATTTTTTCCGCATAAAAAGAAAACCTAACCTTTTAAAGAAAAATTTATAGAAATCGAAAATAGTAAGGAATTTCGATTTATGGAGAATATGTTGGCCTTAAAATTTACAAACATTTTTTAATTTGGTAACTATTAGGTGGTCGAAATAAGTTGTAGCGGTTTACAAGAGATGACATATGTAATACATTCTCGGAGTATTTTTTTCTTAAAACCAAATATTCTCCGTAAAACAGTTGTTTACAACTCCGTTAAACAACAACAGAAGCGTAAAATTACGAATTTTGGATTTATTGTTTATACAGGGAGTTTTTCTTCAGTATTTGAATATGAAAAAGTACTGCTTAAAGTCACTGTATTTTAGTAGAAGTTTATGGTGGTCATGCTTTAGTTGAGCAAACGTATCGAAAGTGGTTTGCACGTTTTAAAGTGGTGATTTCGATTTGGAAGAGAAGGAACGACCGGGACATCTGAAAAAGTTGAAAGAAGAATAATTGGAGGCATTGCTCAATGAAGATCCCTGTCAAACACTTCAATTATTGTCTGAATTGTTAGAAAATTACTAGCCAACGGTAGGTCTTAAAGTCAGAAGATAGGAATGATGGCATAAGATGGCCCTAGGAATCTTGGGTCATTGATCCAAAAGAGAGGAAATTGGTTTCCATATGAATTAACACCGAGGGGCATTGAAAAGCGATTTTACACCTGTAAACTGTTGCTTCAGCGGGAGATAAGGAATTTTTGCACCAAATTTCAAGAAAAGTAAACCAATTACGACAATGCCAAGCGCAGAGACAGGGGTTAAGCCCGATCAAACATTAACATCAGCGAAGAAACCAAATATATTTATACATGGTTCCAAGCTCGTGCTCTGATTTTGGTAGGATCAAACCGAATAAAACCATCACTGGAGATCGCTATAGACCTTCTTCAATGTATGAAAGAAAAACGGCGGAATACTTCGAAAGACACGACAAAGTGATTTTACACCATGACAATGTTTGCCCGCATGTCGTAAAACTGGGCAAGCGTACGTTTTAACTCTCAAATGGGAAGTCCTATTTCAACCGTCGTATTCTCTAGGCAATTTTCTTTCCGATAACAACTTGTTTGATAATGAAGATTGCAAAAATGGTTCGATTTTTACGAAGGATGGAGAATGAAGTGGTCCAAATGTAGGTTCATTGTTACGACAATACTTTTAGTGGTGTTTTTTTTTTTAATTTAATCTAAAGAAGCGATTATATTCATTATCATTATATTAGGAAAACACTGCGAAGTAATCGTAACACCCATTTATTTAAAATTTTTTTATTATTATCTCTCACCAAAGTGGTCCATTTTTTTCATTTTCATTATTATTAGTTTAATTTTTGGTCAGAAACAAGCTTTAGTTTTTATTTAAAAACATTGAAAACTGTGAGGCGAAAATTATTTTTTTAACGAAAAAAAAAAACAAATTAATATTTCAGCCGTTGAAAGGGCTTTGACCGAGCGTCTTTTGATTAAATTGTATTGTGTTATTTAAATGTTTGTACACAAATGATCGAGACTAATAGCTTTTTATGCACTCATATCCCGGGTAATGTGCATGTTCTTTACGGCTTACGGCTTTATGACAATAATCCCCTCTCTGATGTCTGTCATTGTCTGCAGAGAGGTGACGGCCGATCAGACAAATTATATTTCAAAATCAATTGTAACAATAGGTCTGTTCCCGTACTTGAACATTCGCACGAATTCGTACTATTTTCTGTTCCCGTACCCAAAAAATTCGCAAAAGTTCGGCAAGCAATTGTTCGGCAAGCACTTTAAGTAGAACACAATGTAAAAAGCAGTATTTTATATAATTTTTCATCAAAAGTTGCAAATTTTTGTAAAAACCTGTTCCCGTACTTTTTGCAATTTTTTCACGCATTTTTTGGCTTACTCTCTCAAATTTTGCAACTTGCGAATTTCTGCTGCAAAAGTATGGGAACAGACCTAATCTTGCATCAGTTGGGGTTCGAACCTGCCTCGAATTAGCATAGAATGATCCACGCATTCTAGAATAGCCGTGAAAAAAAAAACACAACGAGACCCTACATTGAAAAAAATGTTGGACAAATAATTTTATTTTTTTATCGCGCTAACGGCTATTGCAAACATTTGTTTTTAGCCAAACATAAGGCATCAATATTGCATAATAGCCTAAACCACCAACCACAATATAAAAAAAAACAAAAAAATTAATTTTAAAATTTATTTCATATAATATTGATTATTAATGCTTCTCATTATATTTTTATCGTTGCTAAAACTACTAAAATTGCGTAAAATATCCAATCCTTAGTGGAGATAAAAGTAGATTACATAAATGTTTTTTTTTTCATTATATTTTGTATACCATAAGATGTATTTTGTATGCTTTTAATGTGGAATATATATATTTTTATATATTCTTTTTAATAACAAGTATTCAACTTTTTGTTTATGAAACTGTTTGAGTTTAAGTTAAGGTTATATTTTTAGTTTTTAAGATATATATGGTGAGTTTCCCTTCAGCGAAGTTTGAATGTATTCTGTTTTCTTTAATGAGAAGCTTACTTTTGGGGAGATGGTTTTTAATGTAAACCAAGCAGCCGGCGTTAAAATAAAGAAAGATGATATAAAGGCTATAAAGAAGTCAGCGTTTCGAAACGAAATAAAACATTTCGTGTAAAAAGTGTACTGCCGTTACTTAAGTACTGTTTGGGAAGAGAAATTAAAATTTTCGGAGTTTCTATCTGCCGGCTGAACAAACTGCAGCACGATATACATACAACGAAAAATAAAAGCAACGATAAAAAAAACTGCGAATTTGTTTTATATGAATATTTATGCATTAGGGTGAGTTTGTTTAAAAAACATCGGTATAGCTTTAGCTATAAATACCATCTTCAAATTCTTCGCGGGAAGTCTTAATTGTTATAAAAGAGTGTTTGTTTATCATTCTTTCTTTACTGAGAATGTTTTTTTAATCAACTTAACTAGTATACCATGGTGTGGTAACAAGCAATAATCGCTTAAGCTGAGTTAAGATAAAACAATTCAATAAAAAAATTTCAAAATTACAAGTTTAAAATTATGATAAAATCAAACTTAAGCTTTTATTGCCTACTTCCACAGTTATAAATATATATGTATGTTATGGTTATTGATTACAATTGAATAAAAAATAGTTTTGACCTACAGCTAAATTTTCCAAAACTACACCCAGTTTCTTTTCTTTGTTTTATTTAAAAAAAAAACAAATTTGTGATTGGTTTTCTTAGTGCGTCCATGAGTTAAAAATATTATAATTTATTAAAACATTGGTTATTTCATAAAAAATAAAAAAAAATATATCATAACATCGCGGCCCTCATTATTAGAGTGCTGAGTGTAGCGGGTCTCTTTTTAATTTAGTTTAAAAAAAAATACGTTATATATTGAATTTTTTCTTTCAGTTAACACCTGCTAACATTAAAATACTTATTTTTTTCTTTTTTTTTTGTTAAATGTCATCTTGCCAAGTATTAAATTTAAAAATTTGCCTTTAATATATATATATATATATATTTATGTGTTATACTGCAAAATTGTTTACTTATTAAATTATATGCTTTGATCATTTCAATCCAGAAAATAAAAGAAAAAATATACTATTTTTTTTAATGTATTTGATATAAGAAACCAAAGTCAAAAGTTTATAAAGTTAAAAATAAAACATTTTAAATGAAAAAATATAAATTTAAAAAAATTCAATAAAGGTTTGCTATTGAATGCAAAAAAAAAATTACACATATTTCAGCGACAAGTTTGGAGAGATGAAAAACATTCCAAGTTAAAGTAAACAAAGCATATGAGGGCTTAATTATAAAATTTCCCGTTGTTACAAATTTGAATTGAAGTTCATTTAAAACTAAAATGTTTTATGTTATTATTTTTTTTATTTTTTTTTGTTATTATATCGTTTCTCTTATGCTTCGAAACACCCACATGCGCTGTTTTTGCGGTTTTTTCTATCAAATATTCTCAAAATTTAAATGAATTTTTGTGCATTTTGATATGGATGCATTTTTTGGAAACGTGGTTTTTGATTTCTACCTCTGTGCACCATGTTGTTGAAGCCAGCTGGATTCATTTGTTGTGGCGGCGGTGGTCCACCCATGCCAAGCTGCGTCATAAAATGCTGTGCTTTCGCCTTGCCATGCTCCTCGGCAAGACGCACAGTAAGCGGCTGCGCAGCACCCTCCGGTATGACATTGTTTAGTGCTGAGATTGCCTCCTGAGCTTCCTCACGCTTATTGAATCTGTGGAAAGTGCGAAATACGAGAAAAACTTTAGAAATAAATAATAACTATGGCAAAGAATGGTGGCTCTTACCTTACGAATGCGACGCCACGCGGTTTGCCAGTTAATTTATCGCGCAGTATATTCTTTTGTACAATGTTGCCATATTTTCCAAATATTGTATCTAATTGATCATCAGTAATTGTTCGTGGAAGATTTGTCACATACAAGTTGGTATCCTTAATTGATTCACCGCCAGGACGAGCGTATGAAACCTGGGCGATAAATTAAATTGACGAATGAGCAAAATATATAATAAATTAAACGAAATAATAATAAGTTAGTTATTGCAAAGAGTGGACATATTATGTCCAAATATGTTTTATTTCAATATTTATCATTGACGTTAAAGAAGGGGAAGAATGAAAACGTGGTGCAGTAGAGAATAATTTAGCTCCTAAGTGAGTGATTGGAGTGATTTTTGGGCTCTGTGGACTCTTTTCTTATGAAAAACATAGATTCTTACGAAAACATCAAAATTTCAAATAAAAAAAAAGCCGAAACGAATTGACCGTTTCAGCCCTTGAAAGGACTTTGAACGAGCTACTTATGATCAAATTTTGTTATTAACTGTTTGTACACAAATGATCGAGAACGGGATATACCAGTTTTATGGCAACTCCGACTAGGGTAATGTGCATGTTCTCAAGAAGCTTTGACCAGGAAGCCAAACAATTTCAAATCAACTGAAATAAAAAATTCGACTACAAAGATATAGTTAGTGCTAGGGAAAGTATGTGGAGAGGATATCGCTAAACTTCAATGGACTGAGATAAAGTCATAACACTTGCCTCAAAATCAAATTCACATGTTTCAACAGCTTACCGTCACGCTTAGAACATCATACACATAATCACTTGTTTCCATTCTTTCTAATCTATCACCCCATTTTCGAATCAAGGCAGATTTGATTGAATAGGTGTAACATCTGAAATCTTTGGTTTAAAACTTAATTAAAATTAACTTGAAAAGAATTTCATTCATGTTTGCAAACAACTGAGCTGTTGCGGAAATATACAGCTTCTGTCAGTATTTATTTCGACTTTTACCGAAACCATACAGCGCAGCATTTAAAGTGATGTGTTAATTTAAACAAAAAACAGCTGAAGTTGAGTTGATTTTTTGATTCTGTTCCTTACGGAGACAAGATAACTTTTCAACAAGAGTTGACGTTTTTATATCTTAAGGAAGCCAGAATTATATACTGAAAATTTGATTAATTCGTATAAAGTTGTGGGAAGTTGTACAAGACTCAAACTTTATATTGATAAAGTTAAGCAATATTCTTAAATGACTGCTTTTGAAACGGCAGATAATGATCTAAGGCTACATCTCAGTTGAAATTCATTTGTAAAAATGACGCACTTCATTTTGTGAAGATGATGTGCGTGCGAAAAGTTTCCAAGAAAAAAAAAAAACAAAAAATAATCAAACAACAATAACTTGGACAGGACACCTTTACGAAAACGAAAAAGAAATACCAAACGACACATAGCCAAGCAACCATCTATAAGGTGGTGGGATGGGTGGGGTAACAGTGATTTTCGGAAAAATTTGTGGCTGATAAAGGTGCAGAAGAAGACATGCCGAGACCGTTGACAATGTTGACACAATGACATGTCTGTCATATAAAATGTGTTCTCATTGTTATTTGTTATGGTATTTTCTTTTTTTGCCATCTTCTTACTTTATATCTTTTATTTTTGTCCTTTTGTGTTCGTTTTGTTTAACTAAGTAAAAAACACTGTCATTTGTCTGTCTATCCTTTTGTATAAGTCTAAAGCTCCAGTAAAAGAAGCGGAATGTTGCTGTTGGCGCGCGTGTTCCTAACTAAGGAATGTTACTAGTTCTTTTGTTGTTGGCATCCCCGCGTGTGCTGTTTTATGTGTTCGACAGGTTTTTATGAGTACTTTTTTGCATTTTTCAACTCTCAGTTGATGTTTATGTGGCTGTCATTCACATCATCAACTTCAGAAATCTTGAAAGTTACTTCATGCGTTGGTGCTTTATTTACATTTTTTTTTTATTTATTTATTTCTACTAGAGATGCTTCAGAGTTGTAACAACTTGCAAAAACTGAGCGAATATAAAAACAAAATAGCCAACTGCATAATAAAGTTCCTTTGAAAGATTTGAAATATGCGCCAAATTAAGTTTTTTTGAACAACTTCTTGATGATTTTTTTTTCTTTAAGTATAGTAACGTAAATCAACTTTTTTGGTACTGCGTATTATTTCCACTTCGTTTAATTTTTTTTTTCTCTCAATTTCGAGAAACTATTAAATCTAGTTTAGATTTTTCTTTCAAGGAGACTTTTTCTTGTCCACTTCAATTCTATTCAATTCAGCTCGTACCCCGCCTACTTTTCCTGTACTAATTGGGCAGATGTCACGCTTGAGTTCGTAGACACCAGCAGACACATACACTCACTCACACAACCACTCAACCACCCACCCACCCATTCATGCACATCGCGCCCACATCGATTAGCGTTGGTTCCGTGTTTAGCTCTAGCAACAACTTAATTTAAACTCAACTCAACTCAACTTAAACTCAAGTTGTATTTGCGCGTGTGTGTGATTGAGTGTGTTTTGTAATGTACGGGGTGCTGTTGGAGCTGGTTCTGGTAATTGCGTTGGTGTACCACAGGAAACGGAAGTGTTAAAATTGCTTGCGAGTACTAAAGTTTGTGGGCAGGATTTGTTATGAGCTTGCTAAAGTTTTTAGTGTGTGTGTTTTGCGTATGTGTGTGTGCGTAAATGTCTTGAGTAAGACACACACAGGCACACTTGACCTTGTGTCGAAAAAGAAAAATGGCACAAAAGAGCATTAATAACTGAAAGGCATAAAGAAGAAACACTTAAGAATTTTCCTGGAGGAACAAGGCAATCTTTGATAAGTTCTAGTCAGGGTCACTTGATTAGCAGTTTTGGTGCGAATACAATTCGCTTTAATTCGCTTGAGGCAATTAGTAAGTTTTTAACTTCTTATAATTCATAGTTTCAAAAATAGTTTTCTATATTTAATTTATATTATTTTTATGATATTTATATTATTTTTATATTTATATGATTTATTTATTGATATATAATAAGATTAATTTCTATGCTTGTTTATAAATATTGGATTTTAGTTTTTATATTTTTTTATATTTTTAAGAATTTTTATAGTTTTGTGTTATTCTATTTTTTAAAAATTTATTATATTTTTGTTATTTATTTAATTTTTAAAAATTTTTAAATATTTATATTTTTTAATATTAATATTTGTATACGGCCTCTTATTATTTATATTGAAAACAAATATTTCGAGCTCTAGGCCAAGCATGTTGACAACAAGACAACATGAAGAACAAAGAAGGCAACAACCAACAACAACAACAACGGCTCTGTATAGAACAAATCACACAGCTTGACTATACAGACTGTTTCATTGGCCGCTACACCAACTCATCAGTAGCCTTTGTATGACTTTACAATGTGATCCACTCAAGCTACTTAGGTTCTACATATACTGCCAATATGCCGAGAAAGTTACCCGGAATTTATTTTTGGCAGAGAACGCTTGAATTTTTGTAACTGAGTTCTTATCTACTTTTTGATGCATACTGTACCAAGGTTAACAACCTAGATCGTATCATACTTTTAGGCATAGCCTTAATTCATGTGCATCTTCGAAATTCGATCACAGCGGTTTACTGCTATCAGAGCATATTGAAGTTGTTGTTATTTTTGCTGTTTAGCTCCGCCCTTTTTTCCACACTTTCATTTTAGGGTTCAGTTAGTTTAACTGATGGTACACCTAAGATTGCATGGAGACCATTTTTTTGTTATGAAAGACTTTGTTGTTTTTTATATGATAAACACAGAGAAGAAAAATGCAGCTGAAGACCATCGAATGCTGCAAGAAGCTTACGCGGAACATGCTTCATCGTTTTCCACATGTGAGTTAAGACGTTTTAGAAGTGGTGATTTTAATACCGATGATAAAGAGCGCGAAGGACAGCCAAAAAAGTTTGAGAATGCCGAATTGGAGGCTATATATATTAGATGAAGACTCGAGCCAAATACAAGAAAAACTCGCAAAAGCATTGGGAGCGACTCAACAAGCCACATCTGTTCGCGTAAAAGCCATGGGAATGATCCTAAAGGTAGGATATTGGTGCCATGTGAATTGAACCCGAGAGTCGTCGATCGCCGTTTTTTTCACTTCTGAACAGCTGCTCCAAGGGCAAAAAATTAAGGGGTTTTTGCATCGTATTGTGGCTGGTAATGAAAACTGGGTTCATTACGATTAACCCTTAGCGCAAAAAAAATCATACGGGCCGCCCGGCCATACGCCAAAATCGACGCCAAAGCCGAATAATCACAGTGGCAATGTGATGCTCTGTATTTGGTGGGACCAATTGGGAGTGGTGTACTATGAGCTGCTTCAACCGGGTGAAATCATCACAGGGTAACTCTGCCGAACTCATTGCAGCAAAAACGACCAGAATACGAGCAGAGGCACGACAAAGTAATTTTGCAACATGACAACATTCGGTCACATGTTGCGCAGCCGGTTAAAATATACCTTGAAACGCTGAAATGGGAAGTCCTTTCCCACTCGCCGTATAGCCCAGACATATACGGCGTCTACTATTTGTTTTCGTCGAGGACGCATTCCCTTGAGGATCAGCACTTTCGTTTTTTAGAAGAACTCCAAAATTGGATCGATTCGTGCATGAATTTGCAACGAATTTTTCACAATAAAGCGTCAAACTTAAAAAAAAATATTTCAAAACTTTTTTGTACACCAAATATATTTTTTGTATGTTTTTTATATTTTTTATTTTTTTTTAATTTTTATTTTTTTTTTAATTTTTATTTTTTTTTTTAATTTTTATATTTTTATATATTTTTTATACTACTTTATACATATATTTTTATACTTTGTATATTTTTTATGTAATTAATTTTTATATTTTTTTATATAATTAATTTTTTTATTTTTTTTTTTATATAAACACATTTTATAGTTTTTTATATTAATACTTTTTATAGTTTTTTATATAAATACTTTTTATATTTTTTTATAAAAATATACGAGTAGCAAAGCTTGTTGACTACAACGCGATAACAACGAAGCTAAGATTCGGCGAAAGTATTTATGTGAGCAGTAAATACAGAAATATATTTTATTAAAAATACTTAAAATAAGATATGAAAAAATGAACAAAATTTTAACTCACCTTTATACGCTTATTCCGCACAGTGATGCCGTTTAAGCTTTTTATCGCTCGTTGTGAGTCCATTTCGGAAGCGAAGTCAACAAAAGCGTAACCAAAACTGTATCCAGTCTGCATGCACGTAACGTTGTGTGTTGAGAAGTTGATGTTTCGTTGTTGGATTTTTATTTTTAGTTTTGTTAAATATATAAAAGAATAATTTAATATATAATAATAATAACAGCAAGATTCTATAGAGAAAGACATGAAAATTGTTTTTTTTTTGTATTGCGCAAAATATGTCATCAAATATGACAGTTGACAGTTGTAAGCGCAGACATTAGGGACATAAAACAGCAAAGTGTTAAAAATGAAGCGGTAGCTTCAAGAACAGCAGCAACTTTGTAGACTTTGCCGCAGCAACAATCAGCCTGGCATGCACTCGACAACAACAAATATATGAAGAAGAAGAAGAAGACAAAACCGAATGCATGGTGTTTTGAGACGTCAACATAACGTGACAGACATCACAGCTACGCTACATTTGCGTGATGCCATACTTATCATCAGCAGAGCATAAAAAGACGGTTGGTTGTTTTAATAATGATGTTAGGGGAGAAGAAACAAATATATGTATTAAAGTGTGGCAGAAGGCTTTAAATTAAGTTTTTTAAAAAAAAAACTGAAATCTGTTCAAGCTCCTTATATTCTTCAAAATAATGACTACGTGCAATCAAGATCGTAGGTTCACATGGCCGGTAATTTCACCTTTTTTTTTGATAACCTGTATTCGCAACTGATGACGTTTATGGTTACGTAGCCAATAACATTTCTGACTAGTTTTTGTAACTGTCATAAACCTGAATAGTTGCTAAATGTCACGATATCATTTTTGACATTTGAGGTTAGTTTGAGGCAAAAATTTGAATTAAGATAAAAGCAGTCAAATTTTAAGACATCTTACTAGACAACTACTTGATAGTAATGGTAAATCAATAGTTCATGTTTGCTGCTTACTGATCAAATGTATTCTAGATTGAACGACATGTAGTTAGATATAACTAATAAATTTAATTTAGAAGACAGCCAATGCCGTTTGCTTAAATAAGTAGTAGTGGATGTCACACATATTGATTGGTTATTGATAACCAGTATTTGCATCCGAAAAAGTTTGTGGTTACGTATAACCAATATTTTTTGGTCTCTTTCTGCCAATGTCGTTGCTTTAAAAGGCTGAACAATGTCGCGAAGTTGGTTGCCAGATCATATAAAATTACACGGTTATTGATAACCGTTATTGCTTTTGAACAAATTATCACATAAATGACACAATTTTCAAGTTTACTTTCCAGTTTATTTTACTTTTTTATCTTTCTTACTTTATCTCTCTCTCTCTCTTTGGGCGATCTATAAGAACACCCACACATACTAATAACATCTCGTAACGTTCTCACCTTAAAATCTCTCATTATTCTGCATGTGTTGATAGGACCGATTGTTCTAAACAACGCATACAATTCACGATCTGTCATATCTTGGGGCAGATAATTGACAATTAGATTGGTTCCATTTACGCCGCCGCCTCCGCCGCCACCGCCACCACCACCTCCACCGCTGGTAATGCCGCCACCACCACCACAACCGCTGCCAAAATCGGAGCCATCGCCACCACCACCGCCGCCGCCACCACCTCCAAAGCCGGTTAATGAATTTGTACTGGCGGCCATATTGCCCATGGAACCCATGGCACTACCACCGCCTCCGGCGCGAAAATCATTGTACACGCGACGCGTGTTTAGAGATGATGAAGCCGGATAGGACGATGTGAAGTCTGTGTCCTGTGGTGAGAACGCATAACGTGACTGAAATTTCAATTCAAAGAATTTTGAACATTGGTGGCGCTTTTGCTTTTCATATAAGAGAGAATTTGCAGAAGTTGTTCTTTTTGTTTTTGTATTTTTTTGTCTTCTGTATTTAACGTTAGTTAAAATTTGAATAATTTTATATTATTTTAATATAAGAAATATTTTAACTTTTCAAAATTGACATGGCCAAAAAATAATGCTCAAATGCAATCAATCAGAACGAACGATACATTCTCGAACAAGGAGTGAACTTTAAACTTCAAATTATTATGTTTTTTTTTTTAAATTTCATTGAGTTTTTTTAAACAATAAGCAAAAGATTCACAAATTCATAGAAATTGTAAACTTTTCAAAATTCATTGTTGAAATTAAAACTTATTCATAAGAAATGTACATATTTATAAGAAAATGTTAAAAGAAAATATTTGAAAAAACATTCTCAGAAAAAATATTCTTAAACAGCAACAACAATTACAACAACAATGTTAATTTAAAAACAAAAATATAAGATGTTTGAAAAAAAAAAATTAATGAACTGCATAGAAGAAAAATGGATGCTTATTCAACCAAAAATGTATGAAATATTAAAAAATTCAACTTAAAAAAGTTTCACATTCGACATTCTCAATTTTTTTTTTTAGTCAAGCTTAAATATAAATCATGATAAAGTTTCAGGATAATTTTATTTAATATTTAATAAAACTCACACGGGGCACACAAAAAAGTTGATTTTAATAAGGTTTAGTTATTTTATTTAACTATGTATGTCTATGTATGTAAGAGCGGGGTGGTGTAGTGTAAAGAGTGTTGATAATCGTTTTTGTTTTTAACATTTAAACTAAATTTAGAAAAAATATAAAAAATATTCGACATAAACTCATTAAGTATTCATACTAAAGATTTAATTAGGGGAATCGATGAACGAAAGTTTTAATTTCCAGCTTAATTTCAAATTAATATTTGAAATATCCTTAATATCTTTATTCCCGAGTATTTTGTCGCAATGTCAAAACTAGTTTAAAAATATATCGCACGATTGTGTAACTATTTTGCAAACTTATTTTAATCTTATTAGTACTCCAGTTGGTAAGTATTACTACGTCTGATTGGGTCCATATATAATTAATAATATATGTCGCAAGATCGCACGACTATTTTAAAATTTGAATTAGGCTTATTTCAACAGATTTTTAGCTCATAAATGTTCAGCCTCTTTGAAAAAATTGTTGAAAAATATGTCGCATTGACGGGCTTTACTTTTAAACTTATTTATAAACATGGTTTATTAAAAAAAAAAAAAAGACGCAAAACTAATTTGACGTGCGACTTCGTTTAAATCTGATAAAATATCCTGGAAAGTTTTGTTTTAATAAATCTCATATTTCATTTAAAATACATGTCGCATAGTCGCAAGGTCGCACGCGACTGATAAAAAATCACAGTTTTAAGCTGCTTTTCATATTCCAGCTTTTAAATGTTCATTCTCTATGTAAGATGTTTTTAAAATAAATCCCAACTTTTGAGCACTTTAACCCTCTCAGCCCCAAAGTTGCCAGTGGGCAATATTGACTTTTTGGCTCTGTTTTTAGTTTGAGACCCACAGATTTTTAACAATTAATTTTAAATGATTGATTGAAATGTGGTACTTAAGAGGAAAAAATCAAAAATACGAAAATTTATTTTTATAGCAATCGTTTCAAAGTTATTCCGAGTCAACTCATGCGCGCGACCACCTGACTTCAAAAAAGAGCAAATTAAAAAATTATATTTTTAAATATTTCCGAAAATTTTCTTAAGCTAAACGTAATAATATCTAAAAGTGCGAATGTAAGAGATCTTATTTACATTTTTAGTTAGAAGAAATATGTGATATTAAGAGCGCTAGAATTTGTAAAATTTTTGTAAAATTTTTTGTAGTATCTGCCAGGATAGCAATACGGCTTTCAATCTTCGTTCGTAGCTTGTTTAGGTCAAAAACTGATCCTCAACGAAGTTTGGATTGTTTTGCATCGACAAGGCTAGTTTGGGGCTGAAAGGGTTAAACACAAAGTTGTTTATTTATTTTTATAGCCTTATCATAAGTATTTTGTCGCAACGTAGAAATAAGTTAACAAATATATCAGATAATATATTTTTATTTTATTTAGTATATCAGGTGATATGTTTAATGTCTCATTGGGTCGCATGGTCGTGCGACTAGTTTAAAATTTGAATCTTAGGCTTCTTTCAAGACTCCAAGCTCATAAATGTTCAGTCTGTCTCTATGCAAAAATTGTTGAAAAATATGTCGCTATTGGGCAACAGTTCCTTAATTCCTTTAAAATTATATGTTCGTATTTAGCGCCAATTTTGAAAAATTAAGTCGCTAAATGTGCGACTAATTTGCAGATCTCATTTTAATTTGATACAATGTACCAGATGAAAAGTTTCATGTTTCATTCAATCGGTCTCATATTTATTAAAAAAAAAACAAATATGTCGCATGCGACTTGTTTGAAATCTTAATTTTAAGCTGCTTTTTATATTCCAGCTTTTAAAATTATAAATAGAAATTGTTCGTTGTAAACACAATTGGAAAATGTAAATTGTGTTCAGTTCTATGGCTTTTAATTTTAATATTTTTTAAACACATATAGTCGCATTTAAAGCCCATTTTTAAGAAGAAATAACCTGCGAATTTGAATAATATTCTTAGTCGCAGAATTTTGCGCCTCTTTAGCCCCATACTTTTCTATATTTAAAAGCGTAAATGCTAACTAACCCATTATATAAATAAATTCACAGCAAATTCGATGTAGAATTCGACTTTTTAAAGTCCCACACATCTTGCGACACGTAAAATTAGGCGACGTTTTTGGCTTTAAAACCACATTAAAAAGTGAACTCACAAAAGTTAGTTTATGTGTTAATTCTGAACATTAATTTAAAGTTCAACTATTTCATGGCTCTCACTACAATCAGCCGCTTAGCTTTGCGACACTTTTTCATGCGAGTTAATTCAAATGTACCCATTTATAAATCCATAGCTAATTCAATGCAGATATTTAATTAATAAATTTCGTCGGCAGAGTATGTGTCTTCGACTCCAAACTTATAAAATTGGCTAAAATGGCAAAAGGAAACCACATAAGACGGTTTATTTCAAATTGGCTATAAGTGATATTACAAACAGTAGAATGTGTTAAATTTTCACCACTCATAATTTTTAAAAGTAAGAAAAGTAGAGTATGAGCATAAAGTATAAAGAATATACGAAACAAGACTTTGCGACATATGATATTTGACCCCGTTAATTCGTAAATTTGGTGTCATAGGAAAAATAACTCATCCTTTTTTTGCCGTGACTCGACTAATCCTTAAGAATTTAAATTAGAATCGTTCTAAGGCTACAGCTTCTTGAGTCACAAAGCAATGCGACACATTAATGAAGTCGCAAAGTAATGCGACACATTTATGCAGTCGTCAAGTTTGAAAAAATAACCCATATAAAACTCAATGCAACATCTTTAAATTAATTTAAACACTTTGATCTATTACTCTACTCCAGATGGATTATGTTGCACGACGTTGCGACAAAATTTACTCGGTTAATATTTTTATTAACGTCTTGTTAAAATGGGGAAAGGAAAAACCTCAAAACATTAAAATTTCAAGTGTCATCACAATAAAATATAGGGGAGGGTGATGTCGGATATGAGCAACAAGCCATCAAGCTGTGCCACAGGCGAATTCACCACACTAGCTAAATAAAAAATTTGCAAAACTTAGTAATGTTTGTAGAACACTTATATAGACATAACAGGTGTGCACAGCAAAAAAAGTGTTTGAATGTGGGCGTAGGCGTTGAGCTGTTGCTGTTGTATTTCAAAAACTTTTTACCAGAGCTTAAAAGTTTTAACAACATATGAAGAAAAATAGCACACAACAGCAGTACTTACACACAAAAAAGGAAAAAAAAACTCCAACTACCATGAATACCTTATAAGTAGATGTGTACATTTTTACTTTCGTTGTATATGTAGTTGTACATGTTTATATATGTATGTATGTGTGAGTTGTGCTTGTGTTTGAAAGCGTGCAACACATTTAAACTTTTAGTTGGTACAAAAAAAAAAGTTCAATGTTCCAATAACATCCAACGTGAGCTGGCTAAAAAGTAAAAACAGTGGCTGGCAATAGACGATGACAACGTCTCGTAACAAAACGTAAAAAGTGAATAAACTGTAGGGGCGAAGAGAAAAAAAAAAACCAATTTGTTGTTGTTGTTATTACGGCGCTAAACTTAGACTAGCACATGGGCTAAGTTTGAGGGTGTAGGATTTGAAGACGTTAAGGTTGTTCCTAAGTGGCTTTAATGAACTAGCTGTAGTGTGTTTAACAAGAATAACAAGAACAAAAGAAAAAAAAAAAAGACACAGACACAAAGAAGGTGCAAATGCACTCTGAATTAAGTTGTGTGGGGTTGGGCGCGTGTCTCAGTATTTGTCGTCTGTAAATTAATTTCTGACATTGAAAGCTTATTACACCGCTCAGTGTCAGGAAAACTGTTGTCTTTATTTGGATTCCGTTACTTTTTTTATTTTATCTGTATTTAAAAAGGTTAAAACCTTAGTGGTTTGAATGTTTAAAAAATGGGGCGAGAATCTTTTAGAGAAAAAATATAGAGTCCTAGTTCCGGGTGGAAGTTAAGCTATCTGAAATTTTGCCAAGATATTAAAACCTTTGCTGCACGTGCGCTGTCGATCGTCTTTTCGAATATTTTTAATTATCGAATATATATTTATAGAATATTTTCAGATACCTTATAAATTTATTGACTATTTCTAAATGTCAAATAAATATTTCGGTTAATTTTAGATGTCGGATAAAATTTTCGTGGAAATTCCTCAAGAAGGATAGTTGTAATAGAAGGGTGTTTGTAGCAAAAGGGTATTATTAGTAGAAGGGTCGGTCTTTTTAGTAGTAGGGTGTTTGCAGAAGTAGGGTGTTTGTAGTAGTAGGGTGTTTGTAGTAGGGTGTTTGTAGTAGTAGGGTGTTCGTAGCAATAACAAGCAAAATGTGATATTCATCCCAATCTTTTAAAAGATTTCTTTCTCTCTACTACTTCTGCTTGCAATAACCTTTAATGACATTGCGAACATCCAAGCAGCTACGACACGGGCACTGAAGGCAATCCCGCAAAATGTTTTAGAGCAGACATTTGAATCATGATTGAATCGAGTCTGGAGAATATTTTGAATAAAAACACCGAAAAATAAACAGAAATCGTGTTTAAACTATGTTTTCTAGAGCCTGTTTGGGATATTATTTGACACATATGTGTATATAAAGGGTGATTTTTTAAGACTTTGGTTTTTGAAAATTTTTTAAAAAAAAAAAGAAAAATTTGCAATAGGGAATGAAGTATTTATTTGGAGCTATACATGAACTTCTGCCATTTATTTTTTTAAAGATTATTTCATGTAAATGTTGCCCACGGCTACGCATGAGGTGGTCCACCCGTAAGTTCCAATTTTGGCATACTTTTTCGAGAAATTCGGCCGGTATTTCACCAATCGCATCTGTAATGTTGCCTTCCAGGGCTGCAATTGTGGCTGGCTTGCCCCTGTATACGAGACTTCATGTAGCCCCCATAAAAAAGTCTAATTATGGGGGCAAAACGCATTATCTTAGCGGCCATTGTACCGCTCCAAAAAGTGAGTTTAATTGCTCGCCTCTCAATCGGTCCATGGTATCGCGTGCCTTGTAGGATTGGGTCTTTTTTTTAGCTTTGAACCAAGGATTTCAGGTGTAATACCTACGCAGTCAAGTGTGCATTGGTTCGAAATGGGGTGATAGATTAGTGGGAGAGAATGGGCAATCAAGTGAAACTTGTGTAGGATGTTCTAAGCGTGGTGTAAAGTCGTAGAAACAGTTTTAGCTTTTTTAAACCATCTAATAAAAAATAATGAACAGCGCCTCACACGTCTAACTGAGAGATAGAAATCTACCAATGTGACGGCCATCAACTCCACAATTTGAATTTGTGCAGACACAAAAACCAGCGACTTTAACCATATCTTGGTAAATTTAGTTCTTTTTGCTCTCGTTCGTTTTGTTCCTACTCGCTGCAAAATCAATTGAACCTAAAGAACGAGAACAATTGAACTAGTTCACATAGTTCATGAGTGAGAATCGTTCAATTTAACTAGTTCGTTCATGACTACACAAGCCTAGTGCCGTGTGGCGGTGACGGTGCTACATGTCAACCAAGTCCAATTCTTCCGTTTTGGACAAAAAAGTCGGTAATCATTGCACGGTACCTTGCTCCATTGACTGTAACGTTGCAATTTTCATTCTTTTTAAATAAGAACGGTCTAATGATGCCGCCGGCCCACAAACCGCACCAAACAGTGCTTTTTTCAGAATCCATTGGCAGCTCTTGAACTGCCTCTGGCTGCTCCTCAGACCATATTCGGTAATTCTGTTTGTTGACTTACCCATTGAGTCAAAAATGAGCTTGGTCAATGAAGACAATTTTTCGATAAAAAAGTGAATCTTCATCCAATTTTTCTAAGTCCCATTCACCGAACAAACGACGGTGTCGTAAGTTTTTGCACCAGCTGTATTTTGTATGTTCCAGGTGGTCGAATAACACAAGCCCAATTGTTGAGAACGGCGACGAATTGACATATAGCGATCTTAATTGACACTGCCCGATACAGCAGCAATATTCTCCTCGGTAAGCACTCTCCGCATACGGGTTGGTGGATTGATGTCCAAAAAAGTGAAACTGGTGCGAAATTTGGTCACAATACCTTGAATAGCCTGTTGGGTGTGTTGATTAGGACGACCATAAAATGGGAGTAATTTGCGGAGCACATTCCTCAGAGAGCACGCATTTTGATAATAAAATTCAATGCGGCAAGCGGTGTTTCTTTGTTAACCTATTCATGGTGAAATGGCAAAACTTACTGAGCATTTTTGGCTTTGCCAAATGTTATGAAAAGCTGCAATCAAAGCAAACAGCCGAAGACTTCGCTACTCGACTCTCACTCCTGCTTCAAGAAAGCACTCCTCCGATCGACGATATATGCGCGCAGTGGAATCATATTTCCCACTCTATGCGTACGGCTGCCGAAGAGGTGATTGGCTATCACCGCCCTCGCCGAAACCAGTGGCACGACCAAGAGTGTCGCGACGCCACTGCAGAAAAAGACGCCGCCTACAAAGCCACCCTGCAGTCGGTTGTAACGCGTGCTGCTAAAGAGCGATACAAAGAGAAGAGGAGGGAAGAGAGACGCATTTTCAGGCGAAAGAAAAGGGAAGCGGAAATGCGTGAGTGCGAGAAAATTGAGATGCATGGTGACAGGAATGAGGTCCGAAAATTTTTCGAAAAAATAAGACGCCTGGCCGATGGTTTCAAGACCGGGGCCTCTTCCTGCAAGGATGAAAATGGGAATCTAGTGACAGATATCCAGAGTACACTGATGATGTGGAGGAACACTTCTCTAGGCTTCTGAATGGCGACGACGACAACAATCCCGCCAATAGAGATGATATCCCGGAATCCCCAATTTTGGACGACAGCGTTGAAGTTCCGCTGCCCGACCATAGTGAAGTCTTGAAAGCTATAGCTCGGCTTAAAAACAACAAAGCCGCAGGAGCCGATGGCTTACCTGCTGAGCTCTTCAAGAATGGAGGCGAAGCTCTATTTAAATGCATTCATGAGCTTCTATGCAGAATATGGTCGGAAGAATGCATTCCAAACGATTGGAACCTCAGTGTGCTCTGCCCAATCCACAAGAAAGGCGATCCCACAATTTGCGCCAACTACCGTGGGATAAGCCTTCTGAATATCGCATATAAGGTTCTGTCGAGCGTACTATGTGAAAGACTGAAGCCCATCGTAAACCAGCTGATTGGACCTTATCAGTGTGGCTTCAGACCTGGCAAATCCACCATAGACCAGATATTTACGCTACGACAAATCTTGGAGAAGACCCTAGAAAAACAAATCGACACACACCATCTTTTTGTCGATTACAAAGCCGCCTTCGACAGTCCAATAAGGAATCATCTATATTCCACCATGTCTGAATTTGGTATTCCTGCAAAGCTCATCCGCCTTTGCAGAATGACACTGAGCAACACCAGCAGCACAGTTAAAATCGGGAAGGACCTCACTCCTCCATTCGATACCAAACGAGGTTTTAGACAAGGTGATTCCTTATCGTGCGACTTTTTCAACCTAATGATGGAGAAGATCATCCGAGCTGCTGATTTGAGACGCAGTGGCACAATATTCTACAAAAGTATTATGCTGCTGGCGTATGCTGATGATATCGATATCATTGGCCATAATACGCGCGAAGTCAGTGCAGCATTCTCCAGGTTAGCGAAAGAGTCGAGTCGAATGGGTCTTGCAGTGAACGCAGATAAGACGAAATACCTAGTGTCAACAAAGAAACAGTCCTAGCGTCTTGGAAACCACGTCACTGTTGACAACATCTCCTTCGAGGTTGTTAAGGACTTCGTCTACCTGGGATCCAGCGTAAACTCTTTCAACGATGTCAGTATTGAGATAAAGCGAAGGATAACTCTTGCCAACAGGTGTTACTTTGGGCTGAGTAGGCAATTGAGAAGCAGAGCCCTCTCTCGACGAACAAAACTCACGCTCTATAAGTCACTAATCATGCCCGTCCTATTATATGCAGCACAAACTTGGACGTTGAGCAGTTCTGATGAAAAGACTCTGGGAGCCTTCGAGAGAAAGATCCTTCGTAAAATCTTCGGTCCAATCTGCGTCAATGGCGAGTACCGAATTCGATGGAACCACGAGCTGTATGAGCTGTACGCTGACATCGACATAGTTAAGCGTATTAAAATCGAGCGGCTCCGCTGGCTAGGTCATGTTCAGCGAATGGAAAACGACGCTCCAGCGAAAAAAATATTCGATTCGGTGCCCGGTGGTGGTCAACGCAGAAGAGGACGCCCACATCTTCGTTGGAAGGATCAGGTGTTGGATAACCTGACTACGCTTGGTGTTTACAACTGGCGCCAGCAAGCGCAAAATAGAAATGGCTGGCGCAATTTCTTACAAGAGGCCAAAACCGACTTACGGTTGTAAGCGCCAGATAAGTAAGTAAGTAAATGTTATGAATCACGCGTGAGGTATCAAAAAAATGTTCACTGAAAAAACAAATAGCAAAAAAATCACCCTTTATGTATGCGATTTAAGCTCCAATTCAATTCAACTAAAATATAATTCAATTGAAGAATAAATAATTTAATAATGTTATTTGTTGCCGATTATTTTTTATCCGTTGTACTGTTAAAAAAATCTCATTGTATCTTATTGTACTTATAAGTGTCTAAATAAATATGAAATATGAATCTCTCGAATGTATTCACTTTTCGAATAAATCTTTGGATAATTTTCCGTTGCCGAATTATTCTTTTACCTTTTTCTACCATTTTTGTTTAGGTGTAATAGTGTAATCAACTCTTTCGTGTGTTTTTGGTTTTTTGTTTTTGATTTTTTTTTTTTTTTTTTTTTTTTTGTATAGAACCTTTGAATAAAAATTTGTTGTTTTTTATTGTAATTGTATGTAGTATGTGAAATGATGTTGTTGTATTTTTGTGTTGTTTTTATTTTTTTTTTTTTAATTTTATAAATATTTTTACTGCTATTGTTCTATTGAAAAGTTGTTCATCTTCGTATCATCATCGTTATATAGAAAAGCGTGTGCGTGCCCCAGAGTTAATGGAAATTCTTTTCTTTGAAATAATTCAGTAATTAAAGTATAATAAAAATTATTCATGATAAAAATGCCAAACAATTCAATGCAAAAATTAATTCAAAAAGAAATTTGAACTTTGTATTTTTTGATTTTTTAAATTTGTTTTTTTTTTAATCAAAAACGTGTACAAACCATTCCAGATGGCAGTGAATGGGACATGCCCCACATACGTCCGCCGCTAAAATGAGAAAGAGAACATTGTATATAAGCGTTAGTTTTTTTTGTTATAAAAGGCATTTAATAACTAAATAAATAAATACGAAAATCCTATTCATCAATAAAACTAAAAGCACAAAAAGTTTTCATATTTTCTCTTGAGCATAATTAGTCGAGAAAAACTAAAAGTGAAAATAAGGTCAGCATGCAATTTTTATCTAACTTCCAAAATAAAACTTTGAGATGAACTCAAAAAAGTTTGGTGAAACTTCTTCTAATATTTGTTGGTATTTAATTAATTAAAGTGAAGTTTTGCATCAGTTTGTGTTTGTTTATTAATATGTTAAATATAACGGTCTTCCTCGAAACTAAGAACTTTAGGAAAAACACTTTTTGCTTTATTAATTTTTTTTTTAATTTTATTATATTGCTGAAAACCTCATCTTAACTGTAATTTCATAAAAATCGACCGCTGCGCTGTTGCATTTTCAACGCATTAAACGGTTCCCTCCGTGGTGTCATGGCCCCAACAATTTTGTTTATTTTCTGTATAAGACCAAAGAACCATTCTTTGCTTTCGTATAAAATCTGCCGTAGCAGCTCTACTGATTGGGTAATAAATCCATGCAACGATATTGCTTTTTTGTTGCAAAAGCTCCGCGACTTTATTACCATCACCGGGATATCGCCGTTGCTAAATCCATGCAACGATATTGGTTTTTTTTTTGCAAAAGCTCCGTGACGTTGCATGATTGTTGCATTAAAAACTGCGCGGTAAAACGTCACGTTATCACATAAAAAAAAAATAATAATATTGAAATGAGCAATTGCAACGATTTTATTTTAAGTCCTTTCAAACTGAAAAAATATTAAAGAATTATGAAAATTGGAAAAACTATTACAAAAAATATTAAGTTCAAAGCCGTTCTCTTTGTTGCAAAAGTTAATTTTTTTTTTGTTCTTGCAAAGTGCTCTGGTGATGACATTCATAGCGTCAATTACAAAAAAGCCTTTGGTTTCCAATTCGTTTCCACACATAAAGGCAACAAATATGTAGACGAAATCATACAATTGAGGATATAACAAAATTGAATATGGGCTACACCCAAACATTCTCTTTTGTATATGAGTCAAAATGAATCTTGACCTAAATATATAAAGACAGAAAAAAGTTTTTCCAAGATTGTTGTAACTTAAGGTTCAAAGATACAATAAAATCCAAAAGATGAAGTTTAATAAATTAGGCCACCATAAATATTGTCACAATGACACAAGAAAGGAAAGGACAAATTTGTATGTCAACATATTTCACAACCACAGCTACTAGTCGCTTATGAAACAACAACTCATGTTACTGTAATAAAAGCAAAACAAAAAAAAAGGATACACTTAAACGATTCAAATTAACGGTCGTCAGCAATAAAAATACGCAATAAGTAGTAAATAAAAAGGATGTTGTAATAGATGCATAACAAAAAAAAATTAAGGACATTATAAATAATGAGGCCTAGTTTTGGAGGCACCCACTGACCGACCGACTGAATGCTTTTAAGATGCTATCAATTGTGTAGCGACGAGCCTTGCTATCTATTTAATATGGCGCATTTATATTTATTATTTATTACCACAAAATCCCAAGCCACTGGCACAACGACCAGGAGGAAGAAGAAAAGAGATCGAAAAATTTAAGCGGATACTGAGAAAAGCTACAGAGAATAATCAATATCCGTATCCGCTTTGGAATTTAAGCATAAAAAAATGAAAAAACTTATTTAAATAAATAAACGCACAGTATTGTCATGAAAAGCTTACACACTCTCCCACACACATAAACGCGCGCACACATACACACACTTCAAAATAAATACTTGAACGCGCGCATGCCGCCAAATAAATACCTACCGAAAAAGCTTTACAATCAGCCAGCCGTCCACAAGGCGCTGTTCTCACAGTCGAGGGGAAAGTAAAATTGTTTACAACAAACAATATGAAGAAAATCAAATCATTAGTCAAGCGACCGCATGATGTTCGAAGAAATATTTTGCTAATTTAAATATTTTTCACTAATATTAGCTTGAAAAGGCTGGACACAAATCATAACAGCGTTGTTAGACTTTGGCAGACATTTTGAATGGCGCCTTAATGTTTAAACACTTGTACGCGGAAGTAAGAACGATGGACTAGAGGGAGCAGACTTAAAGAGTGTTACAAGCCACACGCGTTCAAAGGCATCAGCTGCTCTTAGTACTGCCAGTTTGTGGGGTTCTATGTGTACTGAGTGTAAATGAGTTCTTTTGAAGCAACAAAAATATCAAAAAAAAAAAATGCTCTTACCTTTGAAATTGTATTTTTTATAAAAAAGGGCGAATGATGTCTATAAGTAAAATTTCAACAATAACGCTCAATATGAAAATAGAAAATTTTATATGTTAACCTTTTTTTTTTTTATTTATTTTTATATTTTTTATTTGTTTTTGTCTTTTTATTTTTTCTTTTTATTTTTTATATTATTTTTATTTTGTTTTAATTTTTTTTTGTTTTTATATTGTTAATATTTTTTTTATTTTTTTTTAATTTTTTTTGTTTTTTTTATTTATATTTATTTTTTTTAAATTTTTTTTTTCTTTTTTTTTATTTATATTTATTTTTTTTAAATTTTTTTTTTCTTTTTTTTATTTATATTTATTTTTTCTTTATTTTTTAATTATTTTTTTTCTATTTTTTATATTTTTTAATTTTTATTTTTTTAAAAATTTTTATTTTTTTCCTTTTTTTAATTTTTTGTTCATTTTTTAATTTTTTTCATTTTTTAATTTTTTAATTTTTTATTTTTTTAATTTTTTTGATTTTTTTATTTTTTTCATTTTTTTAATTTATTATTTTTTTCATTTTTGTAGTTTTTTATTTTTTTCATTTAATTTTTTGTTTTTTATTTTTTTATTTTTTTAATTTTTTATTTTTTTTATATTCTTTATTTTTTAATTTTTTATTTTTTATTTTTTTATTTTTTAATTTTTTATTTTTTATTTTTTATTTTTTGTTTTTTTATTTTTTAAATTTTTTATTGTTTTTTTATTTTTTTATTTTGTTAATTTTTTAATTCTTTTAATTTTTTATTTCTTTTAATTTTTTATTTCTTTTAATTTTTTATTTCTTTTAATTTTTTATTTCTTTTAATTTTTTTAATATTTTTAATTTTTTAATTTTTTTTTATACGAGGGTTGCTACATATATTTCAGGAATAAATGCAAGAACAATTTTTGTTAAGGACTAAAATTGGTTGATTGGTTTTCGAAATATTCTCCTTTATGAGTATTCTTGCATGCGTTCAAATCACTTGTCATAACATTTGAACATCTCGAACTATAAGTAGCAGCTTACGTAATAACATTTTTTTATATTAAATGTTTATGTAAATTTTTATTATTGCAAATTATTTTTGCATTTTATTTTTACGATTAATTTTATTTTTAAATTTAATATTTAAATTTTATTTTATTTTATATTTAAATTTTATTTTTAAATTTTATGTATAAATTTTATTTCATTTTATATTTACATTTTGTTTCTACATTTTATTTTTTTCATTGTTCAGTCTAACATTGACATTTACTTTTTACATATTATTTATAATTATATTTTACATATTATTTATATCTTTTATTTTTGCTGTATTTTTATCTTTTGTTTTAATTTTTTATTTTAATCTATTATTTTTATATATTATTTTTATCTTTTATTTATATCTTTTATTTTTCTTTTATTTTAATCTTTTATTTTTATCTTTTATTTTTATCTTTTATTTTTATCTTTTATTTTTATCTTTTGTTTTTATCTTTTATTATTATCTTTTATTTTTATCTTTTATTTTTATCTTTTATTTTTATCTTTTATTTCTATCTTTTATTTCTATATTTTATTTCTATCTTTTATTTCTATCTTTTATTTTTATATTTTAATATTGTTTTGTTTTAATCTTTTATTTTTATCTTTTTTAATCTTTCATTTAATCTATCCTTTTTACTCTTTATTTTTATATTTTTTACTCTTTATTTTTATCTTTTATTTTAATCTTTTATTTTTATCTCTTATTTTTATCTTTTACTTTAATATTTTATTTTAATCTTTTATTTTTATCTTTTATTTTTATATTAATTTTTTGTTTTATTTTTTGTTTTATTTTTTGTTTTATTTTTTTCTTTTATTTTTATTTTTTTTTATTTTTCATTTTCATCTTTTTTTTAATCTTTATTTTTATCTTTATTTTTAATATTTTCGTATATAATTTTTTGATTTTTAAATTTTATTTTAAAATCTTAATTTCAATTTTATTTTTACCCTATCTTTTTACTTTACATTTTTGTTTTATATTTTTACTTTATTTTAATTTTTTAATTTTATAATTTAAAAATTTAATTTTCAATTTTATTTTTGCATTATATTTAAAAAGTTATTGCTTTTATTTTTACTTCATATTTTGCATCTTTTAAAAATTTTAATTTTACTTTATAATTTTACATTTAATTTTTATATTTTGTTTTAAATTACATTTTTATATTTACAATTTATTCTTACATTTTTGTTTTTAGTCCTTGCTACGGCTTTTTAATATTTCTTCTTTATTTTTACTCTATAATTTTACATATAATTTTTTTATTTTGTTTAAAACTACATTTTTATATTTACAATTTATTCCTACATTTTTATTTTTAGTTCTTGCTACGGGTTTTTAATAATTTTTTTAACTGTTTTGTTACTATTTTATTTTCCGACTGTTTTTTTTTTCTTTTATTCTTAAACAATTTATACAATCTTTGTTTGCATAATTTTTGTTTTTTTTTTTTTTTACTTTATGTAGGTACAGTGGAATTCACTTATAACGACATCGGTTATAACAACATTTCTGTTATAGCGTCGTATTCTTGAAGTCCACGCATTCTAATTGATTATTTCTTAGAAACTTAGTTCGCTTTTAACGTCGTCGGATATAACGACTAGTTCGCATAAAACGGCACAGTTTTCATAAAATATCATGAAATATTTTCATATATAGAGACGACGAACATATGTATGTCAAAAGCATAATGAGACTAGATATTAGAAATACTCGCTTTGTTGAAACCGAAACAACTGTTATAAAATTTATTCACAGTTAGATTGCATAAATTTAAGTTACGCACGTGTGTTTCAGATACGCATGTGATTTTTTTCAATACGTATTTGTTCCTTACAAGTGCATGATTGCTTTTTTATGTTTACATTGTGTTCAAAATGTCTCCAAAAACTAAACGTACCGCGTTCACCATAGAAGAAAAATCCTCAATTATCTCTCGGCTTAAAAATGGTGAATTAAATTCTGATTTGAGCAAAGAATTTCAAGTGCCCCATTCTTCTATGTCCGCCATATGGAAAAACAGGGGAAGTCTTTAAAAATAAAAAAAGTTCGTGCAATTCCCCATCAAAATGTAGAAAATGTACTACTTACTTGGTTTAAAATTCAAAGATTGCGAAATATTCATCTAACCGGTTTAAAATAAAAAGCCAATGACTTTGCTAAAATTTAAGGTAAAATGAATTTTTCTTGTTCAGAAAGGTGGATTTACCATTTTCAAAAGTCGCATTGTATTGGCTGCACAATGTCATAATTGTACAATTGGCTGCAGAATGTGTTCCCAAAACTGAGAGATGGTTATCAGGGCTCACAAAACTTATAATGCTGATTAAGCTCATGCCCGATAGAGCTTTAAAATTTAAAGGTTAAAAGTGTGCAGGAAAACTTCAAAGGATCGTGTTACAGTCTTGGTTGCTTTGAACATGGATGGAAGTGTGAAAAGGAAGTGACTTATTATCGGATAGTCAAAGAAACCTAGGTGTTTCAAGATTAAACAACAATTATTGGTTGGTTATGAAGCCAACAAGAGACCATGGATGACTTTTGAACTCTTTGAAAAAACAATTCATATACGTTTATAATATATGTATATCGTCTTAACATTTATTTACACTAAGTTTTATGTTTTAAATTCTAATATTGATAATTCATTTTTATTTTTGCTTATAATTAAATTAATAATAAACAACAAAAAAGTTATGCGTGCATATAACGACATTCGGTTGTAACGACGAAATAGTCCGGTCCCTTCAGGGTCGTTATAACCGGATTCCACTGTATTATAATTTTTTTATTTTTTATAAATTTTTATATTTTGCATAATTTTAATACATATTTTATAATAATAATTTTATCTCTTTAATAACCGGAGATTGATAAAGATATTCGAATTTATTTATTGCTTTTATTTATTCATTTTTTTTTTAATACTGATTTATTAAAAATCTGACAGAACACAATAAAAATTCTTTTGAAAAATAGGCACGCTTCGGTGTTTATAAGAATACAAAAAATTAATTTGTTCACCAGATGACAGACCACTCATTGGAAGAGATAGCATTTCAAGGAAAAAATACGTTAAAGTGGTTGCTTACAGTTATCAGCATCTTTCTGCTTCCTTAATTTTGCTAAGGTTTTTTTTTTTATTCAAGAGACCTGAAGAAACGTTGGTTGCTTTAATTTTTTTAAAGGTTTTATAAGCCCTCCTAAGAGGTGCTTTGTTAAAATATCTGGCAGTGACAGATTCTCTTGTGAAACTTTTTGCTTTATGTACCTTCCCTCCCTCCGTTCTTTCATCAATGTTACTCTTGATTATTCTAATAATGGATAAATAATTTAGTGCAGTCAAGGACAATAAAAATACAACAATTAATTACTCTGCTTAATTTCTTTGAGTAAGAAGATAGCAGGAGAAGAAAATTGCATGGTCGCTCAGGTCACGTGTACAGTCAAGAGGGGATGAGAAATCATACAAATACTCACATGTTTATGAGCAAATCGCGTGTTTGATGACAAAATCATGCTGTTCTTTTTGTGAAGGGGAGAAAAAAAAAAGAACAGGCATGAGTACAGAAACGTACAGAAAGTTGAATCGAAATTAAATAACTGTAGGAGAAAATATTTTCTTTTTTTTTTTTATATAAAAATATCAATTAGTGCTTGTGAAGTTTTTGCTTCAAATTTTCTTTATTTTGTCTCCACGTGGTCTCCTGCCAACTGCGTTCACGTTCTGACAGAGCCAAGCTAGGCCAAGCCACCAAACAGTTTTCATGCTCCATTTCTTTAAATTATGAGCTTCAATTTTGACTCTGTGGTGCCAGCTATATTGTTTGTTGGAATTAAAATTGTTTCCTTAAACCTTCAAATAACCTTGCTGTCACTGTGCCAAAAGAGTTGACACACATTTTTTTGGAATATTTTTTATGGCGTCCAAAGTCTATTGAAAAATGAAATCATACAAATTAAGCAAATCAATGTAATGCTCGAGAGCATTTTGGGGGAAAGGGAAGAAAAAGGGGATATGCAAAAATTGACGCCGTCATAAATTTCGTCGCCGTCGCCTGCAGCCCTGAGCAAAAGTCAAAAGTTCACCGAACAAAAAAAGAACAACAATTTGTTTATGTTTCTTTTCTTATTTTTTGTTCTCTCAAACATTGTAGCATAGCCAAGTAAGCGAAAATCATTCATTTGTTTGTTTCTTGATTTTTTTGATTTTATTTTTTCTTTTTTTTTGGCGAACTGAAGAAAAGCTTAAGCCAAGTATTCAATTAAATGTCTTCAGGCCAAATAAATGACGCAAGTGCTGCTCAAACGTTTACACGTTATCTCAATTCAATCTTGAAGTAAAAACTCAGTATTGTACATACAGTAGTGGGCAAGATTTTGGCAGTCATTATAAATATATTAAATAATATATGCAAGGTATCAGAACTTCTAAATTTATTGTATATTGCATTAATGTTAATATTTTAATGATTTCATTTAATTTTTATTATTTCCATTAAATTCTACGATAAAATCAAATTTAATACATTTTTTTAAACTTTTATACTTAAATTTAAACATTTTTACTAGGGATTTGACTGATGTCACTTTGAGATTAAGATCTATAATTATAGATCTGTCTTTAAAATGAACTATTTATGAGGATATTGTAGATAAGGACGAAGTTGTTATCAAAACAGTGAGAAAACTAATTAATCGATTGACAAGCTTCTTTTCAGTTTCGTCATTTCTACAAAAATACAAAAAAGTTTATAACAAACTCGGTAAAATTTCGTTTGATAGTTTTGTTTGAAAATGAATTTCGCTTAAGAAACGTCAATGAATTTATATTCGTAAAAAATTCTGTTTATTACCAATTCATTATTTATTCACCAAAGAATCTACCATTACTTTGTAAAATCTTTCAATAGCAAATTTCATTATTCTGATAAAATAGGCTCTTACTTAAATTGCTTATTTTGAAGCGCTCACGCTTCAGCACCAGGCTTAAGTCTCAGTAAGGAGAGCATACATTTTTATTTTTTCAAAAGCTAGTTTTTTAAACTAATGAGGAAGGAAGAAATGGGGATTTACAGTCTTAGCTCAAAGAAATGTTAGTGAATTTTTTCATACATTAAAAAATCATTGAATATAAAAAATAATTATAAATACAAAAAATAATTACAAATATAAAAAATAATTATATATTATAAAAAGTAATTATAAATATAAAACCAAATTGAAAATATAAAAACTAATTGTAAACATAAAAAAATAATTGTAAATATAAAAACTAATTGTAAATCTAAAAAAAGAATTACAAATATAAAAACATAATTATAAACATAAAAAATAATTATAAATATAAAAAATAATTATAAATATAAAAAATAATTATAAATCCAAAAAGTAATTATAAATATAAAAAAATTATTAAGATAAAAATAATACTATATATAAAAAATAATTACATATATAAAAAATAATTTTAAATATAAAAAATTTTATAAATATAGAAAAGAATTATACATATAAAAAATAATTATGTATACAAAAAATATTTATGTATATAAAAAATAATTATAAATCCAAAAAGTAATTATAAATATAAAAAATAATTGTAAATATAAAAATAATTATATATATATAAAAAATAATTATAAGCAAAAAATAATTATAAACAAAAAATTATTATAAACGAAAAATATTTATAAATATAAAATATTTATATTAACCTTAATCGGTCCCTTGTGTAAATTTTACACACACTTTTCAACTTCAAGCTGTTATTTTTTTAATATAATTTCATCAAATCGACCGAGCTAGGATTTTGGCTGGTTTTTTAAAAATCTTATTTTTTTTAAATAAATAAAATAATGAATAATAAATAATTTTTAACCTAGTCGCATTAATTTCATTCATCGATAAAAATATGGCTCTTGAAAAAGTGTGTAAAATTTACACACAAGGAACTTATTCGTTTCTAGAAATAAGGGGTCGATGAAGGTTAAATATAAAAAATAATTATAAACAAAAAATAATTATAAATCTAAAAAGTAATTATAAAAATAAAAAATAATTATAAATCTAAAAAGTAATTATAAAAATAAAAAAATAATAATTAATATAAAAAATAATTATAAACAAAAAATAATTATAAATCTAAAAAGTAATTATAAATACAAAAAATAATTATAAATCTAAAACTTAGTTATAAACATAAAAACTAAGTATAAACATAAAAATAATTATAAACATAAAAAATAATTATAAATATAAAAATTAGTTCTATATATAAAAAATAATTATAAACATAAAAAATAATTATAAACATGAAAAATAATTACAAATATAAAAAATAATTATAAATCTAAAAAGTAATTATAAATATAAAAAATAATTATAAATGTGTATAAAAAATAATTATAAATATAAAAAATAGATCTTAATATATAAAATTCTTCTGTACATGACTTTGTCACTGAACTCCTAATAAACGGCTTGACCGATTTTGATGAAACTTGGTTTATGTGTGCGGCTGGGTAGATGGAGCTGTTCTTGCTGTGGCAGTGTTTAAAGGGGCATTTGAGAGTATAACTCAGAAACGAATTGAGAATTTGTCTTGATTTTTTCACTACACCATTACTTTTTATGTAAACAAAATTACAAAAATACAAAATGAATAAAAATTAACAAAAAATCATCTCATTAAATATATATAAAAATTTAACACACTTTTCGCCCGAATAAAACCGGGTATATTATCATCTAGTATAAATATAAAAACATAAATGAACAGTTCATCTTCTACTTGACCGAAGTTAAAATACCCTCACACGTGTGTAATATATTATATTATAAGTTATTAAGGTTTTATTATTTTGATGACGTCAGCTTATATGAGAGTCAGGCGTGATTTTTAATCAATTTATCCAAATTCATTTTCAATCATTGTATGTTTTTAATATCGAAGCTTATGTGCAAAATATCAAGTCAATACATTGATTTTGTGGAATTTATAAATGTTTTGCTATTTCGATGACGTCACTTTGTCTGGGAAATATACGTGCTTTTCTTTCGGATGGGACAATTTTCGTAGATAAAAGTATTTGATATGAAGCTTAAATAAAATGTTGAATGTTTGGGATATTTTACGATTTTGATCTTGTCAGTTTGTAGGTAGACGAAGTTCATTTAACCCGATTTGACTAATTTTCGAACTTGATCTTCTTTGATTTCCTAACGATAGCTTAAAAATGACGACGTTTATCGTGACATTGAACAGACATAGTTTAATCGACTTAGGAGGTCATGCTGATTAAAAATATATACAAATTTCTATACCTATCACGCCTACTTATGGGCGTAAAAAACGGAGTGACAAACTTTATATGCCCCAAATTAAATATACAGCGTAAAAATATAGATGAACAAATACTTTGTTCCATAAATTATAAGAATAAGGATGTTTCGATGCGGACCAGGATATTGTAATTTCCAACAGGAGGTTTCTGATTATTGTCAAAATTAAAAATTATAAGAACATTGGATAAAAAATGCAATATTTTTTGTAAAGCCTACGATATACTTGAATGGTTAATGGTTCAAAACTATTAAAATATGTGGGCATTGGTCAAATTTGAAATGAAGTCAAAGATGCGTTATGTTGCTATAATTTATGGCACAATTACAATGGTGTATTTATTATACGTACACAATACTGTTTAAGATAGCCGAAAACATTTGACCCGTATGGTTATATATGTTTTAAAGAATTTTTTGTCAGTTATGTCATTTCGAAAATATGTGAAAAAATGTTCATCGAAATCGCTCCAGAATAGCCGATGCTGTTAACCTCGAGTAGTTTGTAAAAAAATTAAATGGATTTTATTTAACCTTCTAGCTTTCTTCGCCTGGAATGAATGAAATTCTTCACACTACTTTTGAAAAGGCCATCCATGCTTTCAAAAATCAAAGTGATTTCCGATAATTTTATTTAAAATACAGCTTAGCTTGTGCTAATATTTTTCCAACTATGATCCCCTATTTGTCACTGTTCTATTTTCGTAATTGAAGATGGATTTAATTTTGCTTCCTTTTTTACGTATAAATTGGATGATTGTCTTGGATAAATTTTTTCAATATTACTCTCATAAATTAGCTCAACTTCCGGAGGAATCTCAAGCTAATCGGGCATGTTCATTAATTTTACTTATATTTCTGGAAAATTGTGTCAGTTTACTATCAAGTTGAAATTTAATATTAAGTTGATTTAAGTATTTTCGCTGTTTTATTGTAGCTTTTGATATCCTTGCCGCTGTGATTAACTTTTTTATGTTAACGCATCAATTATAGTTTGACATTTCTTTGCGCTCACTTTTTTTTCTACTTCAGCTTGTTCTAAAAAGCTATTTGTTTGTGAATTTCTTTCAGAATAGTTGAGATTTTTTTTCTTTTTTTTTTCCATTCACTTCACACAATAAATTCTTGGAATAGCTTCAATGAAATCTGTAACATGCGCCAGCCAACCTCACCTCCGTCTTCTTTTTTTTTTCTTCTTCTTTTATATAGAAAGTATCTCTCTTGTCTTGCTCACTCAACGTAGATATTAGTTTGTAGCTTTTGCTTTTGTTGAGCTTGGCTTGCTTGTGACTTTTACCTTGTCAGATGATTTCATGGCCATGTGATGGCATGGCATGGCATCCATTGCAGCGCATTCAATTTCTGATTTCTGTTAAAAGTTTTTACTATTATCAACTTCTTTACAGCGCCCTCTGCTGTGTTGTTGTTGTTGTTGTTTTTGTTTTTGCATCTTAAGGCACTAGCTTTGCAAATGAACCAGCAGAACATCAACTCCCTCCCAGCGCACACAATCAACCATTTATTTATCTTTGTACATTTCTATGATTGCATTTTTTTGTTTCATTTAACATAAGTTGTATCTCTTTTACTCTTAGGAATATCTCTAACAAGCTGTCTTTATTACACACACTTGTGTGCAATGCTTGCCTTGTGCAGCATCTGCGTGACTATGTGTTTGCGTCTGTGTCTGCGTGTGTGTTTGAATATTTGTGATTTAAAAAGCTTTTAAATGTTGCATTTGTGCAACGTGCAAGTTTGACTGTATTTGTTTTGTTTATGTGTATTTGTGTATTTGTTTGCCAATTTGTTGCTTTACTGTGATAAACCACAATTGGAACATTGAGCTATCAGCAACATAAACTCAAACACAAGCACAAAGCCACGTGCATTCACACAATCACAGAGCAGAGCAGCAGAAACAAATGTATTGTTGTTGTTGTTGTGGATATTTTTTGTTGTTAAGGTACTCAATTGTAACGTTTGATGTATTAAAGGATTAATAATTTTAATAAAATTACTACATTTTTGTGCATTTAGAGCAGAGTGTTTAGTAATTGAAGTTCCTTGAGATAATTAAGTAATCAAATCAAGTTTATTCCACTTAATTAATTTATTTGAAGAGACGATAACTTCAACTTATTTGAAGAGCTGATAAAGACTTGTAAGTGGTAATTTGCAGTGGCTTATAATATTATTTTAAATAATAAATTCTTTACTTTGCAGGCACTTTTAATCCTTAGGAGGAAATACTTTTGTATTTAGTATTAATTATTATTCGTTTCAATTTGTTTTTTAGAATATGAATATCTTAATATGAAATGATAATTCCTGGTAACTGTAATAAGTAATCCTTTTATCCAGAAACTAATAATATTAAATTGTATTGCGGAGTTCCTTTACTCTTGAATCGCTATTGTATTGATGTATTTTTTAGTTTCAATTTATTAGAAATGAGGCAAGAAACGAAAAAGGGTTCAAGCGCAGGACAATGGCCTAGCAAGGATTCGATCCTGTCACCTTTGTCGAGGCAGTCAAATGCACTACAACTCGACTAGAGGCCGCCATATAATTTGTGTCCATACTAGCCGCGAGAAATAAATTCATTAAATTAACATGGCGTATGAGTGATATTATTACATTGATCAATGTTTGATTGACTAATTCATTAACTTTTAGTGCGATTAGATGGAATTTGACATTTGTATAACGTGTATAAATTTTGTTTAATTAGCTTATTTCAGTCATAATGAGGCGAAAAACGCTCAAAGCCATAGATTTTGTCAGACTGTAATTTCATAGATTTGCGTGGCGTATGAGTGATATTAATTGTATTGACTAATGCATGATTGATTAATTAATTAACGTGAAGTCCGTTTGGGTAGAAATTGACATTTTGTGTCACGTGTATAAATGAAGTTTTAATAGTGACAAAAAACGCTCGAGGCTGTGGATTATTATTAAATTTTTTTAAAAGCTGAATGAGAACTATTGGATTTTAATGTAACATTAGCTTTTCTGAGATGTTATGAGAAATGAAAGTTTCGGCTGCAAAAAATTACGAGCTAAGAAAGTTGACATTATTTAAAATATATACTACATATAAACCAGGTAAAGGTCCGCTCATGTACGCTCGCAATCATGTACATTACACCAACTAATCTAAAGCATTATTGAAAGAAAGTTTCGAAAAATTGTTATTTTTTTTTATTTTTTTGACCAAACGTAGGGGTCGCGCATCGACATATTTCCTTATAACTTCGGTATTTACCATCCAATTATTAAGTCAATTAGTAAATTCGAATGTTACATTAGGTTGGTAGATTCGGATAAGAACGTTTTCGGTGCATATTTTATAAAAATAATACGATATGACAAAAAATTTACCCTACGTTTTGCAAAAAATTTAAAAAAAAAAATTTTTAATATTTCTAGTAAAAATAACGAAAAATTTATTTAGTAAAAGTTTAATGATTATTTACGGGCTTTCCATTTCTGAAATCAAAATGGTACCTTAAGATGGTAGAAACTGAAGTCCGGTGGGTCAGTACTATAAGGGGTCAATTGAAGTGAATAAGTCTTAGAGACAAAAAATAGGTCTCCCTGAGACAAAAACATAGACATATCACTATTTAAGATCGGACGGTAATAAACGAAGTTATGAAGAAATATATCAATGCACGACCTCTACGTTCGGTAAAAAAAAAAAAAACTTCGAAACTTTCTTTCAATAATGCTTCAGATTAGCTGGCGTGCGGCGACAATTTTTTTTGTTGCCTATACGACGAGAAGGTATCATGGACATAGTTCTACTTGGAAAAATATGGACTTTTTGTCTCTGGGGAATTTTTGTAGCTTTGTAGGCTTAGAATTTTAGAAAAAAACTAAAAAAAGAGTTTCATTATCCAATCAGTTAAATACACAATCTAATTGGAACCCATTTGACAAATAGTTATAGATTTTATTTATTGATTGATTTTATTGATTGATTTTTAGTACAATGCATTTCACACAATAATATACAAACAAGGTTAACATAAATATAAAGAAATGCAAGTAATAGTACTGAATTCAGTAGCCAAGATGGCTAGTGTTGAACCAGAACTAAACTTATATGTACTCTAAACTTATCCATAACAGTAAAGTAACAGTAAAAAGATAATACATCAGAAATAATAATTTTTTTTTTTTTTTTTTTTTTTTTTGTACAAGACATAGACATAGTATATACAGGGTGTTTTTTTTAGGGGTTTGTTTTTCGAATAGAGTTAAAACTGGCATTTTGTGGTCAAATCTGGCAACTCTAATGTCATTTATGTTCAGTTTGGTTTGCCATTTCATCATGAACAGGTTGACAAAAGAACAACGCTTGCAAATCGTGCAAATTTATTTCGAAAATAATGGTTCAGTTCGCGAAGTTTACATCGCAAAATTTTGTTCAGTGATGAGGCTCATTTTTGGTTGAATGGCTACGTCAACAAGAAAAATTGCCGCATTTGGAGTGAAGAGAATCCACATGAGATCCTTGAGACGCCATTACATCCACAAAAACTGACTGTTTGGTGTGATCTATGGGTTGGTGGAGTCATTGGGCCATACTTCTTCCGAAATAATGCTGGAGAGTCAGTTACCGTTAATGGAAACCGGTATAGAGCCATGATAACCGACTATTTTGTTCCCGAATTGGATGGCATGAATGTGGATGAGTTGTGGTTCCAACAAGACGGCGCTACATGCCACACAGCGCACGTCACAATCGATTTATTGAAGGAAACATTCGATGAGCGCAAAATTTCGCGGAATGGACCTGTCAATTGGCCACCAAGATCGTGTGATTTGACACCATTGGATTATTTTCTTTGGGGATATGTGAAGTCGCTCGTCTACGCCAACAAACCAGAAACGTTAGGGGACTTGGAGGCCAACATTCGTGGCGTTATTGCCGACATACGGCCCCATATGCTCGAAAAAGTGGTTGAAAATTGGACCTGTAGAATTGACTTTATTCGAGCCAGCCGCGGCGGCCACATGCCCGAAATCATATTTAAACATTAATGGCATAAAATTATCCTTCCAATAAAGCCAAATTGATGGACATTAAAACGATTTTCTTGTGTTTTATTTCAATTCGAAGTTCTATACCTCTAAAAAAAACACCCTATATTTGTAACTAGAACAATAAAAACAATCTTAAGAACCAGGCAATTTTAACATAAGTTCAACTTGAGCACAATCCAGTTGAAAAAGCCAAACTTTTACTCTCTTGAGGAAAAGATTTTTTGATCTTATTTCACGTAGGTTTTCTGGAAGTTTATTAAATAGTCTAGGCGCTACTGAAGAAAACGAAAATAAATATAAATGCAGTGAATGTGGCGGAACAATTGACAAATTTCTTGCATTTACTCGCAAATTGTAGATAGGGGAAAATCTATTGTTTAAGTACCCTGATCTTATAAAAAATAGTTTTAAGATTTTAAAGATATACAAATATTCGAAGAGTCCACAAAACCAACTAAAAAAAACCCACAAATCCAACTAGTTTCATAGATACTCTAAGTGGAATCTATTTGACTGAAATTTGTCGATTTTCATTTTTCCAAGAATCCCACAATGCTACTAGTTTCAGAGATAATCCAAGTGGAATCTATTCATAGATTTTTATCCAAGTATACAAAAACCAAAAAATAATTCCAACAATCCAACTAGTTTCTTATATAATAAAAGTGAAACCTATTTGTCGGAAATTTATAGATTTTTATCTACGGAGTCTACAAAACTCAAGAAAGTGCCTTTGACCCAACTAATGTTATAGATAATGCTAGTGGAACCTATTCTAAGTCTAAGTTCTATGTCTATGGAATTAAAAAATGACAATGATCCAACTAATTCCGTCGATAATCCTGGTGGAACCTATTTCAATGAAATTCATAGATTTTTGTCCAGAGTCTACAAAACTCAAAAAAATATCAATGATCTAATTAGTTCGACAGAAAGTCCCAGTGACCCCAATTTATCTGAATATCATCGATTTTTGTCTAAGACGTCCAAAAACGCAAAAATATCCAATGCAACTAGTTAAATAGATAATCGCAGTGGAATCTATATGACTAATAGTCATGGATTTTTATCCAAGGAGTTTACAAAACTCAAAAAGTGCCAATGATCCAACATATTCCAAATATAACCACAGTGAAACCCCATTTTGACGGATAATCATAGATTTTTAGCTAAGTAGTCTGCAAAACTCAAAAAGTGCCAATGATTCGACATGTTCCATAGATATCCCTAATGAAACATATTTGATGGAAATGCATAGATTTTTATCCAAGGTGTGGACTCCTCCCAAAAAATTCCAATAATCCAAAGAGTTTCATAGATAATGCCAATGAAACTTATTTTACTGAAATTTATAGATTTTTGTTCAGAGAAAAAACTTGAAAAAATGCCACTAAGACATAGATAATCCAAGTGGAACCTATTTCACTGAAATTCATAGATTATTGTTGAAGGAGTCTACAAAACTCAAAAATTTCAAACAATCCAACTATTTTCATAGATAATCCAAGTGGAACCTATTTGATTGATATTCATAGATTTTTGCCCAAGAAATGTACATAACTCAAAAAAAAAAAAAATTCCAATAATCCAACTTGTTCCATAGATAGTCTCAGTGGAACCTATTGACCCATTGTGTGGAAAAAGTCAACAGAAGCAGAAAAAGGTTCGATATCTCAACTTTTTCAATATATTGTACAAGTGGAACATATTTGGCATAAAATCATAGATTACACTGTTCAACACGAAAAAAAATAACAAAGTTCCGACAGCGGATTCTGATAGAGGGCACAAAAAAACAATATACGTGTATCGGCGTTTTAAAAGTTTAAGTACGAGTCTTATTTTAGAGGGGATTTAAGTTTTCCCCTTTTTGAATTATAGTGAATCGGCATAGAAAATCATGTTATCCTTACATTTTGGGTATGAGATGTGTTCTTAGGATTTATGTAAAATACTACGAGGAATATTTTTGTCCAACATTTTAACCCCCTAACTTCTCAATTTATGGGTCTTTTTTGACCCTTTTGTGATAAAAGGCTAAAAAGACAAATAAAACATGGATGCAGCGGGTTAAAATGTTCAACAAAAAAATTTGCCATCAAATTCTACTATAAGCCTCTGAATACACCAAAGCTAAAAATTCAACTTAAATGCCAGAAATAAGTCAAAACTTAAAATGTGTCTAAGGGTTAATTTCGTTCTTATTCAGAATTGATGCTAAAATGTCGCACAAAACTTGGTTTTATGGGTTAGTTTCTATGAAAAAAGTGTTTTACTCATTTGGCGCATCATGGTTAGCAATTTCAACGAACCTTATCAGATGCACTTTGGCTGATAAGATCCATTAGGTTCAAACAAAAAACTATGAAAAGTAAAATCAAAACAAATGTTAAAATAAATCCCCTCCCCCGGTTCCCATTAATTTATTGTATCAGCATGTAACTCTAGTTAATGTTGTAACATTTTTAACCGACTTCAAAAATGTCTAATACCGTTATTTTAATAATATATGTATAAATAAAAAAAAGGATAATTATTTACCTTACAACACAAATTAATATTTTTTAGCATAGTGTAACTTAATTACTTTGCAGCATAGTGTAGGTCGAAATAGAAACAAAAGTGGAAAACGGAAACAAAATAGAAAAAAATCTAAATCCATATCGACATCCAAAGACATTCCTTCATTGCCAAAAGAAGGTACTCGGATTCTTGACTAATCACTTCTTACGTACTCGAAAATGTGACAACGGGATTAATACCCCTTACGTAGCAGCTCTATACAAAAAAAGATATGGCATTTGGTAGCGAAGGGGTATGATCTCCGAGTCTTTTTAAAGTATGTGCCAAGTAGCTATCTTGGGATGATCGCTTTTCCTACTGGGATTGTCTGCAGAGAGAGGATTAGAAAAATTCATTTCAATTGATTAAATTTTTTGTTCCAGCTGGGTTTCGAACCTGGTATTGAATTGATCAAATGGTCCACGCACATTCTAATGCACTCTGCTGCGACCACCACAAGAAGTCGGCACAAATCATAAAATTTGAAATGACTTAACTGAGAGCTAAGTTTACTTTGCAATGCCGTGTATGGCTCACAAACTGTCCCACGAGCAACGAAAGTCTCACCTGGGCTTTTGGTAGGTAAACGTAACAAGATCTCATTTCTCAAAATATTATCAAAAGGTACGCGCTCGTGGACGAGAGCGTTAAAATATGAAGTAAGGTACGCGTCCGCGAGCGTGTACATTTACTTGTGTACCTTTTCGAATCGCACGCTCACAAAGGCACGTGAGCGGAGGATATCGTACTTTGTAAAAAGTAAATCGATTTAAAATGTTATGGCACGCATGTTAAAGTTGTCTTTGATTAGCTGCGGTAACGTCACCTGCGTATGTGTGCTATTAAATTAAATTAATTGCAACACGTAAACCTTATCAGTCTCAGTTGCTGCTGTGCTTAAAAGGTTGCACTAGTTTCATTTTTTTTTTGTCGCTCACAATAGCGTGCCAGCTTCGAAGGACGAAATTTTCAAAGTTTTCCCATACAAATAGCTTCGTGGTTGCTTGCACATCGCAGCAATTTTTTTTTCTCTACTCGCTTAACGAGTTGACGATATAAATTGTTTTTTCCAACCTCAAGTTTGTCATGTTTTGTGGAACTTTAACGAATCTCTAATTAAAGTGCAAAATAAATATATAAATATTTGTTTTAAAAAATGCAATTGTTTTTGATAGTTTTTGCCTACTCCATTCGTGACGTTAATGAATGTTGCCCAGAATGAAAAAAAAAACACGACAAGTAGTAGCTTATTAGCTGCAAAATTATTCCATGTTTATTGCGCGGCAGGAAACAAACAAAGCACATTGTTTGCTTGCGTCTCAAAAATGGCGCTTAAACATAGCTTCACTTATAAACGCAAAGTTTTTTATTTGAAATAATTTTTTAATGAAGCACTTAAAAAAAAATTTGTGCAATGCTTAATTTCTTTTTTTTAATGCTCAATTTAAAAGTTTCTAATTTGCTTAAAAACTACTTTTCACAGAAGCTGCCGTTAAGCTCACTCTATCTTTCTCTTTTACGTGCGTTTAGAAAGAGTGCATAAAACATTTTTGTTTTTTTTCGGTTTTCCTGCTGAATCTGCTGCTTTTGTTAACAATGAGCACGACGACGCAGCACCAGCTGGAATTGTGTCAAGACCTTGACATACTCCAATCGTATCCTTATTTCATGCCACACATTTTTGTTGTTTGTAGATTTTCTGCATTTCTGTTGGTTTTGATTTTATTTTTTCTGTTTGCTGGGTGGCATTTTTCACAATGCTTCTTCCCACTTGGCTCCTTTTTGAAATGAATGAAAGAAAAAAATGCAAAAATCTATGGGTAAATAAATTCATTCCCACAGACAAGCGACCGAACGACCTATAAAGTATGCTAAGAGTACTCGTCTTTATGCTTTGGCGGAAGTCACTCATACTGTGGCGCCCAGTTTGCTGGTAAGCTCGAGGACGAGTGCCATTTGTTGAAATGATGCACTCTCAATGTCGCCAATTTTATTGCCATCGTTTTCTTATCTTGTGCTGGCTAAAACTACTCTGAAGTACTCTCAAATGTCCCAGTTGGAAGACTGCCGCTTACAAGTTATTCGCACTCTCGGTCAAATCACAGATAGAATTTGACTTCTTCCCTCAACAGGCTGCTGCTATCAACAGACTTGCTTTAATAATTTAGTAGAAAAGTCTTCAGATTGCTTCAAAAACTTTTAAGAATAAAAATTTGACTGTAAGCAAAATCAGTCCAAGCACCCTGTGTACTCGCCCAATTGAAATTGTATAGAATAATAAAGGAGAAAAAAAAAAACAAAATTGTAAGCCTTATTTAAAAAAAATAAATACACTAGGATGATTCAGATTGAAATTACAATGCTTTTTATAGCGTTCCAACACTCTACAGCAGCTATGAGTAGCTTGATTGAAAGGAAGCACATTTTTGTGTGGGGTAGAGGATGAATAAAAAAAAATTCATTTCATGCCGTTGACCGGAAATGTTTATTTTAATTTTCAATCTACTTCCGCTCGTGTTTACATTGCTTGAACTTTATTTTTATATTCTGCACGTTTTTCTGCTGACGATTTTTTGTTTTTTTTTTTTTTTGTAGTAGTATTTTATAGTTTTACGTACAGGGTTAGGTTTTTTTTTTTTTTTCTTTTTGTCAAGGATGTGTTGGGTTTTATTTTAGAATAGTTGATGTGGTTAACGTAACTTTTTGACATTTATTGACTTTTGCACTTTGAAAAATTGAGAAGAATGCTTATGTGAATTGTTGTCATTGCCCGTAAAGGTTAGGAATATAAAAATGTATATATGTTTATATTCCTAGGTTGAAATAAAATGGAGATATTAAGTACAGCATGTTCTCTAAGAGGGCGTAACAAATACAGGGTTTTCCAATAAGAGGTGTTATTTTGGTATTCAAAGAAAAATGCCATTTTTTGAGATAAATGATCGGATGTTTATTTCATAATAAAGAGCCGTTTTGCCGTATGCCGTTAATAACGAACGACCACGCTTACAGGACAATATCATTTTCATGAAATTTTCAATAACCAAATCGCAAAGTGGCTGCCCTATGTCCTCGATAGCCTCACGAATTCCATCTTTGAGGTCTTCAATCGATGCTGGGCTGTTGGCGTAGACCTTATCTTTCACGTGGCCCCAAAGCAAGAAGTAGCAAGGTGTTAAATCACAAGATCTCGGTGGCCAACTGTGATCACCTCTTCGAGAGATAACACGGTCCGGAAACTTTTCCCGTAAAAGATCAATGGTTTCGTTGCTTGTGTGGCACGTAGCGCCGTCTTGTTGAAAGTAAACGTTGTCCAGATCAATACCATTCAACTCCGACCATGAAAAAATCATTAATCATCTCTCGACAGCGTAATCCATTCACCGTAACTGCTGATCCAACCTCATTTTCGAAAAAGTAAGGTCCAATGACCCCGCCGGACCATAAACCGCACCAAACAGACACACGTTGAGGATGGAGAGGCTTCTCAACAATAACTATTGGGTTTTCCGAGCCCCAGATGCGACAATTTTGCTTGTTGACGTAGCCACCGAGGTGGAAATGGGCCTCATCAGTCAAGATGATTTTTCGTTGGAATTCCGTATCATTTTCATGCATTTCAAGGACCCAAACAGCAAAGACACGACGTTGTTGATGATCGGCCGGCTTGAGTTCTTGTGTTAACTGAACTTTATAAGCCTTAAGACCCAAGTCTTTATGCAAAATACGGTGTAATGACGTATGTGGAATGCCCAATTCCAAAGAACGACGAGGAATGGACAAACCTGGGTTTTCTTCAACACTTTGGGCTACAGCATAAGTATTCTCAGTTGTTCTTGAGCGACGTGCACGGGTTTTATTCTTCACATCACTAACTTGTCCCAACAGCTCAAATTTTTTCAACAATTTCTGTATTGCGGTCCGACAAGGTGTTTCACGACGACCAAAAAATGCTTTAGTTTTGCGAACTGTGACTGCAAGATTTTCACCATTTTTGTAGTGAATTTTAATAATTTCAATGCGTTGTTGAAGCGTGTATCGTTCCATTTTTAGTAATGGCGTAGTTTCTACTTGTCAAATGTCAAAGAATAAAAGCTTTAAAAGCGAGCGATTCGCAATAGCGAGCGATTCACAAGAACACCTCTTATTGGAAAACCCTATTGGTATTTCTTAAAAATTTTAATTCTTGTTTTTCTTAGTTAATCCTTTGAGGGGCACATTTTTGGGAAGAATGTGGAGTGGAAAAAGTAGTGGCACTTTAGGTGTTCGCTGATTCCGATTTCGATGTTAGAAATGAGTTTTGAACCAAAACTGTTGTGGGAAGTATTTTTCGAGGATTTACAGCTGTAAAAAAACTGTTAAAATTACCAGAATGTAGTGAAAAAAAAAGTTGGGCGTCAAATTGGGCAGCTCATATTTCTATGACATTTACACCATCTTGACAGTCTATTGCTAGCTGCTAACTGCCCAAATATATATCAGTTCCATCGCAAGTCGGGACTAGAGTACCCCAAAAAAGTAAATCAGTATGTTTTCCGAGAATTTCAACTACAGCGTGAATCTTGACAGCTGTTTTTACAGTTGACAGCTGTCAAAAGTAATTTTCGTAAAAAATTAAAAATTACCTATGACAGTGGATTCGTAATCAGCGACACCAAAAATATATACTAGTAATAAAAGAAAGAGTAGAGAGTAATAAAAGTAAAAGAGTAAAAGTAAAAGAGTAAAAGTAAAAAAGTAAAAGAGTAATAAAATCATATTGTTCATTACCAAAATTTCGGGTGACCGATTTTTTTTTTTTTTTTTTGAAAAGTCAATTTTTTCATCTTTAATTGTTAATAACAAATTCCCAGTAAACAATAATGCCAAAATTCTAGTTTACATAGTTGAAGGAACTCATAAGGAGTCCACAACACCCACTGTTCATGTTAGACATGGCCTAGGGATTACAATATCGGCATTTGAGAGAAAATGTACGTGGGACGTAAGTGTCCCACCGCCCCGCAAAGGGTTAACAAATTATTTATGTTTCAATAGCTCAGCATATAAACTAAACAAAACAAAGAAATTTTATTTTAGGAATATTTTGTACAGCGGGGTTATTATTTAATCAAAGATATTAGGGAACAGCAATAAATTAAATTAATTCAGTCGAATTAAACCCCTCAGGGGGGGTAAGGTTTGACAACTTCTTTTTTTTAATTTTTATTATTTTTGTTTCTGAAAGTACAACAGCTGAAGAATATTGTATTAAATTTTTAGGTCATTCGGAGCAAAACTAACGAAGTTACAGTAGATTGAATGACCGTACCTCTACCTTAGTTAGTCAGTGTACAAAACTTTAAATCGATTTTCCCAAACATGTAATTTTTAAAGTCGGTGACCAGCCTACAGAAAAAACTACTGAACCGATCGTTTTGAAATTTATATTACATATAAGTAGCTCTCTAGTGACGTCGAGTTTTTTAATTTTTGAATTACTAACAATTTTACAATAACAAAAAGGTCGATTTTTTCGTCAAAAATCGTCATTTTGGCTTCGAAATTGTGCCAAAAATTGAAAAAAACTCGACGTCACTGGAGAGATAAAGTAATTAACTAAAGAAAGCTTTTTTATTTTTTGGTTTCAGATGATCCAGTGATGTTGTAGTCTGGTCACCGCACAAAGACTTTTTTCAAAGCACCTGCGGAGATCTTCAATAAATCCGTTATTTCTTTCTATTTTTTAACAAACATTTTTTAAATATTCTTAAAATGTTGTACTTTTACATAATAATATGTAAAATAAACCTACAGTAATAATTTTCTCTAAAAAAATTCATGAAAAAAGGTCTTTTTTAGATGAAAAAAACCTTAACCCCCCCCCCCCCTCCCCCTAAAATTTAAATGTAATCATTAAGTTAAATGAAATAAATTTGCAATACTTTACTCAAATTAACTTAATATACACAAATTAATCTTCTGTTTAAAAAAATACTCGGAATTCTTCAATAAAACGAAAACGATACAATCATTCCTGGATATTAATTTCATTTACTTGAAGGTAATAATCTTCATTGCAAGCAATACACATATTCCAAAGCTTCCTCCAATCTTGAAAACACTTTTTATAGGCTGAATTTAGAACCGCCTTCAGCCATTAATCGTCTCAAAACACTTTCCGCGAAGTGGCAACTTAAGTCATGGGAGCAGGAAAAGAAGCCATTTCGGGTGAATACGGTGCTTGTGGAACGGCACGAACTTTTTTTTCAAATAGTCGCATACAAGACGAGATGCGGAAGCCGATGCGTTGTCGTTGTAAAGAAACCATAAGTTCTATACGTGGGCTACTAGTTGCATTTCGGGAACTGGCAACGCTAATGTATTTCCAGTCAAACTGATGTTTCCATTAGAAAGTTTGACATTTTAAAGCTAAAACGTTCTGACATTTTGATGTACGTGCGCTTATTGTGTTGTTTACAGTGCTTTTAAAATTGTATTTTAGCAAAAAAAAAAAAAATTGGAATTAACACGTGAACATTTTCGTGCGATTATTTTTTACAACTTTCGACGTGAATTATCTCAGCACATTATTTTGGTAAAATTCGATTTCATTACTTAGCGTAGTTACGCCAATACAGGCCAATACAACGATTATAGCGGTCACGTAATTTTTCGATACCATTTTTGTAGTACGATATCCCTTAAGCCCCCAAAATAGGTCTCAGTTTCAGCGATTACTTCTGGTGGAAGCTGAAGCAATAATATAAATAATTCCTATAATTTTGCCATCGTTTTTATGGATTTGTGACGCGGTGCATTGTCTTGATGAAACAGCGCATTTTTTTTCTTCAAACGGGGCCGTTTTTTCGTGATTTCATCCTTCAAATTCTCCAACAATGCTATGTAATAATCGCTATTGATGATCAGGTCCTGATGGTATGATGATCAGGAATACTGATGCTATAACTTTGCTAGCCGACTTTTGCGTCTTTTCGCGCTTTGAATTCGGTTTGTCGCGTACAGTTCCCTTGGCTGACTCTCAATTGGACTCTGGTGATGGAGCCATGTTTTATCCATTGTCACATATAGACGGAAAAATTCATTATTATTATGGTTGAATATCACTAAACATTGCTCTGAATCAACGACACGTTGATGTTTTTGATCGATTGTGAGCTCGCGCGGCACCCACTTTGCGCACAGCTTTCGCATATCCAAAGAGAGAGTAATAGAGTAATTTGATTATCTGTCAAAATGAGAAAATTTGCCAAAAAGTACAGAAACGACTTCAAGTTGAAGCACAACAGTTGTTCTTTGACAATTGAAATGAAATATAAAGTGTATTTGCTGGTTGGAATATTTAAACGAATAAAAGATCAAGGAAGTTGCACGAGAATTGTTTTCTAGGAACCTTTGGCTTCCATTTGCGTTTCCAAATTTTTTTCACAATTTAATTTTTACACTTAGACAATCAGCTGTTCGAAGCTCGAGACTTGTGCTTGAAGAAATTTTTCAAATAAAGTTCAAGTAAAGTTCAAGTAATAGAAAGTGACATTTTGCTTGTTCTTTTTCTCTCCCGTGGTAGAAAAATGTGTACGGAAACGCTTTCAAGTAACTTCAAGTTCAACTTCAGACGAGTACGGAAACAGACTTAATCTCACGAACTAATTGTCAGACAGCTGTTAAATTTATACAGGTTGGTGCTAACTACAAATCATGTGGATTTAATTCTAGTAACGCCATCTTTGTGTCATCCTACAAACTTTTCATCCCAAGTGTTAAATATTTCATGAACGCTTAGCGCGGTATTTGAAGCTTTTAGGTAGCAAATAAATGTTAAGCACGTGCGACATCCCAATAGAATAAAATTGAGAAATTGGTTAAGTTACACAATAAAATAGCACATAAATAATGTTCAAGTTCCATGTTCGAATCTTCCATTAACTTCCAGGAAACAGACGAGGTAAGAAAAATAAAACCACCCGTATATACACTAAGGGAAAAAAATATTAAATTTATCCAAAAACTTTTTTAATTTATCCAAAAAGCGAGTCATTTTTGCACCAAACGCATTTACTTAAATCGACTTCGTAAATATTTAAAATTTATTTAAATATTTTTTTAATTAAATAAAATATTAAAATATTAAAAAAGAATATATAAAATTTCTTATAGAAGAAGAATTAATAAAAAATATATTAAAATTATGCAGGAATATATTTAAATATCTTTTAAATATTTACTATTTGAAAATAAAACTATCGCATTTAAGGAAAATTTATATAAAAATATTGAAATTGAAAAACAATTTATTTGAATATTTCCCACGAGCTGCGTCCATATCAAACGCCATTTAGTGGTATATTTTATTTTCTTTTTGTGAAAATATGATTTGTGAGTGCGGTGGTGAGTGCGATGCATGATGAAATCATGTAGAGTGGAGTGAGTTTCTTGAGAAAATACCGAGTTGTCACTCCACCTTACATGAATTCATCATGCATCGCACTCACCACCGCACTCACAAATCATATTTGCCAAATGTCCATGCTATATTACCCTTGTAACATTAACTAAATGAGAACTCTAAGAAACCTGCAACTGCTGGTGCGAAGAAACTTCAGCAGCATCGCACAGGAACAGAGTGCGATGCTGCTGCTGCTTAGCGGCTGCTTGGCAGCTGTATGGAATATGTGGGTCAGTGTGTGGCATAAATAAAATTTAAATACGGGAAAAAAACGAGTTGTAAGGAAAATATTTGATTTATCCACGTAAATATTTAAATGAAATATATACTCAGGCGTGGATAATGTTAATATGCGTTATTTCCCTTAGTGTACGATATTTTGACTTATGTTGTTTTCCCTTATTGCCACATACATAATGGAATATATACCTTAAAAAATATAATAGGTTATGAAAAGATCTCTATTTATTTGTAAAAAACACATTCAATTTTGACAACTACATACAGTAGACGATATGCACGAATTGAAGGTAGCGAGGGGGTAGGCGGCTTTTTTTAAGTTCTTTTTTACAATAAAGAAAAAATACTTTAAACAATTATATTACCAATAAATGTCTATTTAGATTAATAGAATAAAGAAAATTGCCTTTAATCTTGTTGTCACTTTTTATCGTGTGAGGTGACACATGTCACATGACTTAAATTCGTATTCTTGTTGTCACTAAAAAGAGAAACGGCACAGTGAACAACACCATGTGCTTTTTTTGTGCTATTCTTGTCACATTGAACAGATTCTTGGCAAATTAAAGTGACATTTTACTCGCATTGTTTTTTTTTAAGTGAGGAAGATGAGCGAACAGAAAAGGTAAATTAAAATACATAATGAAGGGTTTTTTAGTTAGAAATATTAATAAATTTTTTAATTAAGTGTCAAAATAACACCCCAAAAACATTTTGAGGAAATGACGGGTCTCTACCAAGTCTGCATTTTTAACTCACACTCCATCAGGTAACTTCATCGGGTTTGATTCCCGCCCCTTAAATTTCTTCTTTTAAATTGTAAATTTTCGCCATCATCCGAGCTGTCACTGTCTGAAAACCAAAACTCAAAGGAACTCATATTTTAATTAATTGAAATATTCAGTTTGCTGAAACAAATAAAACTTTGCAATAAGCAGAAATAGAAGGGCGTGTTCAATGCGTCCTTTTATTTCATTTTCACTTGTTCCTTAAACTCACGTGACACGACAACAAGAATACCAGATTTCTAGTGAAGTGACACGAGAACTCGTGTGAGAACTCTCACAAAGGTGAGGTGACAACAAGAATCAAGGAAGCTGTATATTTTTAAAAAGATTGATTAAAAATACATTTTTAAAAAGATTGATTTAAAACTTTTTAAGCTAGAGCGTCAATAAAGGGTTAAAAAAAATGCCACGCTCTCCGATACTTAACGAGGCTACCTCTTAATCATGCATAACAGAACGAATTGAAATTTTTATTTGAAACTTGGGAACATATTTTTGAATGGTTTTACTGACAATTTATGTAATTAAAAAAAAATTTTGTTTACTGATCCAAGCCCATTACTTCCCCCTTTAATTAATATAGAGTTAAAGAGGTGTTAGAGCAAATTTTTTTTGTAACAGTTGAATTTTTTATGTTATTCCTTTACAAAGTTAGTCATAAATTTAAAAAAAAAAATAAAAGCTTAAGTCCTAATCCAACTCAACCCCAGTATCTTTGTGGTAACACTCAGGCCGACCACATTAACTCTACTGGGTCATCATGTGAAGCCTCAATAAATTTTAAAAAATGATATTTCATATTCAATTCCCTATTTTTAGACTTTATTTCGCGAATTTTTATAATGTGCGTGCTGAAATACGTTTTATAAGTTATACGCAAAATAATTTTATTTCCCCAACAGGTAGATAAGCAAAGAATTTCCGCTTGTTTTGCGTTTTGCATAAGTTATGGCAGGCAACACTACCACCACCCTGTATTTATATTGTCTAACATGCAAAGCAGCTCTAAATTGGTTTTGTAGATCTGTAACACAGGCGCCAGCTTCTTTGAATTCAACGACGTCTGCTGCTTCTTCTTCTTCCTCTTTTTCATCGTTGATTTACCTGAACCATATTTGACTCTGGGTTGAACTTTTCACATGATAACAACTGCAGGTTCATTTGAATTGCTGTATTTATTTGATGTTGTTGTACTTGTACTTCTTGTTTTTTTGTTTTTGTTGTTGCTGTTGTTGTTGTTGTTGTTGTTGTTGTTGTTGTTGTTGTTGTTGTTGTTGTTGTTGTTGTTGTTGTTGTTGTTGTTGTTGTTGTTGTTGTTGTTGTTGTTGTTGTTGTTGTTATTGCTGTAGCTGTTGCTTGAAGCTGAAGTATCTGTTTGAAGTACCATCTAACGACTGTTTTTCGTCCACTTTGCATTTCATGTTTTATTTTTTTTTATACCATAATCTACCACTGTCTGTCGGTATTTCATTTTTTTTTTTTTTTCATATTGTTGGGGAGAAAATTGTTCAAAATTTCTATTTTTCCATCAGGGGTAAAAGCTGTTTGGATAATAAGATTTTGGAATATTAAATTTGGAATCAAATAAGAAAAGTCTGAATTAATTAGGAGCTTAGTTGGATTATTCACAGCATTTAGATTTGAAGGTTACGAAGTAAGAAGAGTAGTTGTCTATAAAATTGTTTGTTAGTTCTAAAAGTATAAAAAATATTTGAAGGTAAATATTCCATTTTAGATTAGAAAAAGGAAAGAAAATAAAAAGTTCAATGCGTAGAGCCATAGTCTAGCTGGGATTCGAACTCCGGACCTCTGAGCAGGCGTTCAAGGGCGCGACTACTGAGACCGTTAAGCCGGCAGTTTTTGTGGTTTTGGTTAATTTCAAAAAGGCATAAAAAAACCCTGACGTCATAAAAAAAACGCCTTCGAAAATTGGAGTTGTGCTTTGAAAACCCCATAAAAGATGGCCAATCAATCGAACACCAATCAAAAGAACACATTTGGAAATACCCGAGTATTTGCCATAACCTTTCGAAAAAATTGCCAGTGTTCAAAGTTGACAACCCAATGAAGGAACAAGAGGAGTTAAACCTGAAGTTTAGCTCAAAACGATCGTGATATAATTACTAGGAAGGTTCATATTGGAGAAAAAGGTGAGCTAAATGTCAAAGTTAGCTGTTGATTTTGGGTTTTTCTAATTTTTTTAAACATTTTAAAATGAGCCTACCTTTTTACTGTCTCATTGGAACTACCCAGCAAACATTTTGACTCTTAAAAGACTCTTTCAAGACCCATATAAATGAGTTTTTATCGTCATAATGCGCTCAAAAAAGACTATTTTATGAGTATATTTTCGTAGGTTATGGGCTTCAAAATATGATTAATAATAATGACTGCTTTATGTCTCATTTTGGACTCAAAATTAAGACTCTTTTAAGACTCATATTTAATACTCTTTTGAGGATCATAATAAAGACTCTTTAAAGACTCATAATAAAGACTCTATTAGAACTCTTATAAATTAGTCTTTTTGGACTCAATATTAAGACTCTTTTAAGACTCTTTTAAGACTCTTTTAAGACTCATATTTAATACTCTTTTAAGACTCATAACAAAGACTCTTTTAGAACTCGTATAAATTAGTCTTTTGGACCCAAAATTAAGACTCTTAATAGCCATATTTAATACTCTTTAAGAATCATGTAAGGTAATCTTCAAAGACTTATAATGAAGACTCTTTCAGAACTCACAGAAGTAACAATGGTCTGTTTAGGTTTAAATATATTTTTAGATTAAAATTTATTTAAAATATTTTATAATTGAAAAATAACAATTCAAATTTTACTTTTATTTTTTCGGTCAAAAATAATGGTAAAAATTTGACTTTTATTTTTCTGTTAAGTGTGAAAATCATAACAAAAGTATAAATTATATTCATTCAACTCTGCCTTACCTTCGTTTTGCTTATCACTACACATTGCGTTCCCTGTCACTGTTGTTTGTCGAATCACTACGCATCAGAGAATTTGACTCAAAAATAAAAGTAAAATTTTAACTTTTCTTTTTGACCGAAAAAGTAAAAGTCATACTTTAACTTTTATTTTTGACTGAAAAAATAAAAGTCAAATTTTAACTTTTATTTTTGACCGAAAAAAAATAAAAGTCAAATTTTAACCTATATATTTGACCGGAAAAATAAGTAATTTTTTAACTTTTATTTTTGACCAAAAAAAAATCGGTCAAAAAATAACTATTAATAATTGACTTTTTTGAAAAAAGTCATAACAGTTACGGTGCCTGGTCATATTCGATTCGACTACATTCGATGGTCAGACATACATATGCAGCAACGTTTTAATATGTAAAGAAGATAAAAATATAACTTTAAAGTTTATAAAATCCTCTCAGAACCTAATTGTGGAGTTCTCATAAAACTCTCGTATATAAGACACTTTTATAAGGCTCTTTTATAAATAAGCATACATCATGCAATATAAGTATGTTTAATCTTTTTGTGAGTCTTTATTACGAACAATCATAATACCGTATTATTTAGGACTTTTTTATGAGAACTCATAAAGCAAGCATAATATTGACTCCTTTTAAAAGTCCTATTTTTGAGCAGTTATTTTATAATTATATCAAAGACTCCTTTAGGAGTCTTTTAAGTGCGTACTCATAAGACATGCATAAAAAATACTCTTTTTAGAGTCTTATTTTTGACCAATCATTTTACGATCATAGCAAAGACTCATTAAGAAGTCTTTTAATTGCGTACTCATAAAACACGCATAAAAAAATTCTCTTTTTAGAGTCTTATTTCTGAGCAATCATTTTGCAATCATATCAAAGACTCCTTTAGAAGGCTCCTTTGTTGCGTACTCATAAAACACGCATAAAAAGAAATACTCTCTTCAGAGTCTTATTTCTGAGCAACCAGCTTACAATCATATCAAAGAATCTTAGGAGTCTTTTTATTGCGTACTGATAAAACACGCATAAAAAATACTCTTTTTAGAGTCTTATTTCTGAGCAATCATTTTACAATAATATCAAAGACTCTTATGAATCTTTTTATTGCGTACTCATAAAACACGCTTAAAAAATACTGCTTTTAGAGTCATTTTTTGAGGCTCTCAGAAAATGTTTGCAGGGTATTAATGAAAATTGTTTTAATACATTTTTCCTGATTTTGTTTTAATAAACTTCTTTATTCTTAATGTATCAAATAAGTTTCCGTAAATTCTTCGCTTAATATTTTTTCTTATTTCATTTCCGATTTATTTCGTGGTTTTAAAAAAAAAAAAAAAATGGATTACCGCGGGTCTGTTTTCAATGTCCAATTGTTCAAGGACATGCTTTGATTATCACCTGGACATTACTTCGATTAAAGTCAACTGAATCACCAAAGTCGTTCGGTCTCCAGTTCGATCTTCGCAAGAACCACATGCGAATTATTGCGGCTATACATCAGTGCTGATCAACTCACGGTTCAAACAACAACAAAGAGTTTTTCGAGTGCATAGCTTACACTGAAACAAGAAGTTGTTAAAAATTCGCACAGAATTTGATTCAAGGAAATATTGTCGAATGTTGGATTTTCACTTTAACGTTTTTTTTTTTATTTTTGTGTTTGTTTTTCGCTATTTTAACAAAGAAGAGATCAAAAAAAGGTAAAAGTGATGAATTCATCAATAAAATAACGAGCAACAACCCTATCGCATGAACGCTCAAAGTATACTGACTTAAAATTTAAAGCACTGCAGAAAAAACAAACTTTTATGCAGTGTACAAACACAGCGAGCCGATTGCAACTTCGTGTGCAAAAGCTCAAAAGCCCACGATGCCCGCGGACTATGGGAAAACATGTAATGAGCACCACTGCTATAAATACAAAGCGATCACTGCGATTAACCAGTATCGAGAGTGAGAAGCGTCAATATCCCGACCCTAAATGCTGTTTGGTCTTCGTTGTCTCGCATAATTGTCTGTTTTCGCAAGAACCACATGGGAATTATTGCAATTTTTGCGGCTATCAATACAAAGCGATCACTGCGATTAAGCAACGACAATGCTCATGACAGAGTAAATTTTAAACTTCCGAAACGGAAGAGCAGTGCAAACCGAAACCTTTGCAGTTTTAAGGTTAGAGCAAACCAACCCAGAGCCGTCCTTTCAAATGCTCATCAGTTCGTGTTGTCGTCAATAAAAATTTGCCACCAGAAATAAGGCCTTCTTAAAATTGTCAAATATTTATTCAAACCCTAGCCAAAACACGAACAATCAAACACATTTTACAATCTCAATTTGAGACACGATTTGGAAATCCTGAATAGTCTTTGTAAATGTCAATCATATGTCATAAATGTAGGCAGCACAATTCAGTTTTTGCACTGTATGAAGTAGGTCCTGCGCCAATCAAAAACAATAAAAGAAAAGAGGCCTCTTATACCACTCATACAACATGCATGAGAAGCCAACAGCAGCCGAGAGCAGCAAGGAGCAACAGCAAAAATAACACACGAACACGAACAACACAAGCACACAAATTGTTAAATTGAAATTTGTGGATGAAGGTAAATGTTGGGAAAAGTGATGACAAAGTAGAGATAAAACAACCTGCAGGATGTGAGCCGCCATGTTCTGAATGAAAAATGAAAATTGAAAAAAAAAAATAAATAAAATAAAAACCCAGAAGAGAACAGCAGTAGAGCAAGAGACATGACAAGAAGAGCTGTGTAAGAGCAAGCAGCAAAAGGTAAAGCAAAACAAGAATAAGTGTTGAAAAAGGGTTTCGAGTGGAGGCTTGGGTAGGTGTGGGTGTTCTGGCGGCTCCAGAAAACAGGGAATGTGTGTATAATGAAGTAGCACTGCACGTGAAGTTTTTGAATGGGTTTAAGAGTGTGTGTGTGTGTCGGACTGTGTCTAATGTAAACTTTAGTGTCGTGTGGGGCAAAAATAAAAATAAAAACATTAAAAAAAAGTAAAACTTTCATTGAGGCCTTTTGTTATCGAGCAAAGGTTGACGAGGTGTTATGTTTGAGATAATAAAATTCTTTTGAAATATCCTGTGTGTTGAAAAGAGACGAATGAATGGGCACAGGGAATAGACACATACATAAATGATAATATGCACGAATTAAGTAAAATATTCAAAATTAAAATTATTTGAGGCCAACAATAAGTTGGACAGAAAAAACCACAAACATCTTTAAGCATTTTATGTGTTATGGGGGAATATTAAGACATAAAAATGTCCATCACATTAAAAAGCAAGGATAAAGTAGTGCAAGTTTTGAGTTGTTTTTTTCACTCTCTTTATAAGAACAATGAAACCTATTCGTCAAAAGATTTTAGCACACTCACAAGATAGCACAATAAAAACAAAAGAAGCTGGTAGCATTGCAGACAGGCAGATAGGCCAGGCCTGTTGTGTTCCCAGCATAGTTAAGTTTCAAAAGAGAGACCATAAATTTTTTACTACTATCATATTGAATATCGTTGAAAGCTACTGCAGTATTATTTGGCGATAAAAAAGAAATTAAAAAAAAATATACCTATATATGTTTCAGATAAATATGAAAATTTGTTGACGATGACATAATTTCGCTCAATGTTGTAAAATTTGTAATTTACACATCAAACAATAGGGATGTAAAAAGCGACGTTAGGACAATAAAAACCAAAACAACAAAAATGTCTCCTTTTTTTATATTAAAAATTTACCATTACAGCAAAGCGATTGAGAACGATTGAGAGAGAGCAAATGTTTGTTTGGGTCTTATTTTTCAAAATCGATTCTTATAAAAATAACACTTTTAATAAGTTAGTTATTTGAAGCGTGTTTTGAGCCATAGTAACGATTAATTTTATATAAATTTTTTACTTTTTGTAAGCTAACGATCTTCAGATTGTCATAGGTTATAGAAGAGTTATAGAAGAAAAAAAGGATGTTTTTTGCATTAATTTTCAAAGTTAAGTAATTTTATAAATTGTTTTCATTCTCGCCAAGATAATGACCTTAAGAATGTCATAGGCTTTATACAAGTTCTAAAATCCATTCGTAAGTTGGTTTCGTGTACAATTTTTTCGTAATCTAATGGAACGATTTTAATAGATTTTCATGGAATATAGAATTTTTTAAAAAAAATCACTTTAAAATTGGTTTACATCGAACTCTCTTAAAAATTAAATTCTAAAGATTCTGATTTTAGAACTAGCAAGTGGGCGGCTTTTTTCCAGCAACTAATTGACTGATACAAGAAATTTTTCTCAATATTAATAAGCTGCGCAGTAAAAATTCCCAATGAAATAACTCCCTAAAATTGCTCATGCAACTCCAAAAAAATTGGGAGTTATTTCGTTTCTATTGGTAATTGTTTAATTTTTTTTTATAAAATAACTCCCAATTATGTAATAACTCATGAAAATTTGAGAATAAAATAAGTCCCAAAATATTTTTAGGGGAGTTATTCAATTTCTCCCCTAAAATGGATAAAAAAGTAAAATTATATTAATATTTCGTTTCATAACCTTTATTTGCAAGTACAGCGGCACATCTTTTTGGCATGGATTCTACCAGGGTATTACAAACATTATCTGGAATAGAGTACCAAGCTTCTTTTACTTTTTCCCAGAGCTCATCCTTATTTTTTGATTTAACGGGTCCCAGCTTTTCCTTGACAATCTTCCACAGATTTTCTATCGGATTTAAATTCGGCGACTGCGCGGGCCACGTCATAACATCGATTTTATGTTCCTGTAACCAACCTTTAACAAGATCCGAAGTATATTTCGGGTCATTGTCGTGTTGGAACTGCCATAACAAAGGCATATTCCATTTCGCGTAAGGCAGCATGACATTATTTAAAATTCTGACATAAAGATGTCGGTCCATATTTTCTTTAATCCAAAAAATTGGTCCAACACCATACAACGAAAAACATCCTCATACCATGATGTTTCCTCCTTCATGCTTAAATGATTTTGTGGTATATCTAGGGTTAATTTCAGCATTTTTTGGACGTCGAACCCAGATCTTGCCATCATTTCCAATCATATTGGCACTTTTCGTGGCAATCTATCGAAGAGATTCTTCTCTACAAGACGGCGAGCCGCAGTTAGTGAAGAAATATCTAGAGAAATTTCTTCACTTATGGCTGCAGAGGACTTGAAAGGATCACGCTTAGACAAAATCTCAATGTAATCATCATCCTGTGATGTTGTTTTACGTGGACGGCCTCGCAGTTCGTAATCTTTTGAAGGCTTAAGAGCGGTAAATATGAATTTTTGGGATCGATTAACTATTTCTGCAATTTTTCTGAGTAAGACCACTCTTATGCAATTTTTTATGCATTTGCGTTCTTCCTCCGAGCAGTGTTTTCCGCGACCCATTGTTCCTAAATTTACAGTAATTCTGTATTTAATAATCTTTTTTTGAAGCTTGTGGATACTGACAGTTGTAATTTTCCAAAAAATGTACTTGTTAATAAACTTTGTCTTTTTTGATTCTATTTTGTTGTCACAATAGTCAACGCGTGTTTTTCACAAAATGTTCAAATAAATTTAACAGTTAAATTCAACAATGTTGCCATCGTGTCGAAATATGTTAAAAAATAACGGGTATTTTTAATTTTTTAGAAAGATTTTTATATTTTCATTTAAATTAATGTTAATCCCTTCAAAGAAGTCTCATAAGATTATTATGCACTTATGCTAGCGCTTTCAATCTTATTTATGCTTGCAAAATTAAAGTCTTTCATGGTTCTTTTTTTTTTGGGAACGGAAAAAGTACATTGCGCCATGTCATGCGAATGGAGAATGAAGGCTGGGGCAAGGTTAAAGTGATGTTTTTCTAAGACTTTGTTGCAATTTATTTAATGCAAATTCTCTGATCCATCATTTATAAAAACTTAAAAATCCCCAACAGAACCAAAATACATGTTATTCCCACAAATACTTTCTAGGGCTTTTGTAATGCAGCGCTATCACGCAAATAGGCATGGAACTTAAAATTTTTCAAAGTATTCCGTAAAAGAAAAAACAGGAATTTTATTAGAGAATTATAAAGTAAATGTGACATAAAAAAAACTCTGGATAATTTGCGGGTTATAAGCAAAAAGTTCTGATTATAGGGGTTAAAGGTGTACAAAAAAAATATTTTCAGTTTAGACGGTTTTTACTGTACTTTTCGTTGTTTTTTCTTTTCACACAAGCCGTCAATTCTAACACATGTTTTGCTCACGAATTTTTAGGAGCTGTAAAGATAATTACAAAAATATTTTAAATTAATTCATTGGGCCAAGTTTTTAGATCTATGCTGTCTAAGTTTGAAGGCGTTTCAAAAACAAAACCAATTAATTTCAAATTTATTTTAAATTATGCCAGGTACTCTTAGTTAATTCCTTGTTGTACCGATGAAGGTGTTCTTGCTTTTACGATGTTGCTTAAATGCTTTAAAATATGCTGGCATACATGGCACACACAAGCATATTTTCTCCTACACTCAACGTGTTGAAGAGAGGGAGTTTGTCATTGTTTTATACAGCAGCTAAGAAACTCATCCGAGCAAACTCGTCCTTGCTTTTGGCTGTTTGTATGGTTATAATTTATAAAATAATTTTATGTGTATACATACATTATGATATGTATGATTATTAATATAAAATAAAGATAAATAAAGAAACCATTGTATCTTCAATACATTGAAGGACTATTCAAAAAGGATGATAACATAAAGGATGATTGATAACATAACGTAATGTTCTTTAAGCCAGTGCAACTACGTCGTTAAGCCATGTATGGGGAAATAATATGATCATACAACAGCCCATAAATAATTTTACTTAAAATTTGTGGGTATTAAGTTTGTATCTATTAAACTTCTTATATTTTAAATCGATATTTTGGACCTGGTTGGTAAAATGGGCATAGAACGATACATTAAACTAAAGCTTTAGCTACTGTGGTCAAAATAAATTAAAAAATTAAAGAACTACTGTAACAACAGTTTAACAACATCGGGGGCATACTGGTGATACTGGAGAAAGACTGGAAATTGATTCGAAAGTTTAAAAAACACTGGCTGAAACAGTTGTCATAGAAGTATTTTAGAAACACTTTAGTATTTGTCATTATGTTATGATAATTTTCTTCAAAGCCGGATAATCATGATCATCATAAAGATATTGTTGGGTTAATTTGGGTTCTTAAACTCCTATTAACTCAATCGAGTCGTTTATTACCTTATTCCTATCCTTTGAAAGTGTATGTTTCTGGACGGTTTAAGTTCATTCCGTTAGCACCATCAGTCCGATTAAGTAATTCAAGTAGTTAGTTGACTATTAAGGTTGACAGCTCCTCAAGATTGTTATGAAAGTTATGAGAGACACTAGCCCCACAGATGAGATCTAACCACAAAATTCACTTTTTTGGCCTCAAGTGTTCTCTCACCTTTACCACCAATTCTTCTCATCCCCGTATGTGTTAAACTCAAATTATAGAGATTGGCTCATTTAGGACTGTCAGTTACTGGTACTTTTAAAAATAGAGATATCGTAGACAAATCCAAATGGTTGGACGCGTACTAAGGTTCATTACTGTAGTCTGCATTTTATGATGAAGCCTTTGTGTTAAAAGCATCATTCATCAATCACCATCAGAAACAGCAGAGGCGACAAATTCAACCCATTCCATAACATACTTAGAAAACGAAAAAGGATGAAGAGATACCCTAACGTTAAACGATATATCAAATGTGTTAACGGTATTACTATTAACTCCATAGAATGACTCTTCAAATGTAGCTGATTGTTCGAAGAAATGCTCTTACTGGGGCGTTCAAGATGCTACCGGCCTTACAAAGAAAACACACGATTTTTGCCAAAATTATTGTTTCAACTTCCACATAGTCCCCCTTTCAGCTCGATATACTTATTCCAACGATTTTCTAACATTGCAATGCTCTTTGAATAGTAATCTAAGTATCTCAAGATCTCCGAAATTCAGTTTCCAATTCGATATGTTCATTTGTCGCAAATCTCCCTCCCTGTAGCCACTTTTTTAAGTTTGGGAACAGATAATTGTTACTGGGGGATGAGGAAGCAGTTCGAAGCGTAACTCATGCAATTTTGGCCATTGTTTCGAACGATTAATGAGCTGATGCATTGTCTTACAAAAAGATAATTCTTTTTTTCTTCGATAAATGGGGCCGTTTCGTTTGCGATTTCGTTCTTAAATCGGTTTAATAATTTACAGTAATAGTAGGTGCTGTTGATTGTATAATTCAGTTGGTCTGTGTTGATTGTATAATTCAGTTGGTCTGTATCTCTAATTTTCGAAACACTCAGAAAAAACTCCCTTAGCTCCGCAGAGCACAGTTTGAGAATAGCTGATCTAAGCTCATCACTTTGTTTATATTACTTTTTAATTATTTCAAATTTCAGAATTGCAAGAAAACTTATTTTTATGATGATTTATATTTATGTGATGGTCAAGTTTCGAGCCGGAGTCAATTCAACTAAATATTAAGATTATCAACGAACGCGCGTTTTTCATTTATTTCAATGTTTTTAAGAACGCACCATTTCTTTTGCTCGCTATTTTGCTCATCATTTCTTTCAGCTTTTTCGAAATTCCCCCATATCCTATTTATTTTTTTTCTCTCTATTAAATTTCGAATTGTTTGCACTCATCATGGCTCATCCATTAGGCAGATTATTTGTTTCAATATCTACCCTCCTCACATTGGCAATGCACACAAACGTTCTGCTCAATTAACTCTCAAATAATCTCACTTAAGTACCCGCCTATTGCTCGTTCTATACTTTCTTCGAGGCTTCTAACTTTTTAACTAACCATCATGTATTAGAAGTACTAGGCAGCAGTACTTCTAACTTTTTGCCCTCACATTGGCAAAGTTGCTCAACACTTTGTTGAAATAATATCTATTCTCTCAGCATCATGGGCACACTCGACAGGAATTGGCAATTTATTAAGTTACTCAACTGCAAATAAGCGCCACAAATAATCTCAATAACAAATATTATGAGTCTGTATCCGTCGTTTATTTTCCTTGTAACTTGAGACGCTCGCCCACTTTAAGGAAATTTTTCGTTTTTTTTTTTCTGTTCTATTCTTGTTTGTGCTCTTTTGAGAGCGTTTGTTTCAAGTTCTGCCTTCCATTGCGTTTGTTTTTAGTAAAAGTGTCACGTTTCCTTCGCTATCGTTGCGCGCACTTTAATGCAGCATGGAATTGCCGCTGCTGCTGCTGCTCAGCCTCTTCAAATTCGTTTAGTTTTGTCTGCCTTGCAGACGGTTTTGTCAGCTTTTGCGGTTTTTGTTCACATTTATTTATGCATAACTTGCAAAGTTTGTATGCAATATTTTTTTTTTTTTTGAGGGTGTATCGCGTTATGTCGTTACATTTGTCATTCTTTAAGGGGGCGTTAGCAGTTGCAGATTCTTTGTTAAACCTCAAATGTTCTGCTCTAGAAGTTGTCAAATTCTTGCAAGTGTTTATTTAGCTTATTTCCATTTCTATGCTGTTGAAGAAGTTCTTGACGCTTTTGTATCGTTATTTATTTTTAATTCTTTTTACTGGGATTATATTAAATTTGATTAGAATTAGAATTTGATTAAAGTAAACTGGAGTAAGGGCACAATATATCTTAAGGTCACAGTGCAAATCCCAACAATAATAATAACTTGAGTAAACTTAAAGTTGAGTTTTTTCGTAGTATAATAGCTTTTTATAAGTTTTCCAACTAATTCGTTTTACTCTCCGTTAAAGTGTTCCAGAAGTAATGAAAAGTCATTGTTAGGCTTTTTGTGTTTAAAGCGTTATACGCAGTCAAGAATCCAGACAATTTCTATTTAAGCAATGTACAAACTTTTATGTACATACACAGGAAATTGCACGTCAATCCGACGAATATTCTCTACGTTGCATGCACATTTGTAAAGACGTCTCTGGGCGTCTTTCTCAGAAATACAAAAATTTTACTAAGATTTTCTCAAAGCCATATTTTTAAAGTCGGTGAGCACGATTTCTCGGAAACAGATCCGTCTTAAAGTTTTTAAAGGTTTTTTTATTTGTTTTTTTTATTTATTTTTATTATTTTTTTAATGATTTTTTTATTTATTTTTTATTAGCAATTTTTTATTTATTTTTTATTAGCAATTTTTTTATTTATTTATTAATTTTTTTTTATTTATTTTTTATTTATTTTTTATTTATTTTTTTATTTATTAATTTTTTATTTTTTTTTATTTTTTATTTTTTATTTTTTTTTATTTTTTATTTTTTTATTCACTTTTTATTTATTTTTTATTTATTTTTTATTAATTTTTTTATTTATTTTTTTATTTATTGCCGCTATCACCGTCCGCGAGTCGAATGCTGCAGTCGAGTCGACTCAGCTGGCGAACTTTTATTCGTGTGGTATCATTGTTTGCGAATCTACTTATTCGCCGTAACTTCAGTGCTGCCAATATAAAAAACAAAAATACATAAAGGAACGTCAAAAAATTGTGTTAATTGAATCAAATTTTGTTGAGTTATTATTAAAATACCAAATTACAAAATGATAAGCAGCACGGATCTATTCTTTGGAGATTATGAAGAACCTGAAACTTTGTGTAGGCTATAGTGTTGTATATAGTGTTAAATAAAATCTCACCTTATGCCATTCCTTTCCTTCACGTAAAGGAGGTCCAAGGGAATTTAGCTCTACGGCAAAGCTTTGTCATGCCTCCTTGTGGCTTAGTTTTGTGGAGCCGAATTTCCCTAATCTTGTTGCCACATAAGGATTCTGCACCATTTTGTGGAACTGCCGGCTGTTGGTTTTTTCATTCTAAAAATAAATAACAATTTGTTTAAAATCAAAAATAAACTGTAAAAAATAAAAAAGAATGTAAATTACTTACCTTTTGAAATTATTTTGAACTTGTTTGTTTAATTTTTTTGTGCAGCAAATAACTTATTCGCCGGCTCGTCACCAAATATTTTCATTCGCTTAGTTTTGACGTTTAAGTCGAATCACATTTGTGAAATTCGCGAACAGTGATACCAACTTTGCGAATTTTACTTGTTTTGTATTCGACTCGCGGACGGTGATAGAGGCATATGTTTTTATTTATTTTTTTTATTTATTTTTTTATTTATTTTTTTATTTATTTTTTTATTTATTTTTTTATTTATTTTTTTATTTATTTTTTTATTTATTTTTTTATTTATTTTTTCAATTATTTTTATTTATTACTTTATTTATTTTTTTCATTTTTTGTTTTTTATTTTTTTTTAATTATTTTTAAATTCTTTTTAAATTATTTTTTATTTATTTTTTATTTTTTTTAATTATTTTTTAATTATTTTTTATTTATTTTTAATTTTTTTAATTATTTTTTATTTATTTTTTATTAATTTTTTATTTATTTTAGTTATTTTTTATTTATTTTTTTTATTTATTTGTTTATCTATTTTTTATTTATTTTTTTTATTTATTTGTTCATTTATTTGTTTATTTATTTTTTTATTAATTTTTTATTTATATTTTTATTAATTTTTTTTATTTATTTTTTTATTATTAATTTTTTATTTATTTTTTCTTTACTTTTTTATTTATTTTTTCATTTATTTTTTTCATCTATTTGTTTTTTTATTTATTTTTTTCATTTATTTTTTTCATATCTTTTTTTTCATTTATTTTTTTTTTTATTTTTTTCATTTGTTGTTTTTTAAGTAACTGAAATTTTTTGGCTGTTCCAATCGGAAACCTGAAAAATAAATTATGACAGTCGGAAGGGAATATTCGAGATTTGTGAAGTAATATGATTGTCAAAAAATCGTGCTAGCCCCGAAGGCTAGTATAAATTTTGACAATCAGCAAGAACATTTTTAACACAACCATAAATTGAATAAAAAATAATTGTGATATCACGATGCTTCAAAAGAGTTTTTGTTTCTTTGTTTGATTATTTTATAATATCTTTATTAAGCACCTTAGACACATACATAATTAATTGCCCTAAAACACGACCGAAATGTTGAATGCTAAAATTTGAATGCCAAAATTTGACAATACGTGCATTTGGTACACCAAAAATTACAATTTTATTTCAACGGACAGAACTTTTGTTTAGCTCAACATTTTCTTTCCCACCACGAGTGAAAAGTTTCCGATTGGTACACAGTCTTTATAAAGAATTTAAGATATAATTTTATGTTGAAAAATTTTTTTTTTTTTTTTTTTGTAGTCACCATTTTACAAAAACTAATATTTATAATAATATTAGTAATTTCAGTAGTTCATAATTTTGATATGAACTTGATTAATTAGTAGGGACTTATTTTTGTCTTACCAACTTTTTTAACAGAGTCACACACAAACGGACTTCTTGAATATATGAAAAACGTGTTGATCATATATGCACTATATTGTATTGCATTTTTCGAATCTAAATTAGTTTAAAGTATATATTTACTCTGAATATAATATTTTTATAAGAAATTTAAATATGTTTTATATTGAAACAATTAGAGGCTTTACGGAAATAAGAATTGGAATGTGAGCGGAACATGGTTTAAGTAAAGATAAACCCAGATAAAGCTCAGGAATAAAATAGAACACAGTACTACAGGTAATAATAAATACATTACAGAAAGACTATTAGAAATAAGAAACCATAAACTGTATGCTAGAAATTAGAATAAATAGATTTTTAATTTCAATAGAACATTTACCGGTACATATTGTGCTAATTAAGTGATATTGTTGCTGGAGATTTTTGTGGTATTTTCTGTTGTTTTACGTTGTTTTTGTTTTGGTTTTTTTTATAAGCAATTTATTAAGCACTAGTATTAAGATTAAATGCCGTTTATTATTGCTATTGAAAGAGTTACCAAGTGTTTCGCTTACAACTTGTTTTGTTAATTTTATTGTTAAATATATAGATATTTTTAATATTTACTGCTGCTGCTGGAAACAAACAAACATTTTTTTTATGCTTTAACGGAAAATTTAACAATGACGAATATTCATGTTGTACAGTTGATGGCAATGATTTTTTTTTTCCTTCTCAATCGCGTTTTGTACTTTTTGTGGCCTTTGATTTCATTGTTAAAAACGCATTGTCAATGTTAAAAAGGCAATAACACACATACCGATAAATCAACTGTTGTAAATTTACACATACTTGCATAGTTATGATGATATGTAGGATATGCACTATATATGAATATGCATGATAACCAGAAAGCATAAGAAAATTGAGCAAACATGCATAAGCTCTAGATATATACATATGTATATATTTAAAATGCAAAAATGGAAATTCCAAAGCAGAAAATTCGCAAAGAACTTGAAGTTTGGAATTTGCATTGTGTTGTGTTTAAAATGCGGTCAGAAACGTGCAAATAGTGGGCGGTGTTGGGTGTCCATCTACAATGCAACTGAAAATAACAAAAGCTTAAGAAATGAAAAAGTAAAAGCATAAAAAAATCTGTCTACTTTTTGGCGGCACAGCTTGGCAATACAATGTTGAAGAACTGCAGCACACAAACACACATATACATATATATATACACCCACACGCACATACACTTTTCAATTCCGATTTTTACTTGCAGTTTTTTTTTCATCACTTTTTTCGTTTCATTGCTTTTGCATAAAGCAACAATAACAACAACAGCAAATTTAACTTAACATAAATTCTAGGCAGGCTACACTTGGCAAAAGTTCAATATGAAGAATTATGTTGAATATTATAACCAAAAATCAATATGTTACAAAAAGCAACAAAAACAACAAGAAAAAAAATTTACAATGACAACATAAGAATGAAAGAATAAATTAAAAAGAAAAACCAACAAATAAACAAGTCTTCGTGTCATCTAGACTAGCTGTACTAGAGCGCTGCATACTTTACGGCGCTGCAGCAAAGGCACTTATATTCGAAAGTTAAAACTATAATTTCAGTAACATAAGCGTCAAATTATTAACATGTGGTGAATACTGTTAATTAAATGATGAAATTGCATGTCGACAGCAATAACGACATTTCAAGAATACATTTTTTCAAAGGTTTTAAATTAGTCCGTTTAAGTTGCAAAAGTGGTCTTTACTTTGCAGTTAAATGTCACTTTTTGCCATGATCGCCGCCAACATGCAGAGTTATGAAGTTTAAATGTTGATTTAATGATTTGATTTTTTTGTAATTTAATGTGTTAAAAATTACCTCGACCTGTTGTAGCCGTTGAAGCCATAGGGCACGTGGCCACCACCGTTCATATTATTGCCATACATTTGTCGCTTTGATTTTGGCCAATTCTTCGGGATGAATGATGCTTGATTGCTTTGTTTTTTATATGATTTTTTTTAAATGTTTTAAAATTAAAACTGAAAAAAGAGTAAAAGAAGAAAAGGAAACTGTAAATAAGTTGAATAAAATATGGTGATATATGGTGAATAAATAAATTATTATAAAAAATTAACCAAAACGAACGAAAAAAAAACTGTTGAAAATTTTATTTTTTATTTTAAATATTGAAGAATGTGATTAATCCATTTCTCCCAACAGACTTTCATTATTTTCTATACTGTCATACATAAAATAAGCTTATTCTCTTATTTTCAAAAAACATATTTAATACACTTTCCAACTTATTACTCAAGAATTCAGGGAGATTTCTGTCAACCATTGCTTACAGAGATAATTTGATATGAATTGTATAAATGGACAGAGGTATATAAAAAATTTAAAAACTGTTTTAAAATGTGTAGTTTTGATTTTTAAACTATTATAGTTTACACCTGGTATTGTTGCATATGTAAGTAAACAGATGTTGATGAAATGATTGGTAACAAATAGGTTAAAAGCAGTTATTTTTGCTATACAAAATATTTCTTGTGAAAATATGGTTTTAAAAAAATCAGTTAGTAAAAAAAAGTTTAAAAAATCTTTTAATCCCTTGACTATCCAAATAAAAGATTGTTAACCAAATTAAGAGTCCCCCAAATTATTATGTTTTGCTTAAAAATTATTTCTTTAAAACAAATGTACCTTTATTCGAAGAATTTAAAAATACACTTTGGTTTTTACCAATGACAGTTATTTTATCGAAAAAAGCCCTGCATATAGACATAAGGGCTCGTTCATAAACTACGTTACCAATTTTTTTTTTTTTTTTACCACCCGCCTCAGTTACTCTTTCTTAGGACATTTCAAGCCCCTCCGTTACCGTCAGGCGCGGATCCAGGGGGGGTTTTGGGGGTTTTGGGGTTCAAACCCCCCCCCCGAAATTCTAAAAGAACCTGTATTTAAATGTGATGTACTGATGTTTATTATGTGGGCTAAGAGTACCAAAAAGAAAAAAAATTGGTTTTTTGTAATTTACTTTAAATATTCACACTCCTATGCTGTAAACGTTTGTAGCTGTTTCTACACGTATTGCTAAAATACTGAATTCTGTTCCAGTTTTTGATTGTTTTTGCGATATTGCGCCTGTAGCTGTAAACAGTCACACATACAATCTTAACCTGAAATCACAAAAACACCGCATTTTTTGGATAAAATATATCCAAACACCGCACAGTCTTAATTTAAAAACCCACAGTTTCGATAGTATCGGAAGTGTAGACTTAAAATTCCTTTTTATACAATAATGGAGAAAAATTCCGGTTTTTGTAGTGTGACGTAAAATTCCTTTTTATACAATAATGGAGAAAAATTCCGGTTTTTGTAGTTTTTATTTATTTTGATGTTGGTTTTATGTTGGCCTTTAAGATTTGTATTCGAGTCAAATAAACAGAGAAATAACTTTTATTATTATAATTATCTTCACCCCAGCGTCAGCTTGTGGTATTTAACACAAAAAAATAATCCTGAGCACCACACAATCATATGGAGTGAATATGGAGTGAATATGGAGTGAAATGTGGATGGCTATTTTTTTCGTAGCAAAGTTTTTTCCAATAAGTCCAATAACAAATTATAACCTTCTTTTGAAAAACCAGAGGCTCGAAATAGATTTTAGACTAACGGTTTCTTCCCACGCCTACGATTTTTTGAAAAAAAAATTATCCCGCTCTAATGTATACAAATGGTGGTTAAATTTTAAGGGCCGATGTTGAATATAAACCACACCTAAATGTCAACTGTTTTTCTGCATTTCATTTGACATTTCTCAATTTCAGACTAACTCAATTTGAACCGTTAAAGGTATTCAGGCTTATTATGAAAATGGGCTTTCAAATCAAAATGCATATCGCGCACTTCGTGATTTGTTCGTTCAATTTAATCGTCTAAATGTGCGTATAATCGGAAAAATCGTGCAAAAATTTGAGCGAACCGGGTCTGAAGGAGATGTGAAAACACCAGTGCATGCTCGTACAGCTCGTACTGCAGAAAATATGGCTGCTGTTCGCGATAGTGTGGCTGAAGAGCCGTCCACCTCAACTCGTCGTCGAGCCCAACAATTGCACCTCTCACGTTCGTCCTTGATGAACATTATGCATAAAGACTTGCATTTACACGGTCAGAATGGTGGCAAGAAATGGCAACAGTGGATGATAAATTTTCGAAGAAAATCATCTTCAGTGATGAGGCACATTTTCACCTCAGTGGATTCGTCAATAAGCAGAATTACCGCATTTGGGCGAATGATAATCCAAGAGTGATTGTCGAAAAACCAATGCACCCACAAAGAGTGACTGTTTGGTGCGGTTTATGGGCTGGCGGCATCATCGGGCCGTATTTTTTTCCAAAATGAGGCTGGTCAGGCAGTTACTGTGAATGGTGTTCGATAGCGTGAGATGATAACGAACTTTTTATGGCCCGAATTGGAAGATATGGATGTGGACGATATGTGGTTTCAACAGAACGGTGCCACTTGCCACACAGCTAACGAAACAATGGCTCTTTTGCGCGACAAATTCAATGGCCGTGTTATCTCTCGTGGTGGCGATGTCATTTGGCCACCAATCATGTGATTTGACACCGTTGGACTTCTTTCTTTGGGGTTATTTGAAAGAAAAGGTGTACGTTGATAAGCCAGCAACAATTCAAAAGCTAAAGGATAAGATAATTCGGCGGCGGGGTGCAATAAGGCCAACGGCAATTTTATTTATTCCATTTGAAAAAGAAATTAAGCCAATTTGGCCTTATTTCCCTTTAAAAGGAACCAATATTAAAACGCCATCAAATAAGTTTTTTAGTTTTATTTAATGAAAAATTAAAGATATAAAGTATTGGAATAATTGTACTTAAGGGCCCATGCTCCTTTTTTTCTTTTTTTTCTAAATGTGCATTTGGAGCTCCTAATGCACATGCTGCAAAAAAAGGTCGGTCTTAAATGGTTTAGGAGATAAAAATCGTGAAAGTTTGAAAAATGTACATATTTTGGAATAATTGCACTCTATTTACACGCTTCTTTTTTTTTTTTTTATTTTTTAAATGTGCATGGAACTTCTAAATCTAATGCTGCAAAAAAAAAATAGGTAGGTCTCAAATGGTTTAGGAGATAAAAATCGTGAAAGTCTGAAAAATTTACATATTTTTTTATTGAGAAGACTAGGATATCTTATTCTAATAATAGAAATATATATCCGTTTAAAGCGAAAAATATGATCGTTTAAATGCTAAAGAACATACATCTTTTTGTAAGTGGTCGAGAAAAAAATGTAAAATATAAACGTAAAAGTTATGAATGAAAATTTATAATATATGCACGATTTTTACTAAAATTTTTAATGAAGCTTTAATATTATAAAGAATGAGCGCCGCAGGTTTATAATAAATCGCCGCGATTTTTAATAAAAAATTTTTTGCCTGCGGCGCTCATTCCTTATAATATTACAACACCTTCACTATTGAACTAAAAAAAATAAAAAAAATCACTATTGAACTACTACTAATAAATTCTTCGCGTTGATACGAAAACAAGCACATTGAGGTTGACAATGGCAACTGTTCTCTTGCAAATTGAGTACCTACGCTGAGTCCAGTAACTTTTCAAACAACAGACTACAGGGAGCGTACTTTTTATTAAAAATAATTATAAAAAATAATCCTCAGTTTGCAAAAATTATTTTTCGGCCTTATTACCATTTTGCTAAATTTTTTTTTTTGGCTTTATTTCCTTTTCAAATGGAAATAAAACCAAATTCACAATTTCGGCCTTATTTCTCTTTGAAAAGGAAATAAAGCCAATTCGGCCTTATTGCCGTTGGCCTTATTGCACCCCGCCAATTCGGCACATTAACGGCATAGAACCTCACTTATGCCTCGGCGTCATCGAAAATTTGGACCATCGGATGGTGGTGTGCCGCCGAGGTCGCGGCGGCCATTTAGCCGATATTTTGTTCCATGCATAATTGAACCACACCAATATTATCATAATAAAAAGAAACGACAATAACTTCCTTTATAATTTGTGTTTTATTCAAAATCAACATCGGCCTTTAAAATTTAACTACCCTTTATATATATAACGTACATAAATATTTTTGAAACCCCCCCCGAAATATATTCCTGGAACCGCCCCTGGTTACCGTACTACTTTTCAAAACCCCTCCCCACTTAGTTCCTGCGTGTATTATCTATGAATAGAACTTCTTTATTATCGAAATCTCTTTCCCTCTCTCTTTCTATTGATATCAGCACATCCCATGTATTTATTATTTTTCTACGAATGTCTATTGTCTTGGATGGTGTTTTTATATAAAGAAAACGGAAATTCTACAACTCAACTAAATGATAAAATGGAATTTGTATAAAATAGTAAGTTTGAGATTTAAGAGGGAAATTGACAGTTCAAATCTCATTAGCCACAGAATTTATGTTGAATAATAAATAAGTTTTCTGCGCAGATATCAGCTCTTTGCAAATAATGGTAAATCTTATAGATGAAATAATGCATTTTCAGCTTCTTAAAAACTTCAACAACTTCCAAATACCACACTCAAAATAATTGGTCATAAGAAGGAATTTTTTTTTTAAGTTTACTTTTTCAAACTTACTTTGCTTCCTCAAATACACTATTAATAGGCCTGATACCATGTTGATTAGATTTTCTAACAAAAGGCGGGATGAAAAAATAGATAGTTATTTAAAAGTGATGCAACTTTATTTGAGGCTTTTCTACCTAAGGCAGTAAGCTAGAAAAAGCCAATTCCGCCAAAGACCTCAAATTTGCGGTGAACCAGATTGATCAAAAACTGCTCATCCGATTGCTATTAAATTTTTCAAACTTACTTAAATACTCATTAAAGGGGCGTTTAATAGTTCGATTTTTTTTTCTACCCATTTTTTTTTTATAACCTAAAACGACCCCAAGGTTTTGCATAAGAAATTAAAACTTTCTTTCTAGGCCCGTCATTTTGGCAAAAAATTATATTTTTTAAAAATCAACCATTAAACTCCCAAGAAATCTTTACTTAACCATATCTTGCTCACCTCAAATTTATTGACCTTATTGACAAATATTTTTAGACCAAAATTTTAGTGAAAAAGCTTGAAAAGATATTCTTTAATAATGTAAAAAAAAAACTTTGGGCTAACATACAATACAGCTTAAAAAAGAATTTTTTAAAAAGTGTAATTTTTCGCAAAACTCCTAGAGTCCCTTAAACAAAAAACCCCCTAACTTGAGCATTCCGACAGAAAACAAAAAAATAAAATAAAACAAATAAGTGATTTTTTTTATGTGATTCGTTTGGGATCTCAAATGTCTACTTATATATATATATATATATATATATTTTTTTTTTTTGACGTTCGAAGTCTCTCATTCGAAAAATTGTTTATTTTCTTGAGTGTTTCATGTTTAATGTTTGCTTATTCTTTTCTTCACAAGAGAAAAAAAAAACTCCGAAATTATTTTACATTTATTATTTACATGTTCGGTTCAATTCAATAAAATATATTGCAATAATCTCCGAGGAACTCGAATTTCCTGATTTTAAGAAATCAGGAATTAATTTCAGCTTAAAATTCATATCACTTCCTTATTTAAACGAATAAAACTATTCTATTCTATTCTCTTTTCTAAATACTAATTTAATTTCCACTTTGAAATGAAATTGTTTACCAAAGCGTTCCACCTTGTTTTTCCGTTCAAGCAATAACAAAGTAACAAGGTGATTAGTGAAGGTGCCGTCAAAGACACGAAACTGTTCATCATTATTGGCAAAGAACTTCCCAACCAACAATACAGAAATTTCATACATCCGTATCTATTATGAAAATAAAAGTAAAATAGCAAGTGTTTCCTTTTTTTAGGGAAGGAACCACCGGTAATTACTAAATTGCTTTACCATGGCAAACAATATCATGGAAACGCTTAAATATGAAGGCAGTTGTTAGAATCAAATTGAGGTAAGGACTTTAAAGCCATTTTTTAGAGGAAACGATGAGTTAGGTGGAAACATTTAAGCATAAAGCACTCAAAGCAATTGGAAGATTTGGGAGTAGAAAATAGATTAAATTGAATCAAAAAAGCATAATTCCATCGAAAATGTCATCCCGGTATATCACTAAAGATGAAACTTAATTTATCTTTAAATTAGTAATTTAGTAATTTAATACAAGTACTAGTCGTTTTTAATACCAGTCCTTTTTAATCCAGTTTGCAAGTTCTGGACAGTTTCATTTCAAAAAGCGTGCCCGTACTCAAAAAAATGGTAAGAAATTGGGGAAAAAAGAGTGAGAGCGAGAAAGATCTCCACCAGTGCCAGAATTTTGAATTTTTAATTCTTGAAACTTCTGGTGACAAATTGGTAAATGTATCAAAATACTTGAATCAGCTATTTTGAAGTAAACACCTTTTAAAATCACAAATAATAAAGCTGCAAATAAAGGAAATTTGTGTGAAATTATTTATTTATTTACGATATGTTCTTATTGCTTAGGTATCAAATTTTTCATTTTTTTTTTTAAAGGATTGAAAATGAATAAACATTGCTGTTCTTGCGGTTCCGGCGGAAATCTCTGTTTGACGATTTAATCATTTTACAATGTTAGGTCTGAAAAGCGTTACGGTACTTTTTCATATTCAAAATTTTAATTTCATATTCGGTACAAGTCAATTTAATATTCAAATAGTCTGAAGAAGAAATGGAGTCTGTGAAATTTTGTGCTATTGTTTTACATCTGGCAGTGTTACAATTTTTAGTAAATTAAGTATTAGGTCTGTTCCCTAATAGGGGGCTTTATTCATGGTGGAATAAAGAAATTAGAGGCGCTGTTAAAAATCCTGTCTCGCTGAGTCGAAACTTTTTAAATCAACACAAATAATTTCCCATTTTTTTCTTTTTTTTTTGCTGTTCGTTGTTGTTTTTTGAAAATTCGGACTCTTGGGTTTCCAGCCGCGACCAAATTTCATTGGGCTTTCAAACGATCAACCATCATTACTTGCAAACTCTCAAGCAGAACTGTTGCCTAAACAAATTTTGGCTATTGTTATAATCCCACAAATTTTGGATATTTTGATTTTCGATATTTCAAGAGAGCTTTTGTACTTATCGATGAATTCTTAACAAAATCCTGTATATACAAAACGCTTGGCATACAAAAAATTTAGAGAGTTGGACCAAAATGTGTTCACATCCCAGACATGTCGAACGGACCGGCAGAAAAAAACATGTCGGACATCCGAGACACTCAATGACGTTATGGTGTGCTGTTCATACCTTTTCACTTTTACAGCGAAATTTTGTCGCAAGTTATTATCTTGATTTTTTTCATATACAAATTATGGTACAATCTGAATATAAAAAGTTTGCTTTTTTAATCTGAAAATCGTGAGATTATTGTGTAAACAAATAGATAGCGATAATTAAAAGCGCTTCATTTGCTAAGGCTAGTTTTAAAAACACAACTGAATGGATTCTAGGATTGCGGCACAATTGCATCAACTCAGTGTGCTGAACATACAAGGGTGTCAACTCAACCAAAATTGCGCCATAACCCAACTCTAATTGAATCAATTTAGTTTGAAGTTAAAGTTTTCTGTTATAAGCAATGCACCCATTTGTAAGTATTCCTAAAAATAAAAACAAAAATGTTACAGCGAAGTCGGTGTGATACTCATTTTTACAACTGAGACATTTTTACAGATGCTGTTCCTCCCGCAAAGGTGGCAACTACTATTTTTTTATTCCGCTTTGCTGTGCTATACGATTAATGGATTCGTTAAATTTTTTCTACTACTCTTTATGTGTGGTGGGTGATGCGAACAAAATGGAAAACTGAAAAAATGCGCATAGAAAAAATACAATTTGAAGAAATGAAAAATTTCGGAAAAATTCAGAATTTAATTTACTTTCTACAGAATGAATAAATTTTCGGAACTCTCAATGAAGTTTAAGTAAACATTGAACTGTTAAAAGACTTAATAAAAAGCATGACTGAAGTTAAGCGAGCGCAAAGAAGCTAGCGTTCGGCACACAAAAATTCGCACTTTTCATCCAAGTAGATGGCTTCGGTAAAAAAAATCGCGCAAACTTCTTGAAAATTTTGCAGGTTATTGAAGGCTAATACGCCGTTTTGAGAAATTAATTATTTTAAGTTTTTCTATTCAAAAAACAACCATTCAACACTTATAACTCGAACTCGCGCTATTATGACACTTAAATTTGGCAAATTTCTTCAGTTTTCACATGGAACACTAGTCATGCAGCTTAGCCCACAATTAAAAAAAACCACATCCTCGCTTGTCTACGCCAGCCATTTATGTTCGCACATTAAATTTGTTAATATTTTATAAGTTGTATTATATTTACACACTTTTTCCACAAACTCCGCTGTGTTTTTCTGCGTTCGGTAAAATTCTATCTACCAAATTATTTTATTTCTTTTATTAGTTTAAAAATTTCGCATGAGTTGTAGGAAAAATGTGATTTTTTTCTCACAGCCGACAAAATGGAACTGAACTCTACTCGACGCAGTTCAAAATTCTTTACAATTTTGCTGTTTTCTCTTTTGTGCTCGCTATTCGTACCTTTCGATTCATGTTAAAGTGAGATGGCTATAGAACGTCCGGCTTTGGTTCTTGTGCAGCCACCTTCAAAAAGGTAATGGCCACCATGAAAGCATTGCCAGACATATTTTTCAGATCATCCGAACGAATGACAAAATCATCGCATAAGTTTCAGATTGAAAATGTCATATCCCCGGCAAATTGGTAATTTTAAACGCGACAGCAACGAGAGAAAATACTATCAAAATGTAAACACACCTTGAGAACATGAGTGAGTGCTTGTACAAAAATTTCATAGATATCGCTATGTTGCTGACAAGAAATGCATTTCTATGATAAAAAAGACAAAATGACAGCAATATTACTACACGACGTAGTAAAAGGCGATGGCATTTGCAAATTAATTGGTAGAATTTGACGGAAAACTTTTTATCATTTAATAATTCATTTAATTATTGAAATTTTAACTATGCAAGAATTAATTCAATAAGGAGGAACAATTCTAGAGAATAATTTTTTCCACTGAGACTTTCAACTCTTAAATATGGGCCAGAAGCAAATTAGTCTTGTTTTTATTTTTGTATTTAAAAACATAATTTTAATAATATCTCAATGTGATATAAGAACAACCAAACTCGAAACAGCAATTAATAATAATTAATTTTTAATGTGGAAATTTTCAATAACTCTAACATTCATTTAATTTCTAAGTCAATACGTTCTTGGTTTAAGACCAAAATTTACACCAGTCTTTGATTTTAAAACAATCGTAATGGATGGCTCCACATCTGGTCCTAGTGGCAATAGCTCATAGTGCAGCAACATTTTTATCAGGAATATTTTCATTTGATACTGAGCATATCGTTGTCCAATACAGTTGCGAGGACCGGCGCTAAATGATATGTTGCTGAATGCATTTCCTCGTCGATTTGATTCCAAATGGCGTTCAGGTCTAAATAGATAAGGCTCGGGAAATACGTCCGGATCGTGTACTATCTCCCAGATTAAAATAATAATATTGGTACCCGCCGGTATAGTGGCATCAGCTGGAAATTAACTTATCAAATAAAAAATTTTAATATATTTAAGAAATTTATTGTACCTAAGACACAGTCTTCCTTGAGTAAACGACCCACGGCCGGTATAGTTGGATACACCCGCAATGCTTCCTTGACAACGCAGTTTAAATATGTCAAGTCCTGCAAGTCCTGCACAGTGATTGAGCGCTTGTGATTGTCGCCAAAGTGAGCGCAAATTTCTTCAAATAGCTTCTGTTGTACGCGTTCATTACGAGATAGCAAAAAAAGGCTTAACGATATGGCAGACGTTGTGGTATCGTGACCCGCAAACATAAATGTATTGACTTCATCGCGTATTTGTTCATCAGTCAGGGGTTTCCCATCGATACTGGATTGCAGCAATACATCCAACAAAGCCGAACGTCTCTTTATGCCATCTTCATCTTAGTTATTTGCTTGAATTATTATAAAATAACTAATTTCAATAAATTAAAATTTACTAACCATCATTCTCGACTTTCTTGTGAATGAGTTGGGAATTTTGCAAAGCTTCACGTCTTTTCTTAATAATATTTTCCGTAAATTCATGCATTGTTGCTATGCCCGCTTGCTGTTTTTTGTAGAGCGTGGGAGCAAAGAGACGAAAAAATAAAGGATATGCTATATGAGGACGAATAAAGCGTGTTGTTAAAATATTTGTTACACTGAAATGGAAAATTAAAGAAACCTCATTAAATGAATATCAGTTTTTAATTTTTGTCAGTTAGTCACGATGTGTAGTGGTAAAAACTATTTGTGTGAGACTACTAAAGCCTTCCTAATCCATACCATTGTATTGGATATTATGTACGAGAATTTTAAAGAGAACAAAATTTATTTGGTATAACATAATGGACGACATGTACGAACATCTGAAAGCTTAACCGTCGGTCAGTGCGATATGATGGATGAAAATAAAAATTCTTGCATTTTCTGTCGGTCCGTCTAACATATTCGATTTATGAACGCATGACGGTTAGACTCAGTGCATTTCTAGTTCCCACGTAAAGAAGAGTAGAAGTATAAAATAAATTTAGGAAAGGGAAATGACAAGCTTTTCGAACAGTGGATTTGCGAAGGAATTTATTGAATTATATAAACTTTTAAAATTTAATGAATCTGAAAAATAGAAACAAGCTATTTTTTTAGTTACTTCGCGAATGTTTTTTGCCTAAAACTTTGCAAAAAATGAAGTCGTCGTACATGTCCGATTGCTGAAAAGCTCAACAAAAATGTTCCATTACTTAGTTATCAGACATTGTCGATTGACATGTCCAATGGGCTGAAACTCCCTAACACGGCGGCCACACCTGCAAGTGCAAGTTCGAAAAACTATATACATTCAAATATTTTTACTAACACACTCGCAATTTCGCACTTGCAGCCGACTTGCAGCGCTACTATCAACGAATTTTCAGAGACAGTGGATTTTGACACTTGCTGCAAGTAAATGTCAAAAAAGGGGACAAGAGTGTTGTTTTTGTTAATCTTTTGGAGATTTTACTCAGATTTTTCACAATTTAATACAACAAGCACACTGGTAACTTGTTTTCTTCATTTTTTTCATTTTGTAGCTTTTCCAGCTCTCGCAATACTACAATTGTACAATTGTAGCGAGAACCTTTGCATTCGATGACATTTTGTAAATGAACTTGCACTTGCACATGTGGTCGCTAAACCAACTTGCAGCAATTTTCGAATTTTTTCGAAGTTAATATGTATTCTCTACTTGCAAGTGATTACTTGCACGTGTGGCCGCAGCGTAATGAACATCTGCACTTTCGTGTGTTTGGTGAATTTTTCAACGAAAAATTTGCCGATGTGTATAGACCCTAAACACTAAGTTAAGCTCAGGGATGGTACAGATTATGCTAATAGGAGTGTTCACATTCATCAAATTATTGGTCAAACAGTTTGACAAACAAAAATATATATGGGATTTGACGACGATTTGATGATAATTTGATGTTTAAACACTCATCAAACTGTTTGTCAAATCGTTTGACGAAAATCAAAATATTTTGATTTTTCTGTTGTTTGACCAACAGTTTGAAGAGAAATTTGACAATAGGAGTGTTCACATTCATCAAATTATTGGTCAAACAGTTTGACAAACAAAAATATATATGGGATTTGACGACGATTTGACGATAATTTGATGTGTAAACACTCATCAAACTGTTTGTCAAATCGTTTGACGAAAATCAAAATATTTTGATTTTTCTGTTGTTTGACCAACAGCTTGACGAGAAATTTGACAATGTGAACACTCGTCAAATTTTATAGTACAAATTTTGCCAGTTGAAAAAAGATTTCAACGTGAACACATCGCATAAACATGATAATAACAGAAGAATGTATCTGGAAAAAATTTTTAAAATATTTCCGGACACATTCAGAGTTTGTTTGCTTCGTTTGGTTCATGTTTCAATAAAATATTAATAAGAATTGCTCCGTCATGGCAAAGTTTTCACTTCGATGCGCAAGCAAATAATGAAACTTGACGAAAAATTTGATAATGTGAACACTTGTGTGGTCAAACTGTTTGACCAACAATTTGATGAAAAATTTGACAATGTGAACACTCCTAATGTGAACACTCGTCAAATTTTATAGTACAAATTTTGCCAGTTGAAAAAAGATTTCAACGTGAACACATCGCATAAACATGATAATAACAGAAGAATGTATCTGGAACAAATTTTTAAAATATTTCCGGACACATTCAGAGTTTGTTTGCTTCGTTTGGTTCATGTTTCAATAAAATATTAATAAAAATTGCTCCGTCATGGCAACGTTTTCACTTCGATGCGCAAGCAAATAATGAAATTTGACGAAAAATTTGATAATGTGAACACTTGTGTGGTCAAACTGTTTGACCAACAATTTGATGAAAAATTTGACAATGTGAACACTCCTAATGTGAACACTCGTCAAATTTTATAGTACAAATTTTGCCAGTTGAAAAAAGATTTCAACGTGAACACATCGCATAAACATGATAATAACAGAAGAATGTATCTGGAACAAATTTTTAAAATATTTCCGGACACATTCAGAGTTTGTTTGCTTCGTTTGGTTCATGTTTCAATAAAATATTAATAAAAATTGCTCCGTCATGGCAACGTTTTCACTTCGATGCGCAAGCAAATAATGAAATTTGCTATTAGGAGTGTTCACATTGTCAAATTTTTCATCAAATTGTTGGTCAAACAGTTTGACCACACAAGTGTTCACATTCTCAAATTTTTCGTCAAATTTCATTATTTGCTAGCGCATTGAAGTGAAAACGTTGCCATGACGGAGCAATTTTTATTAATATTTTATTGAAACATGAACCAAACGAAGCAAACAAACTCTGAATGTGTCCGGAAATATTTTAAAAATTTGTTCCAGATACATTCTTCTGTTATTATCATGTTTATGCGATGTGTTCACGTTGAAATCTTTTTTCAACTGACAAAATTTGTACTATAAAATTTGACGAGTGTTCACATTGTCAAATTTCTCGTCAAACTGTTGGTCAAACAACAGAAAAATCAAAATATTTTGATTTTCGTCAAACGATTTGACAAACAGTTTGATGAGTGTTTACACATCAAATTATCATCAAATCGTCGTCAAATCCCATGTATATTTTTGTTTGTCAAACTGTTTGACCAATAATTTGATGAATGTGAACACTCCTAATCACACATTTACTATTACTATGTTTCCATGGCGAGTTAACTCGGGGTTAGGGTTTTCGTCGAGTTAAGAAAATGGCGTCGCTAACTCGATAGTGTTTCTATGCACAGCATCGAGTTGAGTCGAACTTGTCAATTTCATTTGCATTTTTGTTATTGTTTTACTAGCGAAATAGATACTTAATGGCAGCATTCACTTTGACAGATAGAACCCAGTTAAATCCATGATACAATTACAAGGTAGGCTCATTTTAAAATGGCTGTTTAATTGTGAATTTTTGCAACAACAAAGCTGTAGAAGCCACAAACGTCAAACGACAAAAGCAACAACAACAACAAAGAAAAACTAGAAGCTATCAGCTGATTTTGACAACTAGCGCACCCTGCTCTCCAATATGAGCCTACCTGGTAATTGTATCATGGTTAAATCTTACAAGTTTCGTGGAGTTTCGTGGATTTAACGAAACTCAACTCAACTCGCGTTTCCATAGCGAGTTAACCCCGAGCATGATGTAATTAACCAGGTGGTAGTGAATTTTTCACCACACACTCAATTTTGCTGAATCTGTCAAAAAATTGTGACATAAAGAGAGGTCCTGGTGGTAAGTGTCAAATCATTATTTGTTTGCTTGCTTGTGGTAGTTCTAGCTAATACGTAATAAACTGCAATTATATGTAGTTTTGTTGGATTTACATAAAAATCATTGAAAAAAATGTTTAAAACTAGAGCCGAATATGGAAACACACTGTAATTGGCTGCAAGTATGGATGATCTGGCCATGTAGTTCCACAATAACAATAGCAGCAATAAGTTTATCCTATTAAAATCTTCGAGGAAATCTACGAAAGCTGTATCACAATCCGTACGAGGTGGTATATAATGCTTCAAGAAGCCAGCTCTTTATCAATTCAATTCAATTTGAGGTTAAGTTTAATATTTGTTGGTTTCTTATTGGCTAATAGCTTTGCTTTATTTACAAGGCGAGCCATTTTTTATTCTTATCCATGTTTTTTGCACGCTTATAATCAATCAAATTATACTTTCACAATAAGCACAAATTTCACAAACTATGTTTTGCTATCGTTTTGCTTAAAATATGCAATCAGCTGTTTTGACAGATCGAGAGTTCATTTTTGTGAGAGAGGTTGAAAATTCACTATCACCTTGTTAATTACACCATGACCCCGAGTAAACCCCGAGTTAACTCGCCATGGAAACATAGTAATTGAGAGCGACAGCAACGCTACAATGTCGCGTGGAAAATTGCCCTTATTTTACTGCTTAAGTCGTATGCTTAAATATTGCTGAAGCAATTTTTTTCGTAGTCCAGAGTTGTAAGAATCAGATGAAAGTGGAATTTTGGCAATACCAGTAAAACTTTGTGTAATTTTTTTCTTTGCTACACCTAATCGTCTCTCGCATTGTTAAAGAAGAACATATATTTAAAAATTTCTTCAAGAAATATTTCCGAATCTGAAATATTGATTAAAAAAACAAGAAGCTAATGTTTGGTGAATTTTACCCAAAATTATGTGATAATCTTATATCTTATGTAATCTTATTATAGTTTTCAAAGGTTTTTCCAATTTGGAAATATTGGAAAATTCAATGAAAATAAAGAAAATTAAGTAATATATAGTAAACTTATAATGGTCAAGTTTCAATAAGTGACAGTGTCAATTGCACCACTCATAACTTGTCCGAGTCACTGTTACACTTAATTTATTTTGAATAAACCTACTTACTCATCCACTGCCTCAACAAATTCCGATTTGGCGTTTACTTGAGCATTCAGACGTACTCCCATAGCAGTTTCTGAAAAGATAAAACCACAGCTTTAAACAAACATTCGAATTTAAAAAAAGACATTCAGTTTTTCAATATAGTTATAGTCTCGAATTTGTGCTTCATGTTTTACTTATTGTTTAAGTCTCGTTCGCGTTGAAATACTTTTGTGAATAATATAAATTAAGAAAATAAACTATAGGTCCCCCCAAATTTTTTCAATCTAACCTGCAATAGTATCCAATGCAGCTAGCTTCATATGGGAATAGAAATTCACCACTGTTTCGCCATCGGCGAACTTTTCTAATAGTTGCACCAGCACCGTACTCTGTCGATCGAAAACCTCCACAAATTGTTCCAAAATTTTAAAGTGAAATGTAGGTGTGATAATTTTTCGCATTGTCTGCCATTTTTGACCGTGACTCAGTAATAAGCCATCACCCAACCAGGAACGCATCATCATATAGACCATATTCTTGTGTGTATGCTTTTGACTGAGTAATAATTCCTCGAGGTATCGTACATCAGCGGTGACCAAGACCATTATGCCAAAAACACGAGCATAAAAAGTTTTACCAAAACGCTCCACAAACTCATGAAATTTTAGGTGTAGATCTTAAAAGAAATCTTTGATATATTTAAATTTGTAAACTTATTTATATTACTTACTGTTCGGGTGAAATGATAACATTGCTAAAATACTGCCCACAACCGGTACTTTTGATACAATTGGTATGGATTGCATATGCTGAGCACAATGCTTTTGCGCTAAGTAATCGGATAAAACCAGCCATGCAGTCAAAAATAGAAGAAAAATCAGTAATTCCAGCAACATTTTCACAGTTGAATCTTATAAAACTGCTTTATATGACGAAAAACTGGAAAAATTTTTTAAAATATATGTGTAAAACTTCATTGAAATCAATTGAAGTGACTGAGAATTCATATTTATCTATGGCAAATGTGTCTCAAAAAAAAATTATTCGATAATTAGAACTATCCCATGATACAATAAAAAGAAAAGGCACAAATTGGAGAAAAAAAGTGGGCTAAATGTCAAAATCAGCTGTTGATTTTCAGATTCACCTCCATAAGAAAAGTATGTAAAAAAAATTTGACAGATGTCGCAATGTCGTTGTCGTCGACAATGTGCTCGACACCTCAAAGATTTCAAAGGAGTAAAAGTATTCTCATCCCCTATCAAATATATCGTATTTTGTTGAATCCGGTCCACAAGCTCCAAATAAACTCTTAAAGCCCCTGCCGAAAAGAATTAAATGTTTTGAATTTTAAAAATTCCCTTTAGTCGAAAAAGCTATAAAAGCACATATGTAGCTCCAGATGTAGAATTAAAAAATAAAAAATTAATTTCTTAAATTAAAAAATAGACAATTCACAAATCCCACGAAATTCTACAACAGCCAAATAAAACCACAGTTAAACATTTTGAATAAAGTAGACATTATGTTGATTAAATGGCTCAAAGTATATTGCAACTTCCTTTGTTCCGGTTTACACCGCGATAAAACACATCGAATGCGAAAAACGTAACGGAAAATAGGAAAGTACAGAAAGAACTTTGAACGTACCGTTAAGTTATCTTTTCTAAGCACTGTTCACACTTGTGAAAATAATCATCAAACAGTTTGACTAAAGCACTGTGTTAACACTCGACAAATTAACCTTTTGGGATATTTCTCAAAATTTTCAAAATTTCTTTAGTTTTAAGCAAAAATTATTTTCACTTACATACTTCTTAAACATTTGAAAACAACATTGATACTTAAATCCACAAGTTTTCATTTTGTATTGATATCTTAGAAAATCGCTATAAAATATGTAAATTCCATTTTAATTGCGCAATTAAGTTATTGAGAGCAATTATGGAGAAAAATAAAAATACACTACTCAATAAAACTATGGCATCACTCAAATTTCATAAAAAAAAATACGGAAGTAATCATGCCCATGATACAATTATACAAGGTAGGAGTGACAGTTTTATCGTCTTGCACCAACTGTTTAAAATAGTATAAATTAGAGAACGAAAGCAGTAGAAAAGAAAATAGAAGGAAAAATATACAGGCAAATGACAGTCGATGCAAGACACTGGTGAGAAAATAGCCAGTTGTCACTCCTACCTTGTATAATTGTATCATGATAATGGGTAGACTCGCGGCTGAGAGCCAAAAGTCAGAATTGACAAAAAAAAAACGCCAAAAATAAGCTAACAATTATTTGTATTGATTTTGACAGTTTCGAATTAATCCGAAAATAATTTTCAAACGAGAGATTAACTTGTTTATGGTAACATGCGAGGTGCGTTCAAAACAATAACTGGAATTTTGAAATTTTGCGGGCTATATTAGTTCGATTGGCACGATTTTCAGTCATGTTCGTTTTTTACATTTTTGTCAACTGTTGAAAGATAACAAGTGTTTTGGTACGTTGGCGATTTTTCAGAGGAGATAGGGATCAGAGAATTTACATTAAATCAAGTTTAACAAAGTCTTAAATATTGAAATGTTAATGTAAAGAATGTTATGTAAAGATATGTTAAATATTGCTTTTGGTGAATCTACTATGAGTAAACCGCGAGTTTACGAGGGTATAAGCTTATTCAAAACGGCCGTGAAGACGTTGAATATGACGAGCGCACTACTACCAAATTTTCAGATTATATACTTCATTTATTAAGAAGGAAAACGTATTTGTTCAAGTTTGCAAAATGTATAAAAATAAAAAAAATTATTACAAAAATAACAAAAAATTCTTTTTAGCCAGTTTTGCCCGGCGGTAATTTTTATTACATAAAATATAAAATGAATGTTTTCTCCAAAGTCCTTTGGCCTTAATGACGCTATTAATACGTCTCGGCATGCTTTCGATAGTTTTTCAATAGTTGCATGTGGAAGATCACGCAATTCCTTCTGAACTCTTGACCATATTTCGTCGATGTTATTTGGAGCCATTTCGTAAGATGCTAACCTTTTTTTTAGAAAAGGCCACAAATTTTCATTCGGGTTTGAATCAAGGCTCTGTGCTGGTCATTTTAAAAGCTGGAAATCCTATTTTATTAGCCACTCTTGAACAATTTTCGCTGTATGTATCGGATCCCCGTCTTGCTGGAATAAGATCTCTTCTGTTGAATATGCACTAAGGTCAATGAAATCCGGTAAATTAGTTTGTAAGATGTTCAGGTAGTCCTTTTTCTTTATTATACCGTATATTTTTACAAGTGGACCTCTATGTAAAGCAGCCCCACAGCAGGCTATCACCGCCATGTTTCATCGTTTGTTTAACTTGATGCTTCTGCAGCTTTTCATGGATTAGGTGTTATAAATAAATAAATAACTGGTGATTTCAGCCCTTGAAAGGACTTTGACCTAGCTTCTTATGATCAATTGTGTTGTGCGTGTTATTAAGTTTGTACACAATTGACCGAGAAATGGACCTACAGCCTTAACGCCGACTCCGAACGGCGATGAACGAAATGTTCTTATTCTCAAGAAGCTTTACATGGCATTTTCATTACTCTCTGAGGTTTGCCATTGTCTGCAGAGAGGTGGCGGCCGTACAGAAAAATCATTTTAATGCAAATAATTTTCTGTCGCTGCTGGGGTTCGAACCTGGGTCTCCAGGTTCGTTGACATAGCGGCCACGCATTTTAACCAACTGCGCCACGGACGCCACATGGGTTAGGTGTTAGTAATATTGTTTCCCATCCGACTGATACCGATTAACACGGGTCTCATCAGACCAGATCCCACGCTTCCAATCATCGATACTCCAGTGTTTGTACTTTTGGCAGAAAATCAATCTCGCTTTCATGTTTTTGTCAGACAATGCTTTTGTGGCCTCCAACCCAATTTTTTTCAACGCTTTGCGTGCTGTCCACTTACTGGCTTTTCAATAATTTTGCAGCTTCTTTAGGTGTCTTAGCTACTTGTTGAGTTAATACGCGCTTCATGGCTCGAGCATCTCTGACCGAAAGTATGTTACGGCGCATTTTTGTAACCTTTGGAGCCTTTATATTCCGTCGTTTTAGTATATTTAGAACAGTTTGATGGTAAATTTGTAAGCTTTGTGCTATTTCTCTTCATGAACAACCGTTTTCAGTCATTGAAACAATTTCATCTTCAGCCTTTTTATCAATCTTCCTCATTTTGAGAAGAACATAAAAACAGTTTTTATAATTAAAACGACTCAGCAAATTTGACGCCGCATCAAGTAATCACGACTGAATTACTTAAATTATTTTTATTTGTCGCAAATAAAGCAACAGTAAATTTCAGCAAAAAAAAAAACGGCAAAAATAACGGTATAAATAATGAACCGACGCTGACAAATTCGAACACGTTAAAAGCTGGCTAAATAGAATTTTTTATTATTTTTGTAATATTTTTTTATTTTAATACATTTTCCCAACTTGAACTTAAACATCTTATTTCTTATTAAATGAAGTACATATATAACCTCAAAATTTGGTAGCGTTATATTGAAAAATGACTCTACAGCAATCAAAAATGCATGAAAGTGGCAAACATTTAGCCAGTTTTCTCGCCACTGTATATATTTTTATATTAAATAATTTCACAAAACTTTTTTTTCGCTGTTGTAGTCGCCTACTGAACACGACGAAAACAAACGAAGTTATAAGCGGCATCCGGCGTAAACAATGGCGCTTAGATGAAGAAAAATATCTGGGTGACAGAGGCAAATTTGAAAAAAATCCGTTAAACGAATTTTGACTTTACTCGGTTGGTTCCTGGCGGTAACTAGTGAGATATTAAGGGTTAATAAGATTGCTCAACATTTAATTAAAATTGAGATTCAACATTTAAATGGCAAAATAACAAGTAAAGCCTGTTTTAGAGGGCAGAGAGCAAGATTTCGAAGTCAGCTGCTTGAATTCGTGTTTTTCTCAATGCTGAGTCAACCTTGTTATTGCAACTTTAAAAAAAAAAACAAAAATATAATAGAAACTTTTAATTTATTTGCAATTTATTTTTATTCTATTTATATTAAAAACAAAGAACCAGACTCAATCTCTCTCTTTCTTTGTCCTCTCTCTCTCTCTCTCTCTCTGTTTCTATCATTGCAGATATGCGCGGTAACTACCATCGCCTCCACTAAACAAAACCAAAACATTGCCAAACACTTACGTGCGTATATTTTTCTAATTACCTGTATAGCATTTTAAAAAAATCCCTACGCACATATATTCGCAAACAACGTAATTTGAATTTTATATTTTTTCCTGGTAGATGTTTAATTTTAAGATAAAATTTGACGATAGCCGGCGCCACAGCTTCTATGTTAGTCACGGTAATGCACTTAATATGATAACATTATTTTTATTTTTTTTCCCCGTATCAACAAAAGAACGCACGTTATAACAGCATCGGAACGGAGCGAGAACTGAGAGAGAGAACTGAAATGAAGTACAAATTGTAAATAGTAAAAGCTTTTTAGTTCTAATATTGTTTTTTACAGCATGAGTTTGTCCTAAGAAAATATATGTATGTATTACTATAAAAATGCTTTTGGACTCAACTCAACTAACGAAAGCTTTTCGCAAACGTCTTTTCAAATTTGAAAATAAGATAGGAAAGATTTCACCTTTGGATAACTGATGCTAACAGACAAAGCTGGATTTTATGAAATATTCTATGAATTAATTTTAACTACTTTTTGCAAACAAAAGTTTTTATAACATTTATAACATGAGGGCTATCCACGATTGGGTGCAAATGTGCAAAGCAAAATTATGAAATTTAATATACATATTTGCCATAGATTCTGAACGTTTTTACTCAGGTCTGATTTGCAATAGTGGCAAGAGAACATGACATTGAGCACTTAGTCATGTGAAAAATATTAGGGACACATTTCGTTGCATCTTTGTTTGTTGCATTTTCACTTCCAAAGCTACTTTCACTTCTTGCCACAAGTTCTCGATCGGATTTAAATTCGGTGATTAAGCAGGCCAGCTTATAATGTTAATGTTGTTATCCGAAAACCATTCCTTTGTTAGCTTCGATGTGTGCTTTGGGTCGTTGTCTTGCTGAAACACCCATCGAAGCGGCATGCTATCCTCAGCATAAGGCAACATAACTTAATTTAATATATTGCAATAAGTCACTGCTGTCAATCTGTCCTCAATTCGGTATATCGGATCGACACCTTGTTAGGAGAAGCATACCCACACCATAATTGATCTTCCCCCGTGTTTGACAGTTGTAACTGTATATTGCGGTTTAAAAGTTGTATTCACTGGCCTGCGCTCATGTTGTGTACCGCAGTCAGAGTAAAATATATTGAATTTGTTTCATTTGACCATAGGATATTGCGCCATTTCTTCACTGGCCAGTTGGCGTGCTCGTTAGCAAAAAGTAACCTTTTAGAAAAATTTTTTGGACAGAAAAGGTACTTATCTGGGTCTCTTTGCTTTTAAATTGATATTAATAAGCCTTTTGCGAATAGTGGAAGTGTCGACGTTCAAAGAAAATTCCTTTTTAATTTCATTTGAAGTTGCAAAGGGTTTTTTTGACAAACCCCACCATGTTCCTTTCAAGAATTGGAGGAATTTTTGGTTTTCGTCCACGAGTTCCCTTCTGAAGCTTATGTTTTACTGCATTCTCTATAATTTTCCTAGAGCAATTTAAAGTTTTGGCTATTTTCCGATATGAAAATTCTTTAATATGAAGATTTTTTAAATGTTTTCGAAGCTCGGCACTGCAATGTTGTTCTCTCCCCATTATAAATGACTAAATTATGTTATGTGGTTATTTTCTCAATTAATAATTATATACCATCTTATATTCAATACCTAAATCGTTTTATAAGTATTTAAAAACCACAATTTTTTAAAAATAAAATCAATTCAATATTCGCGTCCCTATTATATCGCACACGCTAATATGAGTTTACTTCACAAAATTATCAACAACTGCGAAACTGCTCAAAACATTTTTGCTCTGATAACGGTACTCTACTTAATCGACATCCCAGCAAACAATTAAATGTGAACATTCTGATTAAATTATGAAAATTGTAGCGGTGATGGTTTTTAAGCTATTTTGATATAAGTGTCCCTATTATTTTTCAAATGATGTATATCAATCATTGCCGAGAGAGCTACTTACCTCCATGGTGGGATAATTATAAGGTGCTCTCATCCCATGACATTTTTCAATATATTTTTTGACATACTGCCTTATTTTGACAATCTGAAGGGTTTCATATACACGGTTTTGTATGAGAATGTCAAAATAAGGCAGCCTATTTTTTTCTGATATTTGGGATGAGAACACCTTATAATCATTCCACCATGCTTACCCCTAGCTCAACTATTTCTATAAAATTAACTTTACATATTTCTTTTTACAGGTTTGCCTGTTGGATTATTCTGTTTTCTTCTGTCCATTTTAAAAACAATCATAACTTTTTTTTGTCTCTTGTTTTTTAAATTTTCAAATGACAATTATTTTTTATTGACAATGGTATGCTTATAACACATCACATATTGAAATATTTGTTATTGTCGTGAGAGCAAAAACCTAGGATTTCGGTATAGCATTTATGCAAAGACAGAGCAAATGAAACTGAGTACAAATTAATGTTATGATTGCAAATAAAATTTACATTTGCTGTAATGCAAGACTGTTTGCAATCCGGTGCAAACTGCTTTTTAATTTCTATAGCATTATATTTTGATAGCCAAGTCAAGTTTCGTTTTAATATTTTGAACTAAATATTATATTACTTTCAAACGTGACAGGTATTAAAATGATGGAGTTTTTGCATTTTTCTTACAAAACCATTTTGCCAATATCACAAACTATTTCACTAATTCTTGCAACAAAGATTACTTAAGGATGAAATTAATTTCAAATGAATAAAACACTTTAAATACATATCTGGAAACAGTTTTTTGAGATACTACAACTTCATTCTTTGATTAATATGTTTGTGTTATATTTATATGGTTGAATATAAAATAGCTTACAGGCTTACAGGCTGAATTTCGGTGAGTTAAACTTAGTTGAAGTGAACCAACTTTTAAAACAATCTCGTCCTTAACTAGCTTCAAATAAGGAGTAGTGTTTATATGTTATTGTTATGTCAAAATGACTAATACAGTATGTTTACTTCATTTTGAAAATATGTATGCTTTTATTGACAAAAAATTGTAAAAAATTTCAAGCTAATCAGCTTTAAGCTAATTAACTGTATCTAAGCTTATCAGCAGTAGTTTAGCGTAAGATTAGCTAAGTTTTGTTTAATCTTAACTTTTGTTTATCTCGATTAACTGTTTAAAGGAACTTATTTGGAGCAATTTAATACCATTTTCAAGCGATTATTTTGAGCTTCTTATGATTAGGTACTGAAATGCCATAACATATGAGAAAACAAAAGGATTTTGATATGAGTTTGATAAGAAAAGCCTAAAAGGCTTTATTGAGTTTGATAAGATAGGTCTAAGTTACGTAAAAAAAAAACACAAAAAAAATAAATAAAAAATTCATATATGAATATATGAACGAAGTTTGTTGACATTTCCTTACTCCGAACTATTCACCTCCTTTCCGAGTTTTAAGATTTTTCACAGCAAATCTTAAATACATATATTTCAGGCATATTTAATAGGTATATTTATTTGAATGAACTTTGGCTGAGCTTCTTATGATCAATTGTATTGTGAGTGTCATTAACTGTGTAATTAAATTTGAGAACTGAAGCTATTAGTTTTTGTGCCTATTCCGAATGATTAAAGTTCATGTTCTCCAGAAGCTGTACTCATTCTAGCTGGCATTTATATGCTCTCTGAGCTGGCATTTTTTACTCTCTGAATTTCAACATTGCCTGCACAGGGTAGATAAGATAATTTTATAATTATCATATAATCGAATTTTGTAACTGAAAATGATCCCGATGCTAACAGTTTCTCCCATATTCAGTCTTCTATCGATTTTGGATCGCTTGTGATATCAAGTAAAGATATCATGGAAGGAATTTTAAACTTGAAACCGTCAATGCAGACTGATATTGATGGTATGTCGGCTTTACTGTTGAAAAAATGTTTATCGTTAGTCGAACCCATAAAAATAATTTTTAATAAATCGCTTTCTTCAGGTGTTTTCATTTCTGACTGGAAAATTGCTTTAATCACCCCAATATTTAAAAGTGGGAATAAAAATGATATTGCTAATTACAGGCCAATCTCAAAATTGTCTTCTATCTCAAAACTCTTTGAAAATATCGTTAAAAATAAAATCTATTTTGAAGTAAATAGATTAATCTGCCCGAATCAGCATGGTTTTGTGTCGGGTCGCTCAACCGTATCTAATCTTGCAATCTTCACTGAAGATTGTATTTCTGCCTTTCATGATGGATTCCAAGTAGATACGATCTATATCGATTTTTCTAAGGCCTTTGATAAGGTCTCTCATGGAATCTTGATATCGAAACTATCGAATTTGGGATTTCATTCCATCTTTTTGAAATGGATAAAGTCTTATTTGACTAACAGAATTTGCTATGTCGTAATTGACAATGTAAGATCGGGACCTTTTATTGCTTCTTCTGGTGTTCTCCAAGGCAGTATTCTTGGTCCTCTGCTGTTTATCTTGTTGGTCAATGATATTGGTAGCTGTTTTTCAAAGGTAAGGTACTTAATGTATGCGGATGATCTAAAAATTTATTCCACCATCAAAAATATCTCTGACGCTTATGATTAACAGTTACAGTTGTCTAATCTCTCTATTTGGTGTCTTAAAAATCGTCTTTCATTAAACATAATGAAATGTTTTCATACCACATTTTCAAAATCACAAAATATTATCAATACCTCTTATTCTATCCACGGTTGCACTTTAAAATCTGTTGATAATATATCTGATTTAGGTGTGATTTTTTACTCCAAGTTTTCATTCGTGCTTGCATTTGTTCGACGCAATAGCTCTGCCTTTGCTGATCCATATACGCACAAATCGCTTTATACTGCTTTTGTAAGATCCAAATTGGAATACGCATCATTTATCTGGAGTCCGTATTATAGCTCTCATATAAATCGTCTTGAACGTATTCAAAAAGTTTTCACACGATATGCTCTGAAGCCTCTAAACTTCAGTCACCCAATCCCCTCATATACTGCTCGATGTTTATACATTAACTTGAAGTCTTTACAATGTAGAAGAACTATATTATCACTTCATTTTGTCCATGATTTAATTAATGGGACTGTTGACTGTCATCGACTCTTAGAACTGATAAATTTTAATATTCCAATAAGAAGTCTTCGTAATTTTGATCTTTTTTGTATAAGAATGTTTAGAACAAATTATGCAATAAATGCTCCTCTCAATAGAGCCTTAATTGAATTCAACATTCTCTCTAATTATATTGATATTGATTTTTCGGTAACGAAACAAGCCTTAAAGGTACTTTTAAATAATTTTTACCGGTAAATTTAAATATTTCTAAATATCTCAATGTATTATAATTTTATTCTGTTAACTTTAAGTGGTGTAGCCAAATATTTTGTAGTCAGTAAGGAATATTTATCCATTGATGTAAATAAATAAATAAATAAATAAATAAATAATTGCCTGTGTCAGATGGGATTCGAACCGCGTACCTCGCGGGTCGAAATATATATTTTTTTCTTTTATATTGATATAACGACTTATTACAGAAAACAACGAATTCGACTTTTAAATCCGATTCCGATAGATGGCCATATTGTCGATTTATGTTAGAATTATGACTTTGTCAGAAAATAAATATTTCATTTTACAAATCTTCAAGTTGGGCTTAAATTTACAGACGTTATAGCAAAAAATTTGAGTTACTGCGCCATTTTGCTAAGCATTCCTGATTTATGTCAGATTGAATATCAAACCTCTTGAGGTATTGTTTGCGCCGTTTCGTGTTCTTATTTAAATAGTTTTCTTATGCAGATTTTTAAATAGTTTTTTTTTACACAACTGTACTTTTTTATTGCTCGTAAACATTCTGTTAAGCTGCATTTAGTTTTCTCTTTTTAACTGCGGCCAAAGCTTACAAAAATTTCAAAATTTCAACTGCCACTTAAAATCTATATAATCTACAAAATTTTTTTCTAATTTTTAATCTTAAGACATAAGAAATAACAAGTATATCACAAATAAGCCATAAATTAGACGCTGTTGAAGTTTCTTTTTAGTAGATTCTTTCAATAGATACGCGGACTTAGGCCAAGATGATTACCCGTTGCTGAACGCAATACCAAATTCATCATGGGCTGTATTTCCGGGCCTAAAGGCAACAATTCAAAATGACGCAACATTTTGCTAATGACATCTTTCATTTCCAACATAGCAAATTTCTGACCAATACAGTTACGTGGTCCAGCACTGAACGGTATATAAGCATACGGATGGATTCTGTCGCTTTCCTGAGAATTATTTAAAAAGCGATCCGGCTTAAAAGCATCGGGATCGGGAAAATAGTTAGGATCACGTAGCATTACATAAATGCCGACAGTGTAGTTGGTGCCAGCTGGAATTGACTTGCCATCTAAGAAAAGTGCATTGAAACAGCAGTTAAATAGAAAACTAGTAGTAAAATTATTAAACAACTCTTACTTATTTCAACATCTTCTGCGAAATAGCGTCCAATAATCGGCACTGGTGGATGTAGGCGCAACGACTCCTTGATTACACACTCCAAATACTTTAGATCGCCGAGCTCCCGCTGCGTCACAGGACGATCTTTATCTTCGCCCAATACAGCGCGTATTTCGTCAAATAATTTTTGCTGCACTGTTGCATGTCGCGAAATTAAATAGAGCGCAAACGAAATGCCGCTAGTGGTAGTATCATGACCCTCGAACATAAAGGTGTCCACCTCCTCGCGTATATCTTCATTGCTTAGCGGCTGACCATCGATACTCGACTGTAGCAAAACATCCAGCAGAGCCATACGGCGCTTCTCACCAACATTCTCCTCGTCGTCTGTAGTTTCTAGCAATTTATAATTGCCCGCAGCTAGAGACTTTTCCAAGTTAGCGCGACGCTCCATAATGATTTGCTCCGTAAAATCATGCATTATTTTAATACTGGCATCATGGCGTTTAGACTCAGCCGGTGCGGTAAGACGAAAAACCCAATCAATACGCTGCCAGACGTTAATAAAGCGTTTAGAAAGAATATTAGTGACACTGTTAAGAAAAGAGAGCAAAATAATTGAGAAGGTTAAGAACCAGCGAGAGTGAAATTTTAAAAATGCGATTATACGAAAATCCTTATCTCAAAAAGCAACTTTCAATCGATGTTAATATTTTTACGCTCAAACAAAATTTGAAACAAATGTTAGTGGCTTGCATTTAAAACAACTCCAACACAAAATCGGACCCAAGATAACCCTGCAATTTTTTTATAATTTTGATTTGACACAGCGACCGAGATTTTTTCAAAATTCTCTAGCACTTACGCAGTTACGGCCTGCACATAAGGAAAATCTGGATTCATTTGTGCATTGACCTTGGTGCCCATAGCAGTCTCTAAAATAAAAGAGCATTTTCAGTATGACTACTTTTCGATGATAAAACTACACGCTTACCTGCTATTATGTCCAGAGCAGCTGAGCATATATAAGGGAATATATTGATCGCTGTCTTGCCATCAGCTTGCTTATATAGCTTCTTAACCATAATTGCGCTCTGCTGATCAAATATTTCGATAAATTGTTCCAGTATCTTAAAGTGAAACGTTGGCGTTATAATCTTACGGCGAGCATGCCATTTTTTGCCCGTGCTCATAAGCAGTCCCGTTCCCAGCCAAATGTGCAGCATTTCGTATAAATTATTTTTAGTTATATGCTGTGTACTGCTTAGTATAACTTCAACATCCTTGGGATCACTGGAGAATACACCCAGCTGTCTAAGCACCCAAACGCGATATAAGCCACCATATTTACGACGATTGCTCGCGATTAACTTCATGATTTCTGTCAATAAATTAAAAAACACACATTATAGAAGAAACATAAAACACAGAGTATTTATAACTTACCGACAGGACTCTGGCCACGGTACATGAGCACATTTCCCAAGAGCGGCAACGCTTTTGGACCGGGCATATAGGCGAGCATATCATTGCGACGTTTCTTAGTCAGATAGTCCCACAGCAGCACAAGCGTTATGAGAGTAACTGAAATTTCCCAAAACATATCGCTACGCGTTTTTATCTAGTTCTGAGCGATGCTAGAGATGTTATAAGCAACAAAACTAGGAGATTCTTTCGCAGCTGCTTGGTGATCAAAACTTGTTGCGACCAAGTAAAAAATCGCTTTAAATTTCGTTCGTAACGCCGCCGTAAAAGTTCTTCTACGCAGAGTAGAACCTCACTGCATGGCCGCCTCCACTTAACTAAATTCAGGCGAGAAAACAGCTGTATTACTTAAAATTAAATGAACTTTAAAAGCTGCTATTAATGCACTGCTATCAAGATCAACAAACAACACGAGCTATGCAGGAATATTCTGTATCTCTTAAAAACTAATCGCACTTATTCTCTACTCTCTACAGAATGTTTACACTTTAAATAAAAATGTATTCAATGTGAAAAAGTTTGCCTGAACGTAGTTTATATTTTCACAATTTTAAATATAGGGGAACACACAACCCAGCCAATAAGCTTTGCAGAGACTTATCTATCAAGGTTTAAATAAAAATAAAAATGACAAAGTTATTTTCTAGTCTTGAGTAATTGGAATTCCAGCCAGACGAAACTACTCTTGATGCAAGTCAATAACCCTAAAACCATATCAAACATAACAAAATTTAAGAATTTTCGAATAGGTTCAGGATTGATTGATTTAGGATTAACTTAATAAATTAACTGTCTGGAAAAAAAAAATATATATGAAGCAAATCCCGTCATATTGAGTAAAGGAACTCTGACGATTGCTTATAAAAAATATGTTATGCAAGAATCGTCGTGAAGGAGCAGCATCTTAGCAAATACATAATAGAATTTCAATTTATCCCATAGAGTATTCAAAACTTTGGGTTTGTCTTAATAAAGAGAGCCATGGAGCAAAAAAAAAAAAACATCAAGGTTAAGGTGCAATGGTTCATAAGTTGAAGATATGTGAACGTAGATCATTATTGATTATTTCATCGAAATCGGTTCAGACGTTCTTGTCGTATTATAGACAATCTTAATTAAAACTCTTATATGTTCACTTGAAATTTGTGTTTTCAAATTTAATCTCTGTATCTCAAATAAGGTGAACTAACTTAAGGCCCCTATTAGGTACGACAACTCAACTTAAGTTGAGTGTGTATTTTGTAAATTTGTATTGTCTACTACACATTTGAGGTACATACGTGTCTGTCGTCTGACAAGTATGTATTTCAGAGATGTGTATGTATTTTTTGTGGTATTAGGTTTAACAATGCAACTCCGTGTCGAGTGTAAAGACTGTCCAAAACTTACATCTGCTTTGAGCTAGTTGTATAACGTCTTTTTCATACGAACTTTTTATTTGTTTATTGTTTTTTGTTAATTGAGTGAAAATGGATAATTATTATCTATATCGTGTATATATTATATTATTACCCAGCGGGAAAATAAAAAGCGCTCCTAGAAATAGCGCATTTTATGCGTTTATTTTGAGGATGCTTTTTTCAGAGTTCAGAATTGTGGAGCTCATATTTTTGTTTACATTTTGTTCACAAGTAATTAAGCAAGGAAATAGCAGAGCGGTAAGACATGGCAGAAGCGCTTGTTTAGTGCTAATGAAGCGCTTCGATTACCGCTGGGTGCCATAGCGTTTCACACACCTGGAGCGCATTTTAAGTAAACCAAATTCATATTAAAATTTATATGGATATCCTAGGATGGAAGCGCTTCTTAAATGCAGCTTAAAAAATCGTTTAAAAAGCGCTTCAACAAATAGTTAAAAAAGCTCTTTTATGTGTTAGTCCAAGGAGCTGTGTTAAAAAAAAAATACACAAAAACATGGCAAGAAAATTGTGTTCTTTGTCACATGCGAGGTTTGAACTCGGACTGCTGGCATTACAGCCAAATGTCTTACCGCTCCGCTATTTTCTTGCTTGGATACTTGTGAATAAAATACATATAAACAAAAATTGAAATTAATGCTTCATTTCAATGAAAGTGTCAAAATTTCGGTGTAATCATGCTCCAATAGAAAAAGCCATTTTACACCACAGCTCAACTGAAAATGTATGTTATATGTAATATGGCAAAAAAGTTGAGTTGAGGTGTCTTAAGTCATGTCGACTTAAGTTGAGTTGTCGTACCTAATAGGGGCCTAAGCTTTAAGGTAGCAACATAGCAAGTCTTAGAAAATGTATTTTAACAATTACGTTATCATTTTTGAAGTGCCGATAATCGATGAGCAATAAATGTAAAAATAAACTACAATTAAGATAAGTTAATATTAAAACAACATGAAAGTTGAATGCATGAGTTAAAACAGCGTGAGCTCCAGTTCTTTTCAATTTTATATTTCCAGACTGATAAAAAATGCCGGCTAAGTCCTCCATAATCAGAATCATCCAGTTATATTTGAAGCGAAGCTTTTTACGCCTCGTTCTGCGATTTGCTGGAGTGAAATCTGAAAAAACGACACTTTTTTCCGACACCGTTTTTCTTAGAATTGATATTGTTTTTTGTTTGCGTCTGTTGCAACAAGAAAATGTTAAATTAAAAATAATTTCTCGTCCGCTGCAGGAATTGAACTCAGTCCCCTTCACTGATAGTTTAGCGCTTTAACCCATTTTCTACCACGGAAAAAAATGTTCTTTGTTATCCAAGCTGTTGGGTGTTGGAAAAATCACACAGTGGTAGAAAATGGTTTCACTATCGAACCAAAACCCTTCTTCCGTAAATATCGCTGATTCAATATTAAGAATTAACTAAAGCTATGTTGCAGTAGATCAAAATAATCTATTTATGAGAATTGTATTGGCTACATATCCTTCATCTCCTATAATAACCATTAGCCAATACACAATAACCACTATAGATTGTGTATTGCCTATACAAACAAGAGTACTAAAAAACACAAATGTTGCTTCTACTTACTACTAGATGTCGTTTTGCTACAAACAAATTTAATGATTTTTGTATATTTATTTTCTACAACTGAACAGGTGGGCTTAAAGGGAGGGCCGGAGAGGGTTAATATGTATGATCAACCCCCATTATTTTTGCAAAAGGATCATTTTGACTGGTCCCTGACTTAACCTCGTAACTCAAAAAAACTTGATTTTGCTTTTTTATGGAAATAGCTCTATCAGGTTTCGCATCTATCACAAAAATTTTAGAGCTCTATGTGTATGTTGTTTGGTGAAAAACGTGTGTGAACTAACCTCTTATACAACAAAGGTGAATTTAGTAAATGCAACAACCTCGTATATTGTTTAAAATTCTGGCATTTTATAGAAAAAGTTGTGGCAACACTTAGCTAACTCGGCGTTATATCGACTCATAACCGCCAAAATATCTTAAGCGACATAATATGCTATTCATGTTTTTTGATGAAAATCGATAATTTGCGATGGTTTACATTAGGGGTGGGCAAAGCTGCCCGTATGGGCATTTTGCCCGTACGGGCATTTTGGTTGCCCGCTGCTTGCTGCACGGGCGACAGCATTGCTTCATAAATTCGATGGTAAAGGAAACGAGGGACATGCGAAAATATAATGAGATAGAGCGTAAGAAGAGCGTAATATAGATAGTGATATGATACTTGTGCTCATTGCGCTCAGAGCAGTTCATAATCAATGTTGCATGCCATTTATACAAAAAAAAAAGGACGTTTTATAATTTTACTATTTAACATTTTGAATTTAATTGAATTCAATCACGTTGAATTCAATCATATCTCGATAACTTCTTGTGTCATAAAATTGCTTTTAAGTAGTTACGCGCAAAATAAAAGTATAAATTTATTATGTGATTCAGTGCTAACAAAATATTAGTTAAAAATATGTTAGGAGGCAGATGTAGAATTGTTATGGTTGCATGCTCTTGCAAAACAATTATAAATATGCCAAGAAGTTGTTTTTGCAAAGCGATTTTATAGCTGCTGGTAGTAATTTAAAGAAAAAAAACTCCCTTTTAATAAGCAATCCTCTTAATATATTAGATATGCAACACTTACTTTTCACAACAGCATGCTCTCGCTCTTACGGTTTCTATTTATAAAGCACACTGAAAACAAAGTAGTGCTAAAGTGGTTTTTGCGGAAATTTTATAGATATTTGAAATTTTTTCTTTGCTCTTATTTATACTGCGAAATGAAATACATGTGTAGTGGACGGATTATAAAAATTAAACACAGTGACAGATGGTTAAAGTGAAATACAGGTACAGAAGCAAACGGACATGTAAAAAGCTGAAAACTTTAAATTTTAAATTTTTTGGTTTGTATATCTCGGTTAAAAGTGCACAAAATTTTATTATGGGACGGCGATGGGCTCATGGAAAAATCATAAATGAAAATAATAAAATAACAACATATTTCATAGAATGTTAGATTTGATTTTTTGAAACAACCCAACAAACAAATTGATTCACTAATGTTATCGTTAACGAATCGCATTCTCGTACATTTTATTCATTAGCAATTATTAGAAGCGATTCACTTATAATATCGCGAGCGGGAGAAATTCCTCCTTCGTTAACGAATCGTCAAATCCGAAAAAATGAATTCGTTAACGAGTCCCCAAAAATATAAAAAGCAATTCGTTAACGAGTCTCCAAAACTAAAAAAAGCAATTCGATAACGAATCTTATTTTATCTTATCTAAATGACAGATATTTTGAATAAAAATTTTGGTATGAACCAGAGCTTTCAAATGATATAAGTTTCATTCGAATGTGTTGTTTAAAAAAGGGGTAAAAAGGGAGGCGGTTTAAAGTTTGCGCATTATTATAAGAGTTAAGAATCACAAATTTTTAAATAAGAAAGATATATTAAATATCGGAAATAATTGGGGACAAAATAATTCATTCACAAATCGTAAAATAAAGCTTAAGTCAATCGGTAACGAATCGCTAAAAATAAAAGTAGTGATTAGTTAATGAATTGCTAAAAATGAGAGAAGCCATTTGCTAACGAATCGCTAAAATTTAAAGACTTGATTCGCTAACGACCCACAAAAATGTTGAAAGGCTATTCGATAGCAAATCGATGCTAAAAGCGTCCTCAATGGAATTTAACAAAGTCATGTTTTCAATTGGTGCTTTCTTTAAGCATCAAGCCAATCTCTGATGCAGTAGGAACGAAACTATTCGAAAACAATTAAAACAGCGATTCATAAGTGATTCGTTAACGAATATATATAACGAATTTATATTTATTTGAAAAAAAAATTTATGAACAAAAAACTACTGCAATAAAAAATGGTACAGTTTGATGTAGAAGCATCTATAAATTTGCATGCATGAAATTTTGTATAGTGTACAATTTTTCGTCATCTATTCAAGCAACAGGCCAGCGCAGATGTTTCTGCTTGACGTTCGCTTGAACACTGAAGTAGGCTTGGGTAGTTCATGAACGAACTAGTTCAATTGAACGATTCCCACTCATGAACTATGTGAACTAGTTCAGTGTTTCTCGTTCTTTTAGTTCTTTTAGTTCGTTTTAGTTCAATTGATATTGCAGCGAGTAGCAGCAAAACGAACGAGAGCAAAAATAACTAAATTCACCAAGCTATGGTTTGAGTACTTGGTTTGAGATATTTTGTGTCTGCACTAATATAAATGTTGGATTTGATGGCTATCACATATTCATACCAAGTTTGTTTCATTTCATATACCTGGACATGAACAAGGAAACGAAACGAACTAAAAGACCAATCATTGAATAATTATAATATAGAATGGACACCGCCAACATTCGCCACTACGCTATCCACATGTCGCTGCAATCGTTTTGGATATCACCAAAGCTCTTCACCTGGTTTGTGCACATAGCTAAGAAAATCCCAAAACAAACAGAAATTAATCCCAAAACAAACAGAAATAAAATCCCACCTTGTTCAAGGTCAGTTGCTTCTGCTTCGCTGACAAGTGTTTTCGTTTGTGTTATTGGATTTTTATGGAAATTGTCAAATTGTGTAGAATAATAATTTAATAGAATTGAGTTTTTAGGCTACAAATTATGCTGCAGTTTATTAAAAATGCATTAATAATTAATATTATCATTCTTATTTATAATATTTATGCATATATATAAAAGTAGTAATAAATAAGACAAATATATAGAATGAATTGACAGCAAAGTCTAGTTATTGGCATAGCCTTAATATATAGTTATTGGCATCAAATTAAAAAAAAAACATACTTAACTTTAAATATATCTTAAAATATATTTTTATAACTGTAGTTTATTATTTTATTTTAAACTTTTTTTATTGAAATGCCAACAAAACATAACTTTGCTGTAAGTTACTCTTATAAAGAGTAACAAAGTTTCTAACAAACAAACACCATTGGTAAATAAGCGATTTGTTTAAATTAATAAAGTTTTACCAAATGCATACTCAAATTTTTAGCAAACTTTTATTAATAAAGTAAGTAACTTTATATATGATTTAAATTGTCAAATTTTTTTAGTTTTCTTTTTGCAGATTTTACTTTAGAATTATTTTGATTTTGGCGCGTATAAATATTCAAAATTCTAAAATATTTTCTTTGCAACAATGTGAATCAATGTGCTGAAATCCTTGTTCTATTCCTTTTTTGTCCTTATACTTTTCCCAATCTTGTCCCAAATATTGTTTTAGGTATGTCTCTATCTTTGCCCTTACCGTTGTCTTAGTCCTTGTCGAAGTCATATTTCCAATTCTTGTTCTAATCCTTGTCCAATACCCTACTTAATCTGTGTTCAAATTTTTGTCATACTCGTTATCTTATCTATAATCGTATTCCTGTTCCCAATCTTTGTCTAAATCCTTGGTCTTATCCCTTGTCTACTTATCGCCCTAATGCTTAAACAAATCCTATCCTCGATGCTTTTCCTTTTTTTGCTTATTTTTTCTTTTGCTATAGCATTTGTAGCACTAAGGTTAAGTTTTCGAGATATGACAATAATTTTGATGTCAAAATAACGGAAATTTTTGGAAATTTACTATTTGTAAGCAATTTTACCATCACAATATATATTGACACTTGTTACATGAAAAAGTGCTTATTGTAGGGTAACCGTAAACGATGGTGAAAAATATCAAAGTATTTTTGAATGTCTAAATTTCTCTCTTATATCATGTTTTTCCATCGCTTACAGCTTAGCTTTTATTTAATTAATGCTCTTTTTCCGCTCATATTTGAGGTCAAAGGTCACCAATCTAATATGCAATCATATTGTGCAGCCGGCTTTCATCCGATACCTCATTCTTCATTCTACCTCTTCCCAGTTCTGAGATCCCTAACTAAAATTAATATAAACTTTCAACGTTAATATTTCGGGTCAAAAGTCATCAATTTAAAATCTAACATAATTCGGCACATCTATGGTGCAGTACCTTTCGAATGATATACGTTTCATTGAATTTATTCTAAAATAAATATTGAAAAATTGTACGACAACATTCGATGTTTGCGTATTAATATTAAAGATATATCTTTCAAATAATTTTTTAAAATAAAAAACTTCTACACGCTACCGATGCATATAAAAAAGTAAACAAAATGAGCAACAATTTAGCAATTGCTGATATAATGGAAAAAAATATCCTTAGAAAGTAACTGTTTAATTAGAAAAGGACTTTTCCATTTAACAAAACAAGTGAAACAAATACTGAGGGAAATTTTCAACATCTAAGCGAAGACAATTAATTTGGGTTAAAGAATTGGATAATAATGTGAAGTGCAAATATCTGCCACATAGCTGTAATGTCGCTTCAACGTCGGCAGTGTCACCTTCTATTTGTAATTATTCAATGACCTAACGAACTAAAAGAACGAACGAACTAAAAGAACTAACGAACTAAGAGAACAAACGAAGTAAAACATGCAACGAACAAAAGGAACGAACGAACTAAAAGAACTAAATGAACGAACTAGTTCATTACATACGATTGAACTAAAAAGAGCGATCTTTGTTGTGAACTAAAATGCCCAAGCCTACACTGAAGCTTTGATCGTTCTGTACGTGAGATTAATACATATTTTTCTGTACTAACGCAATCTCAAGTGCGCTCTTGTGATTGCATATTGTGAGAGGATTACAGAGAGGATTTTCCGTTCCGCAATCCGATTCACCTCCAAATTCATCTTGCAATTGATTTCGCACGCTGCTTGCCCGCTGCTTGCCCGCAGTCGCAGCACGGGCAAGAATTGTGCCCACCCCTATAAAGTTTACATCATCTGTCAAAATTTCATAGGTGTACGAAATTAGATTATGAATTTAAACCAAAAGCAATTTTAGCTTAAGTACACACTACATGTTTGTTTACATTTTTCATGACAGCAAAGTGTCGCTTAAGATGAAATTCTCTAAAAAAAATTAATCAATATAAGAGATAAAATTATTAAAATAAAATTAATAGCAAAGAGATAAGAGATAAAAGATAAAATTAATAGCAAAGATAATTAAAAAAAACCTTCTCCTGTAAAATTTTCTTTTTGGCGCTTAAGATATTTTGGCGGTTATGAGTCGATATTATATAAAGCTAAATGTCAAATACTTATGCTAAGTTTTACTTTTATTAGTCATTATTCTAACAAACATTTAATTAAAACAAAACTTTTATTAATATAAAAATTCTCGTGATTTATTTCAAATATTTTGTCAAAAAGTAAGAATAATAAATTAAGTGATTAAATATCAGTGTTATAAAAAAATTATTATTTATTTAGAAATGAATAATAAAAGTCCGCAAAAAAATAGCTCCATGTTGCCATTCCAATTGTTCTATTTAGTGACGGATGTGGCGCACAAAACCGCAATGTCGCTCTATCAAACGCTTTTCAGCATCTTTTTAAACTACATAAAATTTAAATATTTCAAAAGTTCCTTGCTGTTGGACACACTCAAATGGAGTGTGACTCCGTTCACGCAAATATTGAAAAAAGAAAGAAAAGTAAAGAATTATTTGTACCTGCTGATTATGTAAGAATTAAAAAGGAAGGACGAACAAAACATGGTCTTTACAAAGTCCATTATATTGACCTCGTATTGAATAATTTTTTTAAGAAATATTCAAATTTAAAATTATTATAAATCCATCAGACCGGGGTTCAAAATAGGAGATCCGTGTGTCACTGATATTAAGTATTTAAAATATGCAGCAGATGGAACCTTTTATAAATTAAGTTATGCTGATGATTGGATTTTATTGCCCATCCGAAGAAAGGTTGATAAACTTAATACCGAAACTCAATCGGTTATTGAAAATTTATACAACGAACCTCTTAAATTAACATTTAAGAAATATCAAGACTTGAAAACTTTAAAATTATATATTCCAGCTGACTATCATTGTTTCTACGATAATTTAAAACATGAAAATTCACGAAATTAAAACATAAATTCTTACTCATAAATTTTCTTACTCCTAACTAAATAATAAACGTTTAAAAATTACACACACAGTTCTTTTTTAAAACAATCTCCAAACTTAAGAACTAAAAACTATTTGGATCAAATTTTGAAAGTAACATCTAGACAGACAAAAGTCGGAACCTCGTAACTCAACAAAAATAAGTCTGTTTTCAAAAGCAGTAACCTCGTAAGTCATTTGCAAAGTTTGTAAAATGTATGTACAGTTAATTTTGCTCTATTTTCTATGTCAATAAATTCTTTAAGATTATTTTGACCATAATAAAGAAAAATATTACAACTTTTAACTCCTCCTAAGAAAAAAAAACAGTTTTTTGCTTCTACTGAAAACTTTAATTTCTGACTTACGAGGTTAAGTCAGAAACCAGTTGATTTTTCCCTTGAGAACCTATCCCCTCCGACCACTCCTTACGGCTGCTCCCATACAAAAACGTAAAACTTTGTTATTTTAAAGTTTTAAATTTAAAAATTATTTTAATCGAAAAAAGCCATTAAATTATCAAATCAATGAAATTGCGAATATTCTTCGCTTCTATCGTGTGTCCAGTGACGCACCTGTGTTTTTTTCAATTTAGCTACTACTGTAATCTATCTATCTAAATCTACCTATCTAATCTATCTATCTAAGATATAAAATCTACTGTAAAATGTACTGCCAGGAAACAGCAACAACTGGAAGGTAATCAGCTTTTCGAGGAAGCTGAATGGCTATTGTATGCGCCTGGAATTGCTGATTGATCGGTAAGTCAGAAAAACTAATAGTTTTATCGTCCTTAAACTTTAAACGCGATTTTCTCGAAACTACGTTTTCAAAAACGGCTGCCACTGCAGCTCAAAAGTAATTAACAGATCGGGCTGAAATTTTGAGAGGTTAGTCAACATAATTATCCATGGAATAATCATAAAATATTACACATTTTGCAAAAATATACAATTTTATATTTAGGCATATATTTTAGGCGAAAATACAAATGTTTTATTAAAAAGTGTACAAAATTTTTTATTTCGTACTTTTTCTCAATTTTATAGGTTTACTTTATGCCTAAACTCATCAGTAATCGAAATAGTTTTTGTTTTTTGATTTCATAACAATAGAAAAAGCGATGGCAGCCGTTTTACGACCTCGGTCAAAAACAGCCTTCGTGGAGAGACTGTACCGTCGCCATTTCGTATTAAAAAAAAATTGTTTTTATTACCAGACACATGTCATTAAATTATGTCAAAAGTGTAAAATGATTTTATTATTTTATTACCCTCAAAATAATTCACGAAAAATTACTGATTTGCGAGCATTTACATGTATTTCTCCCCTTAAGGCTCTATATCACTTTTGACCAGTGATGGCCACAATTGTCTCATTCACTCTTTTGTGTTGGCAATGCAAACTAATATAATAAATATTAAAAGCAATCAATAGGGGTTTTCACGATTCAGTGCATTTGGCTGTGCATTCGAGCATGAGCAAAAAATTCATGCTTTTTTTCTCATTGTATGTACATTTTGTTAGTGTAAAGAGAAAAAAAGCATGGATTTTTTGCTCATGCTCAAATGCACAGCCAAATGCACTGAATCGTGATAATATTATATTAATATTAATAATTTTGCGTTTCTGAGTTCATGCCACAGGATTAAGTTTACAGTCTGTCTTAAAGTTACCTGATCAACATAACCCACTACAATCTTTACCTACAACCTTGATAACTATAACATAAGTCAGTGAATTTTTTAATAAAAGCAATTTTTTCGGAAAAAGAGTATTTTATTTCTCAACATTTTATTTCAGTGATAACCTCTTCATTCGACCCAAATCCCTTACCATTACCAAATCTCTAGTCGTTTGAAAATAGGAAAAAGTCGCACGGAACTAAGTCAGGAGAATATCGTTGATGAAGTATCAGTTCGTAGCCCAATTTATGGATTTTTGCCATGGCGTCACAGAAGAGCACTTTTTTCATCGCCTAATGTGGTCGTTTTTTTTTTTTTCAAATCAATGTCGAATCGGTACAACAGCTGTGAAAACTATTCGCCGGTGATTACCCTTGACGTTTTAAGCCAGTGAAGCCCAAAAAATTTGAAGCGCGGGCCAATGCTTGAAAAAAAAACAAAATGTTGGTCATCGTTGCGTTTGGCAAAAAATCAAACAAAAAAAAAAACAATTACAGTGCAATAAAATCACATGTCATGAAAAATAACAAGACCCACAAGTAACGGGAAAATCAGCTTCAGTATCGACATAATCGAGTGTGCGTTTTTTTATTTTGGCTTTGCATGCATTTGTTTTTGTAAAGTTTGCTGGAAAATGTGCTGAACACTGAACGAGTGCATTTTGTGTTGTTGTTTTTTGCAGGCATTCTTTGATTTTGGCTCATCGCAAAAACAAAATTAAGACAGAAAAAAATTTTGTAGGAAGGGCCACGCAGGCTAAACGGGCCACTACGTGGGCATGTTTGTTTTAAGCAATCACCTTATTGGCTGACAACACCACCCTCGCCTTCTTTGGTGCACGTTCGTCCGGAGAAGCCCACTGCTTTGGACTGGTCTTTGGTGTATTGTGATGTATACATGTTTCGTTTGCGGTTGCGAAATAGCGCAAAAACACCTTTGAATTGCGGTTGAACATCGCCAAGCACTCCTTTGAAGTGCCTTTAAAAGTATTTTCAAGATTGGAGGAAGTGTTAGAATATGTGTATTGCTTGCAATGGAGATTACTTTGAGGGAAATAAAATTAATATCGATGAATAATTGAACAGTTTTCGTTTTATTGTAAAATTGCGGGTATTTTTTTATCAGAAAGTATTGTTGATAATAAATATTGAGTAAATTTAATTCAAAATTTCATTTTTGATTTCCACTCATATGCGCTCTCTCAATGAGCTTTATATATGATGACAACATTTTAAAACTAATAATTCATCTTTCAAGTTCTTGGGATGATTATACACAATTAAAGTCAAAAAGAAAAAAGATTTCTAAAGCGATGACATCTCTTAAAAAATTAATCAAGAGAATAGTTCTATTTTCTCGTATGGACCGGTTTATTATAATATTGCTTCGCTATTTGCAACAAAACAGAATCAACAAAACTCGCATAAATTATTTCTCCAGTTTTCTATGCAGAAGAGCGTTACAACGATGATTTGCTCTTTTGAAGTTGATGCTGATGCTGTCGAATCTAGAATGATGCTGTGTAGATGAAATTCTAATAGGAAGCTTGAAACACTTAAAATAAGCACTGCTGCTGTTCTAAGTAAAATTAGCAAATTGATCTTTGGATTACGTGATGATGAATAGAGCATATATACATTGGTGTTTATCATGTTACGAGATATTACATCTTGTGTGAAATGTCCAAAGTTGTTTTAATTTGCAAAGGGGAGTGGGCGGGGGAGGGGGGGGTTGATATATGTGTTACTCTCAAAACTTGAACAAGAAATGTGTATTTGTCTTTTCGCAAAGCTTTTCAATATAAACAAACTTTTAGCTTAATTGACACTTATGTATAAATTGTTTAGAGGGAGCCGACATTTTTACATCGTGCATAATTAAGTATTCTGATGATGGAAGATGTTTAATTTTAAACATGTTATAAACATTTATTGAAAACAAATTTGAGCTTTAGAGACAAAGAAGGCAACAACCAACAACAACAACAACGGCTCTGTATAGAGCCGTTTAGGATCTTATTTTAAGTGTATGAATGGAACTGTTGGTGGTGGTTCGATTGCTGTATAGTTTGATACTAACAATTATTGATTCACTACACAATGCATTCAAATTCCCACTTTTTCATTTTCCAAAGAAAATTATTATACAAACTTATACACGGCTTTATTACCTTAAGGGATTTGTGGTCTGAAAACCCCAAAAGTACACTTATTATTTGTAGACGAAATTATTACAAATATTTATACTAAATACCAAGACCTTATCTTTTAAAAATCAAAAAATCTGAATCTTAAATAAGTCCTAATTAATCAACTCAACCTTATTTAAGTGTTCGACCGATTTTAGTTGTTACACTCAAATATTTAATAATTGATCCTGTTGCTGATACATGTGTCGATGTTGAAACCGATATGCCATTGGCAACCCATTTACCAATGCCGATACTGATGATACTGTTGATACCAATATCGATTAATCCATCGAACAATAATTACTTTATAGCGAGTTGATGAGCTAACAGTTTATTTGGTTAACAGCGACTATGTTACAATGGACTATTCTATAGCCATTGAACTTGGTAACACTGTCAAAATTTTAAATAAATAGTTTTAATATTACAATCGTTATTAAACATAATATGTTTAAAGCAAATGTTCGTTTTCTTAGCAAAAACTTTAAATAAAAATAAACATTTGCCTTAGAAGCTTTATTGAACTGGAACTAGTTTTGCACAAACGTCATTTTTGTATCGATATAATTATAGTTAACTACAACTGCGTATGTATGTTGGTACAAACGCACACAAACCCATCGATACTGTGAGAGAAAACACAATTCTATTTAACACGTAGTCGTAGTTTTTTGCGCAGTGTACCGTATCGAGCTTATCAGATACTAGCTTTTCAGCTTGGAGCAAAAGAACAATTTCCAAAGCAGTATCAGTTCAAAATAGCAAGCATAACAGTGTGGGATTAGTTTGACCAGCGACGTGTGCGTATGTGTCATAAATTGTCCAAATAAAAGAATGCTAAAAGTAATTTAAGCTTGATTATATAATAAAAGTTAAAAACTACCAGTCATGTTTTTGACACTTGTTGGTGGTGCATTTTTAATGCTACTTATTTGGGATTTCTTTAATAAAAAACATCGCAAAGATGTGCTCAAGAAATCGAAAATACCAGGACGTCTTGCCTTGCCATTGGTTGGAAGTGCAATACAAATGCGTGGCCTTGACTCTGAAAGTAAGTATCAAATAATAAGTTCATATAAATTAATTACTTAATGACTCCACAACAAATCAACTTGTTGCCGAAGCCATGGTACATTTATTTAAAGTACACAGCAAAAGTTTCGTTTATTAACTGCCTGTAGAAAAACATTTTTTAGAGCAACGAAATGAACCAATTGAAATGCCCACTCTCTTTCGTTACTAATATTTGCTCTTTTAATTATTTTTTCTCTTATTTTTTTCCCCCATTAGGCATAATCGACATGCTACGCAATACTGTGGCGGAAAAGGGCAAAACGTTTCACTCCTGGGTTCTGCATCAGCTCGTTATATTCGCTGCAGATCCTAAAGATCTGGAAGTTTTGCTCAGCAGTCCGACACTGATCACTAAAAATAATGTCTACGATATGCTCTCACTTTGGCTGGGTGATGGCCTCCTCATGAGTACTGGCAAGAAATGGCATACTCGGCGCAAGATTATCACGCCCACATTTCATTTTAAGATTCTTGAGGAGTTCGTTGATATATTCGATCAGCAGAGCAGCACTATGGTTGAAAAACTGCGTCCACACGCTGATGGCATGACGGTAGTGGATGTTTTTCCGGTGGTTTGTCTGACAGCATTGGATATTATAGCAGGTGAGTTAAAAATTATGAGATTTTAGGGCCTCACAGCTCAGCTTCTCTTTATAACGCAAGAGCAAAATTTCAGCTATTTCCAATTTAAACCGTGGTAGATTTACCTTCTTGGTATTCTACCTCTTTTATTCTACCATGGATTTAACAAAAAAGTTGCACGAATCCCTCTCTCACTAAGTCAAAATTGCCAAACAATTTTGGTTTCTTTGCGGTTCTCATTAAGACTCTCAGTCGTGAGACTACCCTGTTCATAAATCCTTGAATTACACCAAATCAAAGATTTTCTTTGATTTTCACCTCGGCTATCATCTTTTCACCACTGACAAGGCCGAATTTATCACGAACTTGAAATGAGAGTTTAATATTAATTTTTTTTTTAATCTTTTTATAGAAACTGCCATGGGGGTCAAGGTCAATGCACAGAAGAATCCACAATTCGGCTATGTCAAGGCTGTAAAAACGTAAGTGGTTATTAGAAAATTTCTTTTAAAAAGGTATGTTAAACATGTTTTTCGAGAATGATCTAAGGTAAATGTAAGTAATTTTGCAAATACTATGATTTCAGAGTGACCGAAATTATATCACAACGCTTGCGACGTCCAACATGGCGTGTAGACTGGATGTTCCGTTTGGTTGCGCCCAAACAATACAACTACATGATGAAAAACATAAGAATAATGCAAGACTTTACAAAGAACGTTATCGAAGAACGTAGAAAAACGCTACAACAAAGCTTGAGTGTGCAGCCAACAGCAGGTAAGTTCCAAAGAAAATTTCTAAATTAATTAATTATATTATCTCCTCTTTAACCCAAACTTCTACGTAGCTAATGTCGATACCGACTTAGGCGTCAAGAAACGCATGGCTCTACTTGATGTTCTCCTGCAGTCCTCTGTTGCTGGAAAACCGCTCAGCAATGAGGATATACGCGAAGAAGTCGATACCTTCATGTTTGAGGGTCATGATACCACTACTAGCGGCATTTCGTTTGCCCTATATTTGCTCTCACGTTACCCTGAGATACAGCAGCGAGTCTTTGACGAAATACGTCAAGTTGTAGGTGAGGATAAGGAACGCCCGATCACACATCGTGAGTTACAAGATCTGAAATATATGGAATGTGTGCTTAAGGAATCGATGCGCCTCTACCCACCTGTACCCATTATTGGACGTTTCTTTAGCGAAGATGCACAAATTAGTAAGCGATAAAATGGGTTAAATTGTTGAAATGCAAGTTTTTAATATTCACAACCCTCTATAACAGATGATAAAGTAATTCCCGCCAACACGCATCTAAATGTACCGCTTTTTATTGTACTGCGCGATCCGGATTACTTTGAGCATCCCAACGAGTTCAGGCCAGAACGTTTTTTTGCCGATAATTCGATGGAAATTTATCCATTTGCCTATCTGCCCTTTAGTGCTGGTCCACGTAATTGTATTGGACAAAAGTATGCCATGTTGGAAATGAAGAGCACCATCAGCAAGCTTTTGCGGCACTATGAATTACTAGCCATGGGACCGGATATTATACCATCTTTGAGTTTGATTTTGCGTTCCAAGAACGGCATGAATTTAGCCCTTAAACCTCGAGTGTATGCATAAAATTACGACTTATTTGAAAGGTTTAAGAAACCTCTAGAAGACTTATTTCCCCGTTATTTTTTCTTTTCTTATTTATGTATAATTGTTTATAATATTTTAAACGTTGTTTTGGTGCTGTAGGTTTTTCCATTCATCCTCGATTTTACTAACAACAAAAATGGAACTAAAAGATTGATTGATTAAATAAATTTTTACATTAACTAATTTTAATAATATTTTTATGTTTTATGAAAACCCTTGTATAAATCCTATTATAGAAAATTATCAGTTTAATATAAACTTCTATGTGACATTCAATAGAACCTTCTTTTTTTTAAGAGAAATTGCTTTATGTTTTGCAAACATCTGGTCATAAAGTTAAATTTATCTTGATTAGAGATATAAAAAGGGTTCCTACACTTATTTCCCTTTCTTCGCCATTTATTCACGAAAGCATTAGATAAGTGACTTATTGTATGACTTATAATAGGTTTTATCAAGGTCCTCAAAATAGGCGTTTGTTTCAGTGATGACCTCTTCATTCTACCCAAATCTGTTACAGCCGAGCCATTTCAGGTCTGAAAATGGGAAGTAATCGCTTAATCTGGAAAATGTAAAATACAATGAATCTCATTTCCGAGACTTTAAAAGCGGTTTTTATCGTTATTGAACGTTTATGAATAACGTTTTTCGATATTTTTCTTAGAAAGGCTGTATAAAAGGTTCCTTACTTTTTATGAATACACCCTATTGTTTTCATAATTTGCTGTGTTAAATTAAAATTCAACTAAAACATTGTAAATTTAAAATATTATAGAACTTAATGGTCGTTAATTGCGTCATTAACAACCCTACACATATTTTTATTCGCTCTTTATTAATTATGGAAGTTTATTAAACGTCGTATTCGGTTCAGCACACTTTTGGTTGGACAATGATAAGGTCCGATTTTTCGCATTTAAAAAGTTTGATTGATATTTGAATGCTTTTGGAACATTGCCTTTAGGTAACTATTTTATAACAGTTAGATAAAAACGCGATTAATCTTAAAATGATATTATTTATAGGTTTTATATTTTAAATTACTATTATTAACGTTGAACAATCGAATGATTTTTTCTTTGTTATTCCTTAAGTGCTATATAATTAGCACCATATATCTTTTTCTTAATTAATTAATTTTCAATTGAGGGAGGTATTAGGCAAAAACGGGTTAAATAGAAGCATATTCAAGAAGAGGTTTATCGGGCACCTTTAAGATAAACGTGTACATGATTACATGGTATACCGACAGCTATCTAACCGAAAAGGGACCGAAGCAAGATTCTACGGCCCAGGGATCAAATACTTCTTGCCCATGGCCAAAAACAATAGCATATTCCAAGTGGAAATATACGCGATAGACAGGTGCGAACATTGAAGCGTAATACCGGAACCAAAACATAACTAATCTCTCTGACAGTCAAGCGGCCATCAAGGCACTGAAATCCCATCAGCTAACCTCAAAACTGGAGATAGAGTGTCTTGACAAACTTAACACGCTTGGGCTACAAAACCGGGTCTGGATCCTATAGGTACCGGAGCACAAAGGTATAGAAGGAAACAAAATTGCTGAAGAATTGGCAAAGAAAGGAGCATCAACTCCCCCTGTTGATCCGGAACCATTCTAAGGGATAGACAAAGGAATCCTCTCTCTTTCAATAAACAAAGAGGAACAAAAACAAAAAGACAAATACTGGAGAAACTTACCAGGGTTAAAGCACTCGAAACTACTCTAAGTGACATACGACCTAAAGAGATTCAAAGAGATGCATGAAGCTAACAAAGAATGATCTAAGAATCATCACAGGACTGCTAACAGGTCATTGTAGGTTGAACCTTACAAAAACTGGAAATTCTTAATGGTGACACATTTGACATTTATGGAAACTCGCTCTCACCCTTGCGACACCTTATTTATTTAACCATGGTTGGCACAACTTGCGGCGTCATGCTTGGTTTTGTTGATTAAAAGAGCTCATTAAACAAGAGAACGAAAAACAAAAAAAAAACACAATAACACTCTCTTCGGGCGAAATGGTGAGCAAAAGATGACCTAGTTTCCAGATCCATTATGCACTTAAAGAATGGGTTTGAAAGGGTGTAACTTTACCCGTCTTAAGAATCTGTACTAACGCTTTCTGCTTCAAAGCAGGATTTAAAAAGGTGTAATTCGACTCGCCTTAAAGATTTATCATAAATATTTAATCATTCATATCCCTTTGTAGTCTGTACAAGTATTTCGGATCAAAAATTCGGAGGATATAGAAAAGTCCTCCTATAATGTCCTCCTTTATCAAATTCGATTAGTTTCATTGAGTTAATCTCGGTTCCCTTTAGGATCTGAAAAAAAAAAACAATAGGTTCTCAAAATTAACTTAATATTCCCCAATAAATAGTTCAAAGTTATATATTTTTGTCTTTTTATGTATGTGAGAGAGTTTTTTGCTCAGCAGCTTGCATAGAATTACATGGTATTTAAGTATATTTATTGACAAGCATTAACTTTCAGAGATCATCGTGGGACTTTCTGGCTTAAAGAGTGAGATAAAATAAATATCGTTTTTCTTACTTAAAAGAGACGACATTAAATTTTAAATGAGAGAAAATTGAGCAGATTCCAAAAAGTGTTGTTTTCTAGCTATTAAAGTTGCCAGATTGGGCGATTTATTGTCAATTGTGCGTTATTTCTTTGTTTTTCGGTGTCGTTTTTTTTTTTTTTTGGTAATTATGATCGGGACGACTTGGCTACTCTGCTACAGTGTAAAAAAAAAGCAGTAACAGAGAACAAATGCCTTACAACAGTATTTTTCTTTTTTAAATCCATGTCCATATACCTATATCTTACCATTTGCAAAAATATATTTAAATAAAAATCAATCAAATTGCTTATGTGATGTATTATCTTTTATTAAGCCCAAAAAATAAATGTCGAAATAAATTAAATTTTTAATATTTACATAAAAAAGAAAACTATTAAAAAACGAACTCGCAAAATTATTCGGAATTCAGCTTTAAATAATAGTGAATATAATAAAAATGAAAATTTAATATCGCATGCCATATCCCTTCAGTCTAATAACCTCCTTTATGCGATTGGACAGAGTAAGCTTCCGAGTTATTTCTGATGAAAATTTCAACCATTTATGTTAAAATTTTTCCTTTATCATTCCTTTTATAATGGTTCCATACTCATTTAAATTGTTTCGAGTAGATCGCTCCAAATCTCCCCATAACTCCGATTTAAAAGGTGTTTCTAAAATATTTGACGCATTGTACAGGATCCAAAGTCGAGTATTCTAAGCTATGTGCTTCATCATCTTGCTGAAATACGTAGGGGCCCTAATGCCCAAGTTTTTCGGCACTTCCTTCCAAATTGTCCTTAAAAAACTATATGTACTACTGATTGTTTATTCGGTCAGTTATGAACTAGATGTTGCCAACTCCATTTGCACTCATACACCCCCATAACATGACGTTAACACCTCCATATTTAACAGAAGGGCATATATTTTTGGTGTAAATTTTAATATTCTTCTTTCTCCATAATTTATTTCCACAATTCGGTTCAAAAAGGTTAAATTTTGTTTTAATCGCTGAATATTACTCGTGACCAAAAATCATTGTCGTCATTTTTATATTTCTCGCAAATTATACTGTTGCTGTTGTTCTGTTACTTTTGACGTTTGTGGCCCTTACAGCTCTTTTGTAAAATTTAACATTTGAGCAGCCATTTTAAAATGAGCCTATCGTATCATGGTTTTTGCGTTCTCTATTTCCATATTAATAAAGAGAAATAAAAGTGTTTTTTCAAGTGAAAGATAAATTCGTCGAATGTCGGCCAAGTTTTACCTTTGAGTAGGATTTTAAGTCACTATTTATGAACACCATTTTTTTTTCAAATAGCAGTTAAAATAGTTTTAACCTGGTATTTTCTGATGTTTTAGAAAGTCATGTAGATTTTTATTTTTCCAACAACGATTTGGTTTAAGAAAAAAAACAAAGCTATTGATATAAATTTAATATATTTTAAGCTAAATGTCAGCGAACGGAAGTTGATACGACAAATTTGCATCAGGAAGCCTCTACAGATCACAAATCGCAACTAAAACCAGTAGTGAAAATTAATTTCGTTATATTTAGTTTATACGCCAGGATCGGCCTAGATTAGAACAGTCACCGTGTTCTCTATAAACAAAGGTTTAAAAGAGATTTTTCAGAATATGTATAACTTTGTTCCATGATACTATTATGGAAGATAGGAGTGACAAATGGCTTATTTCTCACGAGTGTTTTGCTCCGACTGTGATTTCCCTGTAAATTTTATTTTCTATTTTCTTTTCTTCTTTTCTAATTTCTAGTTCTCTAATTTATACTATTTTTAATTTTTCCTCTCTGCACATAATGACAAGCCTCAGAGAGTAAATAATGTCAAAGCTTTTTGAGAACAATCACATTAACCGTTCGGATTCGGCCTAAAACAAATAGATCCACTTCTCGATCATTTGTAAAAAAAAATTTAATAACACGCACAGCACAATTTGATCACAAGAAGTCCTGTCAAAGTCCTTTCAAGAAGTATCTACTTAAAGCTACACGAATACGAAGCACTACAGCTTTTCTAAAATGCGTGCGTTACTAGAAAAAATCTGGCAACACTGTTAGCAAACGGTAGTAAGCCGGCAACAAGCAAATTGTTACGCACATAAAAAACAAACCAAAAAGAAAAGCAAACCATTATTTAAGATCGCACCTTCTACTACTCGGCAGGCAGCTTTATTTATATAGGCGCAACAAGAGTATAATTTTTCAGTTGAAAAAGGTGCTTCAAGCTATTCGCATTCAAAACATTTTCTGGAGAAGGTGAATTGAAAAAAAGGTCTAACGGAAATATTTACTCTTGAAAAATACCAAAAATTTTTTGGTGTGATATCAAAAATTTCTTTCAAAAGTTTTATCTCACTTATAAAAGCAACAATTTAAATAAAACAAACAAATTTATAAACTTTAAAGAAAACAAAAAAAAAATAAGTGATTTTAAGTGTTTAATTGTGCTAAATTAAAACAAAATAAACTAGCTCAAGACCCAAAGTCCAAACTGTAAATAATATCTTTTTTCAAGAGCCAGAAATAACCATATCCTTGTCGCTACGATTCATTGTTGCGAATTTTGTTATCTCTGTTATCATATGTTATCAGCTGAAATTTAAAGCAAAAACAAAAAGTGCAAAGATTCGTTAGTCTGATTAAGTAAATTGTAAAGTAAATGTTATGCTAAATCTTTTGGTTCTCAATAAAAATTGGAACGATGCAGTTTCAATTTTGAAATTTTTTTGAAGAAAAAGGCTTTTTGTACGAAATTTATTTGAATATATTGTCATATGAACGGTGATAAATAATAGAAATTTGAAAAGTGACGGTATTTATCAGATATGGCTAACTCCTGTGTTTCGGACGTTACATTCGTACGCATATTTATACCCCCACGTTTAAAAAACGTAAATGGGGGTATATTAATTTTGTCACTCCGTTTGTAACGCCCATAAGGAGGCATGGTAGGTATAGAAAAGTATATATTTTCTTGATCAGCATCACCACCCGAGTTGATTTAGCCATGTCCGTCTGTCTGTCCGTCTGTCTGTGATCACGATTCCAGCCGTAATTTTAAAGCTATCATCACGAAATTCTATATTTAAGCTTTTATCTAAAAAATGAAGGTCAAGTTCGTAAATGAGCCAAATCGGATGAAAACCACGCCTACCTCCCATACGAAGCGACTTTATCAAAACGGTAAAATCTCTTCGAATTCAACAAAAATGAATATATGGACTTGAAATTTTGCATATGAGTTTTGATGTTCAAAATACACTCTAAGTATGAAATTCAACCAAATCGGATGAAAACCACGCCTACCTCCCATACAAAGTGACTTTATCAAAAAGGTAAAATTTCTCTAAAATCCACAAAAATTAATGTATGAACTTGAAATTTTGCATATGAATTTTGATATATAACGTGTACTATGTGTATGGAATTCAACCAAATTGGGTGAAAACCACGCCCTCCTCCCATACAAAGCCATTTTATCAAAAAACAAAAGCGAATATTTTCTGTTAAAAATATAACGAAAACGTTTTTACAGATAAACATTTTATTGGTTGTTTAAGACTTTGAATATACTTTGGTTCGGCCGTGGGGGTATTTTAACTTCGGCCCAGTCGAAGATCATTTCTTACTAGTTTTTTACTAATATTAATCCCATTGGCGTTCTGAATGAGATATTTTCATATAACTTTCAGTAAAAACAGATCTTTGGGAGTTTTTGGGAGAAAAAAATATTTGTGCCGAATGTGTCGTTGCGGATGCGTAAATTTTACGCATACCATCTTTGTAGAGTTAAGAAATATGAAGGAGATTTTGATATAAGCGACCTCAGCATCCAACTTAAATTGCTGAAGAATTTACATGATACTTCACCTTCAAGTTCTCACAAAATTGTTGATCAATTCAAAAACAATTCCGATACAGTGTAAAAATTCTTAAATGAAGTTGTAAGCTTATCGGCAGCTTCTTCTGAGCGATCTTTTAGAGCTCTCCGGCGGTTTAAAACAAACCTTCGATGTAATATGACCAGCTATGGGCAGAGAGCGCTCTTGGAGCGCTGAGAGCAAGAATTGAGAGCAAAGGCTTATGTAGCAACACAAAACGCAACAACAAATCAAAGACAAGAGATAAACACAGAAGCAACACCGAAGCTTTAAATGTAGTGGTGCCCATACCCGAATATGACTCAAGAACGTCTGACGCATTCGGCACCAGTGTTGCAAGAGGCCGAGCTCCAAATATCCCGTTCTCTTCCTTAAAACGCCCTGTTTATCCCGTTTTAAAAATAAAAAATCCCGAAAAAATCCCGTTCACAAACCTTGCACATATGTAGCTTCATGTTAAATTACTCGTTAATTGTTTTGGCTTGTTTTTCTTTTTTACCTGGTAAAGTCAAGTCAAAAAGAAAAGGAATCTCCGACTATCCAAAATTTAATTCTTCTTCTTTCTCTTTAAAATATTCACAGTGTCATTGTGTTGAAGTTCAATTTTTAATAAGCTTTGCAAGGGTCTTGCTTTAAACAGCAAGAGTATTGCTTTTAATGTAAGGTAGATGGCTGGGTTGTGAACCGGGTTTGTTTTTGGGCTCAAACTTTTCCTCAGAATAAAGATATCGAATAATCCAAGATACTGTTGGAAAGGTGAATATACAACGCAACTTTTTTATGCAGACAGATTAGCGTTTTGATTAAAATTTAACTCTCTATTGCCAATTTTCTAAAGATGTGATTTTTGGCTCTTCCAAAAATGTAGCTGGGTTGTGAAAAATCTGGCAAATCCCAATAAAAGTCGGAAAATAGGAAGTAAATTACCAATAATATTATAAGTTAGAGGGAAAACAAGTTATAATGACGCCAATTAGCCTAAAAAATCGTAATGAATGGAATAATAATTTTCTTCATCTTCATCCAAATCGGTGTCGTAATGTTTGCATGTGAAATAAGAACGCCTTCCCATATTGACTCACTTCAAGTGAATAGGCCGGCCACATGTGTTGCATTCGATGGAGTTTTTGGGTGTCAGTTCTTTAGGCAAAAACCTCAAACAAATAGTGCAAAAATTAATATCGTCAATAGATGGTTTTGATGGTTCTTTTGCCTGCTTTGCTTGGATGGCGTTGGTTGTGCCTTCTTCAGTTATGCTTTGCTAGTGATTTTGACTTTGCTGCTGTTTTTTCCTGCTTCAGATCATCAATTTTGTCTGGAGCAGTAAGCTCGCAGCTCTCCATTGCCTTTCGCAAAAGTTTTCACAGTTTCAAACACGATGTCTGACGCTGGCACAAGCAATATATCTGCACATTTCGGTGTAACTGCAAAAATTGCGTAATGTCAAAAGACAAATTTAGCAGTTGAAAGATTGGTGATATGTCAATTACTTACTCACTTACTTATCTGGCGCTTTGGTTGTGGTTTTGGCCTCGTATAAGAAATCTACGAAAATATAAGAAAAAAAGAAACGAAATTCCCTCGATAATTAGGGAAATAAAAAAGTAATGGTTCACAATTCAGCCTGGTTCACAGCCCATCCCTCTCTCTTAAATTTTTGAAATTAAAAAAAAAATGTTAAGAAACCCGACTTGAGCGAAAATCCCATTTTTGGGCTCAAAATCCCGTGCGCCCTTTTGAGGTTTAAAAAACCCGAAATATGGGCGAAATCCCGGGTTCTGGCAACACTGTTCGGCACTTCTTCACATTCATAACAAATTTTAACTTTTTAGTGAAGTGTGGATATAATGAGAGAGCAAATCATTTCCCCTCCACGACAAAAGTCATGGTGTAATAATACAAGGTAGCATTGACAACTGCTTATTTTCTCTTCTAAAAGAAAACATCTCCTGTCAAAAACAACTGTTTGTACAAATGCATCTGCAGCTGCTGAAGTTGTTTTTTTTTCACTTCAACGTTTTCAACCAAGAATGATAGAAACCAAATTACGCGTTCCGCAAATGAGAGAGAGAGAGCATGACGTCACAAGCGATATTGTCAGACTTTGGAATAAATTTACTCCCACACCCACGCCTAAATATTTTTTTCTTATTTTTATAATATGTATATGGGGCTCCTTAACCTATTGGTAAAATACAGTTTTGTCATTCTCGCATAGTTTAGGAGTTAAAAATCTTGAAAGTTTACAAAATTCATATATTTCGTATACGAAAATATTCATATTTTTATACAGAAGATTAGATATTTTTACTTTAATTTTTCGAAAGAACTTATTTTAAATTTCGTCAATTTACCTAAGAGATCGCCCATTTGCATACGTTTTTGTCAAGCAAAAGTACTGTGTGACGTCATGCACTCAGTTGAGAAAGAGAGCATTGTTTGTGTTTTCAATGGCGGATTGTGAGCGCTCTCTTTTTGAGTATATTTTTTGACAGGAGATGGTTTCCCAAGCAACTGTCAATGCTACCTTGTATTATTATACCATGGACAAAAGTTACAAGTTTTTACTCGAGAAATTTTGTCGAGTAAGGCCGTGTGCTATTCGGAAACTTTTCACTCGTGGTAGGAGAGAATTTACTGAGTTGAATACAATTTCTGTCTGTTGTAAATAAAATTGTAATTTTTGCTGTGCCAAAAGGACGATAAAATTTTGAACTAGAAATTTTGACGTTTTAGATTTTGGTAGTTAACTACGTATTAACGCAAGAATTTAATTTTATTTTCGAAATTGTTAATATATACTGAAAATTAGCAATTTTGGTTGCGGATTTTTGGTTTGTGTCGGAAACACAAAATTTTGAACTTCTTTACGACTCACAAGTGTTTTTTTTTCATTTTTGCTTGTGTCAAAAATCCTCTTTCCGATTGTCCAAATTTATACTAGCTTCTGGGGCTACATGAATTTTTGACAAACATAATCACCTCAAAAGTGCCAAATATTCTCTTTCAAACTGTCAAAATTTCATCATCCGAGTAAAAAGTTTCCGAATAGCACACGGCCTTAGAAGTATTAAAATCCATTAAACGTCAAAACGTTAAAAAAAAAATATAAAAAATAAATTTTTTCAAAAAATCGTGTGATTTGGAGTTGTTGATTTCTTTTTATTTTTTATCGCAAATTTAAAAACTAATTATTTATTTTATAAATTTTCTTATATTGCATTTTTACGATTTTGTACTATTTATTTACTTGAAAGCGGTCCAGTACTTTTTTGTGTTTTATGCTCTTTCTGTGAGATTTTTTAGTTTAAGTTAAGAGTTTAAGAGGACTTAAAACGTAGAATTGAAGGGTCATCCACCTTCCAGTCTTGATTCGGCACCCAATGACTTCATATTTCTCCCTCACTTAAGACAAAAATTCGTGGCGAGAGTTTTTCTACGCCGGAACATGCCTTTGAGGCCTTCAAAAACCTGGTTTCGGATGTAGCAACTTCAGAGTGACAAAACTGTTTAAAAAATTGAAGCATATCTTGGAGAATACTTTGAAAAACAATTTACACTGATTCATCACCGTTTTTTTATTGTTAGGCGCAAGACTTAAAAAGCAACCCTCGTACAATACGTTTCGGATATTTTTTCACTAAGCTTTAAGAATGGTTTTGTGAATCTCTTTTCAAACATTTTTCGACATTGTGTATGATTGTGTTATATTCAGACCAAAAATTTTAAAATTGCTTTATCTAAAGTTTATAGAAGATTTCATCAATTTTTAAATTTCTTTCATTTATGAAGATTTTAATTTATTCACCATTTTTTAACTACAATCATTTATGAAGCTTTTTGTTTTAAGTTTATGAATAACAATTTTCGATATTTTGTTATAAAAGCTTTATAGGAAGTTGATAACTTTTATGATGCGACCGAAAAAGTATAAACTATAAAAAAAATCCTCAATAACAAATGCTGTTATAATTCAAAATATCTTAGGTGCTGTGTCATTAAAAAAGTTTCACTCGTGGCAGGTAAGAAAATTACTGAACGACGATGAAATTTTGACAGCTAGAAATTTTGACGTTTAACATTTCAATTGAGTCACAGCACTATTTTTGTATTAAATTTGCGAATTGGTATGTGTTTTTGTAATGTGCTTTTTTTTTTCTTATTCTCAAGAAGCTTTACATGGCATTTGATTACTCTCTGAGGTTTGCCATTGTCTGCAGAGAGGTGGCGGCCGTACAGAAAAATTATTTTAATTCAAATAATTTTCTGTCGCTGCTGGGGTTCGAACCTGGGTCTCCAAAGTTCGTTGACATAGCGGCCACGCACTTTAACCAACTACGCCACGGTCGCCACGACCGCCATACTCTCTATGGTTCTTAATTTAGTGTGGTAACTTTAATAAGCTAGACAACGGATGTATTCTAGTACATTCATGAAAAATTGTAGTTTTGCATGAGAAATAAATATTTCAATAAAATAGTAGATTCTGGTAATACTTAAAAAAGTACAGCTAAAATAATAAGAAAAAATCGCAGAGAAATAAAAAAAGTATAAATTTTATAAGCATTTGATTTAAATTTCTAGAGATACTTAATCCAGTTTAGACATAGACATAGACATAGACATAGACATAGACATAGACATACACATACACATAGACATAGACATAGACATACACATAGACATAGCATAGACATAGACATAGACATAGGCATAGACATAGACATAGACATAGACATAGACATAGACATATACATAGACATAGACATAGACATAGACATAGACATAGATATAGACATAGACATAGACATGGACATAGACATAGACATAGACATAGACGTAGACATAGACATAGACACAGACATAGGCATAGACATAGATATGCCCCACATTAGCTGATTGTATTGATCAGAAATAACCAATACAAGATATATTATCAAGTTTCGACTTACACTAATCCATTAAAATTAATTTCAGCACACTTGATTCCAACAAAGTCACAAGATGTTTGTGGAACTGCTGCTAGGAGCTCTAACATTTCTTATAGTCTGGGACTATTTGTATAGGAAGAAGCGCAATGATATGTTTAAGAAATACAACATAGGAGGACCTCAATCGATTCCCATTTTAGGCAATGCACTGCGGGTCATTGGCATCAATACAGAGAGTAAGTAGCTCAAGTGTTAAGAAAAGTCCACTTACATAATCCACGTTCACTGCTTTGTCCAGATATGATTGATAAAGCCAAGCAAAACAGAAATGAATTTGGTAAAGTTCATCGCGTGTGGATATTGCATCAGCCTAATATTAATATCTTCGATATCAAATATATTGAAGCTGTCTACAGCAGTCAACAGTTGATCAAAAAGAGCATCGGCTATGCATTTTTGGAGCCATGGTTGGGGACCGGTTTGCTCTTGAGTACTGGCAAAAAATGGCATTCACGCCGTAAGATCATAACGCCCACATTTCACTTCAAGATCTTGGAACAATTTGTGGAAGTTTTTGATCAGCAGAGTGCTGTCATGGCAGAAAAACTCTATTTGAAAGCTGACGGCGAGACAGCTTTTGATATTTTTCCGATTGTTTGCCTGACAGCGCTGGACATTATAGCGGGTAGGTTAAACGGCCATATTAGATAAGGTTTCCATGATTTTTCTGATATCTTACCGTAGAAACTGCCATGGGTGTAAAGGTATATGCGCAAAAGAACCCCGATATCGATTATGTTAAGGCTCTGTCCACGTAAATATCTAGCAATTAATATTTTATGTATGTCTTGCATGAAATGAATATTGTTTTCACCTCTTAAGAACTGCGCGAATTATGGGCGATCGTTTTATTAAACCTCTACAGCGCACCGAATTCCTCTTCCGTTTGACAGAACCCAGTAAACACCGGGAATTGTCAGAATGCATCAAAGTCATGCATGACTTTACCGTCAAAGTGATTGAGGAGCGTAGGGCTGCTCTCGCAAAATCCATAGCCGATGGAAGCTTTAAAGCAATGGGTACTCCTAGTCTATATAAGCCAAACAATTTTATGACTAAAGTTTATTCTCTCATAACTAACAAACTATTAAGATGCTACTGACAATAACGTGGGCTCAAAACAACGCATGGCGCTGCTAGATGTGCTGCTGCAGTCTACGGTTGCTGGCAGCCCCTTAAGCAATGAAGACATACGCGAGGAAGTGGATACATTCATGTTTGAAGGGCACGATACTACAACCAGCGGCATTTCGTTCTGTCTCTATCTTATAGCACGCCATCCGAAGGTTCAGGCAAAGCTCGTCGACGAAATACATCAGGTTATTGGTACAGATAAAAACGAACCGGTCACCTATCGCCAATTGCAGGATCTGAAATATTTGGAGTGCGTTTTGAAGGAGTCACTGAGGCTTTATCCTTCAGTGCCGATTATAGGGCGTGAGAGTACTGAAGATGTTGTTATAGGTAAGAATATGAAGCTTTTTTTATAGTGCCAGCTCTTTTATTTACACCATTTCCAAGTAATTCCGAGTAAATATTCCAAAATTTCCCAATTGAAATTTAGAAATGTTTTTTTACCATAAATACCATTTAAAATTTCAAAAGCATAAATTTTAAATCAATTTCTGAAGGGGTTTTCTGCATTTCGGTTAAATTGGATATTTTAAAAAGAATTCCAAAAATTCCGTTTGAATATTTCTTAACTTTAATTCAATTTCTTTTTTCTGAATTTCATTTAACATTTCTGCATTTCAAATGGAATTTTGATTATAAGTTAATTATTTCTGTTTTACTCATGGAGTAGAAGTATGTAGTTCATTTAAAACTATATCTTATAGAAAATTTTAGTTTCTACTCCAGCCCTAGTCTGATATTCATTATTTTGCCATTCCTTTAGGTGACATCACTGTTCCAGCTAAGTGCAATGTCAACATTTGGACTTATCTTGTTCTGCGCGATCCAGACTATTTCCCAGAGCCCGATAGTTTTAAGCCCGAACGTTTTGATTCTGAGTGCGGTGATAAAATAAATCCTTTCGCTTATACACCCTTTAGTGCTGGTCCGCGCAATTGTATTGGACAGAAATTCGCCATGTTGGAAATGAAGAGTACAATCAGCAAAGTATTGCGTCACTTCGAGCTGTTACCAATGGGGCCGGAAGTGCGACCCATGATCAATTTAGTCTTGCGTTCGAAGAGCGGCACTCATTTGGGTCTAAAACCGAGAAGTATTTAGAAAAAAATTTTAGTTTTATTTAATTAATTTCTGCTTAACGTTGTTATCAAAAATGTTTGTTCATATCTTTAGGCTTAATAAAATTTATTTAATACATTTAAAGTTTTAAATAAGCCGTGAGGAGAATTTAAATAAAAACTTGTGCGTAAATAGTGTGAAATTATGCCTAATCAGGGCAATAGTTTACACTATTGACTCTGAAAAAATACTTTATCTCGACTGTGTGGCATGTGTGTTGGAATAAATTATTTTGGTTCCACTCTTTTATAACTTCAGTTATTTTTTTTTTTACTATAAATAATTCTAAGAATATGACATTTAAGTGACATTTTAAACAGAAACGCATAACTCGCCAAAAAAGGTTTTTTTTTTTTAAAACTGATGATGAATTTTTCTACAAAGATTTTTGATATTTATAAAAATAAGGTCTTCTCCGTGGTTTAATGTTATAAAAATTCACTTCACTTAACTATTTCCAGAATAGCTACGGCCGTAGCTCAACCAATCAATATTTCCAGAATATTTACAACATTTTTTTCAGTTGGGAACATAGGAAATAAACATAATATAGCATCGATAAAGTAAAGATAAGCCATGCCACACGCTGGTTAACTCATAAACATTGAAACGGATCCCTTTATGACTTGACAGATAAAGGTTTGATTATTTTGATGACGTCAGCTTGTAAGGGGGATAGACTAGGTAGAGTTATATGTAGAGTGCGTATTTGGATACAAAGATTTTGTGCAAAATTCCAAGGTTTTAAATTAATTTTTGTAAAATTTTTAGAGATTTTACCATTTTGATGACGTCAGTTTTTATGAGACTTAGGCGTAGTTTTCGTAAAGGTGGCTTCGATTTGTCTCTTTTTCAAACTTGATCTTATTTAAAAAAAAAAACTTAAATATTAAATTACATAACGAAAGCTTCAAATTTGCGATTGTAATCATGACGACGGATGGACGAACAGACAGATAGACATCGCTAAATCGACACAGAAAGTAATGCTGATCAAGAACCTATGTATTTACATCCCTATATCTGCAAATAAATTGACTTCTCCATACCTACCACGCCTGCTTATGGGCGTTACAAATGGAGTTATAAACTTAATATCTCCTAACCCAGCACAGTGATGCGATTGGTACAAGTTAGACGGAAAACATTATTTTTTGGATTTTTTTGGTAGTTTTCGGTGTTTTAGGTATAGGAAAATACAAAAAACTATTTCAGAAATTTTGGACATGGGGGCGTGGCAGCTGCCATACAACTGAAACATAATTTGCGCTATATCCTTTTTGTATGTGATTTCCAAAAAGTGAAGATAATTTTGGAGTGATTGGAGAAGTGGGCGTGCAGCTGCCACACAACTTTATCACATTTTTCGCTATATCTTAGAAATGAGTTAAGTTACAGTAACAAAATTAAACGTAGACGTTTTGTATATAATTTGCAAAAAGTGAAAAAATTTCGGTGCATTTGAAGAAGTGGGCGTGGCAGCTGCCATACAACTTAATCACATTTTTCGCTATATCTTAGAAATCAGACAGTGGTAGCTGCCACACATGTGGACTATATTTTGGTCTATAACTAAGACATGAGAAAAGCTATGAAATATTTCGATATTTAAGCTTTTCTCTGAAAAATAAAGGTGAAGTTCGAAAATGAATCAAATCGGATGAAAACCACATTAAACGCCCATACAAAGTGACTTTATTAAAAAGGCAAAATGTCTTAGAATTCCATAAAAATGAATAGATGGACTTGAAATTTTGCGTATTAGATTGGCTCAATGTGTAAATCGTATACGAATTTCATGAATTTGACATGAAATATTTCCACACATGTCAAATTTGGCCTGTACAAAAACTTTCCCTAATAAGTATTTTTAGGTCAAATTGACACAGCACTTGATTGCGTGATTTTTTACGTTGTGTTTTCGTTCTATTCCCGCAAACTGTGCCGTTATTTTTTGCTTCTAGCTTCTAGCAACAGCAGCAACCAACTGCAGCCGCTCATCTATGCACCAAAAACACGCAAAAGAGTACGTTGCCATATGTGCCCACCTCTACCCAATTCAAATACACACAGCATTCGACGTGAAATGCGTGAAGTACGTTTGATCATCGCTTCACAGTTTGTGAAAGTTGCTCCACATCAATTCAATTTTCGCACTAAATAAAAAGTACATAAATCCAAAAACACATTTTTTATTTAATTTGTTCCTTAGCTTTCCTATGCAATTTCCATTTGGGAAGTTTTCAGTATGTTTTTTATGCAATTTCAAGTTGGGTCAATATGACCCAAAAATTCTATTGTGTTTCTAATTCCAAAGTTTACTTGAAGGTTAAATAAAAAATATATTTTTGCAAATATAAAATTGTCCTTTTTTTTAATTTTACAAAATATTTTACCAATTTTTGCGTTTTTTTTTTTAAAAAAAACTCAGCTCAAATATTTTTTTTATTTAATATACATAACAATATTTTTTTTAGTGTAAACATATTTTGTAATGTGTTGAGTATATTTAAACACCACGTACAGTCTAGTCGACCTCAAATTCAATACATTTCATACAAAACGGTCAGGACAAGGCAACCGGCAGTTTGCGCACCTTGGCACTTTTAGAGCTTAGAGTAGACATAATAATGGTTAGCACATTGACCGCCTTGTTAGTCACCCGTGACTGACACTGGAATACTCGAATGGGGCATGACAGTCACCAGTGCCTGACACTGAGTACCTACTGGTGACTGACATAGCCACATTGGAGTATTCCACAGTGACTAACAAGGCAGTCAATGTGTTAAATAAAAAAACATTTTTGTAAATAAGAAATGATCCTTTTTTTATGTTCGAAAATATTTTACGCAGTTATATCGATAAATACCGTTTTATAGCGCGAACATTTTAAAAGATAGGTTATTGAACATATTTTATTTTAAATATCTTATTTTAGTCATAAAGTATGCCAATTTTCAACTCTTTTCAATATTGGGAAAGATTTTAAAAAAATAATTAAGTATAACTAGAAAACTCATAAGCAAAAATTTCTAGAAATCACCTTTTAGGCCAACTTTCAAGAATTTTCGTATTTTTTGTAGATAGCGCAGGTAAATAAAAAAATTATTCCTGTGATCAATGGATATTATTTAACAGTTTTAAGTATTCAAAATGTAAAATTCGATTTCGAATTTTACCCGTCTAGCATGCCCTTTCGCATCACTGTGCGCAGTAAGCGTGGCGGTATTAAAATACATACTCCTTGAATTGATGAGTGCTCTCTCAGATTCAGATTCAAAATTTTCTTAAACCACTGACGTGCCTCACTAACGCCAAATGAAACTCACACAAATGTTTGAGCACCAGAAGACAGATGTACCAACCCAAAAAAAAAAAACAAATTTTGACAATATCTCAAGCGTGGTTAGTTTAAATGGGAAATTCTAGGGTTCAAAACGTAGCTAAAAAAATTAAAATTTTTTTATTAATTTTCCGATACCACGCTTTGGGAAAAATTGAAAGGCTTATGGAAGTGATTTGGAAACATTCCTCATCGTATCTTTTGGAAACTTATGGAAAGTTTAAAATTGATATTGTTTCCAAACCGCTTTCTAAGAATATACTGTGGAAACAGTAGCATTAGAAGTGATGTCCTCATAGTATCTTTTGGAAACATATGGGAAGTTTTAAATTGATATTGTTTCCAAACCACTTCTTAAGGAATACATTTGGAAACTTTTGCTTATAGTTTTCAAGCTATCATCACGAAATTCGACATTTAAGCTTGTATTGTAAAAAATAAAGGTCAAGTTAAAAAATGAGCCAAATCAGATCAAAACCACGATTACCTCCCATGCAAAGTGGCTTTATCAAAACGGTAAAATCTCTTAGAATCCCACAATTATTATATGGACTTGAAATTTTGCATATAAACCTTGATATATAATATGTACTCTGTGTATGAAATTTATTGAAATCGAGTAAAAACCACACCCACCACCCATACAAAGTGACTTTGTCAAATAACAAAAGAATATTTTCCGTTAAAACTATGACGAAAATGTTTTTACAAATTAACATTTTTTTTTTTTGACTGCTTAAGACTTTGAATATACTTCGGTTCGGACGTGGGGGTATTTTAACTTCGGCCCAGTCGAAGATCATTTCTTACTAGTTTGTTATTATTTTGTTGTTATTTGTTGTTGTTTTCACATTAATTTTTAAAGACAATGCAGGGTAATGTTTCCACATTAATTTTTAAGACAGCGGACAGGAATGTTTCCCTCCAATGACATAGTTTGTATAAAAAGAAATAGAGCGTCTAACAAAAGGGAATACTTCCTACATTCTATGGAATGTTTCCTGCTTATATCCGGGAATGTTTCCATTTTCCAGAGGGAAGTTTATATTCGGCGATATCAATTGGATTCGGCGTTGTCAGTTGGCCTCCAAAATCGTGCGATTGGACATCTTTGGACTTTTTTTTTGCGAAGCTACGCAAAAGATCCTGTTTATGTGATTAAACCTCAAACTCTTGAGCAATTAAAAACCAACATTCATCAAGTCATGGCCAAGCTAGTGCCCGAGTTGTGCACAAAAATCATCGAAAATTACCTCAAAAGAATTGAGTCCTGCAAAAACCCCCGTGGAGGACATTTGAACGATATTATATTCCACGAATTATAGCAAAATTCAAAATTTGCATTATTATTGTGTTTTTTCCACGGAGGATAAAGTTATGATAGATGGAAGAAACGGATAACCTTTAGTATATAATGTATGGATATACAGCGTTCAGCAAATATAACACTTAATAATTATAACTTCAAAATAATTTATTCTACTTACTTTCAGCTCATATCTGTTTTTATGAGGAGCATAAAAATGAGGCCTCACTTATAAACATTTTAATTCCATTTATATGGAAAATAAATTTAGGCACAGTATTGCATAAACAGTTTGAATTTTAAACGCCAAACTGGCAAAAATTGTTATCTAAAAATTAGTTCATTCAAAATGATAATCGCAGCAGGTCTATTGCTAGCAGCACTACTTATCCTAAATGTTTGTGAATATTTTTACAAAAAGAATAGTGAAAGTATTATTAAGAAATGCAGAATTCCAGGACCAAAAACGCTGCCATTTTTTGGTAACGCACTAAGCTATTGCAAGGTCAATAATGAAAGTAAGATTTCCAATAGAGCAGATAGACACGATTTAATGCATCTAAAACATTAGACGTTTTCAGCATAGCGCGCAAGAATAGAGAAAAGTACGGTCGTATTTATAGACTGTGGATATTTCATCAATTGAGCCTGATAATAACGGATGCTAAGCACTTGGAAGTCATACTAACGCAAACAGAGACATTTCACAAGAGTGGCGCATATAACTTTCTTGAAAAATGGCTAGGTACCGGCCTGCTCTTGAGCAATGGAAAAAAATGGCACACACGCCGCAAGATCATAACACCGGCATTTCATTTCAAAATTTTGGAACAATTCCTGGAGGTATTCGATCGTCAGAGCGCAGTGTTGGTGCAGAAACTGCAGGAATATGGCGACTGCAAGACGGCGCTGAATATATATCCTCTTATCTGTTTGGCAACGCTGGATATTATTGCAGGTTGGTGATAAATACCAAAGTGAAATACTAACAGCTAAGTAGGATACAATTTTTAGAAACTGCTATGGGTGTCAAGGTGCAGGCGCAGCAAAATCCCGATCTGGAATATGTACAGGCCTTGGCATTGTAAAACACAATCAAACAGTAGTTCATAGAATTAAATTAAGATTTTTAGATTTTTTTCCCCTTTTCGTTTAGCGTTTCTAAAGTAATGGCCGATTGTCTGATTAAGTCCACACAGTGTACGGAGTGGCTTTTCTTTCTGACAGCACCAAAAACCTATCGTAAAATGCTAAAATGCATCAAAATAATGAAGAACTTTACCATTAAGGTCATCAAGGAGCGTAGAGCCGCGTTGGAGAGTTCCAATAAGGCTGTCCGTAATAAAACTAGAGGTAGGTATTCACGTTACATTCAAAAAGTAAGGTCATTGATACTAATAAATTAAATTAATCGGTTTCGTTAAATCGGTAAAAAACCAATAAATTTATCGGTTTTTTTATTTTTTAACTATTTATGTAATATTAAAAAGTTAAGCCCATTGATATTAATACCAATACCATTACTAATGATTTGTGAATCTCCGTGACATTCACATAATCTCTCCTCATATAAAGAGAGAGATGGGTCTCATATTTGATATATCATATGGCTTTTATGAAGAATTTGCAAAGAGCGCTGAAATAATTTAAGTCGGAATAAGTTACATTTTCAATTTCGCATTATATTTTGGGGGATTGACATAAATGTAAGGGTATTACCAAATTATGTCTCAAATCTTTAAAAAGAATTTGTACCAATACATCATTTTCGTATTAAGCATTACATTCACAGGATATTGTGAATAAAAATCCAACGCTCTTTATCTTGCTATAGATGTCGCCGAGCAAACTATTTTCCCCAAACAACGCCTAGCTCTGCTCGATGTGCTGCTGCAATCAACAATTGGGGGCAACCCTTTGACCAATGAAGACATACGCGAAGAAGTTGAAACGTTCATGTTTGAGGGTCACGATACCACAACAAGCGCTATATCATTCTGTTTATATCTGATAGCACGCCATCCGGCGGTACAGTCAAAAATTTTCACTGAAATTCGTCGGGTTTTGGGTGACGATAAGCATGCGCCGATATCATATCAACAAATGCAAGAACTTAAATTTCTAGAATGTAGCATTAAAGAGTCGTTACGGCTATATCCTCCTGTACCGGCCGTAGATCGTATTACAACAACGGATGTGGTTATAGGTAAAGAAAAATACTACATTCTATAGGTACTGAAAAGCAATCATGTCTATATCTTTTCAGATGAAAATATAACAATACCGGCTGGTGCAAGTCTAATGCTTTCATTCTTTATTACTTCACGCGATGCTGAATATTTCCCCGAACCCAATGCCTTTAAGCCGGAGCGTTTTGAAGCAAACTCCACTAAATATAGGGGATTTATCTACACACCTTTCAGCGCTGGTGCCCGCAATTGTATAGGACAAAAATTTGCAATTTTGGAAATGAAGAGTGCAATAAGCAAAATTTTGCGTCACTTTGAGCTGCTGCCATTAGGCTCGGAACTGCGACCAACATATAATTTAGTATTGCGCTCGGCTAGCGGTGTTAATTTGGGCTTGCGGAAGCGCAGTTACTAGAAAAAGGTCTTATATTTATTTTTATGTCAGATAATTTAACACAATGTAGTCTTCAATAAACCATATAAAGAAAGTATCTTAAATTAACCAACCTTAATAAACCCACCCAAAAATATTCATTAACAAAAAATATTTTCCAATACTTGACAACCTTCGTAGAGTAAATTCGTTAGCTAAATCGTGTCAACACTTTTTCCCTAAAATAGTTGATTAAAATTTAAATCTTGGTCAGTTGCACTCAGTGCCATTAAAATGAAACCATGCCTTGGTTAATGGTATTCATTGAGTTTTTATCGACAATTCTTAAAAAAGCATTGGTTTTAAATCGACTATGATGAGGTTACACAAAAATTAGTTTATTGAAATTGGCAAGATAACGCAGACTTGTTCACCCAAACTTCTACCCACGCCATTCGATTTGTTTTGGAACTATTTGTTATTTTCAAGTTTACTAATCAACAGTTATTTAGAAACTGTCGCTTGCTATTTCAACTACTTTTTACTTCTTTTTTAGGCTTTAGTTTGTTTTAATGAGTTTAGAAAACTATTGAGATTGAATTAAAGGTTTATATTTTAAATGGTCTACACATTACATCATTGTAGCTTAAAACAAGTTAGTTATACCACTTAATCCCACTGATAGACCTGCCCAGGTGTCGGCAGCTTGGCTGGTTTGCCACTTGCTTCCGCTTCTAACACTACCTGTTTAACATCGATTGGTGGTGCAACCAAACGTCGGCCATCGCGATTAACGTAATAATTGGCGGAAAGTATGTGAGCTGGACCGCCAGGAACTTCTGGTGGTGGTTGTGTGCGATCAGATAAGCCGTCCTGAAAGCGCACCGCCAAAGTGTGCTCGCGCTATAATGATAAATAAGCAAATTTAAATTTTTGGCTTACATAACAAATTTTGAAAAATGTAAAGTGCAAAATTCGTGCAACTTATATGTGCAACTTACACCAAGCAAGAATTGTCGAATTGCTTGCAATAATGGGGATATGTCTCGGCGAATTGCAGACATTGTATTAAAAGTTTCTGAAATATAACAAATTTAAATTAATATGCACGAAATCTATGGAATATCGTACATTAAAGACAACAAATGAAAACAGCTGATTCAAAACAGCAGTCAAAATTTATTGAAAAACAGGGATGCTAGTCACTGGACAGAGTTGCAAAATAAAATTATTACAATGTTTACACGAACCCTATGCTTGAAAAATTGTCGATGTATTAATTGCCATACATCGTAGCTGAAACGAGAGCAAAAGCTGAATGCATATTATCCCCGTAGGCATGAAATCCCTTAACGAATAATAGTCTATGAATCCGAGAAGAATTTTCACACCTTTCAATGATTTACTAACGAACTTTCTTACAATTTTCTTTTACCGACTTGTGGCCTTGCGGCTTGCAACGCTGGTTGTCGAACGTGGTAGAAAAAGCACCAAGATAGAAACGCTGTTCAAATGTCATAATAAAAGTTGTGCTTAAGTGTATCAAAATAAAAACTTTTATGTTACGTTTACTAATAAACAGCTGATTTAATCTTATTAATGCATAAGTTATTTATATTTTAATTTTCTTATATATGTTTTTAGGTTAAAACTAAAAAATAAAATTCATCTTGCTTTCGTTGGGGTATTTTTCTTTATCTTTTCGTTGCAGAAATTTCTTTTATATTTCCGATTTTATTTCGTTGCCAAAATCTCCTTTGAATTTCCGTTTTATTTCCTTGGCGATATTTGCTGCATATTTTCCTCTTGCTTTCGTTGACGAAATTTTCTACAGTTTTCTTTTAAAGTTTCGTCCACGAAATTTTGGACACTTGTATGAAATTTTACTGCATGAGTTGTATGGGCGACTCCGTATGTTTCGTCGGCGATTGGGAGTTTTCGTGCATTAATCCTCCATGAATCCTTAAGGAAACAGCCAACTGAGATGAACTATATGATGTTTAATAATTTTAAACTTGTTCTCACGTCAAAATGAACAATAACACCAAATAACTGCCACAGATGTGAAAATGACTTAAGTCATAGATATATTACATTTTTTATATTAATGCCACTGCCACTCAAACTAGTTTCTTTAGCCAAAATGTTCTTGCGCTACGCTCAGACGACCTAGACTGCAACTTTGAGATAAATAATTAAGTTCAAGAAGAAATATAATTTGTTTTATATATTTAAGTTAACTTCAATACTTTTTACGTAAATTTTAAAAACTCAATTTTATATAATGGACCTCATGAGTTGTGAAAATTTGATCATAATTATATGAAAATAAATTTATGTTGGATTATGTTTTTCAACAACTATTAAGTAATAGCGGGACTCACACAGTACCCAACAGTTGGGGTAATTTTGGCGCAATTAGAAAATTTTTTTCAATTTTACATATTTTTTAACAGTGAAAACCACGCATACCTCCCATACAAAGTCACTTTACCAAAAAACAAAACGGTGTATTTTCGGTTAAAACTATGACGAAAATGATTTTAAAAATAAACATTTTATTGACTGCTTAAGACTTTGAATATACTTGGTTCGGCCGTGGGGGTATTTTAACTTCAGAAGATAATTTCTTACTAGTTTTATTTTATTAGAAAATGTTTAAGCAATATATCCGAGTAGCTACCTGGATGAGTTAAATTTTAAATTCAAGAGGTTTTTATAAATTCATAAACGCTAAAAATTCAAATACGACCTTGCTCTACGGTATTTTGCATTTTTCCAACATTTGCAAGGTATATTTTAATTTTTTTTATGTAAAGACGTCGCCTCAATAAAAGCAAGTTTGAAAACAGCTTATTTTGAGGTAATGATGCCATCCCCTTTTTAAGTCTGCATAAAATTTTCTCATGTAAAAACTCTTACCTATGTGTAAAAAAAATGCAAAACATGTAAATTAAAGAGAGAAGATTTTGAATAAATTTATGATCATTCATCAGACATATCTAGAACTTTTTGACTTCTTCGGCTTCATCTTTCAATGGAATACACGATCAAGTTTTGGCTTTCAAGTTGCAATACATTCAAACGTTTTTACTAACACATTCATGGCCTAGTTAGCTTAACATAGTGCAACGCAACACAGCCGTTTCTTGTTCACATACAAATCTACCGAACGCGTTTTGTGTGTATCTGATTAGCCGAAACATGATGTAGACATGACATTACAAGGAAGTCTGTTGAATTTTGATTTGCATGTAATGTCGACTGACATTTCAGAATATGAGATGCTTTTTGTTAGGTTTGATTGATTTTTGATTGACTCAAAAATCACACTTTGAATTTCGAGTCATTTTTTTCTTTTTTGCATTTATTTGTGTTTAATTATGGAAGCGAAATGAGATAATTTAATTTAATTACTTATAATTAAAATAATTGATATATGTTTTAGAATGGTAGACGATGAAAAATTTGATTAATTTAACATTTGCTGTGGTTTTTACGTTTGTAGCATAATCAGAAAAAAATAATAGTTGTGCCATAACGTTAGGTCAAGTTTGCATAGTCAGACCATCACACTTTCGAACTCGACCACTGGCTTGATTTCAAATTTTTCTTTCGAGCCGTGTGGCAATTTTTCGGTCAAGTTCATTTCTTAGTTAAATATTGTGATAATATATGTGGAAGATGTGAAGAAAAAAATAAAGTCGCTTCGTCTGATTATTATGCACTTTCAGGGTAGCTAGCATTTTGAGGTGTATCATTGGCGACAGCATCTTGAAAATAAAATTGACTATCAAATTGAATGCAACTTAATACTACGTTTACATATGAGGATTAAGAGAAAGAAGATTAGCCTAATCTCCTACTGAAATCTCAACTGTTTACATTAGCGTGATCGAGATTAACTTTGACATTTCGTTGCTTTGTTTTGTTTTATGTATTTACCTTCAGCCATATTTTTATGTATTTGTATGTATTTGTTGTTGCAGCCATTTTCCTTCACCAGACAATTATTTGCCATTTCATTTACACAGCCTTGCAAACCTTTTTTGAGGAGATTAGCAAGTAGATTAATTTGTAATCTCGTTCTGAGGGGACTAACTTTTGTATGGCTAATCTCGTCAAATTCAACAAGATTAGCGAATTAATCTCCTCAAAGCACTTAATCTCGATATGTAAACGTACTATAAGTCACTGTTGTTAATTCAAATGAACTTAGACAAGCAGATATGTAATCAACTTGAAAGCAAAATCTTGAACTTGTAGCTCCAGCGATATATCGCAACAGAGTAGGGGGTTTAAGACAATAATACATGTCCAATGGACATTGCGTGTCCGATGACAAGTACGATGTGGGAAAGCTCAAACTACATTTCCATCCGACATGTAGTACGAAAATCAAATAATTTTGATTTTTCTGCCGGTCCATCCGACATGTAGTGTTGTTTGAACGTTCATCGGACTCGTTGCATTTTTCATTCTGTAAAAATCGTCGAAGAGTGAACAACTACGCACAGCAAAAAAAGGAAACTATGTTTGAATAAGTAAGCTTTCCTTATTCCTTAACCCAAATCCTCTTTTTTCCTTTTTTGGTTTTTCTTTCTCTTCCTTTTCCTCCAATACTTCATCAATAATTAGAGCAGCAAGAAATTGTTTTGCAGTTGTTATAACATGTGCTCTTTGAGCGCTGAAAAATAATGATGTATATCAAACATGTAGTATGTCTGAACGCTCGTCAAGAAAATGCCGTTATTTTGCCGAACTACATGTCCGATAAACATGTAGTATTGTCTGAAACCCCGTAGTCGGACTGTATAACAGGGTGCATACAACAATTATTTTCGACAGCTTAATTTATCCTTTTTATTATCTGGCAGCTTTTTCGATTAATTCAAACAGAGCGTTTTAACATAACTGTTTTTATTTGTGAAAGTGTCTACGTTTTGTTTCAAATTGTTTTGTTTTGTGTTGATAACGCCAAAACTTTCGATTTATTTCAATGAAAGTAATATTATTTATTAACAAAATATCTAAAAGCAATAATGCTGTCCATAAATGCAAGGCTTGAGCGTTTTTCCGATGGAGAAGCCTCCTGGGAACAGTACTCGATACCATTGAAATGTAAAGTTTCCGTCCTTTTAAAGTTTACCTAATTTTGTCTTAAAACAAACAATTTATAGCAAATCTACACCAATTTCTGGAACACTCGCTTGCACAATCCAAGTTGCAGATGCAGGAAATAGTGCGTCGTATTCAGAGTGCGCACTTTGATTGGCAACTTTGTCATATGAATGCATTCATGCCAATCTCGCAAATTGTTTTCATATACGGCAAGTGTATCACCCTCAGGAAGAACATGGAAAAATTCAAGACTTTTCAGACAAAAAAGCGAGAAAGCGAAAAAATCGCTAAACTATGGCAGGCGCTGGCGCCTTATCTTAAATTACTGCATATAACAATAGAAAAATTGCAAAGTTCAGCCAATAACGTGCAAGAGGCGCTGAATTTGGCTAACGATATGATTGGTGTTCCTGGCATGAGTGGCATTATTTTCTATCGAAGCTGGACGATGCATTGCTTTGTAGAGTTCTTAAAAACAATGCTTGAAAAATTCAATTCTGAACTAGAGCGCAAGAAATTGCTTGAAAGTATGTAGGAAACTGCAAATTAATTATTTGTTATAATTTTGGCATAATTTTTTTTTTTTATTGATAATCTAGAACGCATTGTTTCGACCATGGATCGCAATGAGTTGCGCGCGTGCCGCTCTTTTTGGCAGTATCTTCATCTATCTGAAGATTATGAATCGTTCCATCAGCTATACAATGAATTTCGTCAGGAAATACACGAAAAAACTGCTAAGTAGCAAGTACCAAAATTAACAAAATTTCATTTTTGGCAAAAACGATAAAAGTTCAAATTGAATATTTTAAGTATTCTTAAGTTTGATTTCAATTCACGTTCACTTTATTTAAAAGACTATAGATATCCATGTTAAAAAAAAGTAATGAATATCAAAACCAGCTTTGCTATAGTTCCTTCGTACATAGTGTACGTATATTAATAATGTAGAGTTTAAATAAAGTAAGCTTATGCGTTATATTGTTACTTAAGCGGTATTTCTTTCATGATGCAAATATTGTCGGTGAATATTAAAGTGATGAATCTTAACCAATTCGTTTGTCATTTTGTGCATCAAAGTTCCTGAGGATTTGCCAAAGACTAACAATAAAACTGTTCCTAGGCGCTGACATGAAAACCATTAATAGGCTGAATATCTGAAGCATAAACACTCGGTTCATGTCAAGACTAACCAAACGAGGGTAGTTTGAAAAAATTCTTTTTGAAGTGATAACTTCTTTAGGCGCGTTTGGCAATTTCTGATCAGTGATTTTCTCGATTTTATCGTCAGCATACAGTTAGATTCTGATACTGCTTTTGTATGTTCCCAGCTAGCATTTTCAATCGTAGACGACTCTTCCGCGATAGGACCGGGCGATTAAATAAATCGTCGACGATGTCATATTCCGATCGCGCAAGTTCAGTACAACGGGAGAAACTATGTCTAGCCGGCGACTCTTCAATTTGAGTCGTCTATGATGCGCAGAAAAGAATCGTGTAAGGCGCTTTTATTCCTACTTCAAACGATCCTTCAATCAATCGCCGAAATGAGTCGTCTACGATGTCACATAAACACCATTTTCAAGAGTCTTATGCGATTTTTGGCAATTAGCACTCTTTAAATGCGTGAACGACGATTCACTCGTCCAAAAATCGTCACAACGACTCGCTATAGCATCATTTGGAAGAGCAACATAAAATTCTACGTTAACAATCGTCTAGACGATTAAAAAAAGAATCGCGAAATGATCGCGCTCGTCATACAATCTTCCAAATTCTAGCTGGGTTCGAACATGTACGCACTCGCATCGTAGTCGTTGCTATACACAATCTTACGTTTGCATTTTGTTGTTGTTTGTGTCATTTTTATCATGTGTGTGTAGGCTTGTGCTTTTTATAGTTTGTACGTACATATAAGGTGGGCCAAATACCCTGGTTCAATTCCATCTGACACAGAAAATTTTTTCAATGGAATTAATTTTTCTGTTCAGCCGTCACCACTCTGCAGTCAATGAAAAACCTCAGAGAGTAAATAATGCTATGTAAAGCTTCTTGCGAACCCGCTCAGAGTCGGCATAAAACTAGTAGGTCCAGTTCTCGATCAATTGTGTTCAAATATTTAATAAACACGCACAACACAATTTGATCATAAGAAGTTCGGTCAAAGTCCTTTCAGGGGCTGAAATGGCCAGTTTATTTATTTTTAAATTAAAAAAGCACACGTTAATCTTCACACCAGTCAATTTTATTGTATTTCAACCATTTTTTTTTTGTCACTTAGAAAACGCACTTGTCAACGCACATTGGATCAATTGTAAATTTATCCTTCGAGGTATGCCAAACAAAAAAAAAAACAAAACATGTACGAACAACAACACAAATATCAAAAAAAAAATAAAATAGATCTATCAGTCGGCAGGATATGAGTTCAATTCCCACGGCGGACAAGAAATTAATTTTAAAAACTTCGCTTCAAAACCTTTTTTAAGCTAAGTACTGACTAGGGATGTCTAAGTTTTTGACGTATTAAAGTGCCTTGTTCCTTCAATTTTAATAAAATATTACAAAATATAAAGTTTTGTCAGATGTAATGATTTTCGTCGAAATTAGAATTCAGACGGGAAATTGCTGAAAACTAAATTAACGACTCTAAATTTCTTCTATATAGTATAGGGTTTCTACATGGTAAAAGTAAGTAATAACTGATCAAAGTATTAAGTGGATTACTACATATATTTCGGAAATAAATATAAAGATCTAATTTTTTTTTGCATTTAAAAAACAAATTTAATTTTTGCAAGCTGACACTTTATTCATGTCTGGTTGCCGCGATTGCTTTGAATACATCTTTATATCAGGTGGCAGTACTCTTAAAATATAGCCAATACATGAACCAATAAGAAAATTAACAAAAATCGAGAAATCAGCTGATTGCTGTCATCGCCATCCGCATTTGTCGACTATATAAGGTTTGCTCGTAATAGCTTATTATGTTTTTTGTTTATTCAACTTAACAATACTAATCGACTTTTATTAAAACAAATTGAATGACAATTTAATTATTTTTAGTGTTGAAAGCGGCTCAAAGTATACAGCGCAACAATGAACTTCCTGCGGCAAACATTCAACGTTACGAAACAGCTCACTAGTCAAGGTAAGTTGGGTCAATATGTGAATAGAGAATTATAGAAAAAGCTATAAAGTACTAGAAACTTTATATAAAGAATTTCTAGAACTGCTATAAGAAGTATTTATCAAAAAAACAGCTGCTTGGACGGCACACTTCAGCCACGGGCTCAAAACGAGCTCATGCCATTTTGAGGTACGTGCGGCAGGTGTGATTGCTTGGGAGACGCAGTATTTGTGTTTGTTCACAACATTTAAGCAAATAGAACCCTTTTCATTTAGTCAGTTATTTTTTGCCTATTTAAACGATATTCTGCTCCTTTGTGACTTGACAATAATTTGGCACATTGTTATTGATTGGGTTTGCTTTTGCTTTTTATGGAGTGTTTAGGAACACTTATCAGGTTATTATTTGATGACTTTGATTGCTTGATATGAGCAAAATTGAAAATCCTAGAGATTGCTTTCGGCGCGTGGTTGGCACGCATTCATTAAGACAATAATTTTTACGATAAGCCAAGTCATTCTGCAAACGAAAAAATTTTGAAATGAAATGAAGGCAATGATCGTTGATAAGTTTTCACTTCTTCGAAAATAAACTAAAACCGCTATTCATGGAGCACTTTCTACCTTTGAGTTTTCAACATGGTGGCATAAACAAGGTAGACTAGCGTATAAAAACTACTGAACAACAGCAAAAGAAGAGAACATTTATTTGTATCGATTTCGACAGTTTCGACTCAGAGAGGACTTTCAACCACAAGACTATCTTCTTAATTCTACCATAGTTTGAAGCGCATCCATTTTTTGACAATTGAAATTAAATAAAAATTTTGTTTATTGTGAGGGTTTATTTAAAAAAAAATGGAAAATTCAAAGTAGTTGCAAGCAAATTACAAAGTTTGCATTAATTTTGCTTATTTACTTTATTTTTTATGACTTTGCTCACCAATTTTATACATTTTTTTCATAACATAACACAATAATTTAATTTTGTCTCTTTGACAATCAGCTGTTTCAAGTTCAAGATTCGTGCTCGAATAAATTTTTTAAGTAAAGTTCGATAAATACAGTTTTTTAATTTTGCTTGTTCTTCTCTCTCGTGCTGGAAAAATATGTATAGAAACGTTTTCGCTTTTGAGTAACTTGAAAAAAAGTACGGAAACAGAAATATTTAACTGTTAACGGTCAGTTTTTATTAGAGTCTAAATTTAGCTTTTATATGAATCAAGAACGAAATATGTCATAAATAACGAAAAGATGGTGTGGAAAATCAGGTAAAAATAAATATTATATGACTTCATTTTGGATCCGAATAATTAAAAATCTTACTTTTGAAATAAAACGGTCTTGTAAAATATTTATTATTATTATTTATTGAAATGCTAAGCCCTAAGGCTTTATAGCATTTTAAAAAATTAAACAATTTGTTTGTTAACTGATATACTATACATTTCATTATACATTTTAATATTAATTTAAAGGATTTCAGACTAAATATATAAGAATAAAAATAAATTGCCAGGTATGATGTTAGGTTGTATATATTCCGGATCAACATCTTGATATTAATAGATCAATTGATTAGAGCAGTGCTCACATATGTGAGGCTGATAATCAAGTTCAATAAGTGTGTAGATTTATGTAAACAGGGATTAGAGCAAAGCTCACATATGCAAGGATAGACGGACGGGGCCTACCTCCGACATATTCCAAGCGAGACGGAAATAGTCTCGCTCTGGATAATAATGTTTGAATTTAATCAGCTTGGTGTAAATTGCCAGGTATTTAAATTCAGGAACACTCGTAAAAATTATGATAGTTTTAAAAATCGTGGCGCAAAATATATCTCCTTATAGTTTTTGGACATAAAATAATAGGGGGATAGTATTAAAGAAAATCAATGCATTTAATTTTTTTTTTCACAAATCATTCTTTTGAGAATTTTCGAACAATGCTACTAAAAATGTTTTAACGTAATAGAATTTAAAAAAAAAAAATCGAAAAAACCTATATGAAACCATTCTTTAAAAAGTAAAAAAACTAATAATGCTTATATTGTGGGGGGAAAAAATAATGTTGCCAGCCAGCGGCAGACGTATTCTGATTATTCCTTAAGTTCATTTTTATTTTTCAAATGAATTTAAGTGACAATTGCAATCCTGAAATATCTCCATCCATTGGTCGTTTTTTTTTTAAAGTAATACTTGGTTTCTGAAGTAATTGTTGGTTGCACTCAAACCTCAATTTTAACGTATAAAATTAATTTACCCATTGACATATGAATGACCATTTCTACAAAATTCATAACATTTCAAAATGTTGACAGTGACAATTTTTTATCTAATTTATATAAAGGTAATTTTATCACTTTAAAATTGATCCATATATTTAAAATATAATATCTAACGAAATGAAGCATAATCTTTTATATATTTTTTTTAATTTTTATTATAGTTCTATTTATTTATTGGATATTCGTTTTAACCCTAGTTCGACCAACAACGGGGTCTTTTTCACACAAAAAATATATTTTTTCAACCAATTCTGTTAATCCATCCTAAACTAAACATCTTAAACTAATGAATTTTAATAACTTAATTTTTCTATATTAAAAAATTTCTCATCTTTTATTACAAAGTCACCGGGTTGACTACGTCGGCCTTTAATGAGTATAATCTTGTATCTAAATAATTAATAGTTAATAAAAATATTATAATAATTAATAATAATAAATAATTAATCTAAATAATCTTAATAATGTAACTAAACTAATTTAAGAATTAATTTCGACTTGTATGCATGGATAAATTTATGTTGTGCGGTTCTCATGCAGGTTAACAGGGCTGGTAGGTCATTTTATTTAGACGTGATAAATGAGCAGTGTGAAGCAGCGATATTGTCCACGGCCTTGGATGAATTTTAAGTCTTTCTAAGCAGCTCTGTCTTATGCGAGTCGCATCATCTTTAATTGTAGGCATGTTTAGATCTCTGTGGATATTTTTATTTCTAATAAACCAGGGAGCTCCGATAATTATTCTGAGTACTCCTGACTGAGCCCTCGGTATAAATTCAACATTACTTGGACTTGATTTGCCCCATAGCGGTATTCCATAGGTCCAGATTGGCTTTGAAATGCTGTTATATAGGATAACTTTATATTCAAGGTTCAGTGCTGAACGTTTATTGATGAGCCAATGTAGGCAAACGGCTTTTAGTTTAAGCGGCGTTCATTTGGCCTCAATGCACATTCCCAACGTCAGATTTCTATCCAGGTGAATACCGAGGTATGTGACTGCATTTGCTAATAGGATCGTGTTATTGTTGAGAATAACTGTGGGAATAACTCATGGGAATAACTCAGAATAACTCATTACCTTTTATGCATCAGTTGGACAACCATGTTTCTACAAGTTTAAAGTGCTCTCTTAGGTCTCTTGATGTTTTCATTGGATTGATGTTTTTATTGCTGCAACTTAGAATCAGCAAAAGTCTAAGCTACTAGATTAGAATTAGTTAGAATGTCGGATTTGAGCAGGACATAGAGAATAGAGCTAAGAATCTTTTTCTATTTTTAATTATAATATAAAATCATCGTGGCGTCCGTGGCGTAGTTGGTTAAAGTGCGTGGCCGCTATGTCAACGAACCTGGAGACCCAGGTTCGAACCCCAGCAGCGACAGAAAATTATTTGAATTAAAATAATTTTTCTGTACGGCCGCCACCTCTCTGCAGACAATGGCAAACCTCAGAGAGTTATAGAAATGCCATGTAAAGCTTCTTGATAATAAGAACATTTCGTTCATCGCCGCTCGGAGTCGGCGTTAAGCCTGTAGGTCCATTTCTCGGTCAATTGTGTACAAACTTAATAACACGCACAACACAATTGATCATAAGAAGCTAGGTCAAAGTCTTTTCAAGGGCTGAAATGACCAGTTATTTATTTTTTTATTTTTATAAAATCATCAAGAAGATCATAAGAAGCTAAGTCAAAGTCCTTTCAAGGGCTGAAATGGCCAGTTATTTATTTATTTTTTATTTATAAAATCATCAAGCTCCATCACCTTCTAAGCTAGGAGAAACTACTTTGATTTTACCATGATTATTTTATTCAGTTTTTTAAAAAAAATTATGATTTCCATTTAAGTCATTTCTGCATCTGTCACAACTAACAGATTTAAGTCTGCAAATATTTCATTCCATTTTTTTTTGTTCATAGAGATACCGTGTGATAAGTCTCTTTACTTGAAGTTTGTTAAAAATATTTTGACAAAAATCGCTAATTTACTTTATTACCTGACCTGAACGAACGCTTTAGGTCCGAATGGGCCTTCTGCCTTTTATTTGCATCTTTATCAATAACAAAATTTAATTAAAAACTTTTAAATCCTTCTACAACGCTTTGATTTTCAATGATCAACAAAAAAAGCAGACCGTATAAAAACAATAACAAAAAGAGGCTTTGATTAATCTGGTCGCACAGGTGTTCAAAAGTGTCGCACACAATCTTTTGAACAATAGATAGCATGTTATTGTTTTTAACGTGTGCAAAAATGTGCATCAATAGCTTCACACGCCTGACCCCGGACTCAATTTATTTTATCTTTCTACAAAAAATAGAAATTCAAAATAGTTGCGACCACTTGCAGTCACCAATGCAGTTACGGGCATTCAAATGAGGATTAAGTGCGCATGTGTGACCGTTTTTCTTTGTGCTTACAAAAGACCATACAACCATGGTTGGAGTTAGATGCGGCTATATTAACATGGAAGTTCATACCTGGGAGGTCCAATTTCTATTTTGGTCTTTGTAAATAATATCTTGAATAATCAAAATTGACAATTATTTTATTAAACAAATTAAAAAGTGCTAAATTCTAAAAAAAAAATATATATTTTAAAAAATACAATTTCAAAAAGCTCATATAGGTATTACATATGCTCTTTAAAGTTGAGTAAAATATATAAAATCTTGCTTTTTTAAGCAAAATAAGTGTTCCTGGAAAATTCGTTTCGTCGCAAGAATTTCAATAAACCTTGATGAAAATGGTGCCTCCACCACGGCCATGTTTTCTCATACAACGTTATGTATACGGGTGCAGTTTTCTCATACATAACGTTAAAGTACATAGAATGCAAGGGTTGTTGCAATAAACGATACGCAAACTTAAGCATGGACGCCTACGCCAGATGCCATTCAAGTATATTTAAGGATTAAGGACGCGCATTTGGAAAAAAAAAAATTAACAACAAAACTGTACTCGGCAAAAATTCATTTCATTTTTGGCAATATTCACAAAAGATGAAACCAAAAAATAATAAAGAGAAGCGCAAAAATAATACAACTCAACAATAGCCGAAATGAAAGAAAACAAAACAACAACAACAATAAAGAAAAAAAAACACTCACCGAGCTAATCTCTGTGAAAATCTATACTGTTATGGTCAACCCATACAAATATGGTTAAATAATTGTAGCCTACTGGCAGACCAACTAGCTAGGAATCGGATGTACGGACGGACAAGCAAGCGAATGCCCAGTCATTTTAAACGCGACAAACAATCCTTTGCATGCATTGATGCATCATGCGAAAGGATAATAATTTTTGGGTGCCTTTGTGCACATTGCCAATAATTGCCAAAACTCAAAAGAAAGATTGATGGAAACAAAATCACTTTCATTTGATGGTTAAAAACTGAAAAACCGCTACAGCCGGACAAAGAGCGCCTTACTGACCTTTGTACAATATATGATGAGGCTGATGACTAGATTGACATTATTATGCGCTACAAACGGGGTTTGATGTGCGTCATTTTTATTTGCAACAACAGCTTGTGGAAATTTTTGATTTTAATGATTCCCATGGATTGAGCTCGCTTTTCACCTTAGTCGATTCTGTTTCTTTAATTTTTAGTTGGAATAAAATATAATAAATATATAGTTTGAAGACCTATTTTAAAGCTTTAAATACTTATTTTAGATAAAGTTATATTTTTAAATTGTTATTATTGTTATATTTTTTGTAGCAATAATGCTTTCCATTTAAAAATTAAAATACCGTCTTATTTTTTACAGTTTTCAACACTACGTTGAGCAGCATGCGTGAAATGGCCTCACTGCAGCAAATGCATCGCACGGGGCCGCATATAAAAAAGCGTCCACCACGTCAACCGCTCGATGGAAAACCCTTTGCGAAAGGTGTTGTTCTCAAGACGCTGATCAAGAAACCGAAGAAACCAAATTCTGCAAATCGTAAATGTGTGCTGGTGCGCCTATCCACTGGCAAGGAAATGTACGCCTACATTCCGGGCATTGGGCACAATTTGCAGGAGCATAACATTGTATTGTGCCGCGTTGGTCGTCTTCAGGATGTGCCTGGTGTAAAATTGAAGTGTGTACGTGGTGTTTACGATCTGCCGCATGTTATAAAAAAGTAGTTTCAAAGAAAAAATATGTAAACAATTAGAATAAACCTAATATTTCAAATTCATCTATATTTTTGCAAATTCATTTTTATCAATCAGAAATAAAAGTTATTATTTTATTGTTATTTTTTCTATCAGAAATAAAAATGATTTTGTGATCGTAATTTTTTCGATCAGAAATAAAAATTATTTTTTGATCGATATTTTTCCGATCAGCAAAAAAAAATATTGATCATAATTTCTTCGATCAAACATAGAAGTTATTCTTTAATCGTTACTTTTTCGATCAGAAATAGAATAAGAAAAATATAGATCAATGATTCATTTCTATTTCTGATCTAAAAATAACGAATAAAGAATAACTTCTATTTCTGAGCGAAAAAATAACAATAAAAAAATAATTTTTATTGCTGGTCGAAAAAATATTGACCAAAAACGAACTTCAATTTCCGATCGAAAAAATAATCGAAAGGCAGTGTGGGAACAATATTACAGGAACATTTCTCGATGAGAAAGCTGCTTTCCCAATGGGTGCCGCGTTTTCTCACACCGGACCAAAAACAATAATGCGTCGATGATTCGGAGATCTGTTTAGCACTGTTTACAAAGAATAAACATGAATTTTTGCATCGATATGTGACAATGGATGAAACATGGATCCACCATTACACACCACAATCAAAACGGTCGTCAGCTGAGTGGAGAGCAACCGATGAAAGCAGGCCAAAGCGACCAAAAACACAACAGTCGGCTGGAAAGGTTATGGCATCAGTATTTTGGGATGCACATGGAATTTTGTTCATCGACTATCTCGAAAAAGGAAAAACAATCAGCAGCGACTATAATATAGCGTTGTTGAAGCGTTTGAAGGATGAAATCGCGAAAAATCGGCCCCATTTGGAAAAGAAAAAAAATTCTTTTTCACCAAGACAATGCAACGTGTCACAACTCGATGAAAACGATGGCGAAAATCCACGAATTGGGCTTCGAATTGCTTCCTCATCCACCGTATTCGCCACATTTGGCCCCCAGCGACTACTGGCTCTTTGCTGACCTCAAAAAAATACTTACCGGCAAGAGATTTGGGTCCAATGAAGAGGTGATGGCTGAAACTGAAGCGTATTTTGGGGCGAATGACAAATCGTTCTACAAAACCGGTATTGAAAAGTTAGAAAAGCGATGGAATGAATGTATTGCTCTTGAAGGAATCTATGTTGATGAATAAAGAAGAATATTTGCAAAAAAAGTTTTTTTATTACTTAGTCTCGGGACTTATTGGACCATGTGTTACAAGATGACGCAAAAGAAACGACGGTACTACGTGGGTATTTCGTGATTGACACTGAACTATGTATATCATCTATTATTAATTTTTTTTTTTTTCAGACTTATAAGATGTGATTAGTTGTGCAGTTTTATTGCAGTCAGTTATTTTTACACAACGAGCAAATCGCCATTTTTTTCAATGTAAGAACTTTATGTAAACATTATTTTATGAGAACTGTACATCTAGAACTGCACGTTTTCGATAAACAGATGCTGTCTCTGATCTTTCTGGAAAACCACAAACCGCTCTCTGAAAAAAATGTTCAATGAGTGTGTAAAGAAATGTAACTACTTCAAGTAAAAGACGTTAAGCAAAAAATTTCTTGAGACCAGCTATGATTTACCACCCACAAATCTGGTTTCAACAAGATGGACACACGGCGAATACAACAAGCCAAACAATGGCCAGGTGGGAGATATTTTCTGCGAACGCATTATTTTAAAATGAACGCTTTTAATTTGCCGCCATATAGGCCAAAACACATAGAAAGCATGCATGCCTCAAGCATGCATCATGCCTGTGAAGCATGCTTGGTTAAAGCACATTGAAAGCATGCATCGCTTATGTGATAAATTTCAAATATGTTAAACTGAATAGAAATTTTAAAGAAAAAGTAGTGAAAATACATTAAATTTAATCAAAAACAACTAAAAATGGAATTTGAGGATATTTTATGCTTATTGGTTGTGTTGATATTGCCTTTATTTCACACATGTCTTCTGTCAATGCTTTGATGCCTGCAAAAAGTTAAAAGTTCGCCAACTTCAGGCATGCTTCAAGCATCATGCATGCGTGCATGCTTTTAATGTGGGCTACTTCATAAGAATATGTATATTCAATCACAAATGTCAGATGCTTGAAGCATGCATGCCTCCTATGTGCTTTGGCCTTATAAGCTGCGTTTTTCGGACTTAACCATATCCGATTACATTGTTTGAGGATATTTGAAAGAAGAATAACCTTTGAGAAGTTATTTTCAATTCGGCGCGACCATCATTATTGTTCTTGTTACAATATTTAATAATTTTACATGACTTTAAGCGTGTTTTTCATGGTTTGGCACAGCATATAGTTTCCCCTTAAGCACTAGAATATAATGGTAAAAGAAAAATTGAATTTTTCAGATTCTCAACTTCACATTTATAACGACGATATAATATTCAAACTACTTTGCTTCTTTTGAATCATCCTGTATGAGATCTAAGTAAAAAATCCAATTTGAAAACGATTCTGTAAACTCTTCAATATACGTCACAACATCTATTTGTAAACGTCTTAAGCTTATTTCGGTCGGTTTGATTAAATAACTACCCGCCATAAAATAATAAAATAACCTTATTTTAAAAACAAGCTGTGCCATTTTTATTTGACTTGACTTTCTAAAAAAAAAGAAATTGTCCATTTCAACCCTAAAGAGCCTCCAGCAGTTTTTCGAAAAAAAAAATACTTAAATTTTTTTCAAGATCTATTTTATTGTATACCAACATTTTTCTTATATTATTAAAGCACAAGTAGTCAAGATTTATTCCTGACATTTTGGTCCGCATAAGACCTTATATTTCCAATGACCGAGAAAAGCATTTCAGCCAACGGATAGCGAATACATTGAGTGCGAGATAAATTAATGTCTTTTTAGACATAATATATTTTTCGACATCTACTGCAATCTTAAGGAAATATAGACAAAATACTCTAAGCCAACATAGTATGGAGTGAAAGCGATATTCATTCATCATAACAAAAAAACAAACAATTGAAACTGCGTCTCATCATTCGTAGAAGAATTGCCAAATTTTATGCTAATGATGATATTTTTGCATTCTAGTCAATGCTTACACAAGCTTCTTTGCTTTTGTCTTTACTTACATATACTGCAAAAAACTGTTGACTCAAGCAAATGTTAGAGGACTTAAACTAACTCATGTTATTTTGAGTCAATCCTTGAAAACAATCCTTGGCTTAAAATTAAAATGGTATTTGGTATTGACCGATCGCTTATGGCTTAAAGTGTTTGTTTTTACTTTTTCAGAAAACTGTCTTTGTCGACATTTATTGCCAAGTGAAACTCCGCTACGTTGCAGTCATTTGAGTGTCTGCTTGTGTGACGACATTTAAAAAAAGGATAGTTATCTGTGAAAGGATAAAATAGGTTTTCGTGTTTGACGTGGATGTTTACATAACGGTATCAAATTAATGAAACTTAGTTATTCCCATCATATTAAACAAAATATATCTAGTGTATACAGAAATATTGGAAACAAGAGGCCTGAAAAGCATAAGCGAAGAAAATATGAATGTATATATCTCCTTTGATTTGGGCAGAAACCTCTTACAGACTCATTCGTACTCCTTTTTGACTAAATTCTAACGACAAAAATTTCGAATATTTAATACTATATTAAATTAAAAGATTAATGTTCTTATCGATTTTGGAGTAGAAGTTGTTTGTGCTTATTGCATTTTGCAACAAAATTATGTGTCAATTCATCGTTCGAATCAAATAAAGGTGCTATTAGAGTCTCGAAATATTCCAGTTCCCAATTTCCCAGCAACAAGTTCAGACTTGAATCTTACTGAAAACATTCCGTCCTGATTTTCAAACTAATTCCAACATGAATGCCAATCTCTACCACCAAATATCTTAGCGACTCCGTTTGGTCCAATTCTTAATCACTTCAATGCCCAGTCACCTGAAAGAAGTTATTAATAGCAATGGAGGACGAAATTAATAAAAAAAATTGTACTACATTTATTCAATTTTTGCCCTTATAACACAGAACTAAAAAATTTTTTACATATTTAATATTTCATATATATTTTTAATGCAACATCAAAAGTTGAAACCAAAAAAAAAACTTTCTTATCACTACAAATAAAAAAAAAGAAACAAAAAACTAAACATTTCATAGCCAAAAAAGTTTAGAAACATTTGTGCTTTTGATTGAACTTTGCATTGCTTCGTTTGAAAAAAGCTTTAAAATAACGGGATCTAAAGTCTTAAGGTATAAATATCAGTAATATACGCATCATTCACTCGATTTTTTGTAATAAACGTAGATTATTTGTCTTTTTGTCTTAAAAATGGAAAAAAATAGCGAAATCTCACTGAACGTTCGTAAATTAATTCTAAGGCTGTATTTGCAAAATAATAAAGTGCGAGATATTGGCAAAATAATCGGGAGAAGCCATTCTAGTGTTCATAAAATTATAAATAAATATTTATACACGGCATCATTACAACCAAAACTTCGATCTGGTCGGCCAAGTTCTTTAACAGCGCGCCATGAACGACTTATTTTGTCAGAAATAAAAGCAACTCCAAAAGTTTCTGCTCCGAAGATTGCTGCGACACTAGAGAAATTGTATGATATCCACGTAAATGCCCAAACAGTTCGAAAAAGGCTCCATAAGGCTGGCTATCATGGTAGAGTTGCTCGAAAAAAACTTTTCATAAATAAGCGAAATTCGGATAAACGCTTGGAGTACGCCAAAAAATACATCAACCAATCGGAACAGTTTTGGAGAACTGTGGTATTCAGTGACGAGTCGAAATACAACATTTTTGGTTCGGACGGACGTCGTATGGTGTGGAGAAAGGCAAATATGGAGTTCAATAAAGAAAACATTCAAGCAACTATAAAACATGGAGGCGGTAGTGTGATGGTGTGGGGGTGTGTTTCAGCAGCTGGCGTGGGAAACTTGAAGTTCATTGAAAGAATAATGAATAAAGAACATATTTAGCCATTTTGAGAGAAAATTTGCGGCAAAGTGTGAACAAAGTGGGGCAAGATGAAATCAGTTTCTTTTTCCAACAAGATAATGACCCCAAGCACAAGTCGCGTTTGGTCATGGAATGGCTGCTTTTCAAAGTCCCACACCAGCTGCATACACCCCCACAATCTCCAGATCTCAACATAATTGAAAATGTATGGGACCTTATTGAAAAAATGATCAGGCACCATCATATTACATCCAAAGAGTCGCTTAAACAAGCCATATTAGAAGAATGGAATGCAATTACCCCACAAGAAATCGAAAAACTACTTTTGGGAATTAAAAATGGACTCCAAGCGGTTCTTGATGCGAAAGGTTATCAAACGAAGTACTAAAATATTAAAAAAGTGGTTTTTCTTTAATTTTTTCTGTATAACTCTTAATTTGTTTCTAAACTTTTTTGGCCATGAAATAATGTTATTTTTTTTGTTTCTATCACTTGTACGAATATTGTAATTGTTTTTGATTTAATTTTTTTGTTATTGTGTTGTGATATATTCATGGAATACAAATATATGAAAAAAAATTTTGCAACAGCTTAAAAAGTGTAAAATTTCAATGATTGTTTGAGAGAAAATGTTTTGTTTCTAAACTTTTTTGATTCACTGTAATATGTGAGCATGCTTTAAATTTTTTAAAACTTTTTATATAAAACCATTGAAATTTTCTACTCCTCCGAAGATGCCACGAAACCTCATTGCTTGGGATTAACTTTGGTCTAAAATTCATGACTTTGAAAAATATTACATACTGCTTTATATTTTGAAAAAATAGGTATTAAATTTTAGTGTAGAATAAAACTACAGCAATCACCATATACATACATACATATATTCTCAAAATGTCAATAACAACTTTGCACATTCTCAAACACCGTTATTCGGCAAATTCTAGGAATGTAATCGATGAAATTGCCGTTAGTTTCCCACAAACGTGCACCGTTAAACAAACGTGTTTGTCACCAAAAATCAATTTTATCCTTTTTTTAATTTTAACACTTTGAAAATGCCGCCGAACACACTCACATACACTCACAAATAACCGCAAAATAACGGCAATGATTGAGCCATTATTGCCAAGTATTCACACACAGAAAAAAAAAACAAATAATACGAAAGTAATTTGAAGCCTCAAGACAGCAGCAGCAAGCGATCGGTAGGTCAACACCATTTAAATCCAAGACATCTAAAACAAAGACATTTATTTTCTGCTGAGTCAAAACTAACAATTATGTTGCAGTTGAAAAGTCCCTTAAATGTCCTTAAGTCAACAGTTTATACAGGATATAGCAAAAAAAGCAAGAGCAAAAAGCAGAAACATAATAATAAGCAATCCACATGCATGCATGAAGTAGGAGTTAACATAGAGATGCATGGAAACAAAAAAAACATCGTCTGAGATCCTCATAGAAAACGAAAAAAAAGGATCATCATTGGCATAAAATTTGGCAATTCTTCTGCGAATAATGATTTCGTCAAATATAATACCCAGCAAATCCTTTTGTTCTTGTTGATGGCAAGTGTGAAAATTCTTGTAAATCCTTCTTTTTTTATTTCGTTCTTAAGAAAATAATATTACAGTTAAATCTTAGAATAGCAAATTATTCAAGAACTTACAACTTGTCGTAATACGCTCTTCAATAGATGTACTAAAGGTGAATTCTTTCGCATTCACGCAACAGCATATTTTTTTGGCAACTAAGTTTGTTCAACAGGCTTTAATATTAGAGTTGGCTATGATTTGCTGGTTTATGTTCTCTTTGTTTATATTCCATTTCCAAAAGAATGCTATATTGGCCGCTCGAATAGAAAGATTCACATCAGATGCCCGATATTATTATGATCTATTCCGCAATACGAGCAAAGTCTGACTTAAATCGAAAGTTTCAAATTTAAGAATTACCTTTTAAATTACGTTTTAAAAATTTTATTTAAAATTTAGACTCACGTGTTCTAAGAATCAAAATATGTTTTTTTTTCACTAAATAATGTTTGTTTTAAGTTCGGACGAACACGTTGTACTAAAGGTTTTAAAATGCATACGTGCATTTTAAAAATCACATCATTATGTGTTTTAATTTGAAAGACCTCAGTTCAACCGACATCAAAGCGGGACTAGATTCTTCTCGGTGAGAGTCTGCTCCTTCGTTTACAACAGTAAAATATTGGTTGACAGAATTTCAACGAGGTCCTACGATCTGCCAAGAAGAACATCGCAATGGTCGACCAAATGAGGTCGACAACGCCAGAAATGGTGAAGAAAATCCACAAAATTATATTGGATGGCCGTTGACTGAAATCGTGTGAGAAAGCAAACATGATAGGCATTTCAAAAAGTGCTGTATATCGTAAGATGGGTGCCGCAATTACTCACAATCGAACAAAACAGAGTCGTGAGGATGTTTCAATCGAGTGTTTGGAGTAGTTTCACTGTATTGCTGTGGAAAAAGCAGAGTTTTTACATGGAACATGAAGAAACATCAGTCCATCACTTCACACTTAGTGATGGAAGACGAAGGAACAGTAAAAGTAATGGACCGAAAGGGGAGAATCACTGTGTACAAACATTTAATAACACGCACAACACAATTTGATCATAAGAAGTTCGGTCAAAGTCCTTTCAAGGGTTGAAATGGCCAGTTTATATAAATATATATAACATATACATATATAAAATCACTTAAGTCGGCTTGGGTGGGAAAAAACCCAAATTCTTTTCACCCAAGCCCGGCTAAGGTGATTTTACTATTGTTTTTTTTTCTCGGTGTAGAGAAATAAGATTATTTTCCCAAATTTTTTTTTTATTTTCTTTGTAAGATCGGGTTATTCTGGGACGACCCTCGTATATTCTTACTCATTTTTTACATTCAAATACATTTAGACCAATAAGTATTTTCGATGGGAATGAACTTAAACATTAACTCTAAAGGAATTGGGAGCCAACTCAATGTCAAAGGTTAGTAATGAGTTTTCGGTTTTTGCTCTTCAATACTGGAGTGATTTTCAAGAGCAAAGTCCTTTATTTTTATAAAAAGCTTGATTTTTAAGAAATGTTCCACACCTGCTCTAAAATTTAAGTTGTTTTAATATTCTGTGTCTAAATAACTATCTCATTTAATTGCTCTCTGACTTAGAAAAGATTAAGGACCAAGTCTTTAAATAACCATAAGTATCATAATGCCTAAAAAATTTAAATTATCAGATGCGAGTATACGCCCTTTTCGAAATTGTAAGTATATTCCATCGTTGTTGATGATTTTTTTTTCTAAGATTTTCGGTGAGCATCGAAATAACGAAACAAAATAAAAATTAAAATAATTTATTAAAGCAAAAACAAAGAGTTTCTGTTTACAATTGGGCCTTGAGCCCGAAGAAAACATCAAAATAAATTACAGAGGTCAACTGAAACCAAATCAAAAAGTTGTTCATAAATTTTAAAATTTTTCTAAAGTTAAGTTTTCAAAAATTAACCAAAAACGAAAAATTGCAAATGTGTTACATGCGAAAATTTTAAAAAAATGGCTTTGTTTTTGGCCAAAAGCATCCAATTTGACCAGAGCCAAAGCAAACCAAAACAATCAATATAAGTTGATCCTTTATGTAGATAGTCATAATTTTCTTGTAATAGATTGATGATTACTCAAAAGAGCAGAAAAACATAATTAAAAAATATATAAAGAATAGTGCAAAGAATAGCAAACAGAGTGACACAAAAGACAGAGTCGAAGGCGATTGTAAATTTTTACATTTATTTATTTAATCGTTTACTTATACGTTCATTGTATTTTGTCCTTTGAACACACTTCAGAACAAAGGTTGTCACAGCAGGTGTCAATACCACAAAAAAGGAGAAAAAAATATTAGCAAGAACAACAATTTTTTGCAATAAAATTTATTAAATGCTTCAATTCGAATGACTTGTCATAAAGACCAAATCAATCAAAATCATTTTGACTCTTTCGGGGCGCAATGTTCAGCTGGCGCGTACCTTTTTCTAATCCTTTTGCCTGATTTACAAAAGTGTGCTTGGCGTGAGCCATAACGAAGATTTAAGATATGTAATGAACACAATGCTTCAAATGGGATCGTTTTGATGGGCACGATATACTAAACATGCAACGAGTCCCTCCGATATTTGTATAAAATATCAAATTTGTAGGAGGAATATTTCAGTAAGATATCCTAGATAAATTATTTAATGTTTTGTATAACAGAAAAGAATGATGATGTACATCATTTTCTAAAAATCGTGTTACAGTTATTTCAGGTAATCCTATGGAATTAACTTAAATAGTCACCAAATGTAAAACTATAACCAACCATAACTTAAACAAAATCCCTCAGTCTAGCTATCTAGCCTGCAATATTAAATCCTCATGAATCTTGAATCACTCCTCTACCGTTTCGCTGTTAAATCATAATTAGACCAGCTAGCTTTCTACCTGTTGACATTTCTTAAGCCCTACCATAATTAACCTGATTAAAATGCATAGATTTCCACAAATTTATGGAATTTAGTTACAAACGTATGCATACGTTTGCGTCCTTTTTAACTCCTTTAAGCTACCGGATTAAAAATTAGCATGTAGTTTATTGTTCCGCTATGAACAGAACCAGCACAACTAAGCAGTTTTATGGGGCTGGATTAATTAGAACAATTGTTTACAAAATTTACCTTACATTGAACGTACACGCCTCTCAAATCTTCTTACCCATGCGCGCATGCGTTTCGAAGGATTCTGTAGCTAATATGCAATTTCGAATTCTATTTAAAAGTTAGTTCAATCTTCTAGTGATGTACATCATAAAAGGGATTAAAATTAGCCAAATGCAAATAGGTCGAACCACAGAACCCGCAGACGCAAGAGACAGGCACATTTTTACCTGCCTGGTTGATATCTGAAAATATGTTTTGTTTTTTATAGTTAGTACAATAAAACTTCAATACAAATACCAGGGTAAGTACTGAAGAATCTTTTAATTCATAATTTACACACTTATTTTTACAAATGAATTCTAGGATTACCTAGAAAAAAATTGGTTTATTTAGTAAGTCACATATAAAAGGTTTATACTATAGAGTAGAAAAAAAATTACAGCACCGAAATGACTTCGCCCCGGACGTTCGACATAAAATATTGACGCATTGAAGAAAAATGTTGAAAACGACTCAAGCATTTTAATTTTTGCTCAAAAACTCGACCTCTCCAAATTCATATTGCAACGAATATTGACGAAAGATTTTAATCTGCTTACGTACAAGGTCCAAGGTCCAAAACAAGGACCGACCAGAGATAAAGCACCCTGTATAGATTGATTTGTATAGATTTTTTGTTTAAAATCACTATATATTTATACCCCCACGTTTAAAAAACGTAAATGGGGGTATATTAATTTTGTCACTCCGTTTGTAACGCCCATAAGGAGGCGAGGTAGGTATAGAAAAGTATATATATTATTGATCAGCATCACCACCCGAGTTGATTTAGCCATGTCCGTCTGTCTGTCCGTCTGTCCGTCTGTCCGTCTGTCCGTCTGTCCGTCTGTCCGTCTGTCGTCACGATTACAGCCGTAATTTTCAAGCTATCATCACGAAATTCAATATTTAAGCTTTTATCTAAAAAACTAAGGTCAAGTTCGAAAATGAGCCAAATCGGATGAAAACCACGCCTACCTCCCATACAAAGTGCCTTTATCAAAACGGTAAAATCTCTTAGAATTCCACAAAAATTAATATATGGACTTGAAATTTTGCATATGAGCTCCGATATATAAAGTGCACTCTAAGTATAAAATTCAACCAAATCGGATAAAAACCACGCCTACCTCCCATACAAAGTGACTTCATCAAAAAGGTAAAATCTCTTTAAATTCCACAAAAAATAGTATATGGACTTGAAATTTTGCTTATTAACTTTGATATATAACATGCACTTTGTGTATAAAATTCAACCAAATCGAGTGAAAACCACACCCCCCCCCCCCCCCCCCCCCCGATACAAAGTGATTTTATAAAAAATGAAAGCGAATATTTTCTGTTAAAACTATGTAGGTATAACAAAAATGTTTTATACAAATAAACATTTTATTGATGGCTTAAGACTTTGAATATACTTCGGTTCGGACGTGGGGGTATTTTAACTTCGGCCCAGTCGAAGATCATTTCTTACTAGTTTTCTATATTCCATAATCTTTCCGCTCGTCTAAAAATATTGGAAATTTGGAAAGAAAGAAATTTTCAGAAATAGTGAACCCCATCATGCTGTATCACGAAATAGGAAAGAAACTATCTGCACTACTTTCTTTCATATAAAAAGCGATTGATTGCTTCTCGTGTCTTCCTTGTCGTTAGTGCAATTTTCCGTGATACTCTTTGAAGGGATAAGACCATGGTATAATAATACAAGGTAGTATTGACAGTTGCTTGGGAAACCATCTCCTGTCAAAAAGTATACTCAAAAAGAGAAAACGTTGAAGTGAAAAAAAAACAACAACGTCAGCTGCTGCAGATGCATTTTCACAAACAGCGATTTTTGACAGGAGATGTTTTCTTGTAGAAGAGAATATAATATGTTGAACCTCCTAACAAACAAAATGATTCGCTAAATTTATCGTTTACGAATCGCATTCTCATATATTTCAATTATAAGCAATTATTTGAAGCGATTCACTTATAATATCGCGAGCGAGAGAAAATCCTAACTCGTAAACGAATCGTCAAATTCAAAACAAAGGAATTCGTTAACGAGTCACCAAAACTATAAAAAGCAATTCGTTAACGAGTCATTTAAACTTAAAAGAGCAGTTCGATAACGAATCGAAACGAAATAAAAATGAAAATAAATATAAAATATAAAATATAAAAAAAACATTTTTACTTTTTATGAACAGTATTTTTATTTTAAGTATAAGTTAACACATGGTCCAATAAGTCCCGAGACTAAGTAATAAAAAAACTTTTTTTTGCAAATATTCTTCTTTATTCATCAACATAGGTTCCTTCAAGAACAATACATACATTCCACCGCTTTTCTAACTTTTCAATAGCGATTTTGTAAAACGATTTGTGCTTCGCCTCAAAATACGCTTCAGTTTCAGCCATCACCTCTTCATTGGAGCCAAATCTCTTGCCGGCAAGCATTTTTTTGAGGTCAGCAAAGAGCCAGTAGTCGCTGGGGGCCAAATCTAGCGAATACGGCTTATGGGGAAGCAATTCGAAGCCCAATTCGTGGATTTACGCCATCGTTTTCATCGATTTGTGACACGGTGCATTGTCTTGGTGAAAAAGAATTTTTTTCAAACAGCTCTCCGAAAAGAATTTTTTTCTTTTTCAAATGGGGCCGATTTTTCGCGATTTTATCCTTCAAACGTTTCAACAATGCCATATAATAATCACTGTTGATTGTTTTTCCCTACTCGAGATAGTCGATGAACAAAATTCCATGCGCATCCCAAAATACAGATGCCATAACCTTTTCAGCCGACTGTTGTGTTTTTGGTCGCTTTGGCCTGCTTTCATCGGTTACTTCCACTGAGCTGACGACCGTTGTCATTCGGTGTGCAATAATGGATCCATGTTGTTTCATCCATTGTCACATATCGACGCAAAAATTCATGTTTATTCTTTGTAAACAGCGCCAAACAGCTCTCCGAATCATCGACACGTCGTTGTTTTTGGTCCGGTGTGAGAAACGCGGTACCCATTCGGAAAGCAGCTTTCTCATCGACAAATGCTCCTGTAATATTGTTCCCACACTGCCTTTCGATATCTTCAGAGCCTCAGCTAGCTCGCGCACCTTGACTTTACGGTCGACCAATACCATTTTGTATACTTTTGTTATGTTTTGTGGAACAACTGGCTCATTTGGGCGTACTGAACGTTCAACATCATTTGTGTCCGTACGACCAAGTTTAAACTCAGCATACCATCGCCAAATGGTTGCTTTTGACGGAGCAGACTCCGATTAACACTTCCGAAGTTATTGCTCAGCTTGGTATTTTTTCTCATAAAAAAAGTGATAAATCAACACTCGGAATTGCTTTGAATCCATTATTTTGAATATATCAACAGAAGCGTCACTTAAATCACTGCAACTTCTGAACTAAACGTTAGATTGTCATGAAATTTTTACACGTATTGTTTGAAAGCTGGAACTATCGAAATATTTTATCGATATTTCGTTAGAAGTGCCACCAAGTAGTTAGTATTAGGACTTATTTTACCATGAACTCATGGTCTTCTTCTGGATCATGCCTTTGCTAAAAATAAAAGTAATGATTCGTAAATAAATTGCTTTAAATGAGAGCTAACATTAATTTAGCTAACGAATCGCTAAATTTAATGAGGGTTTAATGATTTAAATGAAACTATTCGAAAAAAATTAAAAAATCTATTCATAAGCAATTCGTTAACGAATTCGCCACAATGTTTATTGGGCTGGTATACTTCTCAAATTCACTTTAAATTCTATGAGGTCCTTCTAATTTTTGGATGTCATAACACTTATAAATTTAACTCGGAAATCTTTTACTTACTCTAATTTCTTAATTTCCTCCGACCAAATAGCAAATTAACTGAAATTTTTTCAAGTTTGCCCCATAAAATCGAAGTTATAACCAAGAGACTTCGTAGCCAGCCATGGCTCTCAGTATTGACAACTCTGCCGGAGTGTTTTAATATTCATTGTTTGTTTTTACACACTCAACAAACCTCTTGGGCTGAAAGAAAAATACACATGAATAAGTATTTACTTTTGGGAGACCACGTGCCCATTGATTGTTCTTTTCTGTAGTATTGACCAACACATTTCTTAAAATGAAAACAATTTGTACCGAACATAAAGTTACAATATGTTGTGTATTAAGTCCCAAAGGATAATAATAATAATAACACAATTTTCAGTCACTATGAATGCATGTGTGTGTGCCGAGTGAGCTCACGATGCCTTGTAAACGCCCCTCAAATTGATCTTTGCCAAAGACTACATTTATAATGTACTCACATTTTAAGGCTGTTATTCTTGCAGCAAAGTCCACGCATTCAAAATAAACAATTTGTTTGTTTAACGCCGAATCCTTTCATTGTCCTGTCACTGCTGTCTCTTTGAGTTGAGAGAAAAGTCATTTCTGTATGATCCACGAGTTGTTAAAGATTTCAGCTGTATTTTGTTCCCAAATGATCCTCGACTGTGTCTGGAGCGCACTTTGGGTTTAGTAGCATAAATATTCAAGCCATTTATGACGTTGTTGCAGTAACTATTGAAAGTTATGCAGGGAAAATTAATGAAGCTGCCATGTAAGAGTATCCTTTTTTCCAAAGTGTTTTCCTTGAATTTTTTTTTTTATACATCTCTTGTATGCTGCGACAGCATGTGCCAAATGTTGTTTTAACGGATCGTGCTGATCCTATTTCCATTGACAAACGATTGGCAAAAATTTATTTTTTTTCCTTCCTTAACTTTCTGAATATATTTTCCAGTTAAATATGGTTAATGTTTCTTTAACATTTCTTTCACTTCCTGACTTTCGAGAACAATGTCGCCGTTTAGAGTTCCGCTGGAGTTTTGAAGAATGATTAATGTTGCGTTGACAAATTACAAAATGGTTAGGTTATGGAAATTGGATAATTTTTTCTTAAATATTATGGATTTATTTAAATTGGTTATTATTTTAGGAATGATTTTTCTTTAATTTAATTCATTATGCAAATGGCATGTATGGAATATCGACAACTTACTCATAAACACCTTTCATGTATTGTCTCTGCCATTACGTGACGATCAATTTGTCACAAGAAACACAAAATAAGCCTAACTAACCATTACAGCTCGACGCGTCATCTTGACAAAATTTTAAACACACTGCATCAGCGTGAAATTTCCAAAAAACTTAAACTAATTATGTCCTTAAATGTCAACCACTACCGATTTTTGTTGCTTGTCGAAAAATATATTTCATTTAAGTCATGAACAGATAATTAATCATGTCCTAGAGAGCTGGTTATTTTAACTAAATCGCCGGAAACGAAATTTAATAACTTTACGAAGAAGAATACTTAAAGAATATCACATTGAAAGAAATGCATAATAATCATTAATCTTTGGAGCATTTGTGGTCAGCTTAGAAGCGCAACGAGAATACTTGTAATAAATAAAAACATATGAAAATCAAAGAGAACTAGTAATTTTACCAACAATTATCTTTAATGTTCTCTTTAATCATATGTTCTCTAGTTGAAATTGCAAAAAGAGTTTTTAAGAAATAAGCTCGAGTTTCTCAAATTAACAGTCAGTTCACACTGTTGATCAAATAAATGCTTTACTTAATCAGTCCACTGTTAATTTAAAAATTTTAGACTGTTAACCTGAAGAAACTGGTATGTTGAATGAAATTTAACAGTTTTCACTGTTAATCGAGCTACATTTTTTCTGAGTGTATCATACTTCAAGGAAAAAAAATAAGTCGTGGGCACATCGCATCTTTATCATTGTTCCTATTCTTTCCTTTGTTCCCAAAATTCTCTTCATACTTATCCTTATTCTTATATTTTCCTAATAATTGAACTACTTCGGGCGATGTTATGTAGACGGTCACGGGCACGGCACGGGCACAAGTTTTTACTCTCTTTTTCCGTTTGATAAATGTCGTGCCCAAAGTATGTTATGCTTTATGCAAAAAAGTATCACGAGTATGAGTATGGTGAGTGTTGCTATTACGCAGGTTTCATTACTGCTTTGATAGATTTCGTACTAAAAGTGTACTATTTGCATGCAAAAATACAAATATTGTGAATATTTCCACAACGCAACACTGTTTTGATCCAGTGATTTGGTATCGACAGCCGAATCATTTGGTGATCGCGGTGGGCAAAATTTATTCCCTCGCTCACTCTCTCAAATTTCCCTTTTACATTGAAACAACAACAATTCGTGCCCGTGCCGTGCCCGTGATCGTCTACATAACATCGCCCTTCTTGTCCAAACTTTTAATTCAACCGATATTCAAATACCTGACCTTATCTTTGTTTTAATCCCCTTCCTACACCTATGTCCCACTTCTTTGGCTATTCTTTGTCCTAAATCTTATCCGTAGTGTGTTCAAATCCTTGTTCTATGCCTTGTTTAATTTCTTGTTTATATCCTTTTCCCAATTTTGTCCTTAATATTGTTTAAATTATAGTGCCTGATTGATGGATTTTGCGATCTTTTATCGGCATTCTCCGCGGCCTCTTGACTCCATGAACACTTTGCCTATTTTTTCCATGAGGGCAATGGAACAATCAACCTTTAACTCCATGTAAAAACTTTGAAAAATGGACTCCTTAAAACTTCCAAACAGTTAAAAGTACTTGATGTAAGTTTTAAATAAATTTTTCCAAATCTTAACGAGTTCTTATCATTACTCAGCACCGTTATGTTATTTTTTTAAATACAATTTTATCCCGAAACAAATTTCAAAATTTCAATAGCACAAACAAATAGAAGCACGTGGTATGAAGAGAATGGAACAAAAGCAGAAGTAAAAGGTCCTTAACAATAGAGTAGTTGGCAAAAGCAGGCACGCTTCTTCAAAAAATATTTATAAAGTTACTCACGATGGTGAGAGGGAGAGAGAAAAAACATCGATAATATGCAGTAGTCCGCTGGAGAAAAGAGAATTTATTTAAATATTCAAAAGGAGTAAATGTAACACATAACAGTTAGAGCAGATTGGTTTAGTTAAATGTTCCCAAAAACCAATTGGCCGATTTTAAAAATTTAGAAAGCTTGTGACCTTGTGGACAAAATAACTTTTCCAATAATGCTAAAAAATTTAATAAAAACTTTATTAAAAATAGACCCGTTTTTGTGGAAAGTATATTCAAGGCCTTAAGCAATCAATAAAATGTTTATTTGTAAAATCATTTTCGTCATAGTTGTAGGAGAAAATATTCTCTTTTGTTTTTTGATAAAGTCACTTTGTATGGGAGGTGGGTGTGGTTTTCACTCGATTTTGTTAAAAATCATACACAGAGAACATGTTATATATCAAAGTTCATATGTCCATAAAATTTCAAGTCCATATATTAATTTTTGTGGAACTTATAGAGATTTTACCGTTTTGATAAAGTCAGTTTGTATGGGAGGTAGGCGTGGTTTTCTTCCGATTTGGCTCATTTTCGAACTTGACCTTTGTTTTTTTCATAAAAGCTTAAATATAGTATTTCGTGAGGATAGCTTGAAAATTACGGCTGTATCGTGATCACAGACAGACGGACAGACGGACATGGCTAAATCGACTCGGGTGGTGATGCTGATCAAGAATATATATATTTTTCTATACCTACCACGCCTCCTTATGGGCGTTAAAAACGGAGTGATAAAATTAATATACCCCCATTTACGTTTTTTAAACGTGGGGGTATAAAAATCAACTTCAGAGTTGTGATCAGAGCTCGCAGTTTGAAAGCTCCAATTGTAGATAAAAACAAAAAATAAAAGTTAATTGTTGGAAAAAGTTTCTAAAGGATATTTTTTTAAGAGGTTCCATTTTTCGATAAGTATAAAACTTTCTTACGCAGGTCAGATCTGGCGCTATTGTCATTGGTTCTCAGTTTGTTTTGGCTTTTTATAATGAATGGACTAACGTCAGAACAACGCTTAGAAATTGTTAAAATTTATCATAAATTTTTTAAATCATGGTTCAGTTCGTGAATGCTACCATGCGATAAGTCCATAGTCCAAACAATCCACACAAATATGCAAAATTACCTCATTTGAAGTGCAAAAAATCTACAAAAGATTCTCGCGCCATCGGTAATCCAAAAAAAAAACCATAGTTTGGTGCCATAGTTATTGGCCGGTGGAATCATTGGGCCTTACTTTTTTAAAGATGAGACTGGCGAGATCGTTACCGTCAACGACGAGAGCTATATAGGCATAATTTTCGGTTATTTCCAGCCCCAATTGGATGGAATGTTAATTAAAGACAAGTTTTTCCAACAGAATGGCGACATATGTCAAAAAACGCATCAAATAATCGACTTACTTACTGGAAATATTTGACGAATATGTTATATTTTGATATGGAGCAGGCAATTGGCCACCAAAATCATGCGATTTTACGCCTTTGAACGATTTTCTGTGGGGTAATGTGAATTTTATGCCCGAAATGCTTAAAAAAAGTGATCGAAAATTGGACTTCCTGTATCCACATGCCCGAAATTATATTTAAACACTAATGCATAAAATTATCCTTCTTATAAAACCAATTTTCAGTTTGAAATTATGTCGTCTCCGTATTTTATTACAATTCAAAGTTCTAAGCCTCTTTAAAAAACACTTTATTTTGTAAAACAAGGTAATATTTTAAAAGAATAAACAAAACAAAAAAAAAAAAAATTACCAGAAAAGTAAAGTCAACCACTTACTGCCTTGTATACCAAGTGTAATTTTTCTATTTTGTAAACTTTTGCATACCTATTATTCTATTTTAGATAACAGTCTATTTCGCCTTTTCGAAAAAACATTATTTCCCTGACTAAGAATGTCTTCTTTTTGCAACTGGATGCTTTGCAAAGTATCATAATTAATGACAGTTCTGTTTTTCAAAAAATAATTAAAATATATTGGGTGTCCAGTATAATCGACACCGGGCCTAAAAGGATTAAAATAATCACGTTAAAGTAAATGAAGTAATTTTTTCACGTAAAACTAAAATCAACACCTACACACTCAGTTTATATAAAAACCAATTTAAGCACCACTCTACTTCTTGCGGAAATATCCCCACATCCCTTTCCCCATCCCCAAAATAGAAACTTAACTAAGAACCGACAAAAAAAATCCCAAATAAAGTTACCCATCTTTGTAAGGAAAAATAAATAAATCGATTTTCCTTACAAAAAAAAACAAAATAAGAAAAATTATATGTATTGCCAACAGAATTGATGAAAACGACTAGACCTAAAAGGTCATTGCTCATCAAAAGCCTCAAGATACTATAGTTGTAATAAAGGGTTGAATGTATGGATTTCGTTGATTGACAGCAATTTAGCGCAAAAGCACACACATCCAGCCGTACGTCTGTCCCTTGGAATTCAGAGATAAACCACAATTTGACCACACTAGACTGACACTCTGTGGTGCAAAACAAAAAACAAAAACACATCAATCCTAAGTAGGGAGCCACACGAACATTTGCAATAATAATTAAGTAACCCTTTGTGGCATTCAATATTAACAGCAGTAGGACGATGACAGCGTCCAGAATGTGGTCATCCTCCCCCAAACGCTTAAAATTCGCAATTATGTTTGTGCGTGCGAAGTCTTTTGTATAACTTGTGCAGAAATAAACGCATCTCACCCACTCATGCCCGCAGCTGTTTACAATGCGTCGCAATTGCATGTCCTGTGGACAGATTATTGAAGTTTCATCCAAAATAAAAATGAAGTCTGGCTTGGTAGGATGTTTTTGTTAGAGTTATTTTTACCCTTTATTGCTTTATGGGTGTTCATATAAGTACCATATAATACCATGCAAGTATTTATGTGTGTAGCTGACTTTGTGTGTATTTTGAGTTCACTTTCGTTTTTGCGTTCATCTTCTCAACCCTGATTGGTTTGTTGTATTGCTTGAAGTTCGTTTTATTGTGTCAAGAAAGAGGATCTCATGCAATCATTTCGTAGTGTAGGACATTTGTATGTGTGTCAGCATACACAAACACTCCATTTTTAATTTGATCAGGATAATGAAACGAGGGTGTGTTAATTTATTGTGTGTCTTGGGACAGAGCGTAAAAATGGCGTTATGGAAAATTCGAAAAACATTAAATTACTTTAAATAAAGTTAAGAAAATTATTAAGTATAAAATAGGTATAATTTTCGAAAGCTCAAAATAAAGAATTAAAAAAAATGGAATCTTTCTATTTTTAAACCTTGTATTGAAATTTGTATTTCAGAAAAAAAAAAAACAAAAAATAAACAAACCTGAAATCGGCAAAATTTTGATACCGATTTTAAAAACAGATTAGAAAATTTTTCTCCAACAAAATAGTTTTATCCGATGATTTCGGATTTTCAATAGTTTTATCTTGACATATTTATAAAAATATTTCTTAACCATTTTATATATTTCTATTAATTCGAACCAACCATGTGACATATGCAAGGTATAAATATGTCTATCTTTTAAGGCTATCTTTAAACAACCTAACACATGGTTCAATAAGTCCCGAGACTAATTGATAGGTGGCACCTCTAACGAAATATCGATATAATATTTCGATAGTTCCAGCTTTCAAACAATACGTGTAAAAATTGCATGACAATCTAACGTTTAGTTCAGAAGTTGCAGTGATTAAAGTGACGCTACTGTTGATATTTTCAAAATAATGGATTCAAAGAAATTCCGTGTGTTGATTTATCAGTGCTTTTTGATGCGAAAAAAATACCGTCCAAGCCGAGAAATGGCTTTGAAAGTGTTTTTCGGACTCTGCTCCGTCAAAAGCAACCATTTGGCGATGGTATGCTGAGTTTAAACTTGGTCGTATAGACACAAATGATGCTGAACGTTCAGGACGCCCAAATGAGCCAGTTGTTCCACAAAACATAAAAAAAGTACACAAAATGGTAGCTGAGACACTGAAGATATCGAAAGGCAGTGTAGGAACAATACTACAGGAACGTTTGTCGATATAGAAAGCTGCTTTCCAAATGGGTGCCACGTTTTCTCACACCAGACCAAAAACAACAACGTGTCGATGATTCGGAGAGCTGTTTGGCACTGTTTACAAAGAATAAACATGAATTTTTGCGTCGATATGTGACAATGGATGAAACAACATGGATCCACCATTACACACCGGAATCAAAACTGTCGTCAGCTCAGTGGGAAGTAACCGATGAAAGCAGGCCAAAGCGACCAAAAACACAACAGTCGGCTAAAAAGGTTATGGCATCTGTATTTTGGTATGCCCATGGAATTTTGTTCATCGACTATCTCGAAAAGGGAAAAACGATCAACAGCGATAATTATATAGCGTTGTTGAAGCGTTTGAAGGATGAAATCGCGAAAAATCGGCCCCATTTGAAAAATATTCTATTCTAGAAGAAAAATATTCTTTTTCACCAAGACAATGCACCGTATCACAAATCAATGAAAACGATGGCGAAAATCCACGAATTGGGCTTCGAATTGCTTCCTCATCCTCCGTATTCGCCAGATTTGGCCCCCAGCGACTACTGGCTCCTTGCTGACCTCAAAAAAAGGCTTGCTGGCAAGAGATTTGGCTCCAATGAAGAGGGGATGGCTGAAACTGAAGCGTATTTATAGGCGAAGCACAAATCGTTCTACAAAACCGGTATTGAAAAGTTAGAAAAGCGGTGGAAATAATGTATTGCTCTTGAAGGAACCTATGTTGATGAATAAAGAAGAATATTTGCAAAAAACAAGTTTTTTTATTACTTAGTCTCGGGACTTATTGGACCATGTGTTAAGCAGTTTGACATTTGTACCATTTTTGGCAAAAGGAATTTGTTGGACTAAAACTTGCAACTTTTGAAAGGGAGGGAAAATATTTATTCTTTCGATTGCACTGTCTTTTACTATGTATTGTTTATTGTACCCCACATGAACGATAGTGCTCTTTTCGGAATACATAATGATGCGGTTAGACACGGTTAATTATCCTATTTTTTTTTTTTTTTTTTTTTTGCAAGAAAAATGTAAATCATTTAGATTTTATAGGACTTACAAGTCCTACTTATTATAACGTACAGGTCTTATTAAGGTATAATATACGTTTAACAACCAAAAATAGGAGCTGTTTTCAAAAAATTTTTTTAGATAAAAGAAGTTATTATTTTTTTTTAATTTATACAGGTTATTGTGCATAAAAAATAATTTATAAAAATATTTTTTTTTTTAAATACAGTTCTACAGTTCTTATATAGAGGGCGCTGAAAATGGCATTAAAAAAAAGACATCCAAAACGGTTCGATGGATGTGGCCTTTCCCATGTAACGGAAACAAAAAAATCAAATGACATTTTAAAGCATAGACCTTATACTAAGCATCCCTCCTACGCAAGACCCCCGGCGTTTTTTTTTTTTAATTATGGCGGAAGTTGAAGTAAAAAGTTCGAAAAATAGATACATTTTCACGCACTTTTTTGTTTATATAAAAAAAACAAAAAAAAATAGATACATTAATTTAGGGGGGGTGCTTAAAGGACAAAATAACGAACAAAATGCAAAAAAAATCATTGAAATTAAACCAATAGATTTCGAGTCATCTATCGAACCGTTTTAAAAAAACTAGTTTCGAGGAAATCACGTTTAAAGTTTTTTATTTGTTGTATGGAGCTTAGACATAGGTTAACGAAAACCGTTATAACTTCTGTTTTTTTTTAAATATCGATTTAAAAATGTGTATGTATATTTTTAAAACTATAAAGAACACATTTAACAAAAAAAAAATTTTTTTTCGAAAAATTACACGTATATTATACCTTAAGTAATACTTTTCTTCATGTGTCTTCTGAAGTCATCTCCTTCAATACATCGAGATAATTAGCAGATAAGTTGCTCGCTGATTTCAAACGCTGAACGTTCTAATCACTCAAATTCGGCATTTGTTCTAGTCAACATTAAAAGGTCTGTAAAACACATTTGCGGACACCTCAAAGATACAAGAAGGTAGTGTATTCACCATTTTGTTTTTTTTTTTTTTTGGCGGAAAAAAAGTATCCTAGTTCAGGCGATAGCCACTTCAACAAAGATTAATTTGGTTTTTTTTATTTTTTCCTCGGATGTTCCAGACTGGTGATATCCTGCACACCGTCAATTTTTTGACATTTTTTAAAAAAAATCAAATAACGTCAAAAACCGCTTCAAAAATTCTGAAAAAAATTTTTTGTATTCTTAAATGTTAATAAATATATGTGCAAAATTTAAAAACGATATCTTTTTTTCTTCTATGAAAAAAAATTCCCGAAAAAAGTTTTTTAAAAAAAAATTGTAACCTATATGCCCCTTAAGCATATTCATACCAGTTAAATAAATAAACTGTATTGATACATATAAATGCCACATTTTATTTCTATTGCTTACACATTTAATTCTGCACTATTAACTGTCACTTTGTGCCATGACAGCCATGTAAACCGTTACCGTTATCAATGCGCATCATTCATCATTGCAGCCCATTGCCTTTGCTTCGTCATTCAATTGAAAAACTTCATAAATCATAAACAGTCAATAAATGCTAAATAATCCCACATAAAACGGATAAAAACTCAACAATGCAGGAGCACTGGAGAGATATAAAAAAAAAAATTATAACGAAAAAATTTTATGAAAAACAATGATCAAAAATAATCTCACACTCCTCCAATAGACAGCGTTCACACTTAATATTAACTGTCAACAGCATATGATCAAATGTCAGACAATGCTTTGTTGTATCTTGTTTGCCAACTCGAAGCCTTTCTTGAAACGGAGCAAAAAAGAGTGAATTACGAATTCTTAATGCTGAACATGGTTGGTAGGTAAATGCCGTTTTCGATTTTCTGGCCAAACCGTTAAAAGGTGTTTCGTTCAATTGCTGTCAATTGACAATTGCAACAACAATTCTAATTTTGACACTTCGACACTTTCACTGATCGAAATCTATGAAAACCCCTTTTCCGCTTAACGGAAGTATGCTGTTCTTCCGTTTCTATAAGCATTTTATCTAATCTGCCTAGAGAACGATGAAATACTCTCGACATTTTTTTTTTTATATTCAGTCTTATGTGAGTATTTAAATTTTTGTTCATTTCTATTTTATACTAAATGATGCTTGGCAACAACAGTTGCAGCCACACAATAACTGTTCTTTTAGTGGCAGATAAATGTCCAAAATATGAACTGCATTCAAAATCCTTTCTTTACACCTTTCATTATCTTCTGTTGAGGATTTTGTTGTTGCTATGCTATGTTGGAGAGCAGCATTAAAGACGATTTGTTAAATCCTGCGGATTTGAACACCCTTTAATCGGGTTAACAATGCGAGTTTTTGACGATAACTGTTTTTTTGAGGTGTGAAAGTATAACTTTCAACAGAAAAGAAAGGATGTGCATTTTTTTTTTGTTTTATTATTGATCATGTTTCAATGGATGGATTAAGAGTTTTTGCAGAAAAATCTGGCAACATATATGAATGCAAAATTATGATGAAACTTACGAAATTCCAGAAATAGTAAATAAAATACTCTACAATAATTTTAGAGAAATTTAGTTTTCGATCGAAAACGAAAACATTTTGATCGAAGTTCGGTCAAAGTCCTGTCAAGGGCTGAATGGCTAATCTATCTTTTTTTAGCTTCGAGTTTTCTTAAGAGTAATTAAATAAATATTAATCATGTTTATCGACCTCCCAAAGATAACACAAGTTAATATTCAAACGGACACAGCTAATAAGCTACTTCCTTACGCCAAAATCTTTGCTATTGCAAATATAACTGAAGACTCTTTCATTGTCCACAATTGCCACCAACAATGCAATATTAATAACTGTATGATGTTGGACTATCAAACAAAGAAAAACAGACATATGCGAATAAAAAATGCTTAGAAGAAATAAAAGAAAACATACCTTTTTGGAATACGGCAAACGGAACTGCAAATTAAACACGCCTCATCTGTAGGATGGACTGTCAAAAATGGTTATTGTACATTTCGAAAATATGATTTTAAAGACTATGCAGGGTAAGCTATATAATGTAGGTGTGTCTCCACTAAAAATACTAAAATTTATGGCAAGAAAATATTTATCTATGTATGCATGTATGTACATATGTATGTTTAGGATGTAGAAATAAGAGGTGTACAACTTTGAATTGAAATAAAGTACTGAGATTACATAACTTGAAACTAAAAAGCAGCTCTATTAGAAAGATTGGATGTTGCGTATTCTGCAATTACAATTCTCCACTATAATTTCCAGCATTTGGGGCTGTATCTCGACAATGGTTCACACATTGCTGTCTTCCAAGGCGTTGCTAGTTTGTTCGCATAAACCAATGACTTCACATAACTTCAGGGAAAATAGTCCAAAGGCATTCAATCGTCTTGGTACCTTATATCGAGAAATAACGCGTTCGCCTATTGTTTAGTGGATGTTAACGATAGTCGATTGTTTGACAGTCCTTTTGGCATGTGGCTCCAACCTTTTGGGAAAAAAATGTCTTCAATAAACATTACATTCAATTGGGGCATTAAAAATCAGAAATCATGACTCTATAGCAGTGTTGCCAGAGAGACAAACTGAAATTTACCACTATTTGGGAAATAATTTACCACTTTCGGAGAAAATTTACCTTTTCCCAAAATAAAAAAATTAAAAATTTTTTAAATGATTAACAACCGTTATAATTTTTTTGTTAGTATACATATATTTATCTCTCATCAACAAGTTGACCGTCAACTCTTGACGTATTTAAACCGGGACTTACCGGCTATTTTGTTTTGCTATTTTTTAATTTAATTCAATTCTTGCTCTTACTCCTCTTACATTGGTCAAGAGTAGAAAGCAATTTTTTTGACGTACTCTTTTGAATCCAAAAAGTTGACACAAGCGTACCGTCAATTTTACTCCTTTCTTCTCGGCCAATTCGCGGCAATTCCCCAACAAACTCGAAAATTTGCTGTCAAGTCTTGACCAATGTAAAAGCGGCAAAAAGCAAAAAGTCCAATGCAACTAGAGATGGATAATTCAAATTTTTTCTTTTATTTTGCTACACAGGATGATTCACAAGAATATTAAACTGATTGTGAGTATGTTCAGAGAGGTAACAGTAAGGGCGATGTTATGTAGACGGTCACGGGCACGGCACAGGCACGAATTGTTGTTGTTTCAATGTAAAAGGGAAATTTGAGAGAGTGAGCGAGGGAATAAATTTTGCCCACCGCGGTCACCAAATGATTCGGCTGTCGATACCAAATCACTGGATCAAAACAGTGTTGCGTTGTGGAAATATTCACAATATTTGTATTTTTGCATGCAAATAGTACACTTTTAGTACGAAATCTATCAGAGCAGTAATGAAACCTGCATAATAGCAACACTCACCATACTAATACTCGTCATACTTTTTTGCATAAAGTATTAAAAGTAGCAAAAAGTGTGCTAGTGATCATAGATCAAATGACCGCCAGCATAACATACTTTGGGCACGACATTCATCAAACGGAAAAAGAGAGTAAAAACTCGTGCCCGTGCCGTGCCCGTGACCGTCTACATAACATCGCCCTAACAAGTCTAAAAGAATTATTATTTTCCCAAAATTTACCAATTTTGGTCAAAAATTACCTTTTTTACCTCTGCCCAAAAAATTAGTCAAAAATTACCTCAATTAGGGAAATTTACCTCAATCTGGCAACAGTGCTCTATAGTGCTCACCGTATACTGTTACGCTCTCGTCGGCTCATTTTTAAAGATGTAAGGACCAATAATTGATAAACGGTGCCTCAATCATCTCTTGTGGATTTATTTGCACTCTAAATGCGGCGATTTTGCTTATTGACATAACCATTGACATACTCATCTCTGTATAGATGAGATATTGGGTTGGCTTCCAGTATATTTTTAGTCCATTGTTCTAAGGTAAGTGGTTTCTGAGGAAACCTTTAAAAACAAACACCCCTATATGTATTAGAAAATCTGGTGTAATGATCTGGCATACCTGAGGGTGTATTATTCCATTAGCATTGATGTAGAGCTGGGGGAGATTACTTTTTTCTGAGAAACCCACACAAACTGTAGAACATTATCACTTTTTCCCATTCATCGATCCAAAATTTCCTCATATGTTCCCCACTTTTAAACTTGTTTAAATACATCGGAAATTTCTAGAAACGAAAAGTACGTTGTGCATCAATTTGATGCAGATACAAAAAGATAATATTATTCATGGGAATATTTTCAATTTATTAACTATTCTATCGCGATAAGTATAAGACTATCTCTAACTGTAGAACTGATCACTTGTTTATTTTGATTTTTTAGGAAGGTAGCCAAAATTCTGAACTTAAATATGCATATTTGTTTTTAATATATGAATGTGTTTCAAGAATTTGCATCAATTTGATGCAAACGATGGATGCGGGTTAAATTAACAGAGATCTGGTTTAAGTTGTATTTTTGGTCAGTCCACACAAAATTTTAAGTAAAGCAGAAAATGTTTGGTTTTTTCAAAGGGATGGTTTTTTAAGCATATACACGTCAATTACAAACTAAAATATGACAAAATTGGGGGTCTCGGTAGTTGGGTAGGTAGCGTGCTTGACTGTCACCCTAGGAGTCCCAGGTTCGAATCACAGCCAGGCCATGGTCCTACGCTTGAACCTTTCTGCTTTTCTTTCCTCATTACTTATCAACTGAAATTGAAAATTCATCAATATTTACGACTCATAAGTTGGTGGTAGAGAAGTTAATTTACTCACCTCAAAGATTGAGCTGTAGCTAAGAAAAAACTTTTATTTTCATATTTTTTGCTATAGTTTATTTTATTTTCACTTTATTATTTTTACATTTTCGGTTCGCACGATCGCTCAGCACTACAATGATGCTCTTTTTTGCTAGCCAATTAAGCTTCTTGATGACTATTAAGCTGACGGTTGGCTCTTTTTTAAAATTCCTCTATTAAGTCAATATTTATTTTTTTTTGTAATAGTGCCAATTTTGTATAGATCCGCAATTATTTGTGGGACATTTTTGCTCACTTCCTCTGCAATTACAATGTCTATTAACGTAAGGAAAAAAAAAAGGCAATCTTTTTTAAAACTCATGAATAAATATCAATTTCCTGTTCAGTCTGCCAACTTATCGTCTCAAAAAATCATCTCTTGTGCAAAACCGCACTAATTGAACAATCATCTGCTTTAATATTCAAGCAATCCTTGGACCATCTTTGCGCTTCAGCAGATATTTTTTTTGCAAGCCATAAGTTTTCATGAATGAACAGCTCGTTTTTCCAAATACGTTTCGTGTTCCACATATAGCGAAGCATAATTAGGCTCAAGAATTCAAGGATTATTTATTTGCATGGTCTGCAAAACCGAAAAACCATTTCCAAATATATAGGATAACAATTAAAAACGGATTTTTTTTTTATGCATTTTTTTTTTAATTTATGCAAAGCAAAAGAAACTGCCGTTGCTCGCTTTTATGCTGAATCCTTTATTATGTATAACATTCCAAATCCTTAAAATATTTTTAGTTTCTTTTCATTGCATTTCTATAGCACAAGAAAAAGAAAATAAGACAGCACGAGTACACTTCCGCCTACAATACAAGTTGGCCGCTTGTTGACTACACTGCCGCTTCCGGAAGTACCTGTTTTTTGTTTCTATTGTAATGCCTGAAGATATCCTTTTTCTAAAACAAAGTTAGAAAAGAAAGCAGCAATGAGTGGCATTTGCATAGATAAACACGAAATACAGGCAAACTTGCAAAGAGTGGTCAAGCAAAGAGTAACAACTTCCTTGGGTTTTGGGTATATTAGAGCGAACAATACAATTTTATAATCCTACTTAAGTTAGTCAATACTTACTACTGATGGCGCTGATCCAAGAACACATCTGAATATTTTGTTGGATATCATATATTATATGATGAAGACTAATATTAATCCATCGGAATATCTTTGTTGAACAAAGCAAAAAAGATGATACATGAGAGAACATCATAGGTTTGCGATGACTGGAATACATTTTCGATTAGCGTTAATGAAGCACCCATGTCTATCGACACCATTCATTTTTCTTCAAACAATTCCACTTCTAATATGCACTATAAAGGTGATTGAAAACAATTACATATCGCTCGTTTTCTTCAATAACGTTACAATCAAAAAAACATAAAAATTTAGTTAGTTACACAGCAACTTTTGTGTTACCATGATCTATACTGTGTACAATTTTGGTAACGATATTTTCTTTAATTTTTGCAGGAGAGTAGAATTTGTGATTCATTTACCTCAATATATTTCCGATTAGATCGTATTATATATCGATAATCTCCAGCTTTTTTTGTCAATTTATATGGATTAAACCATGTACATTACAGTAGTACTTGTATATTTGATGTTTTGTCCATATTTTGAAAATGGTGATTTATTTTCCTTTGTCTGTTCAAAACTTAAAATGCTTCTGCTGAAAAATCTAGTTTTTTGAGTTATAACGCTATTGTAGAAAACGAGCGATATGTATTTTTGAAAAAGTAAACACAATAAAAAAAGGACATTTTTACGTTTTTCTGAAGCTAAAATATCAATTTCTTTTTATTATAATTACAATTAAATTTACTTAAATATATTATTCCACAACACTAATAATTAAAAAATGCCTCCATCACACTTTTTATTCAAATATGATTTTGAATTCAACAAAAAACTGGAATTATAACTTCAGCGTTGCGTATATATATAATCAGCGTTGCATTTAATTTCGAATTCAATAGCGTAGCAGTAGAGATTCGATTCAATCGTTTGGGGTAGTAGCTCATAATGGATGATTTCATCCATTCATCCATTTCATCCAACTAAACACATAGCATAACTTTTCTTCTGATCAATCTCGGCTTTAGCATAAATCTTGTAGCTTTACAATTTTTCGACCAAGACCGTTTTCAAACAACATTATCGTATATGATCTACTTTTCATCACCTGTTACAATCAAAATGACTTGACTTCGTTTTGTTTCAACAGGCAATCACACATGGAAATTCGGTCCATTACATTTTTTGCACTTATTTCATGAGGCACCCAAACAAACATAGCTTTTTCAAACCAAATTTATGCGAATGGTTAAAAACTGTTCTGGGGTCAATCTTTTGATCCTTATCGATGTCGTGAGTGCTCACATGATGGTTTACTTGAACTTTATTCATAGCTTCACAGACTTTTTCAGTAATAGGTCGACCAGAGCGATGAACATCTTTCACTTAAAAATTTCCAGGACGAAACCGATCCAACCATTTTCTGGCAGTTGATTGGGATAGAAAACTCGCTTTTACCATAAACAGCACAAATCTTTTCAAACGTCTGTGACACATTCTTCCTTTTATCGTAGTAAAATAACAAGTATTTTTTTTTCTGAAATTTCAAGAATTTCAAAACAAATGCTGGTCAACGCCTCAGCTTTCAAGCATCTACTTTAAATGACATTTTGTCGATAAAGCTTTTAAACATTCTATTTAAGTGTAGATCAAGCATATTTTTATTCATTACGAAAGGTTTTCGATAGTTTTCTGTCAAAAGTTAAAGAGTTGCTTAAAGTTTCATTCAGATAGTGCACTATGGTTCAGCCATGGCAATAACTATTCATACCTGGCTGGTCAATGACAAAAACAAAGCCGTGCCCAAAAAGGGTTTGAAGCGAAAATTTCGTACTGCCATTGTATAGCTTCCGTTAATAGCATATCAACCATACCCGTATATATAGCCTGATATATATGTGTTAATGACATATATGTACAAGGTCAGCATGCAAAAATTTAACCCACCCACGCAAACAAATCGGTAAATTATGTTACTTTTGACTGACACAGTAACTTTGTTCGATATGCTATAAAAGGCGGTGGCAAGACGCTGCATTTGTGCCGAACACAATGCGGTAAGAATGCACAAAAGATATTCACAAGAATAGTTTTGCAGTTTTGCAGGATTTACTCCTTTCTTACAGTTCCATTGAACACAATCATAGTTCAGTAGGCGATTTTCGCTGTGACCCACAAATAAAATCGCCTTTGCAGATATTTATACAATTATTAGTGGAAATTAGAAAATTTTAAATTTTAATTTGCCCGCCACTGCTCTTGAACTTTACATAAGAAAATATGTAATTTAATTCAACTCGTTATCAATTGCAAGCTATGTTATGCATGTGATGATAATATTAATTTGTATGTTGAGGTTGGTCATGGTTCGTAGAGCTTACAATTTTTTTTTTTTTTTTTTTTTTTGTTTCTTGCTTAATATTTTTATTTGTAAATAAACAAAAGCATCCGACATGTTTCGAGGCTGGGAAAGTCAATAGCCATTGATTAAACCCTTATCGCCTTTAGAAAACATCATTCAATATTATGCGATTAGAACACAGAAAGCTGTGTTTCGCAAGAATTTTATGCGAGTCTTTAAGAATTTATGTAGAATTCTAAAATTGAAAGACCATTAATAAAAAGAGAAAAAAATAGACGATCAACAAATTTTTCAATCTCTCGAAGACTGGTCATAACACTATCATTTGCAATAAAAGGGGCTATTTTTTGTGTCGAAATTGTTCCTACAATTTTAAAAATGTGTTTTGTTTCATTACGGGTTATAGAGGGAAGATATTATTTTTAGGTTTAGAAAGAAAGCTAAACATGGTAATCAGTGATGGCAGATAAAAATAAAGATAAGCTCTTCATATTATTTTCTGTAGTTTTTTATTTTGTTCTTTTTTTTTACATTAATAAATTCTCAAACTAACAAAACACCAATTTATAAGAAAACTTAAAATTTATTTAGTCCTACGTCACTTTTTAAGGGTTTTATACACGTATGTTAAGATACAATCAAACCTTGATCAAAAGTGTAGGGTACAAATTGTTATGGACTAAATTAGGAGAAATTAGAAAAGTCAACTATTTTCAAAAGATCTACCAAGCAAAAAATATGCTCCTCAAAATTTTAATGTTAAAAAATTTTTCGTGTTATTTTCAACCTATAAGTAAAAGTAGTTATAATTCACCAATATTTAAGTACCTTTTTTACTATCACTAAATTAACTAATTGCCTTACCTGTATTTTTTAACCCTTACGTTTTTTCTGCAAAACATCCGTCTGGCGTACTGCCATAAAAAAGAGTTGCCATCAATAGCAATAAAATAAATATTTTTCCGAGAACTTTACTTGTGGGTAAGTGCAGTTTTATGGTATTCCTGACAGCCTTTTGAAAGATGCAATTTTTGTGCAATTCTTTTACTGACCTTGTGGCAATTTTTTAAACTGCTTTTAGACAGCTTAACAGAAGTTCTTCGCTTTGAGGTGTTTATAAAACATGTATACATTGTATTTCGTAGAATATCAACGGGTTGGCTAAAAAATGTTTTAAATGCATAATTTTCTTTGGCAAATATAATCAAATTTAAATAACTTTATTTCCATAAAACGTGTGTTTTACCGTGTGCTGTCGTAACGACTTTTAGTAAGATTCATAAAAACATTTTTTTAATGTTTTTAAAGATATGGATAACAATTATTTTAACAATTTAAAGGAATTTACATGACGTAAGTTTGTTTTTGAAAAATTTTTAATGAAATGCCACTTTTTAAGATCTTTTTTTTCACAATTTTAAATTGATGTTTTAATATTTTTTTGAAACAATTCACTGCGAAAAAAGTTTCTTATTTCTCATTTTTTAAAACATGATATACATATGAGTGAAATCATATAAAACAAATAACCATAAAAAATGTTCACTCACATTTCAACTCTACGGAATAAATATCTAAACACATTTTAAGCACCGTATACACATGTTAAAAAATATAAAACCATAAAATACTTGCCTTTGTTGCTTACCTTTTAACCCTTACGTATTTTTTCAGCCACATTCCGTGCATCTCTTCCACTTATTAAAAGAGTTACCATCAATTATGAGTTTTCCAAGAACTGAAATTTACGTCTAAAAAGTGTAGTAATATGCTAAAAGTCTGAAAACATTTTTTTTATGACATCTTTCGAGAGATGCAATTTTTGTGCAATCCTTTTTGCCCTTTTTTGCTGTTTTCTACACAATTTAGGTAGCGTCAAAACGGTATCTTTATTATTTTAGACAAGCCAGAAAGGCTTGTGGTAATAAAACAATAAAATATTAGCTGTCCGTAGAATTAACCAATTTTTTAACACTCAACACATGAACGGGTTGGTTGCCTAAATGTTTTATTGCATCATTTTTTAGCTGTCTTATTTTTTTAAGCTATTGTTTTTTAGAAATTATTTTCCAAAGAATTTTTGGGTATCATTTAGGTAGTTAGCATTTTTCTACAACTTTGTTTACTAAAAGTCGTAAAAAAGGGTAGTGAAAAGAATTCACTTTTGAGCGCAAATTCCAAATCAACGACTAATTGACAGCAAAGGGTTTTTAAATGCACTTTTTTAAGGATCTTTTCTACGTAAAAAGATATATCCTTAAATAGAAATAATTGAAATTTAAATACTTTAATGTTTTAATTTTAAGAAGAAAATCAGGTTATGTTGAAATTCTATTGAGGTCGCTTTAAAAGAAAAAGTCTTGAAAAATTTGCTTATTAGAGCGGAAGCTCTAAGGAAAATACTTTAAATAAGTTAAAATACCAGAATAAATTAATAAAATTAAAAAAAACATAATATAAAGACTTGTATATGTATAGAATATCAACCAATTTGCAGAAAAATAAAAAATGCAACTCTGTGTCCTTTTTCAAATTCAATAGTTGGCAAATCTAACAGGAGTAAATAAATTAGAGCTGTTTCTGATATAACGATTTCCGTCATGAACCAAGAAATAAAGATCATGCAAACAAAAGAGCCGCCATATTGTAAACAAAACAAAGCTGATAGGTCTGACGTCATCGGTCACAAATTCTTTTGTTTACGTGTAGCGATTGGATGTGAAAAATTATTTCTTGACGTTTTAAAGAATTATTAGTGTTTATAATTCAGTAATTTTTTGTGTTTTTTATAAAATTGAAGTGTGCTGTAGCGACGTGCAATAATTGCACCAGAAAAAAAATTACTTTAAATTTCGTTACTGCATGAAAATATAAACAAACAATGTATTCAAACAGTTTTTTCGCGAATTAAACATGTTAATTTTATAATTTTCCACTTTTTTCTGAGTTTTCACATGTTTTGCATGAAAAACGTATGCAATATAGCTTTTTTTGTGACCGATGACGTAGCACGAAAAAAATACTTTTTTCTCGCACTGCTGATTGCTTGATCTTGTCTTGTTGGTTCATGGATTACCGTTTTGTAACCAGTGCTAAATAATACTTAAATAAATTAAGTGATTTACGGTAAAAACTCAAGTGTTAAGCTAAGAAATTCATGATTCAAAGACGATAGAACGATTTTACGATATTTATACGCAATGAAATGAAAATATGCTATTACAATACCTTTTTTATTAATACAAGTGTAGATATAAAAACAAGAGATTCATATGAAATTTACTGTATAATATACAAAAATTAGTTTAAACACAAATAAATGAAGAAACAATTGGACTAGGAACTGGATCAAAAACAAGTGTTTTAGACGAGTGCAAATTAAAGGTAGCTAAAAATAAATTTGCACAGCAAGCCAGAACACCTCCGCTAGGGATCATCAGAAAATCAACGCATTCATATGATGATAATCAAATGAACCTTCAGCATGGAACGCGTGCAGTCAATTTGCGTTGAATAAAATTTTCTAAAAAAAAACTGAAGGCAAAAAAGAGTCGAATGTTGTTCAACGGAAAAACTGAGTCCTAAAAAGTCAAAATATAAACAACAATACAACAATAACTCTATCTTTTAAAAGACGACTTCTCGCTCAAAAAGAAATACCGAAATTGAAAAGTTGTGAGGTTTCCACACCAGCAATGATCGTTAAAATAAATTTATTGTGTGTTGCTCAAATGTAGACTACGATATAAAAGACTACGCTATGAATTCCACAGATATAAAAATTTTGAAAATTTATTTTGTACTGTATAATATTACATTACAATAAAAACACTTTTCACACAAAAAGTCCTTTGAAATGTTTCAAAAACTGTTTGTCTCGTTGATAAAAATGATTTGAAATTAATTAAAATATTTGCTCTTTCCAACTTAAATGTTGTGCTGACGATTCTGCTTTATGCTTTAAGCCTTTACAAGCCATTCAAAGCAGGTGAAATGCAGGGATACACTCACTTTCGCGCCATCCTTTTGCATATAATTTGAATACTTAAACAAATAAACGGTGTGTCATGTTTCGTTGTGAATTTATTGCGTTTCATTTTGTTTATGCATTCAGAATCCAGTGTATTTCTTTTGTTTTACAATATTCAACGTTAATCCGTTTTTATGATTTCATTGTCATTGATCCTGTCGCATAATAGTCGGAGTCTGTCTGCGCATGCGCACAGCGTGAACTCAACTTAATCTGCCCGCTTAACGGACAAATCCTTTACTTAAAGTGTGCTTAAAATGTGTATGTGTCTGCATGTATATACTTAAGTTAAGCTGCCGTTTCTTTGAGTTTGTTTGCATGTCATAGAAAATCCTTTTCCTTGCTAAATTCGCAAAATTGCAATAATAAGGCTGGCAATATGCAATTTTCAAAGATGTCTTGCCTGCTCTTGCGAAATTATTGTCCGTGACAAATTCCCGTAATTGGCCTTACCACTCTGGCAATTCAGTACGCTGATATTGTGCACAGTATGGATTTAAACAAAAGTATATCGTGTGAATCCTTTCTTTACTGCCTAACAGTGAACCCGATTACGAGATCAGAGCACATCGTCTTGAAGTGATCTTCTTGGAAATAACTTGTCTGCGAACATCCTATTGATTCTAATTTTTGCAAATTAAAGCCAAGCCCTACAACTAAAAATTTATGCTTAAATCTATACATGTCTCTTTAAGCATCCTTTAAGAATACCAGGCAGCTTGCTCTAGTTATTTAGAGACTAATATGGCTTAAGTTACTTAAATTAATTTGTATACAGTTTAGTTTTAAATGAACCTGATTTGAGGGTGAAGTAAATTTGAATCTACTTAAATATTGAAACATAATTTTTGAAGTTTTTTCCCCTTAGGGCCTAGCATAAACTTATGAGTATGTTTGCTAAAGGATTAAGGATCAGGTTAAAAATATATACAAAAACTGCAAACATTCAATGAACCATTGGAATTTTTTCATAAAAGCAAAACAATTCCGTTTTTCTTTTTATATACTATTTGCTAGCAAATATACTACTTTGTATATTACCTTCCCCCGAGTTTCCTATTAGCTTATTCCGTGCTCTAAAAATTAATAAAATTAATGCTGGTGTGGAAACCTCACAACTTTTCAATTTCGGTATTTCTTTGCGAGCGAGAAGTCGTCTTTTAAAAGATAGAGTTATTGTTGTATATTTTGACTTTTTAGGACTCAGTTTTTCCGTTGAACAACATTCGACTCTTTTTTGCCTTCAGTTTTTTTTAGAAAATTTTATTCACCGCTATTATTTTATTCAAATTTATTTTTAGCTACCTTTAATTTGCACTCGTCTAAAACACTTGTTTTTGATCCAGTTCCTAGTCCAATTGTTTCTTCATTTATTTGTGTTTAAACTAATTTTTGTATTTTATACAGTTAATTTCATATGAATCTCTTGTTTTTATATCTACACTTGTATTAATAAAAAAGGTATTGTAATAGCATATTTTCATTTCATTGCGTATAAATATCGTAAAATCGTTCTATCGCCTTTGAATCATGAATTTCTTAGCTTAACACTTGAGTTTTTAACGTAAATCACTTAATTTATTTAAGTATTATTTAGCACTGGTTACAAAACGGAAATCCATAAACCAACAAGGCAAGATCAAGCAATCAGCAGTGCGAGAAAAAAGTATTTTTTTCGTGCTACGTCATCGGTCACAAAAAAAGCTATATTGCATACGTTTTTCATGCAAAACATGTGAAAACTCAGAAAAAAGTGGAAAATTATAAAATTAACAAGTTTAATTCGCGAAAAAAGTGTTTGAATACTTAAAATATTACAAAAACTAAATATTAAAATAAAATATTAACACTCCGAGAATAAAATATTTACACTATTATTTATTTGATTAAATTTTACTACGACCCGATGGATGTATAGTTGTGGAATGGTTCGAGATCAAACTCCATTTCTATTTGTTTTAAGGTGATCATTTCTGATGGTAGCTATTTACCTCCGTTCTTAATTTTTAAACTAGAGCTTTTATTTTCCGAAAACCATCTGTATTTGTTTTGATGGTTAGTTCTGATTACATTTACTCATATTTTTAATATAGTCTCAGATATCGCATTATAAGTATGGAAAAGAAAAAGTAAAAAATACTTAGAAAAGTCAAAAACTTAATAAAGCAACAATAAATTGTAATTCGTCAATTTTTACTGTAGGGTATCTGCGAAGATAGGATCTTCTTTGTGTACTCTGAAATTTTAAGTAGGTTTTTTATTTCCATTTTATTATATTACTTAGAATAGACAGTATAGGCTTCCACTGCCTCTGTAGTGCCTCATAATATCATGATAACTCAGTTTTCGCCTTGAGTCTCGGCTAGCACTTGGTACATGCTGGCTATAAGATGTACTGTCGTGAGTTAGATCCTCCATATGCGGATCTCGCGAAAGAAGCGGATTTTTTTCGCAGACAGCGGACAACCTCATCTATACAATCATGTCAAAAATATTATAATTTTTTAAATCTTTTTATATTCCTAACAGATTTCATTGAATTCGCTTTCGATATCCTACATCGTTGCGTTCGTCTTGGGGTGGAGTTTAGCGTGTCACATCTCTTAACTCTGATTTTTATTAGCATTTAACAGTGTTGGATGTAACTTTCGCTAAGCGGAATATCTTGAATAAATTTACTGAATGATTGTTCAGCACAACCGACTACTAACTTATGGGGCGCTTACAACCTTCGATCGGTTTTGGCCTTGTCCAAGAATTTTTGCGCCAGTCATTTCTGTTTTGCGCTTGATTGCCTAGTTGGAAACGCCAAGTTGTCAAGTTATCCAGACCTTGATTCTTCCAACGAAAATGTGGTCGTCCTCTTCTGAATTGAATATTTTTTTCGATGAACCCACTTTGACTACGGTGATAAAAAAAGAATTGCGTCCAATTTTGTTGTAATTGAAAAGTAACAATAGTTAAGATAATAAACTTATTTTTATTGTCTAACATTTTTTTTCTTTTTTTTTTTTAAAAAAAAGTTCTCATTCTATTAGGATACAGTTAAGAGTGCCAATGCCTAAAAATGCCGAAAAACTACGCTTCTACATAAAGTTATGAATTGATAAAAAAGAGCATAGAAAAAAAAACAATTTATCAGAGAGTTTTCATACGAAAGCCTAGCACTTTTCGCAGAATGTGGTGGTTATTTAATGAGCTACTTTAGGCCAGAAAGTGAACCCCTTTAGACTCCCACATATGTGCATAGCCGAATACATATGAATGTATGTACATATAACAGTCAACAATATTTACAACATCGCACTTTCCTACAACTAACCCTTAATGCAATAGTGAGTATGTCAAAGGTTACGCTTGTACTCTTTACTCTTGCGGCCCTGTCATACTTTTCACCCTTTGACTTCGACAGAGAAATGTCTGAGACCAGATGCTGACAGGTAGTTAAATTTGGTCCTATGTCGTTGTAAGACAAGGAAAGGAAGACTGAAGGGTGCTGAATGAAAATCAAAGGGAGAGAAGACTGGGTGCGTGTGTATGAGCGATAGCGACTGCAGATTTATGAATCGGTGCAGCAAGTGAGTGCGGGGTATATAAACCTCACCAGGCTGCGTAGTCAAATCAGTCTGAGTTAACTAACGAACGTTAATGCTACATTATTTGTAAAGTTGTTAAAGATTACACACAAAAAATAAACTAAGTGACCGAATTTATTGCACCCAATTCAAAGGATTCTATTTTGGAATAAAGCACGCTTAGCAGAATACCTTCACAATATGATGATCCATGAGAAAATTATGTCTGGACAGTTCTTGCTCGATTTAAAAAACGGTAAGTTTTAAAGCAATAACTTTGATAAATTATTTCAAGATCATTGCTCCCTGTTTTGCACTCATTGAGAATTTTCCCATTCAGTGCTAATTTATCTCTTTACACTCTCTCCGCACAGATCGTACTACCATGCTTCATGCTCACCATCAGCATCAACTACTCCATCAGCAACCATCGCCACCACCAATGACTGCCTCGCAACTAGATATTTACTCCGCCTATGCTTACCAACAACAACAACTGCAAGAGAAACTGATTGGTGCCCGTCATCATCAGCAGCAGCAATATCAACCACCATCAACCAACTATGGCAATGCAGCCACAGCCGAGGTATTGGATCTTTCGAGACGTTGCGATTCCGTAGAGACCCCACGTAAAACGCCTTCGCCGTATCAAACCACTTCCAGCTATGGTTCCCCAGCTGGTTCACCAACCAGCAACCAACAGCAGCAGCAACTGGCCACTCAACTTTTGTCCACGAATCTTTTATATTCCGCGCAACAGCCACAGGCATCACTTGGACTCGCCTCATTGTATCCAGCCCTTTACTATCCAAATGTGAAGCAGGAAGCAGTCTCACCACCACCAAAAACATCGCCAAAACAAGCGCCAGCCTTAACTGCCACTGTTCAAGCATCAACCGTAGCCGCATCAAGTTTACTGCAGTCTTTTGCTAGTGCCACGACAACCGCCTCGTCCTCAATAACTGCCATGCAAGTCGATGCATCGGTAGCACAGTCACCAAATTACGGTAATAAATCTCCAAATAATAGCACTACTCCCACCAGCTGCACTGCCACTATTCCCAGTACACCAGTCTCAAACAGCACACTGCCACAAGACGCTAAGACAACACGCCCCTTTAAGGCCTTTCCACGTGATCCTTTGGTTATTGCTGCCAACTTTGCCGCCACCGATGTGCTGCTCGATAACCCGCGCGTCGAACGCTACACAGAGTACCGCAAACGTGTGTTGGAACAGATTCGCAGCTCGAATGGCGGATCACGCACCATCACCAATCCGAAGATGCGTCGCACTAATTCCCGAAACGGTAGCATACATGAGGGTTTCTTCTCGAACCACAACAGCGAATCAGACGAACGCAATGCCGCCGAAGAATCCAGCGATTGCGATTCAAATGCGGGCAATTTTGATAAACATGCCGGTGGCCCGCATTCATCCCTAAGCGATGCCAATGGCAACTCGTCGAATGGATGTCAATTAAAAGATGCCGCCTATTATGAACGACGACGTAAGAATAATGCTGCCGCCAAGAAGTCGCGTGATCGTCGCCGCATTAAAGAAGATGAAATTGCCATACGTGCTGCCTACTTGGAACGGCAAAATATCGAGCTACTATGCCAGATAGATGCGCTGAAAGCGCAAATAGCGTCCTATGCTTCGAAGGTGGGCGCTTAAGCTCCTTTATGGAACCGCGTTCCTTGTAAATAGTAATAAGAAAACATATCTGTGAACTTATCTGTTGGCTGTAGATCAGTAAGGGTGTTTTAAAGTTTAGTAAATTAAGAAATCCTCTCTTAAGTAGGAAAACGACCAATCAACCAACCTTTGAAAGTCTGAGAAAAACGTATTCTAAAAAACGTATGTAATATGTATATAAATATTAAAATGTATATATATATATATCAAGCCTAATTTAATACAATCTGCTTAAATTTAAGTAAATATAGTACTTATGAATTTTATTTTCCACAATAGGAGCATGTTAAATAGCCAAAATAAACTAAAATATTAAAAACCAATATTCTTACTTCATGTTGAATATAAAATGAAACTACAAAAAAATGATTCGAAATTTAGTTTAACCTTAATCGGTTCCTTGTGTAAATTTTACACGCACTTTTCAACTTCAAGCTGATATTTCTTTAATATAAGTTCATCAAATCGAGCTAGGATTTTTACTGGTTTTTTAAAAAATTTTTTTTTTTTCTTTTAAATAAAATAATGAATAATAAATAATTTTTAACGACTGGATCGCATTAATTTCATTCATCGATGAAAATGTGGCTCTTGAAAAAAGTGTGTAAAATTTACGCACAAGGAACTTATTGGTTTCAAGAAATAAGGGACAAATGAAGGTTAAGCTATTTAATTTCGAATTTGGGCTCATTCTTGCCGCCAATAAATGATTCCGAAAGGTCAAAATAAATCTAAAATAAAACTCCATAAGTTGCTAATTAAATAAATAGAAACTTCATCTCAACACAATTCAATTTTATCTTAAGTTAAAAACAAATGAGTAATTTCTAAAGAAAGTAAGTTTTCCAAGATGAAGGTTTCTTTGAGTATAGGTTTCACTTTAAAATTAACCCTTTCAGCGCCAAATAAGCCCTGGCAATGCCAAACATTCCAAACTTCGTTCAGGGTCAGTTTTTGACTAAAATAAGCTGAGTATGAAGTTTGAAAGCCGTATTACTTTCCTAATAGATACTACAAAAATTTTTAGAAATATTCAAAAAAATTTTAAAAACTTCTAGCGCTATAAATATCACATAGTTGTTCTAATTAAAAATGTAAATAAGATGTCTTACATTCGTAGTATTACATTTAATTACCTTTAGCTTTAGAAAATTCTCGGAAAGATTTAAAAATATAATTTTTTTAATTTGCTCTTTTTTGAAGTCTCGTGGACGCGTGGTCGTGCACATGAGTTTCACTCGGAATAACCTTGAAAAACATGTTGTAAAAATTAATTTTCGTATTTTTGAATTTCTCTTCTTTTTCATCACATTTCAATCTATTATTAAAAACGTATTGCTAAAAAGCGGGGTGTCCCAAACTAGAAACAGAGCCACAAAGCAAACTGTTGCCGTATGGTAACAAATATGCCGAAACGGTTAACAGACATGAAGTTCATATCATGTCGGGAACTCAATCCAAGCGTCAAAACAAGCTTATTTATTCTTCAACAAACAGTTACTTACTGACCTCGAGACTTTATTTAAAATGTCCCCATACATCTTTTGTCGACATCACTATAAAATATATTCGTCAGCGTGAACAACTTTTTAAGCATTCAAATATTTTCATGATTTCTTCTCGCTTTAATGATTTCTTCTCGCTAATCGGTGCGTCTACATTTATTTTTACTGCATTCAAGGTAGTGGAAATTGTGCACAAAAATTTATTGTGTTTACCCTTTGAATAGCACTTAGTCCGTACTGTTTAATTCGCAGTTGAATGCTACAAATGAAAAGTTAAACATTCTCTTCTTTAAACCATACTTATAATAGTAAATTTTTTAATAAAATTCTCTTGTCTAATATTTTTATACTACAATTTTCTGAAATCAACAATACTTTTTTATGCAAATAAAATTTTAAGCTTGATAATCGAATTGAAGAATAATAATAAGGAAAACTATTTTAAACTAGTAAGAAATGATCTTCGACTGGGCCGAAGTTAAAATACCCCCACGTCCGAACCGAAGTATATTCAAAGTCTTAAGCCGTCAATAAAATGTTTATTTGTATAAAACATTTTTGTTATACCTACATAGTTTTAACAGAAAATATTCGCTTTCATTTTTTATAAAATCACTTTGTATGGGGGGTGGGTGTGGTTTTCACTCGATTTGGTTGAATTTTATACACAAAGTGCATGTTATATATCAAAGTTAATAAGCAAAATTTCAAGTCCATATATTATTTTTTGTGGAATTTAAAGAGATTTTACCTTTTTGATGAAGTCACTTTGTATGGGAGGTAGGCGTGGTTTTTATCCGATTTGATTGAATTTCATACTTAGAGTGTACTTTAAATATCGGAGCTCATATGCAAAATATCAAGTCCATATATTAATTTTTGTGGAATTCTAAGAGATTTTACCGTTTTGATAAAGGCACTTTGTATGGGAGGTAGGCGTGGTTTTCATCCGATTTGGCTCATTTTCGAACTTGATCTTAGTTTTTTAGATAAAAGCTTAAATATTGAATTTCGTGATGATAGCTTGAAAATTACGGCTGTAATCGTGATGACAGACGGACAGACAGACGGACATGGCTAAATCAACTCGGGTGGTGATGCTGATCAATAATATATATATTTTTCTATACCTACCACGCCTCCTTATGGGCGTTACAAACGGAGTGACAAAATTAATATACCCCTATTTACGTTTTTTAAACGTGGGGGTATAAAAATTTCAAGTTATTCCCAGAAAATTGAATTTTTTTCTCTTCAAGAAAAATTATTTTCAAGATAATGAACAAATTTTTCACGTTTGTTCAAATAAGTGTTTCGCTAGTTAACAATAAGTTTGGTCCTTTTAACTACAGATTTTTCAAGTTTTTGAACATGAAGAGGATAAATTTGTTTTGAGCTGAGTTTTCAAATTCAAAATTAAAATTTTTATTTTATATAGGCTCTTAACATTTCTTAGAAATTGAATTAAAGCAATTAGGAAGGTATTTTATGGGTTGTTTATTCTTAAAAATATTCAAAACTCATCAAACTAAGAATTTTTCAAGGAAAGAGATTCCTTGAGAGATGGAATCCTACACGTACTCAATTCAGTAGTGTATTTTTTTGTGTTTTTTTGTTTTTTTTTTTTGTTTAGGGTAATTTTTTGAGAATTATTTGGAAATACTATACACATGGTGGAATAATTATAAGGTGTTCTCATCCCATGACATTTTTCAATATATTTTTAACATGCTGCCTTATTTTGACAATCTGAAGGGTTTCATACAAAAATTTTTGTATAATTAAAAATAAGGCAGCATATTTTTTCCGGATGAGAACACCTTATATTTATTCCATCATGACTATACCTATGTAGATAATTATAGATAGATAAAAAATGTGTACTTAAATCATTAAGGTCATTTCAATAGAGGGAACAAACTATTCTCTGAAATTATTCTTACTAAAAAATTACTAAAAGAATCTCAACTAGTTCTACAAAGTGAAAACTGTGAATTTTTTTAAATTATTCAAAGAATTGTTTCCCAGTATCGTTGTTTCTACACGGGATGGGTGTTTTGAGATGATGGCATTTGCTGATAGTAACACTTTTCAACAAAGAGGCTTGATTCTTGGAATCGGACGGGCAGAAAGTGATAAATATATAAAAAATTCGTATCAAAGATTTTCTTAATGCAAGAACTTATAAGAGTTTGTTATTCTCTTATTTTTTTAAAGGACAAATTGTTCTTGTCCGATGTCAATTAAGAGGTACTTTTACTATTTTAACTTTTGCTAAAAAAAGGATCGCTTATGGTGTGGAAAATTTCAGTGGTTGACTTTTTGGATAGGTGCATGATGCATTTAGGTGATATGTCCGTAATTTATTAACTTGTTCAGCGAGTTTATTATATGCTACTGTTCACTGACAATATTATTGTAAGGAACTGCCCTCTATGTAATCGTTGGGTTATTTTCATTGGATTACACTAAAACGGTCTGAAAAAATAAAAGTTTTTTTATCAGAAAAAAACTTCAAACTTTTTTCCGGCATAGACGGCGACCAACGCCTTTAACAACAAAATTCTAATATTCAGCCTTTGATTGAGAACTTTGTCCGTACTGTACAACTTATGCGTGAACCAACTATTGTCTTTATTCCCAACCAAATTTGTTATATTCTGTTATACTATAAAATATCCAAATTATAATTGTATTAATATACTCAACATAAATAAATTGAAATAAATTAAATACAGTGAAACAGTATTGTCATATGATTCTTCGAAAATTACACATTTGATACAAAAATTCAACATGTTTCATTATTCCTTCCAAACGTTCTGAACGACTTGATATTTCTATATTCATACCGATATACATCCGATTTATATTTCCTTTTTCTTACAAAATATTCCGAACGCGTTCTCTTGTTCCATCAACTAAGTTGAAATATGCTTAAGGCTGTGTGCTAATCGGAAACTTTTCACCCGTTTTATTTAAAAAATAAGTTACTGAGTTAAATACAACTTCTGTCTGTTGAAATATAATTACAGTGAAACTTCGATATTACGAATTTCGTTATAACGAAAAACTCAATATAACGAATTTTTAGCTGAGTCCCTTGAAAAAACCTTTTTATTGCAAAGTTTTTCATACAAAAATGCTCTATAGCTATAACGAAAAAATTCTGAGCTATAAAGCCTCTATATAGCGAAGTATTTTTTCAAAAGCCTCTATACAACGAAATTATAATTGAGAAATACATACATAACATTTTAAGTGTGTAAGTCATTATCAAAAGCCTCTACATAACGAAGTCTTGAACTATAGCCTCCATACAACGAAGTCAGAATAAAGCATAAAGCAAATTAAATTTTAAGCAAAACGGGGAAGTGCCTTTTAAAAAGAACGAAAGGTTATACGAATAAAAAAAAAACTGTAGTTATAACGAATTTCTTTCGTATTTCTTTAAATTTCGTTATACCAAGGTTTCACAATGCATATGTATAACGAATCAATAGCTATAACGAAGTATTTTTCGATCCCCTCTAGATTCGTTACATCGAAGTTTCACTGTATCATTTTTGCTGTTGTATCAATTTTGACAACTGAAAATTTTGGCGTTTTAGATTTCGGTAGTGCATTAGCGCAAGAATTTAATTTGATTTGAAAAATTATTAATATATACTGAAAACTGATTTTCCACTTCTGATAACTGAAAAAACACTTGAGTTCGTGAGTCGTAAAGGAGTTTCAAATTTTATTTTTCAGACAGCATAGCAACCAGTGGCCCTCCTCCGTATTGCGATACATAAATCAATGCGTTGCGAAAATGAACGCGATGCGCATTCAAATAGGAAATCGCACGTGATTATCGCATTACGGAGTACCGATTACGCCAACTTGCAATTTATTTTCGCATCGCAATACCGAGTAGGGCCCCAAAAGTGGAAAATATTTGCGTAAACTAATGTTGTTTTTTAGTATATATCAACAATTTTGCATATAAAATTAAATTCTTGCGCTATTACAATACCGAAATCTAAAACGTCAAAATTTCATTGTCTTTTTGGCACAGTAAAAATAAGAATTTTATTTCAACAGAAAGCAATTGTATTCAACTCAGTAAATTCTTTCCTACCACGAGTGAAAAGTTCCCGAATAGCCTAAGACAATTGTACGATTTTGTAATAATTTTTGACAGATTATTTACAACTTATAGCAATATTTTTTTAAAATTCTAAAGTAACTTAAGGGAAGTTTTAGTGTTTCGGAATGCGTAAGACGTACTCCCTCAGATTTAAAAGAACCATCTTACGAATTACCTTTTCTAGCAGACAGCATTCAGATCATCGAATAGCAGCCAAACAATACAAACCGATTTGCCCATCAATATTTTGAAAAAAAAAATATCGTCACCTTAAATCAGAAACTCCCTTGCAACCCTTGTTTTTACCGAAGAAGCCAACATATTTAGACATTTGTTATCGTCATAGAGTAACAAACATTTAAAATTGAAAAACCATTTCTTATTTTTAGTTAAATAGCTATTTTTTTACGTGTGATTTTACATTTGTTAAGAACATGAAGTTTAGTAAAATCAAGAATTTGAATTTCGAATTTAGAGTGCCGATATATTCACTGTCATCTCTTAGCCTAAATTTAAGGTTTATGGCATTACAAACAGTTGTTTTACTACACTTTTCTGTCTTTGTCGAGATATAAACAGGTATGTTCTGAAATCCCATCCGAGGTCGGAATCGGATTTACTCCCGATGACATTTTATTGAAAGGTGTTCTGCAATTTGATTCCGATACATGTTTTTTTTGCGGATTCTAGGTGTTCTGTAATGCGATTTATCGAAAATTAAGTTAATTCAAATCCGTTGAAATTTTTGCTGGAGGATTCTTATTGCTTTAATGAAATTTAAGTGAATATGAAATAAAAAAAGTTTCCATACCGACAATATGGATTAGATTCGGATAATTCCAGGCGATTACTGCGATCACGCAGTCGTCTCCTCTGAACTTTTCCTCCTTCTTTTTTTTTCATCTTTTTCCGTCTCAAGCAAAAGTGTAGCGATAACTAGAATACTCATTTTTATTAATTTAATTTTAAAATACACTTAATGTTCTGAACACATTGACGACGACAGCGACATTACATCTGTCAAATTTTTTTACATGTATTTCTTATGGAGAGAATTTGGTCTAATGTCGCAATGTCGTGTCGTCGATATAAAACTATTCCTAATTTGACAGCTTGTCGTCGCTGTCGTCGTCAATGTGTTCAGTACATAATGTTTTCTTTTTCCTGAAAATATTATCAAAGCGTCAGATCTGCTGTCATTTAGCTGATACGTTCGGAAAGTAGCATATTCAAATACATGTTTGAATCCGATTGCATTGTTTTCCGATCGGAATCAAGAACAACTTTTTAAATTCACTTTCGAGGTAGATTTCAGTACATGCCTGATAGTCAGATTTTGGAAAAAACTTTGTTACAATAATGAAAAAAATATAGTTTGTCTTTTTAATTGTATTTACTTTTTATTTTTTGTTTTTAATAACTAAATTTAGGTTTTTTTTTTATTTAAGTTTAATTTTAATTTATTGTTTTTTTTTCTTTTTTTTTTTAATTTCTAAAAAAAAATTAGCATTTTGCCGTGTGTTGGGTTGGTTTTTTTAAACTTGATTTCTTTCACTATTATATAACAAAAATACAACAATTAATAACTATATATATGTATGTATATGTAAATGGACAAAAAAATGTTCATTATACAGCTGAAAGAAGATAAATTTTAAGAAACTATAAATTTATAATAAAAATTTTTCTTTTATATATATTTATATATGGATGTGGTTTTTTTGTCGTAATATATTAAATTATTTTTTTATTATTTAAACAAAAATAGAACTAATATGTTTAATAGCAATAATTATAATAACAAAATATTTTCTTTCTTTTAGTACAAGTTAAGTGGGCTCTGTATGTATGTGTGTGTGTTTTTTTGTGTGGATGTATGGTTGTTTATTGGCTGGTTATTCTTGTTTCTGAATGCAATGTGTCCCTTATTAAAAATTGTTTTGTTTGTTTTCTTTTTTTATTTTACCTTTAAATAAATTGTTTAAAATTTCAATTGCATTTAATGTGATTTTATTTTTGACTTTATTTTTGTTTATTGTTTTTTTTTTTGCTCGTTAAATTTTAAATAGTAGTTAAGCATTCTTGTATTTTTTGTTTTTGCTTATGGATAGAAATATTTATATATATATATATATTTTATATAAAAGTGTGTAATTGTGTAAACTGTCTGTATAAGTATGTGTTTGTGTGTGGATGTGTTTATGTGTTTTGAATTATAGCATAAAAAAGAATCATAAATTTACATAGCATAATAATTAATACATACTTTTTCTATATATATATATATATATATATATATATATATAAACTTTTTTGTTTGCTTCAGTTTTCTTGAATTGGTTATCTTTGCACAATTTAATGGAAATTATAACTTAATATATCTTAGAAAAAAGGAAATATGCTTGATTTGTAATAATTATCTTTTATGTATATATATAAATCATACAATTGCTCCATTTTAACTGCGTCCGTTGTTGCTGTTTTTGCTCTATCTCGGCAAACTGTCAGTATATGTAGGCAGCAACTGCTTTTCTAACCCTCCAATGTTATTAATTATGCCATCTCTTCGTTTGTTTATTGTTTAATTTTTCTTTCATCTTCTTCCCCCACTTGTTGTTGCTTTTATTGTTTTAATTTAATTGATGATTGTTTTAATTTTGTGTATTATTTTACTTAAGGACTAAATTATATTTAAAAACTTTTGAGAGTGTATTATTAATGCTCTCTTCACGTTCATTTTCGCTCCTTTAGTTAAACGAACTCTTAGATACAAACACGTAAATAACAGCTTGTTTGTTTTTTTTTTCTTTCTTTTTGTTTGAAGTTTTTTTAATTAATTTTACTTTTTAACACTTAATTTTATTAAAGCGACTCTTCGAACGCTGCCATTAGATCACTTTGCATGTTCATATCGATTTGTCCGGCCATCTAAGAGAATTAAATGAGATAAAGGAAATACAAAAATTTTAAATTAAAAAAAAAAAAAACTAGCTCGATCTGTAAACTAGTTATTCGGGCATAGTAAGTACATGAAGCTCGTATTTATTTCATCAATATGAGTTATATAATAAAAATAACGATTTTTTTGTGGCTAATTTCACAAATTTTCACATATAATGTAAATATTAAGCAGAAATTAAATACACAAAAATGACTTCGTTAAAAGAAAACATTTTGTAACGCATATTGGCAGTCTGCGTGCATAACTTACCGCTTCTCGTCGCCTTCGCTCCTGCTCGATGCGTCGCAATTCAGCACGTCTGAGCGCTGCACGATCCTGCGGCGATTGCTGAGCAGCACCAGGTGAACCGCAACCTTGCGGTGATGCTTTTATATCGTCAACGCGTGAAGGTGGTGGCTGCGGGTCGTGCACACTTTTTCTAAAAAAAAAACAATTAGATAAAAAGTTAAAGAAATTATGTAGTCGTTGAAATAAAGCAAGCTTATCTACCTGCCGCTCTCCATCGCATCCATTGGCGATGCTTGCAAGTGTTGCTGGCCATGCGCGTGATGTTGTTGTTGGGTTGTCACGTGTGACTGTGCTTGCTGCTGATGCTGATTATGATGTGAGCCACCGCCGCCGCTGGGACCGCCACCACCCCCACCACCTCCACCACCACTACCACCACCACCACCGCCACCACCACCTCCACCACCGCCACCACCACCGCCACTACCACCACCACTACCTCCTCCTTGTTTGTGCTGCTTGCGTTGTTGCTCCTTTTCGGCAGCTTCTTTTTGACGCTTCTGTTCTTTCTCTGCTGCTTCCAACAGCTTCATGCGATCTGCTTTCTCTTTGGCTTTGTTGCGGAATTGCTGAAATGAGTCCATAGCCGGTTTTGCTTTGTTCGAAGTGGGCGTATTCTGTGGCGAATTTGCAGAAGCCAACGAAGACCAGGAGCTGGCGTTTTTGAGGTTCTGTTCATGCTTAAAAGCTTGGGCAAAGTTTGCTTGATTGGATCCACCACTTACGGCCGAGTTACCTCCATTGCCGGGCATCTTAAGATCAGATGGCGACTGTTGTTGCTTTTTGTCGGGTGGACTTGGCATCATTGACTCGATGGGCTTAGGTGTTATAAGCATCTTGTTTTGCTGTTGCTGATGCTGCTCGGCGGCACTTAAGCCCACCATATGGTTATCTTTTTTACCACTACCCAAGTTGCCGGGCATTCCCCCAAGTCCACCAGCGCCACCTGGCGGACCACCACCCATCATCATGGCAGCAGCTGCCGCCATCAAATGACTATCATTGCGTCCACCTCCCAATTGAGGCAACGGATCAAACAGGGAAGACATGCCAGCTGCTGTTTGTTGATGACCACCCCCTCCACTGTGCAATCCCAAGCCGACAAAGCCGACAGAGTCGAGCGTGGCGTTTGCCAAATCAGCCATGTTGTAGCCGTTGTTGTGCGAATGTTGTTGTTGTTGCTGGTGGTGGAATTGCTGTTGTACCGCTGCCATAGCGGAAGTTAGATGATTGTTAAATCCTTCAACTAGACCCAACTGCTGTATAAGGGGAAAGTGGTTGCCATTCATGCCCGCAACGTTTTCTGCTGCTGCAGCACCTTTTGTTAGAAGCTCTGTCATGAGTTCCATGTGATGATGTTGCTGATTACTGTGTTGATGGTTCTGCTGCTGTTGTTGCTGCTGATGCGCCTGGTGATGTCCAACATATTGCTGTTGCTGGCTGAGTTGTTGTTGTTGCTGCTGCTGTTGGTGCTGCTGCTGTTGCTGTTGTGACATGATATGTGCAGCTGCTGCCGCCTGCTGTGCATTCATACCGGCCATTAAGAAATTATCGGCAACACTTTTAGCAGATGCCGATAGCAGTGGCTGTTCTAGTGATGCGAGTGACTGTTCGACAGGATCGTCAAATTGTGGGATTTGCTTGAGACCAGCAGCGAGTGTTGCTGCTTGTGATGTTACTGTGGCACTGGTATTACTATTGGCCGAGATGGCCAGTGTGTTTGTATTGTTGACTGTCGAAGCGCCGCCAACGCCACCTGACATTGAGAGGTCATTTGGCATGCCAACGCCACCAGCAATGTCGATTGGTAGCTTATGTAAGTTGCTAGCAATGCGTATGCCGCCAACATTGGTTATGTTGCTGTGGGTATGTGATGTTGCAGCAGGGGCGATGGATGAAGAGGTTGTATTATGAGAAGAGGTGGCGGCTGCTTGTGCTGCTGTTGCTGCAGCAACATTAGCACTAGCACTAACAACAGCAGCAGCTGTAGACATTGTCAAGTCATTTGGTCCATTGCTGTTACTGCTATTACTGCTGCTGTTGCTGCTACTTGTGCTCGAATTGCTGCTACCACTGCTATTAAGCTGACTTGTTGCCGTTTTTGTTGTGGTTGTAGAGGCTGCACCACCAGTTGATGCAACAGCTGTTGAGGCGGCAGTAGCAACATTACCACCAGCCACGCCCAATTTCGGAGATGGCTGTGGCGGCAACGCTATCGTCACCGATGTCGGTGTTGCTGCAGCTGTTGTCGCTTGTATCTTGTTATTGTTATTATTATTATTGTTGTTGGTATTATTATTATTGTTGTTGTTATTAATTGTTGCATTTAACATGCTGGAGTTGGTGTTGTTGTTGCTCATTGCTGTTTGCGTGACACTCACTACCGGACGACGACAATGGAAATGATAAGCGGCAAAAGCATAATAAAGTTGGAGCAAAAGAAAAAACAAGAATTAGTAAACAATGGAGAATCAAGCGCAGCGAAGTAGAAAATCTAGAATTGTGTTGCTGCGTGATGTAGTTTATTTACTTGTTGTTGCATTGCCGCCGACCAGCGATGTTGTAGCCGCTGTAACGGGGTTCGTTGTTGCAGCAGCCGCTACCGCCGACGCTGCTGTCAAGGACGTTTGCAATTGATGTGCCCCTAATGTCGGTGGTAAGGCGCCAGCTCCGGCAGCAACAGATGTTGAAGCTGTGGTCACTCCACTTGTTGGTATTGTAGTTGTTGTCGTTGCGGATGCATTATTTACCTGTAAAATTGTGAAGATGTGAAGAAACATATATATTAAGTGATAGAAATATGACCATATTCAGAGACTATGTTCAATTAGGACATGGGGACAAGTGAAGAAACACGCATAAGAAAACAAAATTTAAAGCGAAAAAATCACAAGATTTCCATTGAGTCAAGTTGGAACAACATTTAGTAAAACAATGACTATCTGAAGTTGTGCTGTTTTTTAATTAGCTTGTGCTGTATTGGATTGCATTCGTTATAAATTTAGCTAAAAACCAAATTTAAAATCCTGAGAAAATTTTTTTCTTTGTTCGGTGATGTTTTTAAGTTTGTAGTTCCGCCCATTTTAATTCGAACATAAAAGGGTTAAGAATATACGTAAAACACCTCTATTGAAAAAAAAAAGAAAAGTTGTTGGTGGAGTTAAGGTGGGAAACTCTCGAAAAATAGGCGTACTTTCAGGAATTTTTTTTTGGCTCAATGAAAAGGTCAATAAAACAAAAGTAATATTAGTATTTTGAATATACTGTCAAAATTTCAAATCGATCGGTGAAGATTTGCTCGAGTTGTGTTCGGCCATTTCAAAAAAGTGATTTCGATAAAATCGCGTTTAAAATTTTAAGTGCGCTCCGGATGTACCTGGGTGACGTCGCGCAGAATGGAAAATTTGGATATATAGACAGTTTTCCGGGATTCTATCTCTTCATACATTATTTTAAAGCATTATTATATTACTACATATATTAATCCATACATTATTTTTAAGAATCTTTTATGCAAAAGAAAAAATTCGAATTTTTCAAAATTTTACTTAGGTTCCCCACCTTAATTGATGCTGTGCATGCATCGTAGAACAAAATCGCTTTGCGGTTCCTCACTTTGCGGTTTACCATAAATAAGGCACACGTTTCTAAAAAATAATGCTAAACGGCCATATTATATACGATTTTTTTTTATCGTTACTTTCAAAATTTTTTCAAAAATTTTTTTTTGTTTTTTAAAAAGTTTTGGTCGTCAGAAAAAATTTGACTTGATTTTTGTTTATATACATATGTATGTGTAAGTGAAATTTCATTTAAATCAGACAACTCCTATTCGCTTCGTCTTAGTAAGGGATTACTTGGGACAGTGCCTTAGAGTCGATGAAGCTCGAAAAGGAGTTGCAAGCTCAAAATGACGGATATGAAGAAAAAAAGGATTGCTATATGGTGCTGGAATCGTTGATTAACCATTGAGTATATAAAATAAATCCATTACTGCTATGATTCTTTAATATTTCGGTAGTTTTGTTTTTTAATTTATGTAGATTCAGCATCAAAAGTTTTAACCAATCATTTAAAGATTTAAATTCGGAATAATATCATTATTTAAAGTAATAAAATTCATTAAAATTTAAATTCTAAAATTTAACTACTTATTGAAGCGTGTTTCTCATTACGATAAAATAACAAAGACTGCTGAATAAAAACTGAATTAGCAGTTTGCAAACTTACATTGGGTCTGACAGATATGCGAGTACATAACTGTCTGAAGTTAGTACTGGCTTAAAAAAATACCTTATTATGCATATCCATGGTATAATAATACAAGGTACCATAGACAGTTGCTTGGGAAACCATATTCTGTCAAAAAATATACTCAATAAGATAGCGATCACAATCCGCCATTGAAAACACAAGCAATGTAACGTAGCAATAAAACCTTGAAGTGAAAAAAACAACAACCTCAGCAGCTGCAGATGTATTTTCACAGACAGCTGTTTTAAACAGGAGATGCTTTCTTGCAGAAGAGAAAATAAGCAGTTGTAATGCTACCTTGTATTATTATACCATGATGCATATCTACATATATATTTTTTTTTTTGAGTAACCGAAAACTTAAATGTGTGGAATACAGGTAAAATTAGAGAATTTGTATTAAACATAGTCAATATCTTTTTAATCTTAATATTTGAATACGGCCTTTCATTATTTATATTGAAATCAAATTTGAGCTTTAGGCCAAGCATGTGGACAAGACAACATGAAGACAAAGATCGAATTTCGAAGATGCACATGAATTAAGACTATGCCTAAAAGTATGATACGATCTAGGTTAACCTTGATACAGGGTTGCATCGAAGTAGATAAGAGCTTAAGCGTTCTACTTTCTCGGCGGGTAACTTTCTCGGCATAATTGGCAGTATAAGTAGAACCTAAGTAGCTTGAGTGGATCACAGTGAAAAGTTATACTAGACTACTGATGAGTTGGTGTAACGGCCAACGAAACAGTCTGTATAGTCAAGCTGTATGATTTGCTCTATACAGAGCCGTTTTTGTTGTTGTTGGTTGTTGCCTTCTTTGTCTTTATGTTGTCTTTTTGTCAACATGCTTGGCCTAAAAGCTCAAATTTGTTTTTCATAGTCAATATCTTAAATTACTCACATTGTTAGCGCTTGCATCTCTGGATTTCTTCTTGCGCGGTGGGCGTCCGTCGGCCTCACCTATAGTTGATAAGGAGAATGGTTGTACAAAATAAATTAATAATTAAGGAAATCCCAAGTAAAAAAAATACGTATAACGAATGAAAAACAAACAATATAAATACCTGTTCTTTTGGTACACAGACTTAATTTATTAAATGACCAATAACGATAGCTGTAAGTAGAAAAAATCGTGAAGCAATTGATGGCAGCAGGAAAAAAAAAACAACTTCAAATTCAACTTAGCCGAAACAATTAAGGGACAAAGGCATTTGTAAACGGTAAAAAATGGACGGGATGCATCCATGCGAATGTTATGTGAAACCAAAGCCGCAAGCATCGTCTTTTTATTTTAAATTTAAAGAAAACATGGTATTTTTTGTTTTAATTAATAATATAACTTATATTTTATTTAATTTTAAGTTTTATATATATATATGGTTAATATATACCCATATATATATATATTTATATATATATGTTGCTTTGCATAGTTGTAATTTTTATGCTTTTATATATACATATATATATTCGTGTTTTAATGCATAAATTGTGTTGTTTGTTTTTGTTTTGATATTTAGATTATTTATTAGATTGCATATTTTGCATTTAATGTTTGATCTGATTTTTTCTGTTTGTTTTTTGCTTAACTATCAATAATTGTAGTATAAATAACTAATTTTAATTTAATTTAAATAGAACTGTAAACATCATGGGATCTTGTTGTTGTTTTAAAACATATTTATAATAGTGGTTTGTAATAATAATAATAATAATGATAAAAACTTGCAAATGTTACAGGTTTTTTTTTTCTTATATGTTAATATTGTGTCACGTGTGTATAAAAAAGCACAAAATCAAGACAGACATTAAACTTAAGCATAAGATTAATTTTCTGTTTTTTTATTGATTTTTAACGTAAATTTTTCATCAATAAAACTATGTTATTTTTTATATATATATATATACCTAAATATATATATATGTATAAACATTTTAAGTGCTTAATGTACTACTTTGTTTATTTTATTCTTTTTATTTTTTGTTTGTCGTTTTTCCTTAAAGAACACACATTTTATGTTAATTTTTGAAATATATATTTTTGAATTGTTGGGTTTGTTTTTTATTTTGTTTAACATTGTTCACCAAGAAAAATTCAGCAGCAGCTTTTTCACTGTTTTAAAAGAAAACAATTATGTATATGTATTAGAGTTAATATTGACTTGTCTAGTTGAACTTTTATTTTAATTACCGCTAGTAACTAATAATTACTCGACGAAGAATTCATTTAGCTAATTTTTTTAAGTAATTGTTCATATAATGTATTTGTTGTTGTTTTTTTTATAAATATTTTATTTCATGCTTAACTTGGAAGCAAGTATTTTGCATATATAAACCCCCACTCATCTTCATTCCCTTAATTTGTGCAAATATTACTTTTAAACGGTCAAAAAGGCGTTGAAAATGAGTAGAATGAAAAAGTATTAAAAATTATCAGATTGTATCGTTTAGGAGATATGAGAAAATTAAAGAAATTACCAGCTTGTGCTTTTGAAATCACGCAAAAATATGAGAGACTGTCATAAAGCAATGTACATATTTTATTTATAGCTGCTTATGCACACATCAATAAATTAGCTCAAAATTTCAGTTCCTTTTTAGTTTGTGTTCTGTCGTAGACTGTTTTAAAATGTAAGTTGATTTTCCATACTCATTCGAGTCAATTCATTAAAAAAGCTTAGTAACTCTTACATTTTTTTTACTGTCCCTTTTCTTCAATCTCTCTCTCTTTGCTGTGTTGTGCAGTTCTGAGTTATTCATTTCTTTTTATTTGTACTGCAAAATTTACAAAATTACAACAAATAATATATTAAAATAATTGTTAATAAAAAAATATTATAAGAGAGTTGCTGAATAACTTTTTCAACAGAGAGAAAAAGCAAATAATAAAAAGAAAGAAAAAGATGGTTTTATTGCATTCTTTATTTTTTTTTTTTTTTTTTTTTTTTTTTTTATATATATATATATAAACTCTTAACCACACATGATTTTTGTTTTCATTATTATTGTTGTTATTATTTTATTATTCTTGTATTATGTTTACAGAAAAAAAAAACGTGCAAACAATGTGTAAAGGGGAAAGCCGACAGCCGAAATTAAACTCTTTAACTTTCTCTTACTGGTTTTTTTTTACTTAAGCATTTCATTTTTTTTTTTACCGTTGCTTAGGTCAACGTTCGTGTCATTTAATTTTATTGACATATTAAAATTTTTTTTTATAGGCTACTTTTGTTTTCTTTTTTTTTTTTTTTTTTTGTTCTTTTATGTTTTAAGACATCATTTTGTTTTTTATACATATAAAATTAAAAAATTGCATAAATAAAGCACATTTCTTCTTAACAATCAAAATAGTTTACAATTTTTAAATCAAAACAAAAATAAAATAAGAAGTGAAGAGAAAATATTCTAGAAAACATTCTAGTCCCTAAAATTTGTTGTATCTAAAAACTTTATAATATACAAAGGAAAGACTATATCGCTTTGAAACCTTTTCTTGTTTTAACCAAATTAAGTCTGCTGTATTGAAGTGAATTTGTAATCGTGAAAGTACCTATAAAAAATGTAATAGTTCATGCAATCACTTTGACGAACAAATGTTTGTCGTCGTGACATCGTATATCAAACGTATTATTACTGTAGGAACATAGATAAACAGCGCTTCTCAAACCTACTAAATTAGAATTTACTGCAAAATACCATTACTTATCAATCTTGAAAACATTTTTCATTGTTTGTCAAACTATTTTACAAACATTTTTAAGTACATTCCACTGTGCTTGTCAAACTGTTACTATACTATTTGTTTTACTTCATCTGAACTGAATTCTGAAGAGTATCTCAAAACTTCTCAAACCTTGAATACAGACCTATGAAAGTCAAAACAAATAGTTAAAGCCCCATTACAGAATAATTGTGTTAAGATTGGAAAATACCTTATTCAATATATTGGACAATTTTACTGAAAGACTTAATCAATTACAAAAAAAAAATTATTTTTAAGAGACCCATTTTCAGAAAGATTAAGAGATCTGTGTAAATATTTAGTTTGAGAATTAAATTCTTTATCGATTCTTGTTTTTATTTCGCAAAGAAACTCAGAAACATATCTCTGTATGTGCACAGACATCAACTCGATAAGCTCTAAAAGAATAAAAAGTTATTTAACCCAAACCCAAAACAAGATTTTAAAAATGAATAGCTAACTCTGGCTTGTTAAAAATCCGAACTATTCGAATTTTTTTTTTTTTTTTTTTTGTTAATAAGCAATTTTAACCAGTTAGTATCTGGGAGATTTTTCTTTTCAAAGTTAAAAAATGGAATTTTTTGTGGTTTTTCTCATGAAACTATATTCAAGTATCGGGTTCACTAAAGGGATAAATAAGATCACTTCAATATTCAACATTAAGAACACATAAAATTTTGTTTACAATAATATTTTATTCCCGCTATCTTTTGGAAAAATTAAAAACTATATGATATTTGAAACTGTCTCTGACGTAGTTGTTTTAATAAATTTTGCAATTAATAAAAAAAGAACGCGTCATGTACTTTATTTTTTTTTTTTTTTTTTTTTTTTGGTAACATGCAAATACGTTTGCATACTTATAATTATATAAATATACATGAATAAATATATAATAATATTAGCATGTATATTCTTTTGCATTAGCTCTTTTTTACACATTGTCTGCAAGTGTATGCTTAAATATTTCTAGTTGTTGTTGCATTTAAATTGCTTTTGAACTATACAATCGTTATTTTATTATAAACACAGCTTAAATCAAACTTCGTAGGATGGTTCTGCGTTGTTTTTTTTATGATATTAAAGTGCAAGTTTTAAGTTTTGTTGTTATTGTTCTATTTTGTTTAGCTGTTGTTGCCATGAGCAAGCAATTGTTTTTTTATTCTTTTTTATTTTTGTATGAATTATAATTATGCTAGGTTGCACAATATTTTTTATATATATATTCTTTGTACTAATTTTCAAGTTTTTTTTTTTATTTTGTTGAGTTATACTTATTAACCAGTTATAAATTTATTTTTCAAAATGTTTTGGTGACAATTAAGACGCTGCTATACAGTATGTGGAATTTACAGCTGAATGTTGTGCCGCTAAGCGGCATGTATTTAGGAGCGCAGCTAAGTACTAAGACTTCATTCAAGCTAGTTTTATAGTTATTACTACACACGTTCACACATTTGTATGTTTATGGTTAAGCATTTTATTGGATTTTGTCCAATTTTTTAGTTATTTATTTTTTTTTCTTATCCTTACTTTTAAAGAATTAAAAAGGTTATGAAATAATTTATTGAATATTATAGCAGCATCCAAATAAAACTTTGAATGCAAGAATTTCTTTTGACTTTACCTGAATTAAACAATTTTAAGAGTTTAAATTAATATCATGAAACTACTGAATACTGTGCATTCATGGCGTTTTTTATTTGTTTTCCTCTCTTGTTCAGAAAAACTACAACTTCAGTAAAAGCTTTAAGCGCGGTTTTGTCAAAAGAACACAGTCACTCATCACTGACTGCCTGTATTTTATTAAAAAAAAAAAATTAAATGAAATAATATAACTATAAGCTACATTCGTTCTTAGAAATCAACGCTTTAAGCATGATGAGAAATTTCAATACAGTATCTTTAAATTTACTCCTGATGTTTTCTCAAAAAAGTTTGATATAAAATTATTTGAGCCGCAAGTTGTAGTTTTGCGAACGTGTTTTAAGTCAAAACTGAGTTGAGAAAAAAATTATGATGTTTTCTTTAGAGATGAAGAATGAAGAACCTTAAGAAGAGTTTTACACTGTAATATTAATATTAACAAATATTTTTCAATGATCGACTATTTTTAACCAAGAAACTGCAAAGATTATTTGGTTATTTGTATGTTTCTTTGTTTGGGGGAGGGATATTTTGGGATTTTTTATGAAGGTCTTTGCACAGAATATTTTTATGGAGAAAACACACTTGCTTAATTATATTATGTTTTTTTTTTTTTTTTTAATTTTTGTCTATTAATATAATGATTAAAAAAAAGACGATGGCGTGGTTTGTTGATGCTTGGTGTTGGGTTATTTAATTGTTTGATTTGTTGGTTTTTTTTTTGTTTCATTGCTTTATACTGATTGGCTGCCCCCAATACACAATTGCTTCACGATTTTTCACTCACATGTAATACATACATACATACATACATACATACATAAATAATATATATATATATATATATATATGTTCGAATAGAAAAAGTAAATAAGTTGCTTGTTTTATTTTTGTTAATGGATGTTGTAAAAAAAATGTACATTCACTTAATTATAATACGAAGCATTCATTATCTAGGGATGGATGTTAAGAAAAAAATAATTCTCTTTTCTGCAGATAATATTCTAATTTATGTTTTTATGAAATATGTTCTTTTGTACGATATAACCTACAGAGAAAAGCAATGCTAAAAATAAATGTTTAGTATATTAAGAAATAAATTATCAAGATTTCGAAAAGCCAAGAAATAGTAAATAGTATTTAGTAAAAAAAAAGAAAAAAATTAAACAAAAGAAATGCGGAAACACTGAAGGGCATGAGAAGTTATAAGCTTAAAATTATTTATATTTAACAACTTTATTTTTTATAACTATCTTTAAATACAATTCATCTCGTATTCCACGAAGTTATCCTTATTTTGTAATAAGAATGAAGCAAAACTTTGCCTTATATTATGCAATTTATTTTACAAGCAAATGCATCATCATCAGCTTTGTTGTGCCAACAATTGTGCAGACATATTCGCAACTAATCACTCATATATTAGAAAAAAAAACAAAATCGTTGTTTAATTTTTTTTTTATATTGCACTGAAGAGTTTTGAACTAGGTTCTTTAATTGTAAGATAAACTGAAAAGTGTGAAAATGTTGCCAATATGTATACCATGATTGTTCTAATTTTGGGCGCATCATATTTTTTAATACCACGAAGTGATTGGCAGTGTTTAACGCAACGATTGTTAAACGTTTATTAGAACGTCAACGTCAAAACAATGAGCAAAGTATTCATGACAAAAGGAACAACAGAAAATATAAAATTTTTAAAGGTTGCCTACCTATCAACTAAGAACTTAATAATTTGGAAAAATCAAGTATTAAAATTTCATTAGAAAGTATTACTTTCGAAGGAAAAAAAGAAACATGATCAGTTAGCATGAATTATTATAAATATCGAATCTTTGAACAAAGCTTAATCTGTTTGTCTCGTATGCTACAAATGGGTGACGCATTTAATAAATTTGGCAGAAGTACAAAAGAAGAGGACAGCGAGGAAAAGTGTTATCAAATAAATAAGTGTTCCAGTAGCTTTTTAAAATTTTAACACCAACTGAAGATTTCGATGGCATGTCACCCACTTGTAGAACTTTTTATATCTAACTAGCTAGCAATAAATCAGTTGAATCATCAATGAAAATAGTGAAAAAGACGTTAATGTTTGAATTATCCAGACGTAAAAGGAAGAGCGTATATTAAGTACGCTTTCTTTATTTTATTTTTAATGTACTTGTTCTTTTTCTTGCTTCTTATTTTGACTACACAGAAACTATTGCAATAGTTTCATAAAAAAAACTACTTTACAATAATATTTTTAATAGCTATCAATTCGTTTTTAACAGTATTTCCTCTTTTGTTAGTTTAAAATATTGCATTAAGTTTAATATTATTTGCAATCAAAATAATGTAAAAAAATAAACGCATGTTTGAGTTTTCATTTTAAAATCAATAACTAAGTGGTTGTTGCAATAGTTATAAATACTAAACTTTATATATATATATATATATATACAAATGTATATATGCACATATATGTATATATGCACATATATATATATATATGCATAAATTATTTGTAAACGTTGTAATAAACATAGTTGTAATCATAAGAGTAAATTATAATAATAATAATAATTATTAAGTGGTAATAAAAAAGAAGTATTAATTAAGCGCGTCCTAACCTGCTTCACTATCACTTGAATCGCTAGAACTGCTATCGCTCGAACTGGACGATGAGGAATCGCTAGAACTAGAACTAGAAGAAAGTCGATTGGTTGGCTGCACAGCTTCAACTTTATTCGATGTTTCGTCTATAAACAAAGAAAAAACATTTATAATGAATAAGTTAAGAAATTAAATAAAAATTAAATAAAAATTAAAAAAAAAAATAATAATAAGACTTAAAACAAGCTTTAACTTCTTCCAGATAAGTGTTATACATATTTTTAAAATTTATTCAGACTAACTTTTACAACATAGTTTATATTTAAATTCAATTTACCGGATTTTTATGTTTTCCGAAAAGAGCACTCTCATTCGTGAAAGAAACAAGCAACAATATTTTTGATGTGAAAAAATGTATTGCTTAGTGTCTTACACGAACAATAGTGCTCTTTTCGGAATACATTAAGATGCGGTTAAACTTGGACAAGGCTAGACTTCAGCGTTGAACAGGAGACCATTCAGCCCTTGAAAGAACTTTGACCGAACTCCTTATAATCAAATTGTGTTATGCGTGTTATTAAATGTTTGTTCACAATTGATCGAGAATGGCTCATATGCATGATGTTCTCAAGAAGCTTTACATGGCATTAATTACTCTCTGAGGTTTGCCATTGTCTGCAGAGAGGTAAATTTAATTTAAATTGAAAAGATTTTATGTATCTGGTGGAGTTGTTTTTGTTTCTTTGCCAAAATGTAATTATTCCTTCGGCTTATTTACTACAAATTTGTTCTTCTGATGTGTTCCCCGGAGCGAATAGGTCCATTCCTATTTGAACATCATAGTTTATGTGTTTTCCAACAATGGATACTCTACGAACACTTTCGCTACGTTAATATAAAGCACACGAAAATTCATGCTGCAATAACACTTACTCCGCCGGTTGGAAAGCGTTCACGGAATTTTCATTTAGACAACTAGGCATATGATATTTTTTTGACTGCTTATAAGAGATAAAGCAATAAGTGTAAAATTGAATTTTAGTTCTAATGTATTTTAACGTTTTGTAGTAAGACAGTAAAGGTTTTTGAATTTTAAATTTACATCTATTATAATATCTACAAGTGGGTGATCGAAACATGTTGAGAATTCCACTTTCCGACCGTTTTCTTTCTAACTATTTCTTTGTTTAAAAAATGTAAGTTTAATCTAAATTTTAAGTTATAATATACACACCTTTTTTTGCTGCCTTCTTGCTTGAGCCCAACTGTCCGGTAACATCTTGCAATCTCTTTTCCAATTCTTGTTTCTTTTCAGCCATTTGTTCATCCTTAGATTTTCCCGAAGGTTTTTTATCTAAAGTTTAAACAATTAGTAATAAAATTATTTAATATTAAGTTAATCTCTTTTTTTTAAAGTGATCATTTAATGTTTCATTAAACAGCACGTTGTGTTAGTTAGTCTTCATATTAATTGTTTTAAGCATAATAAAAAAAATAAACAAATTCTGTTAATTCTCTACTTTTATTATAGTAACATGCTTATTACTATTTCAACTATTTGTAAATTTGGGTATGGACGGGGATTCAGCGGAGTTATTTTGCTATTTCTGCTCTGTCGGATAGATTTTTGTAGTTTTAGTGTTCAATTATTATTTTTTTTTATATTTTTTTTTTTTTAAGTTTAATTAGAAATTTTACCAACAACAATAGTAACTTAAACAGATTTATATTTTTAAAATAAGCATAAATTGTGTATAAATGTTAAACGAAATATATTATATTGTTGTAGTGTAGGTATATATTTAAGCAAGGGGTAAAATGAGGAAGGGATGGGGTTAAAAAAATATACAACTATCATGCAAAGTAATATCATAAACATTAAGATTAAACAAAATTGTATATAAAAAATTATGTGATGCATAGTTCATCCAATTAACACAGTCACTACTATTTCAAGTTTCATTATGAATATAAAAGTTTGTACATATACATACATATATGAGTATATATATATATATTTAAATATTTAAATCCACATTTTTTAAAACAAAAATATGTATGTATTGTTTTGTTAAATAATTTAAATAAACACAAAAATAAAAATTCAAATTTTGCTCTTTCACTTTTGTTAAAACTATGGAGCGGCAGACGCTAAAAAACAACAGAGTGCAGCAAAATGTTCGCAAGGCGTTGGTTGGTAGGAGTATTTCTAGATATGAATGTTTGACATTGTGATGGTTTGTTTGAACAATTATATATGCTTTTTTTTATTTGGAAGTTAGTTCAATCACTCAATAAGTTCAAAGGATGACACATAGTTGGCTTGGCGCCACTATTGAGTAACCCATATGGTTTTTAGAAAGCTCTAATATTCCTATCTTCCTTAACTGAGAAATCAATTTTAGATCGTTATAAAATTTTGCATTTATTATTTGAATTTTAGTTCTACCTAAAAATCATATGAATTCGGCAATTTCGGCGCTAACTAAATGCCATCACAATGAACTTTTTGAGTGAGGGGTTAAGTCAACCGAGTAATGTAGCCCTATTTTATGTAGCCGGTCGGACTAAATTTCAATAATATTAATCTTGCTTTCAATGAAATATTTATTAAAAATTGAACAAATATTTCAATTAAACAGGATTCCAAAATTTATAAAATTATGGATATATCTGTCAATAAACTAAAATAGCTTAAGTCGGATTTCAATGTTTCGAGAAATCGTACTTCAAAGTTTTTAATCGCCATATAGGTTCTATTAAAACTTCATTGCTTTTTGTGCCATAACTTTGATTTGGTTCACGCTAGAAGCTACAGATTTTGTATGAATGTGACGATATATTCAAGGAATATAGCAATTTAAATAACTTAGTTCTGGGCAGTTATAAATATTGTATATCCATTAGCATTAATATAATAGGAACACTTAAATTTCACAGCTGTAAATACATGCGTTTGTTGTAGGCATAGCAACGCGCGCCAGGTATCGCTAGTCATTATATATAATTAATGTTTTCTGAAGTACATATCGTCGTTACAAATGTGAAATTGCGAATCTGATAATCATTACTTTTCAGGAGATCGAAAAAACTTTATTTAATAGTGTTACATTGCTTTATACGTTAATGGATTAGCATAGCATATGGCTCCAATTAAGCAATAGGAGACAATGGTAAAAGAAAAATTGAATTTTTTTTTGATCCACGGTTAGGTGCATTTGAAATATACTCAAAGGAATAGTTATTTTAAAAATTTTCATTGAAAAATAGACGACCTTACTAAAAATTTATACATAGAACTTAGGAAAGAATTTGGCCCAAATTGGAAAAGTAGTCATTATAAAAAAATTTGGAAGATGGGAATTTTATAGAACTTTTGTTCCATTCGCATGTTCAATTCGCATTCATATATAGAAATTAGAAAAAATGTATATAGAATTTTCTTGACTTTATTTATAACTTTTGTCATCAGTGTCCTTATTACTCTCCAGATAATCATTCAATGGACAAATATAACAAACTTGTTCCAAGCTTTTTGACATGATTAGTCAATTGAAAAAAATTTTTTAACGAGAGAATGTTTGAGAGCGAAAAGTGTTGGAAGTTTTCTTTATAACAAAAGTAAATTTCTCTTTCACAGGAATCAAACCTTATTGAATTGAATTAATTATAAATTTTTTTAATTAAATTCGACAAGTAAAAGATAAAGAATGCTTTTTCTAACAAGCTTTTTGCAAGAGCACATTCAAGAGGCCAGAAATTTTTATTTAGTACATACGTGTATGTGTTTTACTAGGCCACAAATAAACCGAATAGAACAAAACCTTCAACATAGAGCAATTGGTTAGATGAGTTCAGTTTTCTTAAAGGTGATTTTAGTGTGGTGTAATGTGCATGAATTTATGCTGCAAATTGTGTGTGATAGTGTATGTGAGTGCGTGAATATTTATGTATACTGTTGTGTGTGAGTGTGTATGTTTATGTATACTGTAGTGTGTGATTGAAAGCATGTGCTTCTATTATGAAAATGTTTGGGAGTTGTGGCGGAAGGTGCAAACATTAAAACACAATGTTTGCTAAACAGAAAAAAATATTGCAAGTGATGAGCTGTTTAGAACTTTAAACAATCAATAAAATAGCAAAAAATTATTTTCATTTTAATCACAGAAAACAAAAAGCAATATTATTAATCACGTTATTAATAGTTTGTCTTGTTTTTTTCGCTAAATGTTTCATTTAAAACTGAGGTTGCAAAATAAAAGGAATTACAAAAAAAAGCTTATTTTTTCGTTTGTAGTTGTTGCTGTTGTTTGTTTTTTTTCTAGTAGTGCGTGTCATTGGGATAAACTTACAGTAAGGCTTACGAGTTTTTTTACGTAGACATGAGGCTACATAGCTTTCAAGCTCTCGAAGTGTTGATGGCTTGAGTGTCTCAAAATCAATTTCAATTTCATCAGGATTGGAGTCACGTAAGGAGGGTTCCCGATTTTGTATTATGTGTACAACACGTCCAAGTTTATCACCTACAGATAAATAGAATATGAAGAAGATATTCTATAATAGTTGAAATAATTGCATTTCTAGTTGTTGCATTTACCTGGCAGTTTATTTATATCCAACGAAAGCTGGCGTTTCTCATCGTAAGACATCGGCTTTGCCGTATCCTCTTCTTCCGAATCGAAGTTCATTACTTGGCTGGGCTTCTTCTTATTAGTTCCACGCGCTGTTGCACCGGCACTTGCGCCACCAGTTGCGCCTGCTGCACCGCTACCTTTTGTGCGCTTATTGCTAGTGCTTGCCGCACCCCCGCCAGCGCCCGATGCTGCTGTGCCGCCACCAGCTTTAGGACCTCGTTGACCTTTAACTTTAGCACCTTTACTATTTGCTGCCCCAGCAGTTGCGCCAACCATGCCACCTGTCAACGGCGCTGCACCTTTACCCGACCCGATTTGGCCCATGGCCATCGCTGTAGCCAAATCATGACCGTGTAAATTAGCGCCGCTTGTAGCTGTGGCGACGCCGGCGCCGCCAGCGCCCAATGCGCCACCTGTTTGCGCAATACCACCACCATGCCCACTAACAGGTCCACCTTTTTTCTTTTCTTTCAACTTCTTTTTGGCCTTCTTTTTATTGGAGGCCTCTTCCATAAGCTTACGCATTTCCTCCTGCAAATCAAGCAACTTTGTTTCGAGTAATTTCAACTTTGCATTGCGTTCCTCGTCGGAATTCGATTCGTTTTCTGTATCTGAGGATTCATCCGACGATGAATCGGAAGCATCGTGCTTAGACGTCGAGAATGCATGGTGATGTGCAGCAGCTGCAGCAGCTGCATGGGCGTTAGCCACTGGTTCGTCGGGTATGTTTGCATAACGCATTTCGAAGACGTCCTGCAGTTTGCGACCCATTGCAACAACATCATGATCTGGTGGATTGTATTTGTAGCAGTTGGTGAATATTAATCGTACATCGGCAGCAAATTCCGGTGCGCTCTTGTATTCACGATTGTCCATTTTTCGCTTAACGGTGCCTAAATCCATGGGTTTCTTAATGATATCGTGATAATCATGCAGTCCTAGTAGCTCCGCATCAACGGGTTTATAGAAGGGCCATGCATAGCCCGAATGTTTTTTCGAAAAAAGTTCTTTAAGAATTTCATTGCATGATTTAAGTGCATCAGAAAGTTTTTCTTTAGCTTTGGCAGCAGCGGCGGCCGCAGCAGCTGCGCCAGCTGCACCAACCATGCCAGGAACACCGGTGCCGCTAAGCGGCGACATGGGATAAGCGGATCCTTGGAATGTAAGATCCTGCAGCAGAAATTAGAGAAATATTAAGGGGAAGAAAGATAAAAATGTATTATTAAAATAAAAATAAAATTATTTCAAAACTTCAAATATTTTAAAACAAACAAAAATTAAAGGAATATGAAGACGTGACGCTAGAGCGTGTGTGAAAAGCAGTGCTGGGTCTTGGGCTAATTTGCAAAAGTTTAAGATAAAGTTCACTGAAAATTACCTTATTTTGTAGAAAACTTATTTAATTCTAAAACAAGATGTACTGCAATGTACCCAAAGTGTGCTCTTATATGCCGCATTAAAAAAAGATATTTGTTGTAATTTGCGTTTTTATTCGAAATTGTGTTCGAGCTGTGCTGTGAAGTGTTACACAGAGATTAAAAAAAAATTCGCATTTATTTCAAGGGCGAAGATACATTTCATAGTATTAGTTTTATATCTTGCTTATATCGTCCCCAAAAACGTGAGTTATTGGGTAAACTTTAAAAACTCTAAATTTTATAAACTCGTCTAAACTCTAAAAAAGCAAGTACATATTATTCTTGTTTAAGCAAACTTTAAAATATAGTATGTTTAAGAAAGAAACGCTCAATTGATTCCATGTATTCGGAAATTGATCATTGACGGAAATAAATAGAAAATTTAAATTCTAATAAATTTCCAAGCAACGTCTCAATTTCTTTAAATTATGGGTCATCCTCATCTTATACAGATCATACTCTTACAATAAATTTGCGCAACTTTAAGCATATATCGGACACAAAACTGTGGGGGGGGGGTTACCTTTATGTGCAATATTCAGCTTCTTTATTAAATAAAACTGTTATGAATTTAAAAAATGTTGTCACCAAATTGACCCAGTTCTGTTACAGCATAGGTTACGTCGTGGACACAAGGTTTTTATCTTAGGGTGGGAGTTGGGGTCGACAAGTGCAAAAAAAAAATGCAATTAAAACCCAAAACCTACAACCAAAAATTAAAATTATAACCACACACACAGTAACACACACTACTGACGACCTTCGCCTACCTTCTTATTCATTACCTGTCGACTTGATTCTCGTCGTGTTGCTATCTTCGCGCTTTTAGAATCGATCTGCGCGTATGGCGATTCAAATGCATTCGCAGTTGGTGTCGTTGTGTCCGCCTTTCTTTTCACGCCCTTCTTCATTTTGGCAGGCTGTTGAGGCGGTATGACGGCATCAACGCCAGCCGTGCTATTGACATGGTACGCTGATACAGCTGCAGCTACGGTAGCGGGCGCACTCGCAGCAGCAACACCGTCAACCAATGATGAATTGACCACAGAAGCGCCAGGCGTTGTCAACGCACCAGAGCCAACAAGAGATGTATGCGCTGCTGCTGTTGTTGCTGCTGCACCACCTGCCGGAAGAATGCTGCCAACGCCAGTGCTAGCAGCATTTGGCAATAAACTACTTGCAGGACCTGTTATCGTAGAACCGGGCATTGCAGTTGTTGTTGTATTTGTGCTACCCGGCACTGTTGGAGGCGGCACAGTGCCGATTGGTGGAATGGCGGGTGTGGCGGTGGTGGGCGTACCACCCGTTGAGGATACTGTGCCGCCAAGCGCAGATAACGGTCGCGCTGCAGGCCGTACCGTTGCAGGACCAACAACTGGCGCCGGCGTACCACCCAGTATTGTTGTATTAGGCGTTGCCGGCTTACCAGGTGGACGCGGTTTCTTCTTGCCACCTTTGGGCGTCACAGGCTCTAATTTGATTTCTTCCTTTGGCATTGCTTCGATCTTCTGCAGAAACACCTTTTCGAGCGTTTGCGCCATGACGACAACATCCTCGCCGGGTTTATTGTAAACATAACAGTTGGAGAACATAGTATTGAAGTCTTGTATCGCCTCCTTAGCAGACCAATAATAGTTGTTCTCCAAACGCTTTTTAATTGTGCCCATATCCATAGGCTGTTTGATGATTTTGTGATAGTCGGGAAGATTGAGTTTTTTCGCGTCGACCGGCTGTTGGAATGGCCACGAGAAGTGATGCTTCCAAATGGCTTTCATCACCGTTTTTATTAGATATTGAAGCTGATTCGTATTGCGACCAGGCCGATCCGGTGGCGGAACGGTAGGTGGCTGTACAATACCGTTCACCGGTTCGACGTACGGTTCATTACGTGGTGGCGCTTCTTCAGACATGTTTTTGCTTATGAGTTTTTTAACTTTAAGAAAAGAAGATGCCTAAGGAGAAAGTTGGAGGCTGGATGGTTGGGCGTTAGGGCGAAGCTTGTGTAAAAGTTTTTCTTTTTCTAATTAATTTCTAATAATTTTTTAGCTTTTATATTTTTATTAAGTCCACAATGAGGCACACACGAAAACAATTTCGCTGCAGTGTTATAATTATGTATGGGTATGTTGGCAACGATGTATGCGAAATTTTGATGAATAATTTGCGTGCGCGTGTGGCTCCTCTCTCGCGGCTTCTAAAAATTAGGCGGCTTCTTCAAGATGATGATGATTATTATTGTGATTATTGATTTTCAAATTCTTTTTTTGTAATCTGGAGTTATGGTAATAGAGCAGTTTGTAGGTGGTGCCATAGATTTCCATTACTTGGTTCAATGCAGTGGAATTAAGTTTGATGTTAGATGACTGCATTTTATGGCAAGGAGAACTGAAAGAACAAAAGTGTATTATATTTATAGGAATCATTGAAAAACAGTACGGATCAAAACAGTGCTTGTAAATATCATGCATACCAAAAACACGCAGCTCATTTATAGAAATGGAATTGAAGTCAGCTCACAAAATTTATCATAATTGTGAAAGTATTAATTTTATTATAATTAACTATTTATTTTAAACTTTTAATTGGTCTATTTTTAGAAGTCTTTTGTTTTTAACTTTATGATGCAATTAGTTGTTGTAGGAGTGGATGCAATAATTAGTTGTCAGTTGAAAAATATTCTGAAAAAAAGAAGAAAAGTTTTAAATCAGTGTTGAATTATAAACAAATAAATAATAATAGTTATAAAATGGTAAATATATGAAGAAAAATTGGCAAGATCAAAATGTGATGGTTTTCTGCATGATGTGATATAGATCAATAGGATTTTACATTTTTATTTAAGAACATATGACAAGCAACGAACAGAATGCACAAATATTTTTTTGTTCACCTTTACTGTTTCGCTTAAGCTATGTTTACTTATTTTTGGCGAACGTGTTAAAAATCAACTTAATTAAGTAACATTATATATAGAAAATGTCGCAGTTCATTCAAAATTTAATAACCTTACTACTTTTAGTTTAAGCTTTAAAAGTAAAGCTATAAAAACTAATAAAATATTTGAAGTTAACCCAGTTTGAGGAACAAAACCCACTAATAAAAAAGACAAACCAATATAGCAGAATTTCATTAACTTATATCGACTTTCACTTTACATACGCTCTTTACAAAGAAATTAAGTAAGAATAAAAGTAAACAGAAGACTAAATAAAAATGTTCATAATTTATTTCAACGTTTTACATATTTATTCAAAGTATGTATTTTCCATTTAAACTTGCATAGGGAAATCTTAACATTTCATCAGTTTGTCCACGGTCGTGTTTTGGTGTATCTACATCGACACCGAAAACGAAGTGGTGGTGCTAATGTTGCTACTGCTGATTTGTTGCTGTTGTTGTTGCTGGAATGCAATGAAGTGTGCGCGAGCGAGCGGGCAGCACTATCCACCACATCATCCACTGTTGTCAGTGCCATTGGCAGTGAATGAATACGAGAGTGTGTGAATGAGAATGACTGACTGGCTGCCTGGCTGGCTGGTTGAATGACTGACTGACAATGATTGCCGGACTGGACTGGTAATTTTCAGATACATACACGTTGGATATTTAATATTCGCAACAAATGCAAATGCAAAATATTGTAATATTAGAAACTATCATGATTTGACTCTCGCGCTCGGTGATTGGCACCAGATAGACAGACAGGCGAGATGTTAAAAAAGAGATTGGGAACAATAACAAAACAGATATTCATAAACATGATAGATATCAATGTATAAAATTCGTTTAAAATTAAGCAGTGGGTATCGGTGGGTGCAAGCCCATCAAATGTGTTTATGCGTCACCAAGTTCTTAAAAAACAAAAACTCCTCATCTTAAAAATTTTTTAAATATTTTATAAGTAAAATTTTAATATCAAATATTTGGGTTGCTTGTGGCGTCCGTGGCGTAGTTGGTTAAAGTGCGTGGCCGCTATGTCAAAGAACTTTGGAGACCCAGGTTCGAACCCCAGCCAGCGACAGAAAATTATTTGAATTAAAATAATTTTTCTGTACGGCCGCCACCTCTCTGCAGACAATGGCAAACCTCAGAGAGTAATCAAAATGCCATGTAAAGCTTCTTGAGAATAAGAACATTCCGTTCATCGCCGTTCGGAGTCGGCGTTAAGCATGTAGGTCCATTTCTCGGTCAATTGTGTACAAACTTAATAACACGCACAACACAATTAATCATAAGAAGCTAGGTCAAAGTCCTTTCAAGGGCTGAAATGGCCAGTTATTTATTTATTTATTTTTTTTTTTTATTTTATTTGGGTTGCTTAGCAACAAAAAGGTCAATGAAGTTTTTAATATATAAACTCGTCCTTTTTGATTAATTAATGTTAACGGTATTACTTTTTTTTTTTAGTTTAGTGAATTTTCGTTAGGTTTCCTTACTTATTTCCGAATAATATAATTTAATTACAATTTCCGAAAAAAAAATTTTTTTTAATGAATTAACTGGCCATTTCAGCCCTCGAAAGGACTTTGACCGAACTTCTTATATCGAATTGTGTTGTGCGTGTTATTAAATGTTTAGACAAAATTGATCGAGAATTGGACCTACAAGTTTTATGCAGACTCCGAACGGCTAATGTGCATGTTCGCAAGAAGCTTTACATGGCAATATTTACTCTCTGAGGTTTGCCATTGCCTCCAGAGAGGTGACGGCCAAATAGAAAAATTAATTCAATTGAAATAATTTTCTGTGTAAGATGGAATTGAACTAGGGTTCTCTGGCGTATGGTGCACGCACTGTACCACGGTCGCCATTTTTTTAGTAAAAAATAAATAAATAACTGGCCATTTCAGCCCTTGAAAGAACTTTGACCTAGCTTCTTATGATCAATTGTGTTGTGCGTGTTATTAAGTTTTGTACACAATTGACAAATGGACCTACAGGCTTAACGCCGACTCCGAACGGCGATGAACGAAATGTTCTTATTCTCAAGAAGCTTTACATGGCATTTTTATTACTCTCTGAGGTTTGCCATTGTCTGCAGAGAGGTGGCGGCCGTACAGAAAAACAATTTTAATTCAAATAATTTTCTGTCGCTGCTGGGGTTCGAACCTGGGTCTCCAGGTTCGTTGACATAGAGGCCACGCACTTTAACGCCACGGACGCCACTTTTTTAGTACCCGTTTGAAAAAAAAATAGGCAAAAAAACGATTTTTACTTCCATACAAACACGTACTAATTAAGATTCGACAATACTGCTTAAGCAATTTTTTGTGTCACGACAACACGCAAGCAGCCGCCAATAAATGGAGTTCTCCAAATAATTTCGCGGCAAGTTTAAATAAAACTACTTCAAAATTTTGTTGGTCTCTTCACGTCTTAAAACAATGTTATTGTTTGTTAAATATTGCTTGAACAATATTTAGGTAAGAAAACGGGAAAGTTTAAAAAATTCTGTTTAATTTAATGGCAGTGTTATGAGGGAGCTTATCCTTTGTACACACAATATACGAGTACACACACTTCACCTTTCATATATTTTGTTTTTTTATTTTCAAGAGTGAATTAATAAATTTAACCCATTCAAGTCGCAATTAGTTCTTTTGGTTTAATCCATCAAAATCTTTGAGGCTAAACACATCTCACAATTGGCCTATATTCTTAAAATCAGAGGAAGTGAAAAACAGAGCTGTTGTTTACTGGGTAAGAAAAAACCAAAAATGTTCGTAAATATCAGTGTTGCCAGGTATCTTAATTTCGTATTTCATATCGTATTTTGAGTTTTAATTTCCCTTTGGGTATTTTATAGACAAAAATGGCATTAAAGAAGTGAACTAATGATTAGAAACAAAAATATAAATAGGCAAACTTTATAGGTAAATGTTTAACGTTCAGATCAGTTTAAATTTTCTCGGTATATGTATACTTCAAATAGTTAAAAAGACACTAATAAAATATTCAAATAAAAAATAAAAACTAATATCTTGAAAATCGTGATAAAATATTTCATTGAATTTTTATAGCTTTTAAAAAGCTTGACTATTATATAAACTGATATTATGGAGATTTTCGAAGAAGTCAAACTTTCGTTTGATGATACAACTTAAGTGATATTTTGGACTCTTAGAATTGATACCCCGCAATTGGCAACAATAGCATTCACAGCGAATCCAAGAGTGATATAATCAGGATACTGTTATCAAGTCTGATCTGTTGGCAACCTACTCGTAGTGCGTACATCATCTGTGACATGATACAATAATATAAGGTAGGAGTGACGACTGGCTACTTTCTCACGAGTGTCTTACACCATTGCCTGTATAATTTACATTCTATTTTCTTTTGTACTTTTTTTCGTTCTCTAGTTTATACTATTTTTAACAGTTGGTGCAGGACGAACAAACTGTCACTCTTACCTAATTGCGATAAACCCCACAAAATATGACTTTATACTGAAAAATATAAAAAGTCATGCTGAAAAACATTACTTCAAAAACTCTTTGCATGCTTGAAAAAATTTGAAAAATTTAGAGATGAAGCAAGTTTGGACTTAAAATATTAGAGTTTTCTAAATTCTATTATACGCTCTTAAAGTTGCGACATTAGGTACTTTTTGTTTTGTCTTACGACGCAAACGCGACTTCACAACAAAGAAAGGCGAACTGTTTCGTACATGGTATGATGCATATATGCTATAATTTTATAATTATCGTATGTGCAAAAGACCAAATTATACAGAAGAGCATTTTTCTACTTTTATGTTCTTTAACTTGCAATATCAAAACCAAATACAAATAAATATACATTAAATTTTTAGCGTCCTTTAAGGATTTCAACTATAATATTTTACTTATTTTATTTCATTGTCATTGCAGTTTGATTTATTTATTATATACAAAATTTTATTGATTTGTAATAATATGTTTTTGTGTAAGTCCCTTAACAAATTTAACCGATATATTGGACAAAAACGAATTAAAAAAAAATTTAAAACTTTGTTTTTTAATTTTATACGGCCAAAGCCTACAAAAAATTTAATAATAATAAATAAATAACTGGCCATTTCAGCCCTTGAAAGGACTTTGACATAGCTTCTTATGATCAATTGTGTTGTGCGTGTTATTAAGTTTCGTACACAATTGACAAATCGACCTACAGGCTTAACGCCGACTCCGAACGGCGATGAACGGAATGTTCTTACTCTCTAGAAGCTTTACATGGCATTTTGATTACTCTCTGAGGTTTGCCATTGTCTGCAGAGAGGTGGCGGCCGTACAGAAAAATTATTTTAGTTCAAATAATTTTCTGTCGCTGCTGGGGTTCGAACCCGGGTTTCCAGGTTCGTTGACATAGCGGCCACGCACTTTAACCAACTACGCCACGGACAAAAAATTTAAAGATATAATAGTTTATCAGGTTGTGCGTTGTGGAGTGTAGAACAAATTTGGATTTAAAAATTAATTTAAAAAAAAAAATGGCATTCGATAATTTCGCGGTGCTTGAAAAGCCACTCAAAATCCCCACAAAATACTTTAATATTTCAACAGGAATTGTTCAGCACACATCATTCAACATACATCATTCAACACACATCATTCAACATACATCATTCAACACACATTATTCAACATACATATTTCAACACACATTATTCAACCCACATTATTCAACCCACATTATTCAACCCACATTATTCAACCCACATTATTCAACCCACATTATTCAACATACTTCTTACAACACATCATTTTAATTATCCAGTATTTTTTTTTCTCGTTGTATTGTTACTGTTAATTAATGGCGATATATATTTTTTTTAAATTGATCAAAAGCAAAAATAAAAAAAGACGCACAAAATATCCCACGATAACTTCATATTCATATACATATGTGAAAAAAATCCCACCTGAATTAGAAAATTTCACGTTGGAATTTAGAGTTTTTAACATCCCACTCCAAGTAAAAATCCCTGAAATGGGATTTAACTCATAAATCTGGCATCTTTGTTATTTCGCTCTTTTGGCATTTTAACATAAAATGTGTGTGAATGTGAACGACATATGAACACATGTTGGCAAAATAAATCGCCATCCCGCTTTTTGCTAATAATTGTATTCAACATTATTATGCAGTGAAAGCGAGCACTTCATATACAACAAACCATCTGACAGACAAGCAAACAGAGGAAACCTTTCGCGGCAGTAACAAAAATTTTATGCATTTTGTTGTTGGTTAAATATTGAAGCCTCGTTCAGTTGGACTGGAGTGGAATGTGTTTAATATTCACACAATAGTTTAAAAAAAAAACAAAAAATACGCAGACAAATGCGACGTTGACATATTTCACGGGAATTCCACGTTTATTACTCGTGCTATTGTTGTTAGTTTACAAAAGGCTGTGCTATGCTGCAGAGGAATGATTCCTTCATTTACCTAATTATGGACAATGATCATTTAGACATAAAAAGCATTCATAACTGATATTTTTACGCATACATTTCAGTATTTTTGTCATATATCGACGACATTTTGTTGTAGATATAAAATTTTTGATTTTATCATTTTTTTTATTGGATAAAGTGCGCTACCCACCAACAGCAGCTGAAAATCGTTCAGGAAAAACAGCGGTCAGCGGAGCACCTTTCTCTGTATAACTTTTTTTATTTTCTTATTTATCCACACGTCCGTTTTGCCGCTTGTACTTGTGTACGTGAGTATGTGCGCCGTTTCTGCTGCAGTTATTTCTTGTTATTGCTCTGATATTTGTTGTTTTTTAAGCCAATATGAATCTATTCAGTTTTTAATTCCAAAATGCAAGCAATTTACTCTACGTTTTACTCGCTGGATTGTTATTTGGTTCGAATAGAATGTTCGAAACGTTGTAGCTTGTGCGATATCTATAGCTGTGCTGTGTATTTCAAATCTCACTATTTCTTTCACTCATACCAACTTTATGCAAGCAGCCATGCGTTAGAGCAGTCTAGTCAGTGGCTAGCTTTGCACACAATTTAAGCTCGCTAGCTTCCTCACTCGCACATACGACTCTTTTATTCGTGTACTATTTATCCAAATACATTAACACACACTTCCATACGACCAACACACCATTTTCATGGTGTGAACAATTATGTAGTACAGTACACGAAGTTTCGGAACTTTTCGTTCGTTCGTTCATTCGGCTCGTTTGTCAGCGAAGCACCGTGCACAAAATCAAGGCAACCAACCGCACGAAAAAACTGACTCAACGCAACGCAACGACGACGTGAAGAGGCAGAATAATTTTTTTTATTCTTCTTCTTCTTTCCACTTAGCTATTGAGAAATTTTCAACTCAAAAATTTCGCACGAAAACACATCGAATCTTCAAAATCTCACAATACAAATGTTCAGCAACAGTTCGTGTGTATAATTTTCATCATTAGAGTGTAAAATTTGCATGAAAATTACACAATTTTATTGCAAAAAAAATTTTCTTTCTTCTCAACTACTACACAAAACGAGCGACGGACATGATGAGAAAAAAATGTTGAAAATTTTTGACGGACGTCTACGTCGTTGTTGCAGAAAATATCGTCATCGCAACAAAAATGGAGAATTTCGAACTTTCCGTTTCATTCTAGCTGGAAAAATATATTGTGTTCGCGTTCATTCATAATATGGAAAAGGCAAAAGTGAGTGCGAGAGAAATATATGAACGCGGTATCCGAAAGTGTTAAGATACTCTAATGCTAATCAGCGTTGCAATATATAGCATTCGTATGATTAAAAACGTAAGATTACACTAAATAAGAAAGGATTTATTAAGCCAGCCTACTAACAAAATACACACGCTATAATTTTTTAAACGAGTTGTTAAAGGCAGTTTTAAGTCAACTTGAACCTTAAGATTCACAAACGTGATCAAATTTCTAGTGTTTTTATGAAACCATAAATTATTTACTTAAATAACAAATATTCTTAAATTAAGTATTTGTTGTACTTTTAGGATTTTTTCTATCTAAATCTTTTAGAACCATGGATTATTCTTATTGTAAGCTTTGTTAGGTAATTATTTGATATGCATCGACTATCACGAGTTTCTGTGGGCACTTGAATTTTATTTTATATCACAAAATTATCAATTAATACTTAACCCTTTAACTCTTTAATGTGATGGCCGTGCCCGAGTACGTTGAAAACTGTGTGAACCCGACATGACAAAAAATTTTCAATAGATATTTATTTATCTAGCCGATCGACACCTATTTACAGACAATGGCAAACCTCAGAAAGTAAATAATAACATGTAAAGCTTCCTATAAACATGATCATTAACTATTTGGAGACGGCATATCAATAGTGGGTGTAGTTCTCGATAATTTGTGTGTAAGCATTTAATAACACGCACAACAGTTTGATCATAAGCTCGGCCAATTCGTTTCTTACCTATTAAATTTTAAGGTTTCAATAAATTGTTTTTCTACTAGATTATTTTGCAACGAAGAATAAATCAAGCGTTTTAATTTTTTTTTTTTTTTTGTTGCGAATTTATTTTAAGTTAATTTATTCTTTTCATATATCTTTGAAATAAGCAATTCAATACTGCCCGTTTCTCAAATAGTTCAAATTCATTTTAGGTGTTTTTTTTATATCATTTATACTCCTTGAATGGGATTTAAAGTAAATGCGGTGAATTTTGCATTTCAAAAAATCCAAAACTTACTAGTTCTTCTTCTTTCTTTATTAATTTACGAAGGACACCAAATTTGGAATTATTTAATTTCAATTTGCTTTTTAATATAGAAGTGGAGACAGAAAGTAGAAGTGAGAAAAAAACTAATACTTAATGACCTTATTGGACATTCCATTAATGCACTTATCTCAGGCTACTTATAAAAAAATAGGCCTTACACTAAAATATTTTTATTTTTTAAAAGCATACACAAGGATTGCATTAATCATACGTTTGAGAGATGCTTTTAACTGTGAGTTATTTCAATAAATACCAATTTTGTCCGATTTTATCAAATAAAAATTATGTTTTCAGTAAATATTTGACAAAACTAAGGTTTCATATTAAAGCTATTCAGTTGTCACTTAAACGCAAAAGTTTAGTGAAATTCAGTTTATTGAAGGGCACAAAAATATTTTCTAGAAAATACTAATTATTCTATTGGTTTTCATAATTTTCAATGTAGAAAGCTGTTTTTTTTTTTAAATTTTATGTCTACGCGAAACCAAGTCCGCTTAAAGGTCAACAAAAACATATTAGTAACCCTTATTCTTTATATATTTATAAAATACTACTAAAAATGCTACTTAAGTTGGTTGTACGCAGAGGCAAATCTGTGTGTTTAAATAAGAAAGAGTAACAAGACACAAAAACAAGGAAGAGCAACTTCAAGGTAAAATACGGTAGGTTGACGGCAAGTCAAAGCGAAAACTTAAACTCTGCATATAAGCATTGACCAAAAAAACTACCGACGCGCGCGAATGCCAAACAAAAGGGGCAGGAAAATATGACCAAGCACTTGAAAATAAATTAATTAAACATGTTTGAGATTTTGAACGATTTTATGGTAAACAGATTAACTAAAATTGCCTTGCAAAGAAAAGTTAAGCAAAACCAAAATTATATATTATATTTTTAAAACATTACATTAGACAATTACCTATTTTTTAATGGTTATTCCGCTTTGGTATAAAACTATCCGATTTTTTTGATGAATTTTTGTAGCATTAATCCATAAACTTGTTTGTTCATTAATTCTTTTGTTTTCATCCAAAGTTTGTTTACAAATAATTCTTAGAAATATTTAATTTTTGCATTGCAATTTAACTTTATATTAAAATGCGTCCCCTGCGATGAAATTAATTAGAATTTCTTTAAAATTGGTGGCAAATCAATGGATTTAATTAATTTTTCTTGAAATTTAGCTTAAATACATCTTCGCATTGCTTGTCCAGAGCTATTGCTATTTTGATCTGCTCACGCCCGCCAACACCCACACTTAAATCAGCTTACTTCGCTATGCGAATGGATGAAGTTGAATGGACATTAGAGCGCTGCACATTTGTGGCAGCAACGCAATGGAAACAAAACAAAATGTTGAGAAAAATATCCAAGTTTACTGCTGCCACCGCAGAATTAACGACGATGCAGAAACCCGACGACAACCACAACGAAATTTCGTTTCTCCAGCACTTTTGCTGCTGTTCGTTCTTCTTCTTTTCACTTTTTTATGACTTTTTGACCAGCAGAGTCGCCGATTTTCATTCGCGTTTTTCGAAACAATACGTGAATAAATACCGTCAATTTTTCCCGAAAACACTGCTGCACACAACAGATTTAATGTTTAATGCAAAATTCCATTTATTTCAACAACTTTTACCACAAAATTTTGCACTTTTCGCTACGTACGCGCTGTAACCGAGACGCGCGTTTATCGCTAGCAAGCCGTCAAATATACATTTTCGAAATTACACAAACTCGACTGCAGAATTGATGCATCTAGTCGACTGTTTACGCCTTGACTTTATAAGATGCGAAACAGAGTGAGATAGCCGTTAGTGACAAGTTGGTTTTTGTTTGTATGTTGGCTTGTAGTGTACTAAAGCCAAACAAAATGGCTGTTACTGAGCTAGAGAAATTTTCACTTTTTTCGCTAATTACAAAAAATCTTACAACGCATACAATAATTGCATTCGATTTTTAACAATGCTAAATTAATATTAATATTAGACTTATTGCAAACATTGCTTTTTGTTTTACATGGGGCAGCTGGGTTTTTATTTCAAGCATTCGTTCACATCCACCATTTTCTATTGACTAATGTGTTCGATTTTTACGTTGCTCATTAAAGTATTAACACGAAGTGCTTGCTGCATTTGTTTTATAGGCACAATTTTCACTTCTTATTTTGTTCGGAAAATTGTTCACACAACAGTACGATTTTATCTGTTAAAAGTTAAAATGCTTTAATATTTTTCACCAATCCTCAAAAGTTTTTGGTATGCCGCCATTATTGAAATTTCGCTTTCTGTGGACGTTCGTTATTCTCTTTGTCATGCAATTTGTTATATTTGGGTTTTTTTTAGTACACATTCGCGCTGCCAACTATGCTGTTTAAACATAACTCCCAACCACAAGTCTCAAGGTCTGACTTTAACATCTAGCTCGAGTTTTTCTCCAACATGAGCTTGCTTAATTATTCTACCATGATACTAATGAGCTCGCATCCATGTTCTTCATATGAAATTATACTCTTAAAACTCCGAACCAATAAAATAGAAACCCAAGAGAACCCAACGCTTCACTTCGTAGCTTTTCACCGTCTCTACTACCCTCTGAGAAAGACAACATATCTGTATTTTGACCTGCCCTAAGCAAAGAACAGATTAAAAGACTTACAACATTTTGTCAATTATGTTGTGTTGACTTGCAATGCGTTGACCTGTTCATTTAAAAAAAAAAATGTCAAAATCACACAGTGTTTATTTGTCTTGTAAATGCCTAATAATTTACTGGATTGACTATTTTATGTTTTTAATGGATTGGCCTTATTATATTTTTAATTTAATTAAAATTTCATAAAATTAATTTTAAAGGCGTATCAAGATGTTATTTTTAAAATATAAATATTTTATTGCAAATCTTGGACAAGATTTCATAGACTTCTTACATAGAATGTAGGTTACATAGACTGTAAGACGTACTTACGACTAAAGCCCTAACCAAAATAGACAAAACGAGACGATTGCAACTTACCGAACGTTTGCAATCGTTACGTCTGTTTTGACATTTAACCCAAAATGAAACGAGTTCCTCCAATCGTCTGAAAAAAGAAGAAGACTACCTGCACAGCTGTTGTTGACGAGTTGAGACGCTAAAAGTTCGGTTGTTACGGAACAAAACGTATCGTCAAACTGTTTCGTTTAGTTTTGATAAGTTTACGTTTGTTCATTTTGGGTTACAACATTGAAATGCATTTAAGCGAACATTTTCGTCTTCACTCGTTACGGAGCAAATCGTCTATTTTGGTTAGGCCTTAAGCCCGAGCAGGCGGCAAAGAAACGGAAGAGCATTATAAAGCCTGTCAAGAAGATACTCAACCCGCTTTCACCAAGGTGGAGATTGTATCAAAAATGTATCGCTCTTATTTTTTTCCGATTTCTTCATAGAGTACTAAAGCTAGTGGGAGAGTAAGCTCACTTCTTAGTACTTTTCCGTGTACTAAATTATTTCTTCACAAATATTAGGGCAAATATTATTCGATTTGAAACTCGGTATCGACTATAACTAAGTATTGGTTGGACCGCCGAAATCGGAAGTCTAGCAATCTTAACAATCGGATTTGTGCTTTTGGACTTTTCTTTTGAAAACTACAGCGTGTCAAGATTTCGCTTATATTTATATCCAATTTGCTTAGAACTACTATTAATTTCATTTATTGTATATGTATATTGGCGGTTATGTGCAGCAGTAATATAATATGTAAAGATAATTATGTGTTAAATTGATATTAAAAATGGATTAGATCCACATATAAAACACGTTCTATATTTCGTGAATGTGGTGGCTGTTACCACATAATTAATTTATTATATTCGTCGCATAGTTTGCACCGCAATAACTTAGTTCAGTGTAAGTTCAAGAGTTTCAAAATAACTATGATGCAAAATTTGTTACATTTCTATTTTATTTTATTCATTTTTCATTTGTTAAAATAATTTGTTGACGTGAGTAGAGAAGTCGCCTTTTAACTGCTGGAAATCATCTTCATTCATCTGATGCAGATTTGCTGACGAATTTACTTACCCTGAAAGTTACAAAGACTCACTATATCATGAAAAAGGTAGGATCTACTCGTATCTCATCCCGGTCCGTGCTGCAATTAGTTCAAAGACTGACTGGATTTCTGTTTACCATTAAAGACCAGTGAGTGTGTACACTTTTTGCAGGAATTCCTTACATGTTTTTTCAATTACTTGTTTCGATATAAAAATGAATATTTTGTTGTATAAATACAATTTTAATACGATTTTATTAAATTTTAAATTTATTAATTTACTCAAAAAAAAATATGACAAAAAATTAATTAGTTTTTCACAATATTACATATAAGCATAGTAAAATTTACTGTTTGTTACAACAATATGAACAATACAACAAAATGGCCATGTTACTTCATTTATTTGGATATTTTATTAAAATTTTATAAAATTTTCGCATTTTTTTCATCAACATTTTCAAAAACTAAATGATAATTGCTAAACAAAAGTCAAAAAGAAATCAACAACAATAATTGTGAGCAAATAAAGTCTAATCCACAAACTTTGGAAGATGAAACCTTAACAGAGATTTTTGGAAATCCCATGCGATTAGTTTCCTTTTACAAATTCCCCCAAACTATACCTATTAAATGAACACAGCTTCGTTTCGAAATAGACACGAACGCAGCAATTCTTCCATTTTATTTCATCTGACATTCTAAATCGAATTTGAAGCTCTTACCACAGTTGCAGAAACTCATTACGTTCATGAAATTCACATGAATTTCGACAGAACTTCAGAGAAAAAACTGCGGTTCAGATGTTTTTCGAATACTGTTCAACTGAAAATGTAACCTTGATCGAAAAATAACTTCCATAAAACACGTTCGAAGACGAAAAGTGTGAGCAGCAAACGCATTTCCGAATAAATTTAGAGAAAATCAAGTTTCTGCCACTTTTATTTAACTTTAAATTATATTCATATTTTGCAAGCATTTTGTTAAAATTAAAAAAACGAAAACAAATAATTTGCTATGCCACGTGGAAAGTATGTTAATCACAAAGGTCGCAGCCGTCACTTTACCAGTCCAGAAGAGCTGCAACATCAGGATGATGAATCCAGTGAGGCTACAACTTCATCCGACGAGGAGGAGGTGGAGGGTGCCGCTGCAAGCTCTAGTACCAAAGTAAAGTCTAAACCTAAAGTACGCGCCAAAAAAACCGGCGTCAATACTAAGTCTGACTCTGACGAAGAATCCTCTGAGGAATCTTCAGAAGACGATCGTGATGCTCGGAAAGGCGTTGCATCGCTCATTGAGATTGAAAATCCAAATAGGGCTGTCAAAAAGTCAACACAAAAACTCAAAAATCTATCAATTGATGAAGAACCAGCTATACCGGAGCTGACAAGACGCGAACGCGAGCAAATCGAAAAGCAGAAAGCGCGACAGCGTTATAACAAGCTGCACGCCGCTGGCAAAACCAGCGAGGCGAAGGCAGATCTAGCCCGTCTAGCACTCATACGGCAACAACGTGCAGATGCTGCGGCCAAGCGCGAAGCTGAGAAAAAAGTGCTTGAGGATAAAAAACCCACTACCGGTGGCAAGTCCTAGAAACTAGATGCAGCTTAGTGTAGGAGTACCAAGTGCGGTTAATACTGAAAAATGGAAAAAATTGCAATATTGCTTACTACGCGCGAATAAACTAAACTGAATTCTCTTAATCATCTTTTCTTTATTTTTTTCTCACTGTAATTTTATTGTTTCAAAAAAGAATATCATAAAAATTAATGTATGTAAACATATGGACATTTTTAGTACATAATAAGTGCAATTTTGCCATAGTTGTAAGTTTTGCTTAAGTATGCAGGCAATTAAATAACTATGAAGATTTTAAACATAAATTTTGTTATGAGATATTTCGAAGTTTAAACGGAGGCAAAAATGTTCTCCAGTATAACGCACGGATGCATCTAATCTTATGAATAGATATTGACTAATATTTACATATATCCTTTATTAAATAAATTGCTAATAACAGAACATCTAAATTGAATTATTGGAAAGCAAATCGATGGCCTGCGTCAGAGTCTGGAGAAAAAGTACCGGGTTAATCAGCCATTTTGGCCAAATCGAGAAAATTATTTTCCTTTCGAAATGACAAGTCATCAGCTAAAGTTGCTTTTGTCATATTTATTTATAAAAAATAATTTCTTATTTACGCACTTGTTACTTAACCATAAAACTTATAACCAAAAAACTAGACCACACCCCAAACCTCTTCAAAAGCACTGCATAATTTGGAGCATGCTATTGCCGCTGATAACGGATAGTTGCTAATGGAAAACAAGCCTTCGGCATAGTCGGTTTTGAGTACTCCATGAGCAAAGGCACCGATAACAAATACAACGGGGTCATCATCTGTCGCCTCTTCAGAACCCACAACTGGCTTTGGTACCAATTCTCGACAGTTTCCTACTAATTTTCCCGAGAACGACATCGCATATTTCTTACAACCAACGGGCAAATGATCTGTTACGGGATTTTTAATAACTTTCATCAACTTGGTGGATGTGTCGTTGGCACGCACAGAAAATTTATGCAGCAACTGCACCATTAGACCGGCAAAGCGTTTAAAAGTACGCGGTACTCTAGTTTGTGGATTAATTTCAATCAGAACATTGCGTTCGGTTTTGATGTAGACCTGCAGAAGCCCTGCACGGTTCAGCGGTGAATCAAACAACATTAGCAAACACTGATGTGTTATGTCTGGTCGACAAGAACCAGGATCACGTTTGTTTTTGCGCATTATGTGCGCGTGATCGTCGCAATTCAGCAGCTCAAAGGTATTGCCCACCTATGCATGAATATAAAATGTCTTTATATAAGTTGTGCATTAATGTATGTTAACATTAATGAATGTACCTTAACAGTCTCGAGTTGCGCTCCTTCGAGCACTATAATGAGCCTTTTTTCCATTGCTATATCTTGCGGAGTTTTCAAATGTTTCTTAACCATATCAAATTCTGGATCATCATCCTTGTGTCCCACAAATTTTCGTTTTTTGTTTATCATTTTTCCTTTGCCACCCATTTTTATTAAATTTTAAAGAAAAGTTTTAAAACTAGACAAATCGGATCATAAATTTTTGTTTTTATTACATTTGACAGCAATGTCGGCACGTGTGATTCTTTCGAAATTAATATCGAAAAATAAACAACGGAAAGAGCTGCCACATTAGCCGATTTCGTTTAATTGCTTGGAGAAGACAGAGTTTGGAATCTGAAATTCGTCAAAGCTAAAGTTTTATCACAAAGTTTAGGACTTTTTTGTCTGATCTATTTAAGCAATAATTGCTGTTCTGAAATATTTTAATAATTTTTTTATTGCTGAATTCGATACAAAGATTCAAATTGTTACTAAGTTTCTAAGAGTTTCTTAAAATTACCCAACGAGCGACTTTTTCTCCAATTCTGAGATTAAGAAAATATTTAAGATCCAAGCTTTGTACAAGCTTTCAGAAGTTATATTCTTATAGGAGTAATTTGTTGATTTTATAATAAAAAGAGTTGGCTGTGCCGTGGACACACCCGTAGGTTTTGACGTGACGAAGTTTCTTGCTGTTGTTGTTAATGTTGATGTTGATGTTGATGTTGATGTTGATGTTGATGTTGATGTTGATGTTGATGTTGATATTGATGTTGATATTGATGTTGATGTTGATGTTGATGTTGATGTTGATGTTGATGTTGATGTTGATGTTGATGTTGATGATGTTGATGTTGATGTTGATGTTGATGTTGATGTTGATGTTGATGTTGATGTTGATGTTGATGTTGATGTTGATGTTGATGTTGATGTTGATGTTGGTGTTGGTGTTGGCGTTGGTGTTGGTGTTGGTGTTGGTGTTGGAGTTGTTGTTGGATTTGTAGTTGGTGCTTTTCGTTTAGCTTTTTTTTGCTTCCCCATTGGTTGTGCTCTAATTTCAATTAATCCAGCAAAAGTTATGCATATGCGTCACATTAGGCGGTTCCCTGAGGGTTTTTGACACGCCGTCAATTTTCTTTTTTATTTTTGTCATATGCCCGAAGACCTCACCTTTGTTTTCGTGCCTTAAAATTTACCGTTGCTTCAGTAGTCACAGAGTTAAAAATCCATGCAACGTTTTTTCATGGCTGTAGCATTTTTACTACATTATGTGATTGCATCCCTGAAATCATGACAACAAAATTTTTTTTGTAATTTAGTTGTGAAACGTAATAACACATCCCTGCTGTCGTTAAACAAAATTTACTGTAGCACTCCTCCTGAGTGAGTAATAATTCCATGAAACGATATTACGTTTCTATTACATAAGCTGCTATATTCACGACCTGACGACGCCGGAATTTTTTTTTTATTTTTGTCGTAAAGCCATGTATAAAAACTTTATTTTCCTTTTTACACTTTTATCGTAGGTTATATACTCATTGAGTAAAAATTCAATGCAACGCCGCTGCATGAATGTTGCGTTATCGATCTTTGAGCGGCTCTCTCAGCGTCCTTATGATGTCAGAAATTTTTTGTCTAATTTTGTTGTGAGGGCTTCCAATAGGCCTTTATTGGCGTATCGTATTTTTAATCCTAGCACTAATACTCAGCGAGTAATAATTCCATGTAACAAATTTTCAGTTGCGTTGCTTACGCAGCTCCCACTACGTCCCTATGCCGTATTAAATTTTTTTTTTGTTTTTTTAATATAGCCAAAGAATTAACCTTTACGGTCATACTATTTTTTTAATCATAGCTCTTATACCCAGCGAGTAACAATTCAATGAAACGCAGATGAATTTTTAAAAAATTCATTTTTTAACTTTTTTGGAAACTAGAGGAGTATAACGTAACTTCGTCACGTCAATAGGTGTACACTTGCTGTTGAAAGTCAACACTTCAACAAAATCCCTATATGTTTTTTATTAAGGTGATTTGTTTGTATTTTTTTATGTTTATATTTCAATATATGTCAAGGCTTGATAAAGATATTGATTCTTTGATTTTAGCTATCCCAACGAGTGGCCTTAGTTGGTTCTACTCTTCTCACGATCATCAATGAAGATAATTCCTTTCGAATCCCAAAAACAGTAGTTATAAATCTTTTCCGTTTGATTATATATTTTCATGATACAATTATACAAGGTAGGAGTGACAACTGGCTATTTTCTAACAAGCGTCTTGCGCCGACAGTCATTTGTCTTTGTATTTAACTTTCTACTTTCGACAGGAGCAAAAAAAACTATCGGTATTTGTTTGAGTCTAAAATGTGAGTCAATGCCGATTTAAAAACGTCACAAATTCACAACTGTTTTGAAAGAAAATAAAAACAAGTAAAGTAATATTTGTAGGCCCCTATTAGGTACGACAACTCAACTTAAGTTGAGTGTGTAATTTGTAAATTTGTATTGTCTATTACACATTTGAGGTACATATGTGTCTATCGACTGATAAGTATGTATCTCAGAGATGTGTATGTATTTTTTGTGGTATTAGGTTTAACAATGCAACTATGTCTCGAGTGTAAAAACTGTCAAAAACTTACATCTGCTTTGAGCTAGTTGTATAGCGTCTTTAGAGGTGCCCAAGCCCTATGCACTTGGTGCACATTTGTTTTTGTAAAAGCACTTAGGCATAGGCTGTGTATTCTAATATACACACACAGCACTCCGCACTAAGCAATACAAAATACACAAACAAATTTGTCTTTTTTGTTTTTGATCTTTTTTCGTTGCTTATACCGAAGTGCAAGCAACAACACTTTCGTATGCTTTGTTGGTACATTTTGGTGACAGTGATCTTCTACGTAGATTTTGTTGTTGTCTAACATAGTATGCTTTCGTTTACGAAAGGTTGCAGGATTTTATATGTATTAGTGTTTGCACTTCCATAAGAAAGTTTTGGGCACTCCTGCTCTATACTATTATTTCCTTGCTTTATTACTTGTGAACAAAATACATATACACAAAAATTGAAATTAATGCGAACAGCTGATTCATTTCAACGAAAGTGTCAAAATTTCGGTGTAATCATGCTCCAATAGAAACAGCAATTTTACACCACAGCTCAACTGAAAATGTATGTTATGCGTAATATGGCAAAAAAGTTCAGTTGAGGTGTCTTAACTCACGTTAACTTAAGTTGAGTTGTCGTACCTAATAGGGGCCGTAGTCTTGTTTCTTCAAATTTTTTTAATCTGTAAAATCCAAAAACTATTTAGACTTATCTTCATCTCCGGAGAATCTTCCAAATAATTTAAAATTATCTTTTACTCTTTAGATAAATCGTGCTTATTGTTTTGTTTTAGTAATTGTCTTTGAGCTGATTGATTGGCAAATCAGTGATCCTCATGCCCGACTATATGCAATAGGATTTTAGTGTTGCAAGTTTTCCAAAGTCATGTAAATGCAACTCTATACAATTTGTTGTTGCGTTAAAAATATTTGCCATCATATTTTGCAAATGCCACGATGCCAGACTGTTTGCCCGTAATCGGGAATAGTTCTAATAAAAACGTATTCAAAATAGTACAAAATACGTAATTTTGCAACCTTGGGCTCTGTTCATGATACAATAACTACAGTGGCGCACTATGGCGCTGTTAACTATCTTTGCTGTTACCAACAAAAATTTGTAATTTTTTATTTCTGTCAATCTTGATTTGTTTGGTAAAATTATAATATATTCAGGTCTAAAAAGATAAAATGAGACTCGACGATTTAAGTGAAAATATAGTTTTCGATGAATTAGAGGAAGATGCCGATGTAAGTATACAAAAGTAATATTGGTGTAAAGTATCATAAAACTTCTATCCGCTGCACAACGCATTTTGCTGTAACAACAGCTCCGCCTTTAAAAATCTGTTGTTACAGCAAAATTTTTAAAAATCTGAAATTTTTATTTAAACTGTTGTGATTTCAAGATAGTTCCGGGTCTCTGTGAAAAATAAAGTTCCATAAACAACTTGCTATGCACTTCGTTATCTAAAGGTATCCATGAGGTATATAAATCTATTTGAATTTATTTTGCAGCCAAATAAGAAGTTCTTCATCAGCTCCGTGTTAACGTTTCCAAATATTTTCATAAAACCAGAGAATTTCAAAGCTAAAATTTATACATCTAAGAATTTAGCTTCCCAGATGAGGACTTATTTCTATTACAAGGGCGTTATGGTATAAACGAGTCATGGCAGGCGAGTTATAAATTAAATTTTAATCTTAAATTTCAGCTCAATCAAATTGATGTTGTTAAACTAGAATCAAGTGTGCCACATGAGCTGCAGAACGACAAAGGCGAACCGATCGAGGTTGTCATGATTGAGAGCGAGGATATCAACAAAAATGTAATGTTTATGTTTAGAAAAGGTGAGCAAAAGTGTTGAGTGCCTTTCGTTTGAGATGTATGTTATAACAAAACTCGGTAGATTCTGGTTCTTAAGTTTTAAATATATTGCTCGAAAACTAAATTCTTACGTATATTTCATTAAAGGTGATTAATTATTCTCTAAGCTTACTTTTGATTGAGTTTATCTAAATATTTGTAAGAATTACGAAAATATTTCGACACCATGGTATAATAATATAAGGTAGTATTGACAGTTGCTTGGGCAACGACCATCTGTCAAAAAAAATGTATAGAAAGAGAGCGTTCAATTATTTCTTATGTTTTCGCCATTGTTTATGTTTCAGCGCTTGCAAATAACCAAACTTTTTCTTACAAAATATTGCCTATTTTATTTAATCAATAGTGAATTATTATTACTACAACGAAGATAACTTGTGAACTTTGTGTTATTAAGTGCAAACATAAGAAAAAATGTTGAAAACGTTCAAATGTAGCAACCTCAGCAGCTGCATATGCATATGGACGAAATTAAAGAAGTTTCCAATTATTATTAAAACACCACGGCTGGAAAACGTTATACACATATCACACATAATTTTTTCACAACTTTCATTATTATAATTGTGTATTTAACGCACATATTTTGCGGAATTTATTTATTTTTACATTCGTTTAATTCTTGTTGCACGAACAACTGTTTTTGACAGATGGTCGATGCCTTGTTGCTGAGAAAATCTATACTTGTCAATGCTACCTGTATAATTGTATCATGTTTCGACACAAAGTTAAACATATTTTATAGCAAATAAATGGAAAAACATAAAATTTGTAAAAATTGTTATAATTAAACCGTATAAATATGTTTGTAAATATTTCAAAATACATAATTTGTAGCGGCCGTGGGGTAGTGGGTAGAGTGCGTGACCCATAGGCCAAAGCTCCTTGAGACATGCACATTAGTCGTTCGGAGTCGACATAAAACTAGTAGGTCCAGTTGTCAATCAACTGTGTACAAACATTTAATAATATGCACAATACAATTTCGTCATAAGGAGTTCGGTCAAAGTCTTTTCAAAAGCTGAAATGGCCATTTTTATTATTATTTAAATATTTCAAAAGAAAAATCTTTTCTGTAAATAACATGATTACGATAAGTAATGTAAAGTACTCAACGAATTTTATTCGGTAGTAATTTTAAAATTTTCTTAGTTTGTAATTTATTATTTTGTATCAAAAATTTATATTTTACTTTAGTGTAATATTTAAAAATTGTCCAATAAATTGCTTAATTTAAATATTTTTTGTTCTTTTTGTTAAACAGCTAAGGAAATAACACATGTTTATGCTGGCGTATGCAGAGAGTTACGGTGCTTTATATTTAGTAGTGTTTTCGTGGAGTGGATAAAGGGTGGCGTTTCTAAGCTTTATGTTGATGTTAGTCGAGCTACAACCAATGAAAGAGAACCCAGAGAACCTGAAAATACCATTGAAGCTACAATCGATGAAAGAGATCCCAGAGAACTTGAAAATACCATTGATGCTATTGAGAATCTATTAAAGTAAGTTTTATTATTGTTATTAAAACAAAATTACGTTTTTTTTTTTTTAAGCAAAAATCCTAAAATGATTATTCTAAATGTACCCAAATTGGGTTACGAAACATTAGTCTATCGCCTTTCACAGCGCTTAAGAGCTCGTGTCAGTATTGGCGGCATCATGTCGGCAGTTTTCCAAACTCTAAAGAAAAATAAATATTTTGTATCTAGTTACAAAGACGCAAAAATTTTAATAGCTCACACCAGTCATACGCTCCAAGAAATGAAAAGGTAATATTGAATTAACTGAATAATAGAGGAATAATGAAATATTTTTAAAATTTTAAATAATAGTTTCAACAAAACACAAAATTACATTTTTGTACAAATCACGGATAAAACCAGAGAAATTTATAATCATATTGGTTTCTACGAGCTCGGTTGGTCTCCGTTACCATCAGCGTTTGAGCTACAATTATTGGCGACCATCTTACATCCAGATCGCATTTACGCGATACATCATAACAGTAACTTTACACGCATGGCACCACAGGTGCCTCATTATTTGTTAAAATTGTGCACGCACTATGCACAGATTTTGGAAGAGATGCATCAACTAAAAAATAACGAAATAAAAGCGCTGGAAGATATTTCCCTAATGACATCAACGGACAGCTCGGTAATTGGTGGAAATAACGGAGGTAGTATGAAGATGACGCAGGATGTTAGTACATGTGAGGATCGCCAAAAACGTGTACACGAATGGCTAACTAGTGAGCAAGACAACGAGTAAGTTCTAAAATAAGAAAAATAAAAAAAAAGCTTTTCAATACAGTATCTACTGTTTTCATGTTGGGTCTAGTCTCCATATTTGATAAAAATTGTAAACTATTTACGTTGATAAAAACACTTTCGAATATTCAATCAGATAACAAACCTACAGTTTTTGTAGCTTCTTTAACATATTATTTTTTGTTTTTGTTTTTCAAGTGATGCCGCTGAACTTGATATTAATTCCGAAGCAAAAAAGGTTTCAGCGAAAGCTACAAAAACCAATAAAAGGTAAACATATATAAACCAATATATAAGTTTAGTGAAGTTTTCATTTCTCTATTAACTCTAGATCTAGTATAACGAAGTCTCTCTCACAAGCACAACAGAAGAACACTAACAACCAGCCAACAACCAGCGGGAAGCTATTTCGAATACAAAAAGGCAGTCTCAAGTATTTGGAAGATTCTGATTCAAATTGAATTCCAGCTGGTTTTAATAAAAAATATTTTTTTTTTTAATTTATTTAATTTTATACTTAATGCTCTAAACTTAAATAAAACTTATTAGTTTTAATTTTTATTTAAATATGCTGGTATAGTATTCCTCTTCTAAGTCATATAAATCCATTGCCATTTCATCACGCAGTTTCATCAATTTTTTATCGCATTCAATTTGTGTGGAACGGAAAAGCTGTGAGTTGTTTGTGATCGCCTCGTTTACAGAATGAAAATCGTTAAGAATCAAATACTGTTTAATATCGGATACAAGTTTCATGAGCGATTCGCCGGCACGTACTATAATGTAAAAAAGGAAAATATATATTTGACATATATACATTTGCTGTTTGGGGTCTCACCTATGTTTGCTGCGCGCACCTGCATTTCATATGTATCTTGTTCGCATTGTGTGGTCTTTGAAATTTGGGAATCACCTTCTCCTCGTGCTAATTTTATGATTTCTGTAACATTAAACATGATGAAATAAAAACTTACAAACGTGGTGCAAAAGAAAGTAATGTACACGTCAGTAACAAAAAGCTTTATAATAACGCATACTCCAAACAATTAAGCATGCAGAGGTCAGATTAAACTTCACAGTCAAACAGGCATAAGCAAACATTAACAAACGCAGCAGTCATATTTAATAAATAAAATAACTTTTTCAAAAAATTTATTCAAATATATCAAAACTTTATAGCAACAAAAAAAAAAAAAAAAAAAAGAATAGAAGAAATATGGGTCTAACACTATCCAGTCTGCTGAAACATTTCCTGGGCAAAGAAGATGTGCGCATTCTTATGGTGGGCCTAGATGCAGCTGGCAAAACAACTATACTCTATCAGCTAAAGGTTGGCGAAGTAATCACAACAATACCCACAATTGGTTTTAATGTCGAGACAGTGGAATATAAAAATATACGGTTCACTATTTGGGATGTTGGTGGTCAAAAGCGCATACGTAATCTATGGCATCATTACTTTAATAATACCTCAGCGGTTATTTTTGTTGTGGATTCTGCGGATACTGAGCGCATTGCTGAAGCTGCCGAGGAAGTGCATTACATGATGGAACGTAATGAGCTGCAGAACACTGTGTTGTTGGTGTTGGCCAATAAGCAGGATTTGCCAAATGCAATGGGAGTCAATGAGGTGTTGGAACGTATGGAGTTGCATAAAATAAAACAAGACTGGCATGTGCATGGAACGTGCGCTGCAAGTGGCAACGGATTATTCGATAGTCTTGAATACCTGCGCGAAATGCTGAGCAAACGAAAGAAGTAAGACAACAAAATATATAAGAGGAAATGTTATATATTTTTGAAGTAATTTTTTAAGTTTTTATAAAAATTATATACTCGTCAATTCAAAATAAATTCCCAACATTAACAATATTGTTATAATGCACTGTTTCAAATCTTATTGTAAATATTTAAAACAAACAAATTTTAAACTTTATTTTCGATTGCATTTTAAAAATCTAACTATAGCACAGCTGTCTTCAGCGCCGCATACTGGTGATAAGATATAAATTTAATTCCATCGAAAAAAATGACATGACAATGATGCACACACTAGCACATATCAAAGCCACATCATTAAAAAAACTGCAACGATTGGCAAAAATAATGCTGCAGAACTTAGCGTCACAGTCGTAAAAAAGTGTGCAGATAATCAATTGCGGTACGCCTCCACATTACACAAATACCAACTTTTTAACCCAAGTAGTCACATAACATCAATGGGTCTAAAACTGTCCAGTTTATTTGCGCGTTTCTTCTGCAAGGCCACTCCCGAATTGCGTATCGGCATGTTGGGATTAGACAATGCGGGAAAAACAACAATACTTTATCAGCTTAAAATGGACCGCAACATTAATCCTATACCTACAATAGGTTTCAATGTCGAGACCGTGCATTACCGCAATTTATTGCTCAACATTTGGGACGTAAGCGGACGGTCGCGTACGCGTCAACTTTGGGAACATTATAATCAAAACACTCACGCAATCATCTACGTTGTGGATGCCGCTGATCGTAAGCGTTTTGCACAGGCCACTGAGGAACTGCAGTGGCTTTTATGGCGTCCACAGCTGGAGCACGCGAAATTATTGCTCTTTGCTAATAAGCAGGATTTACCTGCAGCTGCCAGCGCCGAAGAGCTGGCACGCATAATGCGTATGGAGACGCGTCATCAGCAGTGGACAGTGCAGGCTTGCTGTGCCATTGATGGTAGCGGTTTATTTGAGGGTCTCGATAAGTTGCAGCGCATGTGTGATACACGAAAAAAGTGATAAAGACTAGCTTCTTTGTACGAAGGCAAGTTTGTAAATAAATAAAAGCTATACAAGCATGAAAATTTGCTTCGCTGTGTACCTTCAAAGTTTTCCAACATACTCTTGACGTCTTCTTTCAAGCGCGTATTATATGATTTGAGTAGCGCCTCTTTAGATTGCGGTAGGGCGCGATTCGAACTCATTCTGTGAGCTTATTAGATATTTATTTATTTATTTAAGAAGTCGTCCTAAAATATAAACAAAGAATTATGGATTGCTGATGAAACATGGTGAAATCACTCTATGTCGGTGAACATCTCCAACATATGATTTTGACAGCAGTGAAAACAATATTGCCAGCCTTTCTATTTAAGAAGCATATAAATTTTCTTGCCAGTGTTTATATGGTCTTATTATGCAAACTTGACGTAACATATGTTAACATAACACAACGTCAATGCGATCAACATATACTAGCGGTATTCACGATCCGGAGTTTTTGGAGTATTTTTAGTAAATTAAAAACAATTTGCTACAGATTGTGAGCACTCCTATAGTTTTTTTTTGACAAAAATAACTTACAGCGCAAACAAATTCTGCCATATTTTCTTAGAATAAATTAAATTTGCAATGCTTCCTTGTACACAATGCAGTGCTGGCATAGAACGTCAAGTCAGCTGTTTTTCAAATACACAAATACTATGGAAAATGTTCATGTTTTGTTTTTGTAAACCTATCAAATTTACTACAAATATCAAACTTATCAAAAATAAAGGATACAAGACCATAAACTCCAGACCGTGAATTCCGCTACTATGATTCCATGATGAGTTAACTCGGGGTTAGGGTTTTCGCCGAGTTAAGAAAATGGCGTTGCTAACTCGATATTGTTTCCATTCATATCGAGTCGAGTTGAACTTGTCGATTTCATTTGACATTTTTGTTATTTTTTTACTAGCGAAATGGATACTAAATGGCAGCATTCACTTTAACAGATAGAACCCAGTTAAAACTTACAAGTTTCCTGGATTTAACGAAACCCAACTCAACTCGATTTTCCGTAGCGAGTTAACTGAGTTAACTCGCCATGGAAACATATTAATAGGCCACTATTCAAAGAACTAAGATATAAGGAAGTGATGTTATTGCACAAAAGTGTGGTATTTTTCTTATTCGTGTTGGTTGACACATATACATAAACATTCACAAAGGGCCGTATTCAGTTGCATCGAAAAAGAAGGCTCAAATTGTTTCTGATTAGAATAACATAAAATATTTTTTAGATTATTACGGTATTAATAAACATTTGATTATTAAAGACCTAATATATTAAAAGAAAATTGTATTGTAATACAGAATTATTTTACTCAGGGCCGTATTCGGTAAGATCGTTAAAGGAGGTGAGGTCCAAATTGTTTCTAATTGGAATCACATATACGATAGATTCTGAGTTAAATTTACTGATTTTGGAGCTAATTTAATTATATAATGTAAAAATAATTAAATTATTATAAATTAGGACTTTTTAAAAATATGATGATATAGTTTTGCTTTTATTATATTTCCACACCACCTATTTTTTCTTTTTTTTTTTTGGTATTTCATTGGGTAATAATAATATAATATTATTTGAGATCCAAGATATGCGGAAATCTGAAAATAAATGAAAAAGAACAATTATATATATCTAAACTTTGCTGAAGACAAAAGCACCTCAAAAGTGTGTTAAAGAGTGAAAAAATAATGCGTCCCTGAAGCAGTGATTGTGTTTTGACAACTTTGTTCGCATCAAATTGGCGCGACAATTTTTTTTTTCAGCAACGCTCGCATTGTGCCATGGTACAATGTGCCATGGTACATGGTACATTGACAACTGCTTATTTTCTCTTCAACAGTAAAACATAAACTGTCAAAAACAGCTTTTTGTGGAAATACATCAGCAGCTGCTGTGGTTGTTGTTTTTTTTCACTTCAACGTTTTCAACATTGCTTGTGTTTTCAATGGCGGATTGTGAGCTCTCTCTTTTTGAGTATATTTTTTGACAGTATATGATTTCCCAAGCAACTATCAATGCTACCTTGTATTATTATACCATGGCATTGTGCCTCTTTGCAACTACTTACTATTTCATTTGAAAAAGTGCGTAACTAAGCTACCTTTAATTGAAAACGACTTAATTTACACAATTTATAATTCACAGATACAATTTAATTGGTCAAACACAAATTATATTTCAGCCGTTGGCATATTAAATGAAAATCTTGATTTAAAGTTAAATATAAATTCCACATCTCTTTTACCAGAATTTTACAAAAAAACTATCCCTGGTATTCACAGAGGATAATTTCGACTTAATTTATAATCATAACTAAATAAAAAATTCATAATTTTAATTAGAATTATCAAAAATAAAAATAAAACAAAATAAATATAGCCCAGGTTTTCATGGAGGCTAATTTCGACTTAATGTGAATGTATAATTAAGTGTATATATGTGTATTTGTATATATATCGTTTAGATGTAAATAATTATTTTCCTTAGGTATAAGTTCTCTTCTTTCATTTTTTCGATAACACATCAAAATAATCAAAAAATGTCGTGAGCAAACAATTGTCAATCTGTCAGGTTATATATTATTTTATTTTAAAAAGAATTCAATTCATTGTAATAGAATAAGTTGAAATTCTATTTTTTTTCGCACTGTAACCTTTTCGTACATGTACTATTGTAATAGATTCGAAAGACTCAATAAATTACTTACTTACATACTTTTTTTTTACTGAGAAGACTTGAATGTCAAAAAAACACACTCTGTCACGCTAACTCAATTTACGAAATTGGACACAGTTCACGTACACTGTATGTGTAGACAGCACCACTTCCTTATATTCTAGTTCTTTGCCCCTATTACACGGTGACCGTTTGTCCGGCGTACAATGAATCTTTTTAACTCTCTTCCACATTTTGCACGCTGGTATGTTACACGACAGAAAAAAATTACGAGCAATTCACGTTGAAAGCAATAACAAAATCGCTTGCACGCCGGGCAAACGGTCACCTTGTAATAGGGGCCATAGCAACCCCAGTAAGTATCAAATACATCAAATTTTTCTTCGACTACCATTCTGAAACGTATTTAACTTATTAATAAAAAATAATTTTAAAATAAACATTTCGGATCAATAACTAAACACAAATAAACTCAAAAAAGAAAAAGTTACTCAAAAATCAAAAAGTGATGCTAGCAACTTTACAAAAAGCACCTTGTATGCTGAAATGTCAGTCGACGTAACATAGAAATCAAAATTCAACAGATTTCTATGTCAAGTTACGTCTACATCACGTTTCGGCTAATTCGATACACACAAAATGCGTTCGTTTAGGCCCATGATGGCTAATTAGCCAAACATAGTTCAACGCCATTGTATTAATAAAAAATTTTTGCAATTTCTTATTTACTACTAAGATTATTTGGATTAATTCTTGGTAGTAAATAAACAGCAACAATTTTTATAAGTAAAAACTTGAAAAAGGTAGGGATATTGCTTATAAAACGGTAAGAATACCAGCTAAAAAAGTGGTTGGGATATTGGATATTAAATGTTGATAATACCAGTTTAAAAAGCGGTAAGGCAGTTTTTTTTTTGTCACATACAAATCTACTGAACGCGTTTTGTGAGTATCTAATTAGGCTGTGTGCTATTCGGAAACTTTTTACGCACGGTAGAAAAGAAGTTACTGAGTTGAATACAATTTCTGTCGAAATATAATTGTAATTTTTGCTGTGCCAAAAGGACGATGAAATTTTGGCGTTTTTAAGAACTTCATTTAATTTGCAAAATTGTTAATATAACAGAATTTTACGCAAATATTTTCCACTTCTGGTTGCTATGCTATCGGAAGCACAACATTTTGAACTTCCTTAGGACTCACGAACTCACAAGTGTTTTTTTTTATATTTTTGCTTGTGTCAAAAATTCTCTACGATTGTCAAAATTTATTCTAGCCCCTGAATTAAAATTTTTTTGTAATAAATTTGCATTGCATATTGGAAATAAATGTTAAGCACTTTAGATAGAGAACTAATGTTATCCATTTCATCATTTATGATTGGTTGGTGATTTTTAGTTCAATTCAAATTAAAATATCATAGGAATATTTGTATCTATCTGAAAGTATTTATCAAAATCTAAGTTTAACTTCCTGAAGTTGAACCAAGAATTTCTGTGTTTAAATTTTAATTTGCCTCACCAAGTCAAAATGCAGATTGTTTTTCTCTAAATTCTGTTTAAGCAGTTTAGTACTTTGTTTTTTGCAAAATTTTGCTTAAATTCGAGATGAGTTACCGGATCTAAGACACTTATAATGTATCAGTTTTTCAAAATCTCCAGAAGTGTCAGTTCAATAGAAAAAAAAAAATTAATCATAAATTCCAATCAATAAATCCCCGTAGTGATAAATTTTGTTTAGCAATTTTAAAAATAAAAATAAATAACTGGCCATTTCAGCCCTTGAAAGGACTTTGACCTAGCTTCTTAGGATCAATTGTGTTGTGCGTGTTATTAAGTTTGTACACAATTGACCGAGAAATGGACCTACAGGCTTAACGCCGACTCCGAACGGCCGTACAGAAAAATAATTTTAATTCAAATAATTTTCTGTCGCTGCTGGGGTTCGAACCTGGGTCTCCAGGTTCGTTGACATAGCGGCCACGCACTTTAACCAACTACGCCACGGACGCCACAATTCTGGAAGCAATTTTACTGGAACTTAAATTCGATAATGAAATAAAAACACATAGAACAAGAAAAATATTAAAAAAACCCACAAAACTCTACTCGATTGCTTCATTTGTATTAACAAACAAGTTGACAGGAAATATTTTTTGTTTGCGAGAGTGCCCCTTCAGCTTGATTGACATTTATACTGGAATGGAAAACATAAATTATACAAACTTCTCGCATAGAGAACGATAAATTAATATAATTCTCTTTACAATCTAAGCCGTTGTAATGAAAATAACAATCGTTCAACAGCTGACCTTGTTTTTCCCTGATTTCATTTTATAGTATTGGCCAAAGATAACAAGATGGGAAACTTAAAAAACATAACCTCAAAAAAAGTTTGCATGTATTAGTGCGATGAAAAAACAACCCTGAATTTTACTCTTGTTCTTCATCGGCCGCAAACTCTCGAAGAAGTCACTTTGCAACCCCTGAAAATAATGCATATTATCTATTTATTATGATATAAATATTTAAGTTGAGTTGCAATAAACTGTTTGCAACCAAAACTGATTACTAAGTCCCTTTATTTTAGTTCATACATGCGTTTAAAGTTTGTCAATTTCTTCAGTTGTTGTATTTGTCAACATTTTTGAAAAATTTTAATTTTACACAAACCCCCGCTATTCTACACAAACCCCCGCTATTCGAGGTGAAATTTAAAAAAGGAACGCTCTTGTTCTTCTTCTGCATTTTTCTGCTGAAACTTCGTTTACAAACAAGAAAAATAATGTATGGATTGAGTGTTTGAATATTTAAATCTTTAAGTTATGTTACAGGAATCTGTTTAACACTCAAAGAATTAAATGCATTTTCTTATTTTAATCTTAATCGCCTAACAAAGTTTGCAAATTTTGCCACTTGTTGTATTTGTAAATAGTTTTTTATTTTCACCACGACCGTTTTGTAAAAGTTCTGTTATTTTTCATCCCATCAGAGTTGTCAACTATCATTGTTTTCTTTGAAAATTTGCTTGGTTGGAATAAATATTGCTTTGGTACGAACTAGCATTTGTTTTATCTATAAAATTTGTAAAACTGCTTTGATTATGTATTTGCATAATATATTAAGTTTAAAGTCATTTCACATATTATTCCATTATTTGCCATAAATATTATTTTTCCATTTATATTCCTACGGCTCAGTCCTCAAACTAATAACTAAAATTTATATCATTACTTATCCTTTCTGAATTTTAAGGGAATATCTGTTACATTTATGGAAATATTACGGACACTTAATTTTGACTCATATAACAATAAGAAATTATGAGCAATAATAAATGTATCTTTGGGCAAATAATAAGAAAATATTTAATTACACATGCTTTTATTATTTCAACCATGTTATTTCTTAAAATTCAGACTATGAATCAATTAAGTTTACTAGCTTATATATTTTGACTTCCGTAGACCCAATTTATTTCCTATGATCATCATTGCAGATTTATAAGAGAAATTTAGGCGTAGCTATCCTAAAAACGAAATAAAAATTAAAAACCTAATAAAAGAAAAAAATAAAAGCTATCCTAAAGAAGATAAGTTGGCAACACTACTTCTAACAGTTAAATGGAAAAAAACATTTCATTCATAAATTCACCCAGCTGATATTATTAACCTTTACGTTACATGCACAACTTTTTTGCTTTTCTTAAGAAAATAATGTGGTTTTTTATGTATAAAATCTTATTGAACGTGAAGCTAAAGCACAAAAATAAATATTTTTAGCATATATAAGAATATTTAGAGAACTTTAGATATTTTTGTTTTCGTTATAAAGCCAATCAATAACAAACGTGTTGGAAGGGTTAAGGAACATACCCAAAACTGACATATTCACCTCACTATTTGTGGTGAAATGGTTTCTCTCGTATGTGTGTTTACTTTTTGCAATTTTTAGATTCCCCACAGAAGTTTCCCATCTTGTTATCTTTGGTATTGGCTGTTGTCGTTCGTAGTAAATTTTTACATATTAATCTGCATTAAATTTTCTTTCTGTATTGTTCAAAGTTTTAAACAGGCGATATCATTTAATTTTTACACATTAACTTTTTGCTTAAATGTTTAATTCCCACGAAGATAGCAACAACAAAGTAAAGAAATGATTCCATTGTTATTTGGCTGCTTTCTTTTGGTAGTCAATGCTCAAGGTTATGGGGCTACTGGTGCTGCAGAGAATGCAAGTAAAATTGTTCACTTTCAACCGGAACAGGTGCACTTGTCATTTGGTGGTAAGTCAGCATTAGATCAATTAACAAAACAAGTAAAAATGGCTCCAGGTTCTGCCTCACTTAAGTAACTAGCTGCATATTATTGTGAAAAATTGGTCTTTGTGTTTACAATTTGAAGTTTTACAACTTTAATAAAATTAATTATTCCATTGAAATTTCACTATGTCAAATATCAAACATTAATTTAAGCTAATTTTTCTTTATCTAAGATAATCAACAAATCATGTTAGTTTTCTGTTGTCATTTTGGTGGCGAGTTTGTACGAACTTGTTTGCCTGTTTGTATTTGATGGACATCTCCTTCGTAAAAGAGGATCGAAATGGATGCATGTAGATTAATTTTGTTTTTCTATCGTGTTTTGCGTTTTAGCGATATTTATTCTAGCTGACTCAGAAAATTCAATTCAGAGTGGGTTTCCTCTTCGATTATTGTTAATTCGTAGTTTATTTCAGTTTAATAATATTGTTTGTATATTTTGTGTATATCGCAATACACAAATGCTAATTGATAAAAAGTTATAAATTTAATGTATCACAAATTATATCGCTCGTATATGTTGGTTAATTGATCGAGGGGAAGTTTATTTTCAATATTTAAAATATAATTAGTTACTATTTATTTTTCTTAATATAACTGGCTATTTAAGGGAAAGATGTGTTACAATTTTAATCTTTGCATTTAACAGTTGAGCAGGTTTTATTGATTTACAGACGATTCATGCAATTAAAGCTTGTCGGATTCGAAATAAATATGTTTGTATGTGTTTAATTCTTATTTGCTGAGTGCACTCTTTACTCGAGTTAATCAAAATATTATATAGTATTTTGCTTACTTCAGCAAATATGTAACCTATTGTTCAGATTCCTTATTAATCTGTGAAATACGGTCAAACTGACAATGTTTCAATTTATCATTGGTAATTTGAGGAATAGCCATAACAAAAAATGGTTTATTATAATTATACCCAATGTTTTTTATTGCAGCCTATTGCTTTCTTATAAAAAAGAAAAAAAATGTCACTTATATATCGCAAGTAAATTTTTTTTGCGTATAATAAATATATGTACTGTGGCTTCCTCCACTACCAACAAACACGGTTACATCAATAACTCAACTCTCTGTCTTAAGTCAAGTTAAGCTTTTATTGCTTCTAATCCCTATTGTAAATGTTTACGTGGTTTTATTACAATATAACTTTCCAGTTTGGTTTAGTATGTATATAAAGAAATATTAATTTAAAACATGAAATTAATAAAAAAGGAAAAATTGGCGGCCTCGGTAGTCGAGTACGTAGCTTGCTCGACTGCTACCCCGGTCCCGGGTTCAATTCCCGGCCAGGCCATGGTCCTACGCTTTAAAAACCTTTCCGAATTTTCTATCCTCATTTTGTAATCAACTGAAACTGAAAATTCATCAATATTTACGACTTTAAGTTGTATTTGATGGCCTTATAACTTGAATTGACTGAGGTAAAGGCATAAAACTTGCCTCTGATTCAAATTCACATGTTTCTTTGGCTTTCCACCACGCTTAGAACATCTTACACATGTTTCACTTGATTGCCCTTTCCTTCCCAGTAATCTATCACCCCATTTCGAACCAAGGCAGACTTCACTGAATAGGTATTCCACATGAAATCATTGGTTCAAGATAAAAAAAAAATTTGCGGCCGTTGCCGAACGCGTTAACGTGTGTGGATCATTCGATGCCAATTTAACGAACTCTGAGGTCCGTAGTTCGAATCCCTTCTGACACAAATAATGAACATGCTTTTATTAGCTTAATTTCTTGTGTGTCTGTCCCGTACAAATCTTGAAATCAATTTTTATTCAACTTCCCGATGAGCTAGAGATTTTATACTGAAAATGTAGCTTATATAAACTCATTTTGTCGTCTGTCCATTTTTTTGTTGGGCAAAAATGTGAAATTATTTAATACATATTTTTTTTTTATTTTTTTGATGGTTTTGATATTTAAAATTAAACAAAAAAACTGAAAAAAACTCATTGAAATTTCATAGACTCGAACTCAACCTCACGCACTGGGCCACAGAACTCATCTAAAATAAATAGCAATGAATGAAAAAAAGGATAAATGAATTAATTCAAGTTTTAAGTAATAAAAATTGTAAAAAAGCGTTTATTTGAAATTAGTTCTGTAGCACAGAGCGTACAGCATTTGCTTCATTATCGTGACGTGAGGCGCATGCTATATAGAATAGTAAGAAGTGTACAATATACATATACTTAAATATAAAAATGTTTGATTGCTAACAAATAATAGATAGACATAGATAGGAAAATTTTCAACAAAAAAAAAAACTCGTCAGTTTCGCTAAAATTAAAATTAAAGGTTCAGATACAATTAGAACTTATTGTCATGGAAACTGGGTTAAAAAAAAATCATTCGTTCACTAACGCCTTAAAATTGTTAATACTTAATTACACTGCTTACTATTGTCTATAGCATGCACTCCATGTTTTTATGAGAACTAAGAGCCCCACTCTAGAAGAAATTATTTTATACGTTTTTATTTCGTTTTAAAAAAGGGGTTTATTAAAATATTTTTTTTTTTTTATGAAAAAATTATTTTTCAATTGCAATTGAATCCTCACTCTAACCCAGTGGTTCCCAAAGTGTGTTCCGTAAAACCCTGGGGTTCCACGAAAAAATGTAGGGGTTCTGCGTGACAAATTTAGTTTCATAAAAGAAAAAGAATGGTTTTTAATATATCCACATTTTCGTCGGAAAGTTTGTAACTGGGTTCGTATATGCCTAAAAATAAGCAACTCGTCAGGTCAAGCAAGTTTTCGTGCTTATTAAATATGTTGCTGTGAATTCTAAGCAACAAGGTTGCCTCAAACTTGTTAAATGTTTGACTTACAACTTCAGAGCAGCTAGCCTGCTGAAAAAGTAAGCATTTCCAAAATTGAGCTACTTACACGATAAGCATCAGATGTGTGCTGACACTTGCAAACTGAATCATTATGCTAAAAACACATGCGCAGATGTTCTGTTGCAACAAAATTTAAACTTATTTTTTCATATGGCGAGAAACACATGTATATTCTGCACAATAACGCAGCGCTGCAAGTAGTCATCAAAATAAAAAATGCTGCGCATATTCACTGCTACCAACATATAAACTCAAAATTCACTGATTCATTACAAATGAGACTGTAAAACCATTTATTTGTGTAAACCTGGGTTTTCAAAATATTTTGCGACAAAAACCAAATATCGTAACAAACTTGATGCTGCACCACATATGCGAGTTCAATTATCAAATATAACGCCAAATTTAAAGAGAATCATGGAGTTGAAGAAACGGCTCCACTCTTCACATTTAAGTTTTTTAATTTATTTTATTTTAATTTTTGTGTTTTTATTAATTATTTCTATGATGCATTGTTTTTTTTAAGGTTTGTTTAATTTAATCAAATCTGTAATATCAAAATAATACTTGTTTCATTTATTATCTCATTAAATTGTGAAAAGTCATTATTTAAAAAATATTCAGGGTTCCTAGATAATTGGTAAAAATAGTTATGGAACCACTGCTCTTATCGAATTAAAACTACCTTTGCTCCATTAAGGACAATCGAAAGTATTATTTCTTACTTATCTTACGTCAACCTTTCTAGATGGTTGTACATAGAAAATATGCATCATTTAATAAGGCCTTCACAAACGGCACAACTGGGTAGTTTCTTGATGCTGAAAATCTTATCGTCGCAATTTGTTATTAAATATAATTGATATATATGTTTTTGTTTATATCATTTTGCTTACCCTTGTATTTGTTTTTCTTTTTCTACATTGATATTGTATATGCCCCACTTCCTATAAATACTGATAGCAGAACAATAACAATTGTATGTTTAAGCAAAAATCAAAATCCATTTCATTTGCTTTACAGACCAACCTCATGAGATTGTAGTAACATGGTCGACACGTGATGATGCTGGTGAATCAATTGTCGAATATGGTATCAATGGTTACATCTTGCGTGCTAATGGCACATCGCAAAAATTCATTGATGGTGGCCTAAAGAGAAAATCACAATATATACATAGGGTAAAAAAAAAAATAAATAAATATTTTAGTCAACAGGGTGCGTAAAAATAATTAAAAAAACATGCATTTCTGGTTTTGCTTTGCATTTTTTAAAAATCCATTGGCCAAGTTTTCCTTTGTACTTTTTAAACTCGCATTCCAGTTTTTCTCACAGAGGGCTCTAAATTTTTGTTCTTCTTGTTTAAGACTCATGCGCACTCTGTTACATTGAAATTGTTTTTCGTAATTGAAACTGTTGCTGTTTTGTTTTTCCAAATTTATTCCTATTCGAAGGTTAAGCTAGTTAACTTGACACCATCCACATTGTATGTTTATCATTGTGGTGGTTTGTTGGGCTGGTCCGCCAAGTTTTCATTTCGTACAGTACCTGAAACCGATACAGATTGGTCACCCAGCATTGCCTTGTTTGGTGATATGGGCAATGAGAATGCTCAATCGTTGGCGCGTTTGCAACAAGAAACTCAGCTTGGCATGTACGATGCTATGATACATGTAGGTGATTTTGCCTACGATATGAATACGGATGATGCGCGCGTCGGTGATGAGTTTATGCGTCAGCTTGAAAGTGTTGCAGCTTATGTGCCATACATGGTTTGTCCCGGGAATCATGAGGAGAAATTGTAAGTTCCAAATCTTTAGTAGTCAATTTTTTGTATTTTAATTAATTTTCTTAAACATTATTTTAAGCAACTTCTCGAATTATCGCGCACGCTTCAGCATGCCCGGCAACACGGATAATCTCTTTTATAGCTTCAATATGGGTCCTGTACATTTTATAGGCTTTTCCACAGAAGTATATTATTTTCTTAACTATGGCTTGAAGCCTTTAGTTTTTCAATACGATTGGCTTGAACGTGATTTGCAAGAGGCTAATAAACCTGAAAATCGCGCTAAGCGCCCTTGGATTATCACCTTCGGGCATCGTCCCATGTACTGCAGCAATGAAAACGATAATGATTGCACACACTCAGAGACGCTGACACGCGTTGGTTGGCCTTTTTTGCATATGTTTGGCTTGGAGCCACTTTTCTATAAATATGGCGTTGATGTTGAAATGTGGGCGCATGAGCATTCATACGAACGACTTTGGCCAATTTATGACTATAAAGTCTATAATGGTAGTCTACAAGAACCGTATCGCAATCCTAAAGCACCTGTTCATTTAATCACCGGTTCGGCGGGCTGTAAGGAGGGTCGTGAACCATTTGTCTCGCATATACCGGAATGGAGCGCCTTCCATAGTCAGGTAAGTAATGATATAACGAAGAATTAACAATATTAAAATTTTTTTTTATTTACAGGATTACGGTTACACGCGCCTCAAAGCACAAAATCGCACGCATTTATATTTCGAGCAAGTTTCCGATGACTTAAATGGAGCTATAATTGATTCTTTTTGGATTATAAAAGACAAGCATGGCAGCTATGATCAGAACTAAAAGATGGAGGGGTTTTTTTTAATATACTTGTTATTAAGATGTATTTTTACAGTTAAAAGAAGACACTGTAAAACAGTATTATAAAGCACATTTCCATATAAGAGGTATTCATTGGAAAAATGTCTGTTTTCATAATGTTTGTACCTTAAGTAAAATTTTTACCTAAGACCTTCAAGCTTTATTTACACATTTTTTTAATTCTTATGTTAAATACTTGCAAATAAATGCATATGAATAATCACTTAAGAAATAATTGTACAGTCTCAAAGATCTTGTCAAAGGCAGCGACAAAAGTTCAGTGCTCTGTAAAAAGTTATCGTTGTCACATTGAAAACCATCAAACGACACAATAGAAAAACACATATGAATGCCTATTATTAAATTTTACAAATTTGATAAAAAAAATTACAATCGCATGAATTTAGCGTGATTTTAAAAATCGAATATTTTATTTGCATGGTTTTTTTTTTAAAATTAAATTAAATTTTTAAAAACCCAAAAGCAGCTTAAAAATACAAAGCACATTAGATCTTAGTACAAATCTGATCACAAATTTTAAATGATTGGGTCCTTTTACTCACATAACCATTCCTTGTGATTTGTAACCTTCTATTATAGTTTAAATAAATATAGCACGGTAAAACCAAATTAAAAAAAAATTTATTTTAAAGTGAAGTATTCAAAGTAAGTAATTTAGGAATATATCAAATCCCTAGCCATACTTTGTTTTTACCATTATCTAAGTGCTATTGGACTGATAACAAGTTGGTTGCTTAAGTTATCAATTTTGTTTTTTGTTGTTCTTTCAAGACTCAACGAATGATATTGTTGTTACTTGGTCTACACGTGAGGATACCAAAGAATCAATTGTTAATTACGGACGCAAATCTTTTGAATTTGTGCAAAAATCTCAGAGGAATGCAGTGAAATTTATCGATGGTGGTAGTGCAAAAAGTTCACAGTATATACATCGCGTAATTATGCTGATTTATAATTTTCTATTATGTATATTTATAAATAAATTGATTCAATTATAAGGTGACGCTTGCCCAGCTCGAGCCGGATACACGGTACATCTATCACTGTGGCAGCTCATTGGGTTGGTCAGCTCAATACTGGTTTCATACACCGCCGAATGGTACCGATAATTGGTCGCCTTCCCTAGCAATCTATGGCGATATGGGTAATGAAAATGCCCAGTCGTTGCCTCGCCTACAACTGGAGTCCCAGTCTGGCAAGTACGATGCAATACTTCATGTAGGTGATTTTGCCTACGACATGCATTCGGATAATGCTAGAGTTGGCGATGAATTTATGAATAAGGTGGAGACTATAGCTGCCTATGTGCCGTATATGGTGTGTCCAGGAAATCATGAGGAGGCATAGTAAGTTTTAAAATGTGCAGAGTTGGAGGAAAAAATTATGGTTCTTTTTAAATAAACCTTAATGATTGAAGTTATTATTTTTAGCAAGAGAGTGAGCTAGACAGAGCAAGTTGACTTATAAAAGCTATTTATTTATATGCATGTAGTAAGCTCCAGCATTTTTCTTTACAATTAAATAATGGATCTAATTACATATCAAGAAACAAAAATGTGCCCAATGTGTTTTAACACACCAAACACTGTTCCACACCTAATATCGTTCAAACTGTAATTGTTTCTTGCTTTTACAGTGCTTTTTAAATTTTCATCCTGAAAGTATGCACAGAAAATTTATCTTGCAAATTAAATAATTTGGGATAAATAATTCGAACAAATTGTTTGTAGGACGGGCTTTTATACTAGTTTTAGATAAAGAACAAAAAAATTAATAGGTAGCTTCTTAAATATTTGACTTAATTTTTGAATATCTTTGAAGTCAATTTGTACCCTTTAGCCCTCTCTCTTTTTCTTTTTTTTTCTAAACTAAAGAAATTTAAACACAAAATAGCACTGATAATAAATATATTTTTGAAATATGCTATTTGCAGTAACTTTTCCAACTATCGAGCACGCTTCAGCATGCCGGGTGGCCACGAGAATCTCTTTTACAGTTTCAATTTGGGCCCTGTGCATTTTATAGGCTTCTCAACGGAGGTTTACTATTTTTTGAATAGGGGTCTTAAACCCTTAGTATTTCAATATGAATGGTTGGAGCAGGATTTGATAGAAGCTACTAAACCGGAAAATCGCGCAAAACGTCCGTGGATAGTAACATTTGGACATCGTCCCATGTACTGCAGTAACGATAACGGTGATGATTGTTCTAAACATGATACGGTTGTGCGAAAAGGTTTGCCACTCCTTAAAGGCTTTGGCTTGGAGGAACTCTTCTGCAAGCACGGAGTCGATGTAGAAATCTGGGCACATGAACATTGCTACGAACGCTTTTGGCCCATCTACAATTATAAGGTCTACAATGGTAGCTATGAGCATCCATATCGAAATCCAGGTGCACCTGTGCATATTGTAACTGGTGCTGCTGGCAACAAAGAGGGTAGAGAACCGTTTTTCAAAATAATACCCGAATGGAGCGCCTTTCATAGCCAGGTAGCTAGACTGTTACCTAAAAATTCCTTTTAGCTTAATGCATTTCTTATAATTATATTACAGGATTTTGGCTACACGCGCATGAAAGCTTTTAATCACACCCATCTGTATTTCGAGCAAGTTTCGGATGACAAGCAAGGCGAAATTATAGACTCATTTTGGGTTATCAAAGATAAACATGGTGCTTACGAATTTTAAAGAAAATTAGCATATTGAGCTTTACTTACCTGTTTGTTTTATAAAAAATAACTATAATATATGTAACCAAAAGTATTTACTATTCCTTATCTTAAGTTTTATGTTTGGTGTATCTAAAATTTTTTACTAAAATAAAAATATACGAGCTTATAAAATATATTCAAAATATAGACCTTGTTTTAATTGGTTCGAAACTAAAAAAACTTCAATTAACTTAAAATTTTTTAAAAATTCCAAGAGAAGTGTCTATTTTGGAGTGTGAGTTATATTTAAATTGAAGGTTTCCCGGTATGATTTATTTGAAAATTTGTTTAAGAATTATTGAAGTATGTATGATTAAGTTCGATCAAGTAAAAGAAAATTTTTCGACAGTGATTTTTTTATTATTTAACAATGCATTCAAATGAAATTTTAAAACGAAATTATTTAGGTTTCCATTGCATCTACTCTTTTCGTACTTTTCAGAACAACTCAACGACATTGTTGTAACCTGGTCCACACGCAATTCTACCAATGAATCCTTGGTCATCTACGGCTTGAGTCTAGGAAACTCCTCACAAACACATACAGCCAATGGTTCATCGCGACTCTTTGTCGATGGTGGCCCAAAGCAGAGGTCACAGACTATTCACAAAGTTGTTTTAAAGGACCTTAAACCACAAACACGTTACGAATATTCATGCGGCAGTAATTTAGGCTGGTCAGCAAGTTTCTCATTCGTTACACCTCCCAGTGGCTCAGAATGGCAGCCAAGTTTGGCTATTTTTGGTGATATGGGTAACGAAAATGCACAGTCTTTGGCGCGACTTCAGCGTGACACGCAACAGGGCATGTACGATGCTATAATACATGTTGGTGATTTTGCCTACGACATGGATACAAACGATGCTGAAGTGGGCGATGCTTTTATGCGTCAAATTGAAACAATTGCCGCCTATGTGCCCTACATGGTGTGTCCCGGAAATCATGAAGAGAAATAGTAAGTTATCAAAATAATATTATTGCTTTGCTTTAATGCAATGACTTAATTTTAGCAATTTTTCCAATTACAAAACTCGTTTCAACATGCCTGGCGAGCGTGACAGTCTTTGGTATAGCTTTAATCTGGGACCAGTACATTTTGTTTCTTTCTCCACTGAAGTATACTATTTCCTTCAATATGGTTATAAAATGTTGACCAAACAGTATGAATGGCTAGAAAATGATTTGCGCGAGGCCAATAAACCAGAGAACCGCGCTAAGCATCCCTGGATTGTAACATATGGACATCGTCCAATGTACTGCAGCGATGACAAGGAATACGATTGTAATGCAAAGTTAGAGACTTACATACGGCAGGGTCTGCCCATAGTTAAATGGTTCGGCTTAGAAGATCTTTTCTATAAGCATGGTGTGGATGTAGAATTCTTTGCACACGAACATTTCTATACGCGTCTATGGCCTATTTATGATTTTAAGGTGTACAACGGTTCAACAGCTGCACCCTATACAAATGCCAAAGCGCCAATACAGATTATAACTGGCTCAGCAGGCTGCAATGAAGAACGTGAACCTTTTTCAAAAGTTCTACCCGAGTGGAATGCCTTTCATAGCAATGTAAGTTAATTCGCTGAAAAAATTGCAGAATAGTGCAGTGATTATTTTGTTGAATATTATTCTCGTATTTTCCTAGGATTATGGTTACACACGTATGAAAGCATACAACCACACTCATATCTATTTTGAACAAGTTTCCGATGACAAAAATGGCGATATTGTGGACTCATTTTGGATTATTAAGGATAAACATGTAGCCTACAGCGAGATGTAATTTTGAACACAGCAATTAATATTTTTTATTCTTTTTTATTTAAAGCAGCTATAATTTTTAAACCTTGATCTTGAATTTTTTATGCTTCCGGCTAAAAAACCTGTAAATTTTATACCTATTTTTTTTTACTACTCGTAGTTATAGGAAATTTTAATAAAATATTTTCGTTTTCGTAAAAAAATATGTAATTTATTCTAAACATTTATTATATAAAAATGGCCGCAGCTTTTAGTTTCTTTTCTAGTCTGCTTTGCACACTCGTTAATTAATAGATTGAGCCGGATATGCCTGGTCCATATTGATAACCAGCACCAAGAGCAGCACCACCAATCGGTGGTACAATACCACCAGCTCCTATGCCACCTAGACCACCACCAACCACGCTGTTGCCATAGTTACTGGAATAATAGCTGGATGGGTAGCTGTTGTATCCATAGCCAGGACGTTGATATGGATATCCACCAAGTCGAGAGCTGTAGTATGAGTTGTAATAGGGATTGGAATTGTAGCCGCCATAGCCAGTGTTACCGGCATAGCCGCTGTTACCGCCATAGCCAGTGTAGGGCGAATTGTATCCAGCGTAGCCACCAGAGTAGGCGTCTTAAATTAAATTGTTTAAGTTGTTTTATTAAAAATATTTTTTATTAAAAATTTAAAATTTAATTTCTATATAATTATTTTTTTTTTAATTTTAGCCGATACCCTTCAGTGAAATATTTCTACAAGGCATTCTACAGAACAGCTTATAACATTATTGTTTTAAATAAATTTTTAGTACGCAAATTTTTTCAAAATTCCGACACCGACGTTCTACAGAACAGCTTATATTTTGGTGACTATAATGATTTTTATGTTAATAGATTAATCAACATTTTGAAAATGAGTTCTTATCACATAACAGTTTATTATTCTGCTTATATAACTGGTTTCGCAAAAATTACTTTACACCACTTTACTGTCCTATTCATTACTGTGCAGTCCAATAACTAATGTTATAACTGTAGGGACTAGTGTTTAGACCAGTGGTTCTCAAATGGTGGGGCACCAGAAAATATGAAAACTATCAAAATTAAAAATATATACAAGTATTGCACACCACTGATTGCAAAGCAATGACCGCACCCAATTTTATTTCTTTGATTTTTTTTTCCACCTCAGCACTTGTTTTGTTGATTCTGATTAACTAACTTTATGGAGAATTCAAACGATAGTTTCCTGATATTTCGATAGAAAACAGGAAATTTAAGTTGATTCGTGACCCATTCCTGAAAGTATTTGTGTGACTCAGACTTCTCATGTCGAAAATTATCTCAGGTGTGCACTTACTCAATCAAGTTCTAATATAAAAAAAGAAATAGTTGGTCAAAAGATAATCGTTAACAATCACAGTAAATAACCAGCAATCACACTAACTTTTATATGTTTTTTTTTAAATTGTTGTCTCTATTTTTTCTCTTTTATTTTTTATTTTGTAATATAAATGTTATGAATTGTTTTTAAAAATTTTACTAAAATATGTTTTGCAATATGTCACTGATCTTGTTTTTTATAATTATATTTAATCTCTATTTTTTTATTAAATAAAAACGAATTTGTAAAATAGGACAAATTTATTAATCTTAAATAAAAAATTTACCATGGAGGGACGACAGTTTGACCTGAACATGGAAAGGGGAGGGGGCGACCAAAAACGGTTGAGAAGCACTGGTTTAGACTTGACTTGAAAGCCACTGGTTTAGACTCACTGGTTTAACATTTGAGTACTCTAAGTACACAAGAAGTAGAAGAGGATGTTCTTGTGGTAAAAAATTTCGAGTACAAGTCTGATACGTGTACTCCTGTTCAAAAATTTCCATTTGCGATATGAAGTTCAGCTGGGCTAAGTGTAGTTGTTCAATAATCAGCCCTATTGTGAATAAAATTTCGCCCGGATTTAAAAAAGGGAATTTTTGGTTTTTTAACAATGTTCACTGAACTTTTGAAAAACTTGACCACAAATATTTGCATTCATCGCCAATTTTTAAGATCACCAGAAAAAAAAATTTTTAAAAGCATACCCTGTCTAAAAAATGAAAATTCCCTTTTTCAATTCCGGGCGAAATTTTACTCGTAAAAGGGCTGAATATTTATTTCTTTGAACTTTGTGTATAGATCTGAAAAGATTTGAAAACTTTTGGCCATTTGTGTAAGGAAACTTTGATATGGATCCGGCTCATATATAATTTGAAAAAAAAGAAAGGTCTCATGGAATTGAAATTGACTTTATATTAGGTAAATATATTTTTTATGGAAATTTTTCCAAATAGTATTTCAGGTCACTTCCAATTAAAGAAATTTTAACCAGAGAGCTCAAAGCTGGAGTTGATGCCAGAAGGAAACACATGATTTCCAATTTAAGTGATAATTATCAGGTGAAAAAAATCAGGCAGGATATTTGTTTGATTACGCGCACACTTTACAAAAAGTAATTGAAATAGATCCTTTCAACATCTGCATCCAATCAATATTTTATTTTTAAATTTCATCATAAATACCGAGGTATTTTAATACCCAATTTTTTAAGTCGATTGAAAGATACCTAATTTACATTTGTACCAAATTCAATTTTCGTAGCGTCTATATTTGGTTCTATATGTAAGAGACTCGAACGGTTCACCTTTTTTTGAAATTTTTTTGATTATTATATCTTTTATTATTATATTCTCAAATTTCATTTATATTTTTCAAGTAAGGCGAATAACTTTATGGAGAGTTTATCGTGAAATAAAATGTCGATCGCTCTTTTACCGTTATCGTTTCAGTTATCGTCCAGTTATATTTAAATCAATTTACGGCACTTATGCCTATTGAAGATTGCTGCTAACAAGCACCTCACAATAAAGTGAAGTTAAGTAATTTGAAAATAATAAGTATTTAAATATTTTAAGGGGAGTTACATATCCAGTACTTTTTTTTAAATTTTCTTAAAGCGTTAAGCCTCAAGAATATGTGGCGGAACTTTCAAGTCGATATCTCAAAAAATAAAGTTATAGCCTAGTTAGTGAACCGCCTTCGAGAGCGCGCAGTGCTGGCCCTTATTTTCAATCGCGTTTTTCTCGAAACCATGTTTTCAAAGTCGGTGACCAAGATTTCTCGAAACTCAGCGAACCGATCGTTTTGACTTTTTTGCAGGCTTATTTTATTCATAATAATCTCGTACTTGTCGTAGGATTTTTTTTTTCGTAGCTTCGTTCATTTTTTATAGGTAAAATAACGATGAATTTTTGGTCGAAAATCGTTAATTTACGTTTGGAAGACCGCCATTTTGTGAAAAATTAATATTTTCAAAATCGGCTATGACAAGTACGAGTTTTAAGTATATAGTTTATTAATATTTTTCATTTTTTTTTGTTTCAGATGAATTTAGGAGAGCAATTTTGGTCACCGCATTTCACTTTTTTTTCAGAGCGCTCTACAAAAAATGCTGTATCTATCTTAATATTAATTTTTTTTTAATAAAAAAAAAACTAAACATACTCTTGAATGTGTTTATTTTAAGGTATAAAAACCCTAATTTAAAAATATCTCTTAGGTTTTCTTAAAAAATTCACAAACAAGACCTTTTTTTTCGGCCTCTGGGTATATAGTCCCCCTTAATACGAAATAAAGTTTTGAGAGTACATTTTCCCCCACATATTAGAGATTTTTGAATGCTCAAAAATAATAACTCACCCAAACCTCCCAAGCCACGTGCACTGTAGGGACTGTAATAGCCACCACTTTGATATCCTAGTGTTGAATCAATTCCGCCTCCGTAACCTCCATAACCTCCATAGCCGCCATAGCCACCGTAACCTCCATAGCCACCATAACCGCCAACACCACTGTACGGAATATAACGCTTCTCTTGCTTCTTATCGTGGTAAGGATCAAAGCTACTAGCCGCAGCCTCTAGTTGTGATGATTCCACCGATGCACTGCTAGCAATGTTAGACGATTCACTGACATCACTATCGGTGGCAGAAACAAGCACAAGTAACGAAGCCAATAACACCTGGCAGGTGTAAGAAAATAAAATAACACTTAAACAATATCCAAATTTGGCAGCAGGACAAATCCTTTTGAAATATTCCACTAGTTGAAACACTTACAATACACTTCATGTTGTCTAAACTTGAGTTTAAGTGGAGGATCAATGAGCGTAAAAAAACCCTTTGAACGCGACTTTACTGAGAGATGCTAAATGTTAACTGATGTTGATTTGAGCCAACTAGTTGGCTTTTATACTGCAAAATTAGAGACTAAAAATTTTCACAGGTATTAACTATGTTTTAAAACAGAGGCGTTTTTAACGCCAAAACTTAACAACAACATGCTGTCAAGATGTTGATCTGTGGAAACAAGTGGTTCACTTGCGAAAATTGCGTATACGCCATGTTAACATTATATCTCGAATATTTTTCGCTATTGACTTTAGTTATAAAGACTCATTGTCTGGGAATTTTTTTTTTAACCGCAGAGATTTGTACAAAGTGCGCAAGCTCTTAACGCATGTCCGCCCGTTCAACTTTCCATGGTCCACGGCATATGAGTATGTGTGAGCATGCGCAACTATTTGAAGAATAGAAAATTTACAACGCCGCAGAACAATGAGCTGCTTTATACACATATGAAATTCGGGCGCAGGTTCAGCTTTAATGACTGTCTTTAAATAAATATAGATTAAATTGAGCATTACTTTTCATGAAAGCAGTCTAAGCTTAAGTTCTACTGTTTTAATGGAAATTAAAAATGAAAAAGTTTTAATTTTTTTATATCTATGTATATACACTGCCGTTAGAAAGGTAGACAGGAAGTCGTTTTTTTTTCGATTGTATCGACTCGTAAACTAAAATGTTTTAAAAAACATTAGCAAATTCGAGCTTTTTCCCATTTCTGCAATTCCTTTAAAGTCTCTGTTTTCAATACATAGAAGAAAATTTTAAATAACGGCTCATAGTTAATACTGGGTGTGTTAAATATTGCTGACATTTTTCAAACGCCTCAACAACTAACTCCGCCTGGTAATTAATTTTGCCAGACTGTTCAAAGCCAGTATAAAGTAGGATGGCTTTAAGCAACGGGTTCGCCCTAACCTGATTCTGGAGGTGGGATCGTTGACATTGATGCCTACAAAGCAGTAGTTATGGTGCTAGAAAAATTTATTAGCACGGCGATAGTCTTTACCTCGACTCATAATGATTTACCTCGCAGTCATAATCAAAGATCTTTGGTCATAATGATGATGCGTGGAAACAGAGAGGTACACTTTACAGTACGGTGAGGTACAGCTTACGGCATGTACTGTTGGATGTTGTTTAGTAGTTTAGAATGAATATGTGGGAAATAGTGGCGAATACTATGGCCATACTGTCATGTAAGATAATGTTAAGTGTCAGTATTGTTAAAGTGAAGTTAAAATGCTTTTAAATGGAAGAACTACGGGCTGGTCCTTCGCGTAGTAACGTGCTGGCTGTGATAGCTCAATGTCGCTAACAGACCTACATTAGTTGGAGTCTTTACCCCGCTATTATACAAAAGGGTGGCAATGTGCAATATTGTCAGAGATTTTAGATTGGTCTCGATTTCCCCTTTTGAATGTAGATTATAATCAACTAATCCAAACCGTAAATTGGTACTGTTGCATTCCAATTCTAGTAACTATCCATTCAGTATGTTTATTTAATTAAATAAACGCAGGTGTGGTGTGCATCCGGTATTGAAAATACTATAATATGGCGCCTGGTTACGTCTGGAGACATAAAAGTGACGCCCAGGAGATGCTTGGATGGATGTTAGTATATGTCATTGTATTGGCATGAATATCCTATAAGGAAGTTCTTTCTGAATGTTTTTTTATTGCTTTTTGCAAGATTTTCTTGAGTATTTAATCGTTTTATCAAAAATTATATTAAATATTTATTATTTTTAACTTCATTAAAAAATTCTTGTAGACCGACCTCTTAAGCAAACATATGAAAAAATCGCGTAAAATTCTACCCTTTTTTATTTCAATGAACCCATTCAGAAATCATATTTAACTTTTTACAATTCAAACGTAACGTTTTAAACTCAGAGTTTAACTTTACAGTTGATATTTTAACTAGATACAAATTGAATTTGATGTGTGAAAAGTTTAATTTAAAATATAAAAAGTTCAATTTGAAGTGCAAAAGGTTGAACTTGAAGTTAAGAACCTGTAATATATAAGCTTCTTATATTTTACGCTATATACGAAAGCATTTTATGATCAATATTTTAAGCCCACAATAATTTCTCACTGCAGCAAATTGCGGTAATTGGCAAAAGTTGTTAAATAAAAAAAAAAAACAGAGTACCTTGTACTCACAAACATTTTCCATTTACTAGTAGAACAATCAAATCTATTGTTGGACTTATTCGATTGGCATTATTAACAAAAAACCACAAAAATAGTTCTATCGGCTGCTTCGTTAAAAAAAAGACAAAAACATAACTTAAATTACTTTGTATCTTAGCTTTGAGCATTATGACTTCATAACACTTGACTAACGTATTTTTTAAAAGTATGCCACAAAGAATTAGATACTAACTTAAACTAATTTAAAGACGTTAATATCAACGTTGAAAGGAATCACGTAGCTAGTAAAAATGATTAAATCAATCATTAAGCTTAATTTATATACATACATATGTGTATAAACGGAGGTCAGTTGTTTTTAGGCATTTGTGAGGTAAGCCAAAATTTCGTTAAATTTTATTAGACAAAATATTTAAAACGCTTAGCATTAATGAACTCACAACGGCTAAAATGGTTTTGGAGAAAACTTTAAATGCTGTATAAAAGTTGCAAATTGCATGTTTAAAAAAACGAATTATTTTTCCATGCTTATATTTATCGATACGTCCATAAGAAAATTATTAAAACCAATAAACTATATACGCATAATTGACTCATATGCTTATAACAATGCATCATAAACCAAGCATATTCCAAGACAATTGAATGACGCGAGGAATAAGATTTATATAAATTTTATCAACATTTTGTCATTCCAATGGATTACAAACATGCACACATATACATAAATACTATATGTGGCTAACATGATCAAACATTATTAACAGAAATTTACAAAGTTTATGTCAATTCAATGAAGCAGCCACAACCAATACTGAAGCCTCCATGATCAACCTTAAACTTTCAGCAAGACAAATAATGATGGGAAATTGCTAAGTGCAACAAAGAAATAATTCATAGGTGGCACACACATGGACGTAGAATTGCGATGAAAAAGAGAATATATAATAAACAAAGCTGCAACGGGTACAAGTTCAAAAACACATGTAAAATACATGAATACTTGTATATCGAAGGTTAAGTAGAAATTATTTGTTGCTTTTGTTAAATTTAAAATTAAAGTTTCCTTTTGGAGTTTGTAGCTTGTGTGCTGATGTAGGTTATTTACATTAACAACATAAGAATTGTTGTCTAATGGTTAACTATCAGCTAGCTGTTGGTTGGTTTTGATGAAGCAATATTTCATTACAGTTGCAATAAAAACTAATGAAAAATTTTGAAGGCGTTGTTTGAAAATTATAAACATGATTAAAGTATAATATCAACTGTAATAAATGTGTATAAGATATTTTTATGTGTTGGGCATCATAGTTCTATCAGCGATATGGTCAAAAGTGGCCAATAATCGGAGACATGTATTCATACTCTTTCATTTAATTTTTTTCCTCGATAGTATAGTGGTCAGTATTCCTAGAATCGTTAAATTTTTTATTGCTGTACAATTTTGTGTGCTTACCAAATAACAGCTATATTCTCCACAGTAAAGTGGTCAGAGATCCTAACTTTTTAGCATTTAATGTTACTTTTTTGGCGGCCATGTTTCAGAAAACTAAGTTATGTCCTGATAGTATAGCGGTAAGATATCCAACATTGTTTTTTTTTTTAGTTTTTCAGCTGCTCTCCGTTTGCCACATCAAAGTTAATACCTCGAAAGCATAGTTGTGAGTATTCTCATAGTTTTTATTTGTTTCACTTTTATATTTATTTCTTTTTCTTGGTTTGTTTTCATTGTTGAATATTCTGTTGACGTACATACTAATACACAAATGCAAATTATTATTTGAACATAATTTCGTAGAGTTAATCGGCTTAAGAATTGTTATTAATTCATTTAGCTTTGCTTAAAATACAATTTTCTATAGAAACAAAGATATTACAATGATTAACCGTACGATATCTTGAATCTTATTGAATGAAATAAACTAATTTGCAGCATTCAATAGGCTTTCAAACAAAATACGCAGCCAGCTGTGCCATTTTGTCTTTGGGTTGTCTAGGACGTCCTCGGCTGCTGCTAACGCCACCACGTCCACCTTTGCTGCCACCACGACCCCCACCGCGTCCCACACGCACATTCACAGGACGTGAAGCTACTGCCCGATGTTTTTCAACTAAATGCGAAAAGTCTGCAGAACAAAAAACACAGCCAGTTTTGTCTTCGGAGCCATCCTTAAATTTCGTTTTATCAGATTTGTAGACAACGTTTACCAGCTGAGCGCCACAATCGCATTTTGCATCTGCAGAGGAAAATATTAAACAAAAAATAGATTAAAATAATGAACAAAAATCAAGGAGCTCACCATCAACAGCTACTTTAGTGGCGCCTTTAAAAATATTTATTATAACATCGCACCGGTTACAGCCCATCTTCCAACTGGGCGCCAGAGTACAGTCTAGCACAAGCACACCTTGTTCGCACTCTACACAACCAGATATTCCTAGTGTATTAAGCGAATGCGCACATGTGGGATGTGTGCATGTGTTGCAGCCAGCATTTTTTGGCATATCCCTGAATGGTGGATGATTATAGCAGTAGGGACAGAAGGGGTACGAACGTCCTTTGGCGCCAGTGGTAAAGACCAAAAGCTCAAAGTCATCGAGAGGACATTTAAATTCTCGATAGCCTTTTACATTGCCGCCATTTGGTAGAGAGTAAGTTTCATCGCAATGTGAACAATGCAGGCGAGCTGGTTTTGACTACAACAATATAAAGAGTAATTAATAAAAAAAAAAATAAAGATTTTCACTGTCGCAAAAACAAAAAAACGGGACATTACCTGTATGTACTTCATGTAACGCCTACATTTGCCACATCTTGAATGCGCCTTACCAGATTCAGCCAAAGGCGAAAAGGAAACCTCAAACAAGCTATCCATATTGGAAATATTTTGCACAAAATACAAAAATTTCATGCGAAAAATATCGATGGCATGACGTAGCACAGCATTAAAATCTGCAGAGCCCTTCGAAATAAGATTCAACATACCCTCAACCTCAGAGCGCATAGTAGGGAGCACAAGTTCAGGATCAATCTATAGAGAATAATGAAGCAAATATTCTCTTACATGTATGAAGTATTAAAAACCTTAAAAAGTACCTTCTGATAGCCGTGAACAAGCACGATGCCTAACGTAGTTGGCAGCAGCTTTCGCCCATTCTCAATGCGCACATAATTTCGCTGACAAATATTATTGATGTGCACTGGTATTGATGCATCGGTGCCAATGCCATGCTGTTCCATTAACGTAATCAACTCAGCCTCGGTGAGATAATCTGGTGGCCCCGTCTGACTCTCTGCCAGGCGCACATCATTTATTGTTACCTTTTCACCCTCAACGAACGGGGGCAAGGCTTCATCACGACCAAATGCCAGCCACGTCATGGCTTTGGTGAAACCAGGATCTAGCAAAACATTGGCAGTACAGGAGAAGGCTTCAATGCCGACACGCAATTTTGCAGTTGTCGTGCGATACTTAAGATCACGTGAAATGGTACCTAAGAAATGGCGACAAATGAAATCGTATACTCTCCACGTGTCGCGATCGAATTCGCTACGATTGGCAAGTTTCATGGGTGTTATTGGTGGATGGTCGCCGGCATCTTTTCCTTTGCGTGGTGCATTGAAATCAGATATTATGCTTCGTGCCTCTTCGCCAAATTCTGAAGAGGGTTGCAGCAAACGCAGGACGGCGCTGAAAAATAAAAACGAGTTCGTAGTTGTACTAATTGAATATACGGCATGTATATCTCACGGTAAATCGAAGTTCTCAGGATACTGATTCGTTTCTGTACGCGGATAACTTATATAACCTTGCGTGTAGAGACGTTCTGCAATTTGCATAGCTTGAAACGGGCCTATGCCCAAGCCAGAACTGGCAATACGCATAAGTTCCACAGTGTTGAGTGCCTGCGGACGACTTTTAAACTGCTCCTTCGAACTGACACTTTCAACCCTATAGAAAATATACGAAATATTACAGAGCCCAACCTATCACATAACTGCTTACAAAGCTTCTTTCTGCTCCTTTACCCGATTCAGCAGCATTATTGCAATGTCTTTCTTGAAGACACGACCGCGTGCCCATTCCAATGTCACTTCCGGACTGCCCGCCAATAGTTGCAAATACCAAAAGCTCTCTGGTTTAAATGTTTGTATATCATCGTGCCGTTTAACACAAAAACCTAAGGTTGGGGTCTGACAGGGTCCATACGATATAAGTGAAGCGTCTAAATCGCCATAACGCCCCTGAAAGAACTTCGTCTGAAAGCGCGTAAATGCGCAACCAATGCGCAGATCAAGCTCTTGACGAGCATCTACAGATTTGGCTTCATTTTCGTTGGGAAATCCTAACGTGGCCATGGCGCCCTTAATGTCCTTCTCTGTAATGGCAGAAAAGTGCGCACGATAGGTTACATTGCGTGCATAAACATTGGGAATGAGACGTGATACGGCGTCCATGACTTCGTAGCATATGTTTTCGCCCTCCTTATCGCAATCGAGCCACAGCACTAGATAGTCGCAGCCCTTAGCTTCTTGCGCGAGAAAGGAGCGCATATGTTGCTTGGGATTAGCCTCTTTCTTTTCGGTAGGGCAACCAAACAGTTCAGCAGGATCAACTTTTTCCCATGAATTGTACTTGCCGACAAAGTCTAAGGACATGACGTGTCCGCAGACACTGGTCATGCGAAACAGCACATTGCCCTGGTCGCGAAAAGGACCCGTCCATTCGTGTGTGGAGCAAGAGTTACTCGTACCTGCCGTGCAAAAGAGTAATGAAAATAAACCAATTGCAAAGGTGTACCAACTGAACAGCGTGGGTGCAAAAGCGTACCTTTCTTCGCCGTACTGTGATTATTGGACAGAATTGCTGCAAGTGATGCCGCCAAGGACGGCTTCTCAGCCACCATTAATACTTTCTTCATAACACCACGCAAATTTATTCTTTCTTATTTTGTACACTTCATTCACTAAATAATTAATATCTCATGAAATCAAAGAAGAGAATTGCAAAAATTTTTCTCAGATGAAAATTTTGTGTAAATGTTTGTTCTCGTTTTGACACTAAGTTGACATTCGTAAAATATCATAAATAGCGATGACATCAACCTACGACACAGCAAAAAATATTTCGCTAGTGCTGATAACTGTAAAATAATTTTATTAACCAAGCGCCTACATTAGTAGTATTACGACAGGCACAATGCATTCATCAATTTTTATCCACTCACTCATTTTTTCAACTGTCTGACCGTGATTGAAAAAAAAAATTATGGGACAGTAGGTAGTCATTTTGAAAATCGAGTCACAAGCAGATATAAATTTTTAAGCATTTCTGTAGAATGCTTTATTGCTACGTCACACGCAGCATTATTATTTTTGACAGCTGATAACCATTTGTTCTGTGTTAAAAGTTAAAAAGTAATTATAGCAAAAATGGAATGAATTGATTCCGCCAGAAATTTCAAAGACTAAAATTGTAACATTATACAAGCAGAGGGAATCTAATCTCTACAAAAATTTTTTAAAAAGGTGTTAATTTATAAAAAAACTTTTGCAATTTGTGAATGACAGAGCCGTAGTATAAGTTATAACTAATGGGAAAAAACTAAAGCAAGTTTTTTACCAGCATATATATGTGTGTACACATAAGTAAGTCTTTGTCTAAGTCTTTAGTGATAAATGTTTAAAATATTTATCTTTCGAATATATTTAGAGCTTAAATAAAAGTTATTGTGATAATCGTATCTGTGATTGCGAGAAAGAAACCATCTCTTGACGGTTATCTGCAAGATGCCAAATACCAAAAGATCCTTATTTTTAAATGGTTTTTCATGACTTTTTAGAACTCCTTATTCGATTAGAAAAAAAAAAAATGCAAAGTAACGAATTGTTTCATTGACTACCTGTTAAACTTAATCTTAAATTCCAGGCATGATCTATCTGCCCATATGCCAACCACTCGCGAATAACCCTTGTCGGTCTTTACTGTTTCTTTTTTAAGGCATGAGAATGTTTTCGAAAAAAAGTTATATAATAAAATTTTTCGGTTATACTCATAGCAAGCCTTCATAAGAAAAAAAAATTTAAAAACATTATTCATAAACGTTGAATAATAAAGAAATCATAAATGAGAATTTTAAAAATGATTGAAACCTTCAATAAAACCTCGATAAAATATTTTTAAAATTTTTTTTGTTCTATTCCGAGCATCAAAAATATAAAAAATTATTTAAAAATATATCAGAAACAAACAAAATTTCAAAAAAAAATGTTAGAAATGAGATTCATAAACCTCATATAAAGGCTTTATAAATAAGAGAATTTTTTTTTTTAAATAGCTGAAACGTGCTATAAATCTATCATGATGCATTTTTAAATTATTTACTCTCATTTGAGCACAAATATTGTCAAATCTAATCAAAATTGTTCAAAATATGTCAAAAAAATTAAAAATATATAAAAATTCCCAAAAAAAAAACATTTGAAATATTTACAATAAGAGATAAAAAAATGACAATTTCTTCAGTGCAGAGGATAGCTTCTAAAAACTTTTGATGCTTGAATATGGAAATGTTGACGAAATTGCTACATATGTCCCGGTTGATACACGTCAAGAGTTGACGGTCAACAGTGAGAAGCAATGAATTGACGTCAATTGTTGACCAATATAAAATGGGCCTAAATAGTCATTGAATTTATCAAATACACAAACCATTATTTATACTCTTCCCATTTCAAATCGAAAGTGTTCCTATTTTAATCACAAAGCAGATAAGGGGGTTTCAGACAATACTACATGTCCGATGGACATTGCGTGTCCGATGACATGTACGATGTGTGAAAGCTAAAAAACATCGAAAATCAAATGATTTTGATTTTTCTGCCGGTCCATCCGACATGTAGTATTGTTTGAACGCACGTTCATCGGACGCGTTGAATTTTTCATTCTGCAAAAATCGTCGAGGAGTGAACAGCTACGCAAAGCAAACAAAAAAATTTTTTTTTGAATAAATTAGCGTTTCTTTTCTCTACTCTTTAACCCAAATCCTCTTTTTTTCCTTTTTTAGCTTTTTCATCTCCTCCTCTTCCTTCAAAACTTCATCAATAATTAAAGCAGCAATTAATTGTTTTGCCATTGTTATGATGTGTTCGCTTTGAGCGTTGCAAAATAATGATGTCTATCCAACATGTAGTATGTCTGAACGCTCGTCAAGAAAATGCCGTTATTTTGCAGAACTACATGTCCGATAGACATGTAGTATTGTCTGAAACCCACTATAGATGTTTATGAAAAAAATTTGAAACAACTTTTTAACATTGAAAAGCTTTTAACTAGTGAACGTTTTAAAGCTTTTTTTAAAATATTTTTATGAAGACTTCATTTTTTAACGTTCACTACAAATTTTACTTTCGAATTCGAACGTTAAAAATTGCTAACAGCAGCATTTATTTCTTTGTTTTTTTCCAATCCATATATGTATTAAGATATCACTGAAGTTTGTGTTTAAAAAAAAAGGTGAAAATCAGACCACATCATAACTCGGCTACGAATCGTCTGAAAAAGAAAATTAAGAATTCGTTCGAAAAAATATACCTAAATGCAGATTTTTTTACCGAAATGAAATGAAAATATGAAATATTAAGAAAATAAGGAAGATTTTTTTTACATATTCTTGAATAGTTGTACAACAATAATCAAATGAAAAAACTGAATTTAAAAAAAAAATTGCCTAAAACCTTCCTCAAAGACATCTTATGGAACACTCTGCATCAAAAACAGCCAAAGTTTTCTGGTTTAAAGTCATATGTATTTAAAAAAAAGAAGCAAATTATTCAAGGAGCTAAAAACATAGTCCGACAACTTTGTCTTTATAAAAAAAAATATTAATTTTAACTACGACGAAGCAATATGTTGCTTACAGTATTCCCACATAAAAAGTGCACCCGTCACATGAACATTCAGTGAACGCACCATCCCAAACTGTGGAATCTCGACTGCATGATTTAACATTGAAATGATATTTGCGGGAATTCCTTCCTTTTCATGTCTGCAAAATAAAACCATTAAACAGCCTTGCCTATACATGCTGTCAGTCAGAAAAAAATTACCCCAGTAAAATTATGCATTTTTTAGGAAATTTAAAATCGACGAAACTTTGACTCTTAGCTGTTTGTTCGGCGCCAACAATTTCGTAACCTTCAATTTGTTTTTGCACAAGAAATTCCATTAAATGCCCGGACTTGATTTCGCTGATGTTGAGTCCTTTTTCAGCTGTCATGCTTAAATTGAAGGTATTCTTTATGCATAATAATTAAAACATAAAAATCGACCAGGCCTACCTTAAGTTTTTAAAGTCATCTTTGTCAATGTGTTTGCTCGAATTAATGACCAAGTTTTTTATACCCAAAACTTCACATGTGCGCGCAACGCCACCCAAGTTTGGCAGCTTATCAATCAGAGTGGCCACAACAATTACTTCGCTCTCTTTTATCTAAAAAAAGTTGTAAATACATGTAAATGTTACAGCGCCTGGTGTTGTTGTTGTAATTTACATTTTTAATTTTAAACTCTGGATACGATATTAAATCATTAGCCGGCATGATGTCGGTTAATGTATTCATTTTTCTTTGTACATTACAGATTTCCATATTGCAGGATTTTTCTGTGTTATTCTTTTGTGCAGTTGTGTTATTTTTTTTAGAAAAAATTTCTCTACACTTTGCATATTTGTCTTGAATTTCTTGAGATATTGTACCAACTTCATCAAACGTCGCATTGGTAACATATAAGACAATGTCATCATTTAAAATATTATCACTATTGACATCCAAACGAATATCATTAAGTAAAAGAGTCAGCTGATCTCCAATTGCTGATTCAATAGCGGGTTTGAACAATTTTGCGTTATTGACAGTGCTACTAAATGTATTAGTGCTACTAAATGTATTAGTACTACAGGGAAAATAAAAAATGTGAACATTTTACTTTTAAAATAATTGTTTTCTTTTTTCATTTACCGGCGTTGAACAGAATTGCAGCATTTGTCCAGCATTTTATAAATGGCGAGTTGCGAGTACAGTCTGGTTTGAAAGTTAGCGCCCATAGTCAATGGTAACAGCTTTGCAATAATTTCGTCTATAGAAAAATTCATTTCAGTCCAATTAGTTATACAAAACATGTAACATATGACAATAATCGATACTTGTTGGCTGGGCGCATAGTTCTCTATCTAGAAAAAAACATAAGCAAATGTATACAAAATAGAGTTTTGAGATTGTTGTATTTAAAAGAGTTCAGAGAAATAAAGCCCAGCATAAGAAATGAAATAAAGCCCACAATATATCGGATGAAAAAAATTTAAAAAAAGCCCCAAAATCAATTATGAAATTAAGTTCAAATATTATGAAATAACGACCACATTGAAAATGAAATAAAAGCAAACATTTTTATAACATATTGATTACCATTTTTTCGGTTTTATCTCTTAATATAATAACGCCCAAAATTTTATGGAAAATTTTTGGTGTTTAAAAATATAATAAGAACTATTTTGTAGGTTATTTTATAGGACATTATAGGACAATTCCTCTAGGTGAAAAGGCATGGAATGAATGTAAATTTTACATTTTATTCTCTGGTGTATTGGATCAGCCCATAAAATTTAAAATATAAGAGATCGCCAATGTTTGGTATTTGAATTATTTAAAATAAAAATTGAACATGATGTTTATTTCAAAACAAAAGAACGTGTTCTGACACAGCGATGCCGCAGCTAAGGTCGTAATTTTAATAGTAATTAATCTGACAGTTTTGATACATCAGGACCAATCCAACCGACATCTTCAGGTATTCAATTTTTTTTAACCAACCTCAAATAAAGTAAAAAATCCAATTATTATATAATAACCAGGAACATGGATAATGTTAAAAAGATTTCTAAGATCGTTTTCTTGATGGATTTCTCATTATTTTTTTATTAATTAGCACTTCAAAATTTATTAAAAAATCATTATTCAATTTTAGATAATTTTTCCAAACATACCTGACTTTGTATTCTTTAACTTTAACTTACCTCATTTAAATGTTTCAGAATTTCGTTTAAATCCGGTGAACATTTCGCGATGATGCGTTCAATAAAATATGTTATGTTCAATTGATTATTTTCCTTCAGGATCATATCCCAAAAACTGACGTGCCAAAAAGAATTTTCCGTTTTTCGTAAGAGCCTTAAAATGCAGCTTCCAACTCTCATTTTAACACGATGCTCATGAGAATTTTCAAAATATCTAGGTTTTTTATAGTTGACATCAGCACTAAGTTGCAGCAAGAATTTAAAAAAATCTAGTTCTAATTTTTCGTTTTTCAATTTAATGATATAATCGACCAATGAATGGTGCAAGAAATATTGGGATTGGTCTGTTTCAAGTTCATATTCATATCTTTGTTCAACTCTGCAAGAATTTTATAAATGTCAATAAATTTTTATAAATAATTTTTCAATCTAAACGTTTTACCTTGCATCGCCATGTGTTGCTTCTCTTTCAAAAATTTTATGTATGAATTCTTTTGCACCATTTGTTTCAATAAAACCATAATTTGTGTAAACAACATTTGATTGAAATAATGCTTTGAGCGCATATTGATTGTCGATATCGTTATTTAATATTTTCTCTACATACTCATCTAATTTAACTCCACTCTTTGTTCGAGAAATATATTGAAATAAATACTGGTATCTGTAAGGACAATTTTGTAAATATTTATTAATAAAAATTCGGTAGAATATAAACGATGAATGAAGAATAAAAAAGGGTAATTTTAAGTAGTTTTAATTGAAACATTGTTAAGCCAAACGAAGTGAAGCTTTTTGTCTTTATTTATTCATAAAGAATGCATACAGAGCATAGATTATTCATTAAATATGATTAATACTCAGATATATTTTCAAGAATTTGCTGAAAATGTTCCTTTTCAAGAATTTTGAAAATATTTTCGTTTGCATTTTCAACGGTTGCATGGTTTAATTATTACTTTAAATAATAAACACTTAAATTAATCAACTTACACATTGAAACACACTCGTGTGTTATATTTAACGACTTCTTTTAAAATATTATCCAAAATTGAATCGTCTATTATAATACCAGAAGTGGCAATTAATTTAGCAATATGATCAAGAGTGTTTTCACCGCCTTTATCTAAAAGTTCTTCCGTTGAATATTTAAAATTACCATTGAAAAAATTTTCTATGCTTGAGTATTGGCATACGAAGTAATCAACAGTTTTTGCATGCACAAACGATTCCTGCGATTTATCCGAAACAAGTTTTTCAACAATTTCGTTTATAAACATATCCATGCCGGTAAATGCATTAATATTAATTTCATATTTGCTGCGGCAAAAGTTTCTTTTTTTTTCAGTCGGTTTAAAATCGAAAAGAATCATAAAACAGAACCAACTATGCTGTTCTTTGGGAATATTTTCAAAAACGTCTAAGAGAGTTTCTTGTTCCTCTAAATATTCGGTTTGTTTTCGGATGTGTACAATTTCATACAAGCGCTGCGTTAGTTTTAACTCATGAAGGTTATCCAAATTATTCTGAATTTTTTTTGTTAAATCGCTAAATGAAAAATGCATGTAGTCCGAAACGTTGTATAGGCTATCTAAAAGTTGCAAATATTCCTCGATGCCAAGCTCATCAATTTGGTATGCAAAACGATTTACATAAATTTGTATTAATTTTCCGCGTATTGCTTTGTTTTGTAGCACACGAATCCTCGAAGCAATTTTCGTTAATGTTACCTTTGAAATGTTAAAATTTTTTAACTGTTCAACATCAAGTTGTTTTAGCCAAAAATGTAAAGGTAAAGACCTCCAATTAATATCGGCGCAAGCATCGAAAAACAGATTTAAGTCACACTTCAGAAATTGTTGAATTTTAACTGCCGAGAGACAATAATTATCATAGTTGTATAGATTGGTGGTATTTGCTGCCTGCAGGACTTGTTTAAAAAGTTCTCTGCTTAAATCTTTGGACACAAAATTATCCAACATATATTCGATGGTCCAGCGCAATACCAAAGCATTATTGTGAGTGAGGAGTTGACTGTAAAGAATATCTAGCCATATTTTAGAGAGTTTAATTTTTTTAATTGTTTCTAACGAGGGCAGTATGAGGTGTGATTGTTTTTCTTCTAAATTCTCAAAAACAGTCAAGTATAAATGCCAGGCATTATTTAGGTGTTCGCAATGATTTACTTCCCATATGGATATATTATCTTCTGCACGCTTTATGGTATAGGGTATTATTTTTTTCAACAAATATATTGACATTTTTCGTTCCTCACGCACTGCAGACACTAGCAGCGCTTGAACAATTTTTGCTAAAATTTCATTCTTATAAAAACTGTCAATATACTGCAAGAAATCATCAATCAAATTAACCATTATTTGCGCAAGTCTGTATCTTAGATTCTCCTTGCTGTGCATTTCTAATATTTTTTGCCACAGTAGTTCAAGCAAATCAATTCTTCTCATTTCAGTTATTTGCAATTTAAGACAGTTTAAAATATTAGCTGCTAACAGTTTGCTACAATTAGCAAGTAAATTACAAAATGTTTGAAAGAGCTCATCAGTCATAGAAATGAAGTGTTTGTTTTGGTATGTCAGCGATTTAAGCAGCTGATAATATAATTGCAAGACTATTTTTTGATCATCTTCGCTCTGGTTGTATTTATTCAGCAACATTTGGAAAAACTCACAGACATCAATTTTCACTGATGTATCCTTGCATTCGAGCTGTATTGTATAATGCAATATTGGCAGTACATTTATGAGATTATTTTTATTGTGCAATTCTGCAAAATTGTTATCAATAAATTCGTACAAGTCCTTCAAACTTAAGATATTCGTGGTAGGGTCATCGGGACTCTCAGCTATTCGCTTGAAACTTTCAAACAGTTTATAGTTGTAGAGAGTTAAGGCATACGGACTGAAGTTATCGGGCTCCATTTTGAAATCGATCTGAAAAACGAACAATAAAATAATAATTAATATAGTTAAACAATTTTATATAGGGTTTGAAACATATTAAAGTGAAATTTCAGTTGGCATAATTGAAGATGAACGAAAACTCAAAATTTATAAATTTTTTTTGTGGAATATATGTATTAAGACTTTCTAATCTCAAATTCGGAAAAATTTCACGCCGCTCTCAATTGGTTTAGAAGTTATAGGGCTTGAAAGTTGGGGAAATGGACCTCAAAAACTTGTGATTTTTTTAAAATTTTCCTACAAAACCTAGCATTATGGGTAAAAGAAAGGTTATGCTGTTACCTATTCAACGAGCTATCAATCATTAAAATCCACACATTACTTTTGAAGATACAGCATTTTCCATATGCACACTTGGCGGTTCACCCTTTTACGAAATAACCTAAACGTAAGTATAAACATCAAATTAAAAAATGTATTTAAGAAAAATGCAAATAAAGTAGGCAATGCAGGAAATCAAATCTGTATATAAAAAATATGCCTGCCGCGCTTTTTTTTTTATATACAACGTGTATATCAGAACATGCGACTGCGCTTCTTTTTTTTATTCGCAATATATGAAAACTTTTTCTAAAATGTCTTAAGATCAACATTAACAGGTAGGATTTAAATACTTTCATTGCCTACTTTATTCGCATTTCGCTTATATTACTTTTCCAATTTGATCTTTATACTTACGTTTTGGTTATTTTGTAAAAGTGTGAACAGTCAAGTGTGCATAATATGTAAAAAGCTATATCTTCAAAAGTAATGCGTGGATTTTAATGATTGATAGCTCGTTGAATAGGTAACAGCATAACCTTTCTTTTGATACCCATAATGCTAGGTTTTGTAGGTAAATGAAAAAAATCTCACAAGTTTTTGAGGTCCATTTTCTCAACTTCCGAGCCCTGTAACTTCTGAACCACTTGAGAGCGGCGAGAAATTTTTTCACCATTAGCTTTTTTAGCTCCAAATACACATTTTCAAAAAAAAAAAAGTGAAAAAAATCCATTTTCACTCATCTTCAATTGTTCCTGTATGATAGATGTTCCCTTCTCGTCCAATTAGATAAAAAGTTCACATTTTCGGTCAACAAAAATTTTCCTGACGTGCCCGCAATATTAAACCGGTAAACAGATAGGTTACACTTTTATGCACCCCATACATTTATCAATTTACCGAACAACTGAGTTGGCAACTGAGTGACATTGGAGTTGACGACTTTTCCACACACTATTTGATCGAGTTCCCAACTTGATGAGTTGCGTATATAAAATCAAAATATTTTAAATTTTCTTCAACCGACTCGACAACTGCCAAATAAATCAACTGACTGCGCCACACACAAGTTGATTTTCTGATAGTTCTGTCGAAATTGGTCGGTAAGTTGATAAGTGTATGGGGTGCTTTAGTAATATTTTTACATTTAAGATAAAATTAAGTTTCTTCGCCTTTTTACTAACCAGCATTATGATTTATTATTTGTAACTTGCTTTATTTTAAACACCGCTTCTTTTTAAATTTTTAATCTTTTTAAATTAAAAGTAAGCACACTCTCGCTCAACAATTAAATCCAATTACTAATTTTATTTCACTGCAGAGTTGCATTGCAATGTACTTGTGTACTAAACAGGGTACGTTTTTATTTTGAGTATACCTTTTTATTATTTTTGAAGCACGTATTATAGTAGAGTGAATAACGATTTTGTAGGGATTTTTTTGTGCATGCTTTGAAAGGTACGGTTGAAAAAAGGTGAAAGTTGTGGAGCGTTTGTTTTTTTGGTCAACACTTTCAAATTTCCGGTAAGATCCTGAAATTAAATTTAGGATCTCTAATTTTTTTGCTCCTTACTTTCATCACTTTCAAATCGGCAGGCCGAAAAAGTAGGACGAAAATCTATTTTGTTTCCTAGTTCATGCGGAAATTTTTCCAAAATACTTTTTTCCATATTTTTTATATTTAGAGTACCCTATTTATTTTTTAGGATGCAACCCTGTTTTACTGTCAACTAAACTTCTTAAGTCATATTAACCATGAGTCAACGCCATGGTATAATAATACAAGGTAGCATTGACAGTTGCTTGGGAAATCATATACTGTCAAAAAATATACTCAAAAAGAGAGCGCTCACAATCCGCCATTGAAAACACAAGCAATGTTGAAAACGTTGAAGTGAAAAAAAACAACAACCACAGCAGCTGCTGATGTATTTCCACAAAAAGCTGTTTTTGACAATTTATGTTTTCCTGTTGAAGAGAAAATAAGCAGTTGTCAATGCTACCATGTATTATTATACCATGAGTCAACGCTATAATCATGATACAATATTGTATCATGGCTATAATGAAAAATTTTCTCCCAGGGAGAGAGTTTCTCCCATAAAAGGGAGTTTCCGTTTATAAGATAATGCTCCAAGACTTGTAAATTTTTAAAAAAATTGTTTATCCACCTTTAGTATTCAGGAGTATAAAATAAAAAAGGTTATATTTTTATCTGCTATCTTAAAAGCGGAAACTTACTTTTACATTTCCCGTGAGAAAATTTTTAATGATAGGGCTGAATGAACATAACAGTAACAAATTTTAAACAGCTTGATTTATTTTAAACTATAAAATATGTATTGAAATTTTAAAAAGTTCTGAAAAAAACTAGTTCAACTACATTCTTTACGCAATTTCTTAGTATTCTAAAGATGAAGAAGAATTTTAACTACCAAAATTAGTTGTTAAAACCATGATACAATAAGAAGGTAGGGTAAGGAGCTTTGACAAGACCGTCTGCTTATGTCAAAAAGCCTTTTAGCGTTGCCACTTTTCTGTATTTTTCTTAAATGTGGAACAAACACTTAGAAAAGGAATTATGTGAAGGGCAAATAAGAAAAATATTAAATGAAATTATCTATAATTGAACCTTTAAAAGTAATTTTAAAGCTTTATTTTCACTAATTTACTATTGCCCATAATTTTTTGCTTAGCTTTTTGTATTCTTAATTTCTTATTTAAAAATTTTATGCGAATGTGCATACGATATCTAATAAATAATTTTTTTATTTTGTCTGACAGTGGAACTGTTGAACATAAATCAAACATTTGTTTTTGAAAGTTGATGCAGTGCTCAATTTATCATAATTTTCAGCAACGCATTTCATATGAAACGCTTACCTACTGAAACCATGAAACATGGATTTGTCATGGGATTTTTTCTTTAGATATGGTAGCACTGTATTTTATGGTTTTGACATTAGCAGACGGTCTTGTCAAAGCTCCTTACCCTACCTTCTTATTGTATCATGGTTAAAACGAGCAGTGTGGCAACAAGATTTTTTTTTATATGCAATTAAATAAGCAACATTTCATCAGAACAGAACTGAACTATGATATATCCCAACTGAAGTAGAACTTAAAAAATGCTATGCACTACTTAATGCATTTTAAACGGTTTGAATTAACCGAGCCACGGTATTTGTACGCCTCTAATAATACTGAAAGCAATCGCTGCTCGCGATTATAGAACTGCGTCCAAAGTGGTAAAATTATTATCCATTTTTTCTATCGAAGAAAACAATTTCGACCATAGTTTTATCTTATAAAATTTTATTGATATAGTTCTTTTACATTTCATAATATCAATATAATTTAATAATTCAAGTGAAAAAAATCAATAATTTTTGAACATTATAAAACGATAGACAATTTTCAAATCTTGATTTAAATGCAACAAAATCTTTATAGCTTTAGTTTATAGTTTTAAAATTTCAAAATTTTGTTTTTGTTTCATTTTTGAACTTAATATTAGCTGCTTATGTTTTCTCTTGGAATCTTGAGCATTAACTCTCAACTTTTAGACAACATTTTTAACATCCCTTGGAATTCTATTTGTTAAATACTGTGCTGGTATATACCCCGTGTCCCCCAAATACTTAATGGAAACATTGCCTGATGGATTTATTGTCAACCAAGTAATGGATGCATGATTTATACTCATGCGTAACCAAGCTTCTGGTGGAAACTGCAAGGCTCGGCAGACAAAGTAGCGTATAACATTACCATGACCCACAATCAGAGTATATGTGTCGTCTTTTTCAGTAGCATGTGCACGATGAAAGTAACGGCGAAAACCAGCCTCAATGCGTGCACCATCGCGAAAGAACTGCTGCAAAATGATGAGCGACAATTATAAAGCAGAGTTTAAGATAAATTCTAAAGACAATTTTTAATTTTAAATTAAGTTACCGATTTCTCTGGGCGCCAATGGCCCACAGGGGGTTGAGGTGGTATGGGTGCACCCTCGCGTATAAAACTACAATGCTTCATTAGTTTCGGATCGAAATCGATTTCGTTTAGTATTATTTCGGCAGTCTCCTGCGCTCGAGTCATGGTTGATGCAATAACCTTGTCCCATTTAATGCCCAACTCGTGCAAACGTTGACCTGTGTATTTTGCCTGCAAGCGTCCACGCTTGGTTAATTTGTGCGTCTCATCCGTGTCGCCCACATCCAGATATTCGCCATGACGCACCAAGATTATGTGGCGTACTGCTTTTGTGCACGTCTTCTCCAAGTCGCTATTATAGCGATTTTCCTCTTGTGCTGAATTATTTTTCATTGGCTTAATAATACTTTTGGGATCACGACAGTCCCAATTGTTATCCCAAAGCGCACATGGGCTCACGGGTTTGTCGCTATTTGTCCATGAGGCATGTGCCACAGTCTGCTGTTCCCGCAGTTTTTGGTAGTAAAAAGCAGCTATGCCGGCTCCCGAGCCCGCTGCAACTGCACTGAATTTGCGAAAACTAGTCCAAACGACCATCGTGAATGCGATATTGAAGCTGGCCAAAAGCAAAGAATTCTTTGAGTAAAATTTGCTCACTGAATTCACTAAATGACCGATTTTTTTGTTATAGGAATAAATTAAAAATTAACCAGAATTATGCGTGCATAAACAACTGTTTGAAGTAATAATACAGTGGTGGCTAAAGAAAAATTATAACTACACAGGGCTACCATTTGTCCGTATATATTTAACCCAAAGTTGCCAAACTTAAACGGTAAAACCTAGTTGATGAATTTATATAAAATTTTGGTAAAATGCTCTGAATTTTAAAATCACTGTAGGATATGTTAAGAGATTGAAAATTTTTCTCAGGATATATTGTATGATTCACCATGGAAGATTTTTTGTTCGATTTAAAATTTTTGAGTTTCATTTTTTTTAATATACATAATAATAAAAAGTTTGAGTTTTATTATTTTTATTCATTTCAAAGAGTTTCGAGAGGAGTTTTTCGCGAGACTAACTTCTATATTATTTCATGGTTACTATGTTCAGACTGGGAGCTAATTAATAGTTCGTTAATTTACTAGCATCTCCACGATTGTATCTGTTGGCAAACATTTTTGATTTCCTCTCTTATGTAGCTTACATATCTGCGAACTTGTGTGCCAAATATTATGGTGACACGAACATGTGTGAAAGAGTGAACGTTCAAATTAAAAGAATTTGTGTGTCACACATGCGATTGTTTTTTGTTGCTTTTCGCTATAATTTTGTTCGAGACATAGATAACGCAACAACAACGTGTCACACATTTGAATATTTGGGTCCCGCATCTGACTTTTTTTTTAAAATCTAGAGAGCATTCTCTTCTAGAGCCGTGTGCTATTTCGTGGTAGGACAGAATTTACTGAATTGAATACAATTTCTATCTGTTGAAATAAAATTGCGATTTTAGATTTCGGTAGTGTATTAGCGCAAAATTTTAATTTAATTTGCAAACTTGTTAATATATACTGAATTGAATAGTATTTTACTCAAATATTTGCACGTTCTGGTTGCGTCTGGTTTACGACTCACGAACTCACAAGTGATTTTTTTATATTTTTGCTTGTGTCAAAAATTCTGTTGCTGATTGTCAAAATTTATACTAGCCCCTGGGGCCATGACACAATTATACAACGTAGGAGTGACAGTTTTTTGTCTGAAATAGTATAAATTAGAGAACGAAAAGAGTAAAAAAGAAAATAGAAAGTAAAATATACACACCACTGACAGTTGGTGCAAGATACTCGTGAGAAAATAGCCAGTTGTCACTCCTACTTTGTGAAATTGTATCATGCTTGGGGCTACATGAATTTTTGACAATCATATTCATCTCACAAGTCCCAAATATTCCATTTAAATTGTTGAAATTTCATAATCAGAGTGAGAAGTTTCCGAATAGCACACGGCTTATCTCGTCAAATGCAACATGGATAGCAAAGAAAAAGCTAATGTATTAATTATTTTAGCTCTTTAGTTAATAAATTATTAAGATTTTTACTCATAAAGGCGATGTTGCTCCTATTGAATCTTGGTTGGTATGAAGCTAACGTACATATTAGCGCACACGTGCGGCACACATTAGCTTGGTCAACAGGCCAACATGTGTGTCACACTCGCGAACATTTACAGACTTAACGCAGCCACTTCATATTTTGGAGTGAGATTTATTTTATTTTATGTGTTTTAGGCCCCTATTAGGTACGACAACTCAACTTAAGTTGACGTGACTTAAGACACCTCAACTGAACTTTTTTGCCATATTACGCATAACATACATTTTCAGTTGAGCTGTGGTGTAAAATTGCTGTTTCTATGATTACACCGAAATTTTGACACTTACGTTGAAATGAATCAGCTGTTCGCATTAATTTCAATTTTTGTGTATATGTATTTTGTTCACAAGTAATAAAGCAAGGAAATAATAGTATAGAGTAATAGAGTGGCAAGACATGCAGTCCAGCAGTCTAAGTTCAATCCTCGCATGTAGCAAAGAATAAAATTTTCTCGCTTTGCTTTTATCTATTTTTTTTTTTAACACATCGCTCCTTGGACTAACACATAAAAGAGCTTTTTTAACTATTTGTTGAAGTGCTTTTTAAACGATTTTTTAGTTGCATTTAAGAAGCGCATAACAAAATGTGTATAAAAATATAAGCTCCACAACTCTGAACTCTGAAAAGCGCATTCTCAAAGTAAGCGCTGTAAAATAATATATACATGATATGGATAATAATATATGCATATACATAACATATGTATTTATACTTTATTTTACTTACGTATTTTTATCCATTTTCACTCAATTAACAAAAAATAATAAACAAATAAAAAGTTTGTATGAAAAATACGCTATACAACTAGCTCAAAGCAGATGTAAGTTTTTTACAGTTTTTACACTCGACACAGAGTTGCATTGTTAAACCTAATACCACAAAAAATACATACACATCTCTGAGATACATACTTGTCAGTCGATAGACACGTATGTACCTCAAATGTGTAATAGACAATACAAATTTACAAATTACACACTCAACTTAAGTTGAGTTGTCGTACCTAATAGGGGCCTTAGCTTTTGAAAATTCATTAAAAAGAAAAATGCCATGTTTATTGTATCATTTATTTATTGCATTATAAAAAGTGTTGAAAAATGTGGCAGCTTGTGATCAACAATTGTCAACGAGCGCGCATCGATTTTGACGTTTATAAACATGTGCTTATTTTGTTCTGTTGGTGCTGTAAACTCCTTTTAAATTTTGTTAAATTTTTGCCAAAATACGCGTCTTAAAATGAAGATAAAAAAAGATAAAAAGTCAGACAAACACGATGACAATGTAAATATGGAAGCGATGGACGCAGTTCAAGTCAAAAAATCAAAAAAGCCAAAACTGCACAAAGAGGCAGAAACAGCAACCGAAAACGAAGAATTAGCCAAGAAGAAGACCACATTAATCTTAGATGCGCCCAAAGTGGAGAAATCACTCAAAGTAATGGCGGCTACATCGGTGTTTCAATATTTTAAAGAACTGACCAATGAAGAGGAACAAACCAGAATGGATGCAGCACTACAGCTGCTCCAGCAATTAAACAAAACAAAGGACATTGAGAAGGTGAGCATTTGAAGAAAACCTTTAAGTATCTATATAATAAATGTTTTTTCAGCGTCGGAAAGAATTGGACTACACATTGAAGCGTTTGATACGGGGTTGTGGCGCTTCAACAAATACATCGCGTGCTGGTTTCTTCACGGGTTTAGTCGCATGTCTAAAAGCTTTCAGCGCTGTTGATATAAGCATGGAACATATTTTTGAAACACTACAAAAAGAACTTCACGTGGGCGCCACTATTGCAAATAAAGTAATGAACACAAAAATATATAATTTTTTTTCTAAACATGTAAAAACGCGTTGTCTTGCAGGAAGATGCAGATGCTGTGGTGGGCAAAATACTAACTTGTGGCGCTTTACTACATGCTGGTCGCCTAGCTGATGCCAGCAGCGAGGACTTGGAGCAGATAACTAATATATTGCTACAGTCTACAAAGCATCGAACGTACCATTCTTCGCTAGGTTTTTCGTTTTTCATAGAGCTGTTGGAGGCGGTTAGTTTCCTCTTCAGTGACTTTTCCAAGAAATTTTCTTAAAATTGATAAGTTGTTTATTTGCAGCTAACTCAAGCCCAGTTCGAAGCCTCTGTTTGGCCATTGCTGCATAAGGAGTTGACCAAACCATGGCCCAAACAAACGCTGCAAACTGTGCACTGTCTCATTGCAGCTCAGCGAAAATTCCCCTCAATTATAAACTCTAAATATTTGAAGACTCATTTCGGTGGCGTGGAACTCTTGAATCCCACCAGCTATGAGGTGCTGCATAAAATCTTCTGGGAACACAGCAACACCAGCATATTAGCGCATCCAGCATTTGAGCTTTTCGGTGCCTATATCGCTAATAATGAAAAGTTGTCTGAATTTTGGCAACAAATTGTTGACCCAGGTCTGGAGACGCCCACTAAACTGCTTGAGATTGAAACTTTGAAGATATCTGCTGATATACTCAACAATCTGAGTACGGAGAAGACCCAAATTGTGGACATATTGAGCCCAAATTTCATGCGCATGATTGTTGAAGGTCTGCGCAATTTGAAGCAGAAAAAGGACGAGACGTTAAAAGCTTTTTACAATGAGTTTATGGAGGCGCTTGTTAACTGCTGCGCAAAGAAATCTGTAAACGACACACAGCGCGTGGAAGTTATACGTCGTTTATTATTGCCACCAGGCACTTTTAATATTGAGAAATTTACCAATACACGAATTGTCCATCAATTGATCAATGGTTTGGGCGAACAGGGCGTTCAAACCGTCTACGAACTCTATAAAAGTATTTTTCTCGCAACTATACCGAAAAATAGCGAGAATGTGTCGGAAAACTGGCTTAATTTCGAACGTCAGAATGCTGGCTACATGCTGCAACATTTAGTGGCTCACAAAGCAGTAGCGCAAGCGTATAGCTGGCGTGGCAAGCAGTTACGTTTCTTCTTCACATGCGGCATCTTCTACGTTAATGATGCAGCCGGTGAAATATGTAAGAAGGAAGCATGTGGAACGCTCAGCAACGAGTTTAGCGAACAATGCAAGAACATGTTCTACAGCAGTCTGCAGAGTAAGCTCACTGATTTGGAGCAAGAGCGGAAGCTGTTATTGAAACTCGCGAATTTTTGCAATGAGCAAATGGAGAAGAAACATGCGAGCAAATATTTCAAAATTAAACAATTTAACGAACAGTTGCAACAGGCTTGGAAGTCTATGTATACACAAGTGATACAACAGGATGATAGCTCGGGACATATCAAGAAATCTAAAAAGCACAAAACTGGCAAGGAAGTTGAGAATGATAAGCTAGAGCTTGTTTTTCATATACTACTCTTGAATATGGGCCTGCAGTTGTTCCGTGAGCCCGAAATGGCTATTGCCGCCATAGATGATTTGCTTAAATGTATGCAGCGTACCAAAGAGCAGGGAGGAAAGAAGCAGAAACACAACAAAGCCAAGCATGAAAATGTACGTATTACAAATCAATTCTTTTTTATTTTAATTCCTCTTGGACCAATTCATGGATTAAGAGATAACAATATATATAGGGTGAGAACTTAAGCTCTTGTGGAGTTATTTTCTTTTAGAGAAGTTTTACATGGTATCAATCGGTATTAATAGATTTTGTTCGTATCTGTCAACAGAAGTCTTTCTGTGAATTCCATTCATATGGAAAATTATTATACATCCTCTATTGCGAATCTACTCGTTATAGTTGTCATGACTGAGGGCCATCACCGTGCTGAAGTTGAATTTTTGATATAAAGAATATTTTATTTTAACAGATTTAACAGCAAACGAAATTGTTCATATTTTTTCAGGATAGTGAACCTGAGTGGATCGAAGTGGTGGTTGACCTCTTTCTTCACTTGCTATCGCAGAATGCGAGCGCCTTGAGAAATATTGTAAATGCGTTGTTCCCACACTTATCACCAAACCTAAATCTTAGTGCTGTGCATCAGATTTTAGCCATGTTGGACATGAAAGATGGACAGAATCCATTGAGTGCCAAAGGTGCGGATGCAGATGCAGACGAAGACGACGAAGACGATGAAAATGATGAACTTAAGAAAAATGCTAGTGAAGAGGCAGCGAAAGACGGCGACACGGTTGAGGAAGAAAATGAAGACGACGATAATGATGACGATGAAAATGACGATGAAGAGGAGGATGAGGATGAGGATGAGGATGATGACGATGATGATGAGTCCGAAGAAGTCATCACGGAGTCGGATAAGCTACGCAACGCTATTTCTCAAGCACTCATTGAAAATGGCAGCGCTATTGGACATGATGATGACATGGATTCGATAGACTTAAACGATGTCACCGAAGAAGAGGGCAAAAAATTGGACGAAGCTCTGGCAAATGCTTTTAAGGCTATAAAGAAACCCAGCGGCAGCTCACAGAGCAAAAAATCAAAAAGTTATCGCGTGCAGACAACCACCTTGATGCATTTCCGCATCCGCGTGTTGGATCTCATTGAAATCTACTTACAACAGAACCCCACTCTACTTATTTCCATTGAGATTATGTTGGCTCTCTACGATATGCTGCAGTTTTGTATTGGTGACGAACTGAAGCCACTGCAGAGCAAGGTAGAAAAAGTACTAACTAAGCTGACCGCGCTCAAATCCTACACTTGCGATAGTGATCTGCAAGAAGACAATCTTGTGGACTTTATACGCCTTGTGGTGGAGAAGAAAGCACCCGCCTCTGTCTTTGATTTGACCAATAAGTTGCGCAATAAATGTATTTTATTCCTAATTGGCAGCACGCATAAAATTGTTGGCAATGAAAATGTCGCCCAAAAGGTGCTTGCACTCTGTCAAGAGTATTTAGATGAATTCATCAAATCACGTAATCCTATTATAAACATAACGCTACTCTCGGACATCTTTAAATTGCGCTGGATTGGTGTCTGGTCACTGGCTGTAAAGCTAACACAGCAGGGTATCGCTATGCAGACGCGCACCTTTAGACGCATCCAAATCTATGAAATTCTCACGGTATTGTATAAGAATCACGAGCTGCTTAAACAAAATCTCGATTTGACCCGAAAGGAATTGAGGAAAATTGAAAAACCTATCAGCGAGCATATAAAAGCACTGGCCAACTCTTCCACCGATTCAGCTAAACTATCTGCGAAAGAATTCCAAACGCTACTGGAGCTGCTGTTAAATGCGCAGCGTGCCGGCGTGAAATTGCAGCTGCAAACATCCCTAACTTCGCCAGCAGTATGTAGCCTGCTGCAGGATTTGCGTCGCAAAATAAAACTGGAATCTACGCAGTCGTATCAACGTTTCTGTGCTGCTTTTAAACTACAAGTGATACGTAATAATGGGGTGAATGTTCCAGAAAACAAGCAAAATGGTCACGCCAGTCAAATGAATGTGGATGAAGGCGATGATGATGATATAAATGAAGCCAACTCAAGTGCCACGAAACAACAAAAGGGCGACAAGAAACGCAAAAACTCCACACAAGATTCACGCAAAGAGAAGAAGTTGAAGAAACAACAACGCATGCAAGCCGCCTCCAAGGGGCTAAATGGTGGAATTGCATTTGCGCCGCAGCCTACAGATAGTGGCGACGAGGATTAGTAAAAATTAGTTTAAGTTTTTAAAATAATCTAGCGTTCGTTTATATATTTTTTTTTCAAATCAACTAATGGAGAGAGTTATTTTTTCTTTTGTAAAATATCGGAAATCTTCAATATATTATATTTTAATAAAAAAAAGAAAATAAAATTTTATCTAATATTAATTTGTAAAGTGAAACCAATCAAAAATATGCAAAATAAACCATCTAGTTTCACCTGTAATTCAAGTCATTAACACTTTAGTCTGTTATTTTCAAAAAATAGGAGCTGCAACATTAAGCATACATTTCGTTATTCAGTTCTTGCATAAATTACCCGCACAAAATTTTCATATTTTCGCTCATTTCATGCAAATCACAAACGACCCAACAAATTTTCAAATTAACCGAGCTAGAAGATGAGCTAGAGCGGCAAGACAAAAGGGTTGTTGCCGCTGATAGTGATGGAGGAGGTGGAAATTTATTTAGCGTAATTTTGCAAAAATTGACAAAACGTTCATTATGCACGTCAGAAATGTGGAAAATTTTAATTGCATTTGCATTTAAGTGCATTATTGTCACACCAACATAAACTAATAAAGTTGAAAAACAAATTCAAAATTTATGAAATTAAACAAAAACGAGGGTGATATGAAAATAATCCATATTGTTTGATGTAAAGCTCTATGAGGAAAATGTTTATAATTAATGTGCATTCAATTAATTCAGCCATTTTTGAGTTATAAAAAAATCGAATGGGTAATGTTATCGTTTTTGGTGTTCGTTTTTCCGTAAAGTGAAGTTAGCTCCGCCATTAATTTTTTTCGAATATCTAGAAATTGTGTTGTAATGTGCTCAAGTTGTAATACAATGTGCTATAGGCCGACTAAAACTGTACGGGTTTTTATGCTGGGCTCCAAAAAGTCGGCCACGGCCACCTTTAAACATCAACAGTTCATTCATTGGAATACATTTTATTTCTTTCTGCAATGCAGCACTTAAAATCACATATCGGGTGTCTTGCACCACATTTTTTTACCCTCACACTTGCTGCGTAAAGGGAATACATATTAAGTATGTCACTTTTGTAGCGCACATAAGAAGGTATGGTAGGTATATAAATGTGTATATATTCTGGATTAACATCACCTCCTGAATTGATTTAGCGATGTTCAGCTGTTTGTTCTTCTGTCTGTAATTACGATTAGAGCGTAATTTTGAAGCCATCGTAATGAAATCGAATATTAAAGCTTTTTATTTTAAAAAAGAAGCTCAAGTTCGATAATGAGTCAAATTTAACGAAAACCACGCCTACCTGCCATACAAAGTGATTTAATTAAAATGTTAAAATCTCTTCAAAATATCCACAAAATTAATCTAAGCACTTGTTTTAAATGTTTTACATGAGCTTTGATTCCAAATACGCATTCTAAGTTTGAAATAAGTCAAAATCGAATGAAAACCTCTCCTGCCAAATGGTTACATTTCTAAGAATTCCACAAAAATTAATCTAAAACCTTCAACTCTTCTCAGCAGATCACTTCAGTCCCAAACTTTTTTCTCGTGACTCCCAGCGTCATCTTTACCCCCGTAAAATTAACTACAGTCAAAATAAAACAAAAACATTTGGACACGAAAGACCTCATGTGTAACGCGAAGGGTTAAAATTCTTCTCCTAGTTTTTGGCTTCAAATACTTTTAGTTTCAAATACAGTGTGCCGCTAAAGTCTTCGTACAGCAGCTTTTTCAGATGTAATTGATAAAAAACAGTAATTTTTAGTAGGAATTTTAAAAATGTTTTAATGTATACTTGTTTATTAAAAACTTTTTTCAATACAGACCAGCAACAAGTTCGATTTATTTATTCATTCAAAAGTTATTAACTTAAAAAAGAAAAAAAGATCCTTTATTTGCTTCCAATTGCCAATAAAGTCTTCGTACTTTCAAATTTTCATTTGCGCTTTGGTCTTTCTTGCTGATAATCGTTCTTTGCTGATAACGGTTTACAAAAGTAAACAAACGAAAGTCGACATATTTTCGTAACAACGCAAGTGCAAATTCGAATTTATTTGAGTGAAATATTTATTAAAATGGTCGGTAAATATTTGTCGGTTGCAGAGCGTACGCTTAAATTGAATTTACACGTAAAAGAACAAAAATCCTACGCGGAAATAGCCAAACTTGTGTCACGCAGCCGTTCTACTATCCAGTCTGTAATCGTGCGCTTTCAATATGAAGGCCGCATACAGAATAAGCCCAAATCAGGACGGCCCGCAATTCTCACACAAAAAGATCGGATGCAAATCAAGCGTATGATTGCCACGGATGCATTCATAAGTGCACAAAAAATTAGCGCAGAACTTCTCCAATCCAATAAAAAAGAAGTCCATCCTGAAACTGTACGAAAAGCCGTGAATGATGCCGCGTTTAAGTCTCGCACACCTCGCAGAAAGCCACTGGTAAATGCAGTAAATCGCAAAAAACGTTTGGACTTCGCTCTAGAGTATCAAACCGCTTCTCTCGATTTCTGGCGCAATGTAATATTTTCGGATGAGTCTAAATATAATATTTTTGGGTCTGATGGAAGACTTAGAGTGTGTCGAAAACAAGGAGAAGCTTACAACCCAAAACATACCATCAAAACAGTTAAACACGGAGGCGGTGGCGTCATGGTATGGGGATGTATGGCTGCCAGCGGCGTTGGAAACTTGGAAGTAGTTGAAGGCATAATGGATCATCGTGCATACAGTGTTGCGCAAAACAATAGCAACAAAATCAGTGCGCTGCTACAAAATCGTGTATCTTTTTTAATATTGGGAACACACGAAAATTATTATAGGAACCAAAGCACATATTCATACATCATATAAAAAACAAATCATATTCAAATTTGGTTTTGTTTTTTTTATTAAATTTAATATTAATGTGACTACATTCAATTTGTATGAGTCCAAAACAAAAGCAACAAAACTTAAAAAATGTAAAAAGAGATCAGAAGCTTGGATTTGTTTTTGCGCTAATTGTGACATTGACTGTTCCATTTATAATGGCACGTGATAAATACTGTAAAACTCTAAAATAACAAATTATTTCCGAATATAAAATGGGAAAATCGCAAATATCTGCCGCGAAGCCTTTTGATATTACTTAATCGGTCAATAGTTTGTAGATTAATAAAAAAGTATAACATCACAAAAGACGTAACAACGGTATATTCAGGAGGGCTCCCGCGGAAGACATCGCTGCGTGATGACAGGAACATTTGTGGCGCGTTCAAGCGAAATCCATTTGCCACCTCCAAAGAGGTTGTTCGGACACTTGATTAAGATATCCATCACAGCACTATTTGCAGAAGAGCCGTTGAGGATGATTTAAGGAGTTACAGACCGGCAAAGAAACCTTTGCTTGCAGCTAAACTTAAACAAACAAGTTGAGGTGTTATAATTTAAACAATTTTGTCTGAAATTTTGACAACGAGTTGCAATTTATTGTTTTTAGACTCAGTTTTGCAAAATAGAACCTAAATTGGACCGTTAAAAAATGGAAAACCGTTTTGTTTAGCGATGAATCAAAGTTCAACTTGATTAATTCAGATGGGATGTCCACGGTACTACGCCGCCCAGGTACACGACTTGAAGCCCGAAACTGCAAAATAAATTTTAAGCATGGAGGCGGTGGTATTATGGTCTGGACTTGTTTTTTCTATGATGGAGTCGGACCATTTCATAAAATCGATGGTATTACGGATCAATTTGTATATAAAGACATTTTAGCAAGCAAGATGCTACCATATGCAAAGTGGAATATGCCGCTTCAGTGTACGTTTTAGCACGTCACCGACCCGAAGCACACTTCAAAGCTCATCAAAGATTACATTAGAGACAATGGGATTCAAGTCCTTGATTGGCTGGCACAATCACCAGACTTGAATCGCATATAAAATCTTTCTGGGATTTTGAAGAAAAGAGTTTCTGGTTGAAGGTTTTCCAATAAAAATGTACTGTGTGAAGCCTTGAAACTTAAGTGGGAACAAATACCTAATACCACTATATCTAATTTAATAGAGTCGATGCCGCGCAAATTTGCAGCGGTATTCAAGAATAATGGGTCTTACACAAAATATTAATTATGTTGCTATTGTTTTGCACTCAGACAAATTGAATAAAGTCACATTAATTTTAAATTTAATAAAAAAACAAAACCAAATTTGAATATGATTTGTTTCTTATATGATGTATGAATATATGCTTTGGTTCCTTTTATAATTTTTGTGTGTCCCCAATATTAAAAAAGATACAAGATTTTGAAGCAGCGCACTGATTTTGTTGCTATTGTTTTGCGCAACACTGTATATTGATATTCTGAAGAGAAATTTGAAGCTGCTGAAAAGTTGGGCGTATCAGAGAAATTTTAATTTCAGCAAGATAACGACCCTAAAAACATGGCTCATAATACTAGGATGTATTTAGGGTACAATACTCCACATTTGCTCAAAACACCACCGCAGAGTCCTGATCTCAATCCCATCGAGCATATGTGGAATATGCTTGAAAAAAGAATCAGGACTCATCACATTAGCTCGAAGACTCAGCTTAAAGAAGTTCTTCAGGAGGAATGGTGAGAAAATCGAGCCATGTTATGCAAAAAAACTTGTGGAATCAATGCTAGACCGTCTTAAAGCCGTCATTAAAAATAAAGGCTACCCAACAAAATATTAAAAGTTATATTGTGAAGTTGTAGAAAATTTTTTATTAATTTACTTTTAAATGTATGAAGACTTTATTGGAGTTAAATTATTGACTTTATTCTTATTTCAGTTAATAACTTTGAATTAATTAATAAAATGCATAATTTTTTTCCTGTGTTGAAAAGAAGTGTTAAATAACAAATATGAATTTAAAATTCTTCAAATTCCTGCTTCGTATTACTCTTTTTTATCATTTAAATATTAAATAGCTGATGTACGAAGACTTTAGTGGTACTCTGTAAGTCAAAATCGAATGAAAAGCACGTCTACTCGTGAGTATATAGAGTGACGTCATCAAAATTTATATATTGACTCATACGTGCTTTAATACTTAAAAAGTATAAGAAGTTAAAATTTGGATAAAAATAAATAAATAACTGGCCATTTCAGCCCTTCAAATGACTTTGACCTAGCTTCTTATGATCAATTGTGTTGTGTGTGTTATTAAGTTTGTACACAATTGACCGAGAAATGGACCTACAGGCTTAACGCCGACTCCGAACGGCGATGAACGGAATGTTCTTATTCTCAAGAAGCTTTACATGGCATTTTGATTACTCTCTGAGGTTTGCCATTGTCTGCAGAGAGGTGGCGGCCGTACAGAAAAATTATTTTATTCCAATAATTTTTTGTCGCTGCTGGGGTTCGAACCTGGGTCTGCAGGTTCGTTGACATAGCGGCCACGCACTTTAACCAACTACGCCACGGACGCCACGCCACGCTGCCGTAAAATTTGGATAAATTGAATAAAACCACGCCTACGCCTCATACAAGCTGAAGTTATCAAAATAATAATACCTTAATAACTTCATTTGTTATACCTACAGTGAGCGTCAAAATAAAGTAAACACCGTTTTTATTCATATTAGTTTTTGGCCCATTCTTCCTTTAAGACCTTTTTTAGGTCCTACTTGCTGGAAATCGTTCTCTGTCTGACTTTACGATCGAGATGCTCCCACAGGTGCTCTATTGGCTTTAGGTCTGGGGATTGCGGCGGATGGTCAAGGGTCCTAGGAGTTCGATAATGTAGCCGTTCTCGTACAATTTTGGACGTATGCTTGTGAGCGTTGTCTTGTTGAAAGATCTATTAAGGATCCTATTAAGTAAGGATAACTTTTCGACACTAGGTGACATATTTTTCTTTAGAATCTTTAAACAATACATTTTGTTCATGATCGATTCAATAAAGACGAGATTGCGGACACCATTTGCTGCTATGCAGCCCGACCATAACCGAGCTTCCACCGTGCTTGATAGTGTGTGTAATACACTTTTCATTGAACGCATCATTTTTGGCTCGCCCAATTTTTGAAGGCTTTTTTGCACTAAATATCTCAAATTTGCTTTCATCCATTATAAAATGGTTTTCCAAAAAGCTCGGAGCTTCGGTCTTTTAATTTTTGGCGAATTCTAGACGCTTCTTCTGACATTCTAGACATATTAACTTATAATATGTATTGTTTCTTGAAGTTGGATTTGCCTTCAATTTTCTAACAATAGCACGAGCCTTGGCATCAGTAATTCGTTTTGGCCTCCCAGCTCCTGACAAATTCTTAATTTCATGGTGTTTTACGTATTTATCCACGATTTTTTTAACTGTGCAGTGGTTTCTTTTCGTGTTTCTATGGAAGTTTGCTTACCCATGGTATTGTTTAGCTTTTTAAATAATTAAGACACTGCAAACTTTCACAAGATAATAAGAAAGCTTTTTTATTGAACATATCAAAATACTTATCAGCTGACTTCTGCAAAAACAAAATCAGCTGACTTCCCAAAATTGAAATAAAACGAAAAAGTGTTGCTACTGCTTACTTTTTTTACGCTCAAAATCGGTTGTAGTAAAAGTTTAAATTAAATATTTTTGAAAGTGTTATATTTTTAAAATAATGTTTTTAATTATCCACTTCTTAATATGTAAGAACTCTGCAATATTAATTTTCATCTTATGTATAATGCTTCTTTATAATTAAAAAATCTATTCAAGTAAAAAGTGGCGTCCGTGGTATAGTTGGTTAAAGTGCGTGGCCTCTATTTTAACGAACCTGGAGACCCGGGTTTGAACCCCATCATCGACAGAAAATTATTTGAATTAAATAATTTTTCTGTACGGCCGCCACCTCTGTGCAGACAATGGCAAACCTCAGAGAGTAATCAAAATGCCACGTAAAGCTGCTTGAGAACAAGAACATTCCGTTCATCGCCGTTCGGAGTCGGCGTTAAACCTGTAGGTCCGGTTCTCGGTCAATTGTGTACAAACTTACAGATCGATTCTGTGCGTTACCGGTAACAGCAATATTGTTACCAAAACTCGTTACCGGTCTTATAAATCGGTATTCTGTGCACTCGGTAACGCTGTCAAATGTCGTAAACTCACCTTATAGAAATGAAGCTCGCTCTTTTGTGTGGTGAAATATAAACAATCGAAAGTGAAAAGTAAATACATAGAATTAATTGCATTATGTTAACTTTTTATATAATATTTGTTTTTCTTGGCAGGAAATATGCACGCACTACGCCGGCGCAGCTGCGGTGTTATCTTTATTTAATTTATATATTAATTTTATGTAAATTAATAAATATTACACAGTGAATTGCTATAAATTTTTATCATTGAAAAGTGCTGAAGAAGCAGCAACAGTGAATTTAACATCGTTTTTTATTTTAATTTGCTCCGATTTCAATTTGAGGATTTTAAAATTAGTTTAATTGCTCAAAATACGAGCTATTTTTTGTAATGCAAGCTAAAAAATGTCTTCTGTTTTGCTTGTTACCACCTAAAGAGATGGTAACAATATTCACCGGTAACGCTTGGTCGCAGAATACCAACAGAGTGTTCAAGTTACTAAAAGGTGAATTTCTACGGTAACAAGATTAATGTTACCGCGACAGAATTGATCTGTTAATAACACGCACAACACAATTGATCATAAGAAGCTAGGTCAAAGTCCTTTCAAGGGCTGTAGGTCAAAGTCCTTTCAAGGGCTGAAATGGCCAGTTATTTATTTTATTTATTTATGCAAGTAAAAACGGTGTTTACTTCATTTTGACGCTCACTGTATATTACAACTAGTGTGGGGGTATTTTAACCTCAGCCAAACCGATTTCATAATGTGGAAGAATTAACCACATGTACATTTTTAATTTTCCATATTAACATTTACAATAAAAAACATATTTTGTAGCCTCAAGGATTATTTAGAACTGTTCTACCATGTTGATTGTTGTTGCTTCTTTAGGCACATAAATAAACAGATAAATAAATATGTCCATCATATCATAAGAAATACGTATACATTTTATTTTAGTACGCATAATTTTATTATACTTGAAAGCACACTATTGTGAGTACCTTAAAATTAAACAATAACGGTTTTTTGTTTTTAAGTATTAGTTACAAAATCTTGTTAAAGCGCTTTTTAATTAATTATTGCTTATAACATACATAAATTATTGTTAAATTTCTATTTCCTTTCACTAAAGAAAACGATATAAAAATCGTTAAAAATAGTTTATTTTATAAATGCTAGGCTCGGCGGCTGTTCCAAGGATTTTGCTGCATAGTCTATCCATTATTATTGCACACTTCAATATTTGAGAATATTTTTTCCTTACAGGTTCGTTGTAATTGCGGGATATTGTTTAGTATTTTTTTCACAAAAAAAAAAAAAAAAATCTGGAATTTACATTAAAACAATTCAATAGCTACTAAAATATAAATCTAGAGAATTCTAGAATTGCAAATAAATAAAGGCACTTAAATGATGAACAACTGCTTAGTATTGATACCATGGCTGACGACGAACCCATTGCAAACGATTGTTGGTCTGATCGGAGCGTATCTTGATGCTGGCACCTTCGGCGGCTCGGACCGTTTCTTTGACCTAGAATGGAGTCCAAGAATATTCGGTAAATTGAGTAAATAATCAATAAACTTCTTTACTTACACTCTGCATTAAGTTCTGCGCATTGCCCACTAACATTTCTGTTGCCTCGCGATCCTCATCGGAGCCTTGTGCGCCCAACATAGTTGCCTTGACTGTTGAAAGAATCTTCAGCTGCGTCCCTATGGTTGGTATGCGTTCGCAGACTTGCAACAAATTGGTGCGTATGCGTCGATCGGTACATTGACGCGCCAACTCCTTGGCCAGACGTGTTACATCCTCCGAGGCTTCAGCGATTTTCTTGGCAGTGGCGATCAGCTCACGTTTACTGCCGCGCGAATCGGCCAACACTAGCTCGCTGAGACGTGCCATAAGTATAGCCATGCGTTTGGCAGCCGCTATGATTTCATTGTCTTTGGAGGACCATTGACGTACTTCCTGATGCAGACCACGTGCTGCAATCTAGTTCGAGTGTTAAGCGAAAATGAATATCGTGTTCTTCTTAGGTTATCTAAAAATACTGACCAAAATTGGCTGATTAGCATGCGGCATGGTGCGGAAGACACCTTCATCCTCATCGTCGGTCTCGGGTGGTGGTGGACGAACGGGTGCCATGACATCACGTGGTAGTGGTGGACGTGGTGGTGCACGTTCAGCTTTATTGGAAATAAGGCAAACATTTTTATGAGCATCTAGGATAACAACAGGTTGGTTTAGAAATTCTTATTGAAAACTTCCTGTAACTTTAGCTTTGAAATATTATAATTCTACCAGAAAAATTCTTCCAGGAGTAAAGATATGGAAATGGAAATTATAACAAAACTTCTAAACAGGTGTTCAGCTGGATTACACAAGTTCAGTTCTATAAAATTACTATCTCCCTAATATAACAAACAAATTTTTATTTCACAGGCAAACAAATTAAGACCTTTTGGAGACAACAAACAAGGAGTAGGAGCAACTGACGTGACTACGTCAACGCTGTTTTTTTTTTTTTTTTGCATTTGATTTAACTTTTTCTTTTGCTTGTACTTTTGCTTTCGGTTTTGCTTTTATTTTTGCGTGTACTTTTGCTTTTTTGTACTTTTGCTTTTGCGTTTTACATTAACGTTAATGTAACGTGCATGCAACGCTGGTGCATTAACGTTACATTAAGTAGTTTCCTGAGGGCGTTCATGACGCCATTATTTTTATCATTTGGCCGAAGAGGTCAGTATTATTTTCGTTCCATAAAATTTACCGTTGCGCCAAAAGTCATGAAGTTGTAATTCCATGCAATGTTTTTACAATGCTGTTGCATTTTCACTGTCTTAAACTGTTGGCTTCGTGGTGTCATGATATTTTTTTTTTAATGTTTAGTTATGAGGCCAGAAAACTAATCTTTGTTGTCGTAAAATAAAATTTACCGTAGCATCTTTACTGATTGAGTAATAGTTACATGCCACAATATTGCATTTTTGTTGCATTAGCTTTCGTGAACTTTCGTGACCTGACCTGATGTCATAATTTCTTTTTCTATTTTTGTCGTAATGCCAAAAAATTTTCGTTGCACTCGTATAACATTTATCGTAAGGCATATCCTTTTGGAACAAAAATTCCATGCAGCGTCATTACATTTTCCATCTTGGAGCAGCTCTTTTCGTGGCCTCATGTCTTCATTAATATATATTTTTAGTTTTGTCGTGAGGGCATAGATTTAGCCTACTACTTCTATTTAGATAGCGTATAATATCCTGTACTAGCGTATAATATTAGCTTATTTATGTAATTTTTTTTCATAAAGTCAAAAAATTTAACAATTGTACAGGGTGGCTGATGTAAGGTGTCAAAAAGAAAAGTAATAACTTTTTTCTGCGTATTAACCTGTTCCATTGTTTTTTAATTTAATAGATTGACTTATAAATTTAACGAAAACGGAGGACAAGAATTTGGATTGTGCGCCGCTTTCACGCGTTGGACTGCGTAATTTTCGTCGAAAGAGAATATAGGAACACGTATGGCGGCACACCTCCAAGCAGGTGAATTATAATGAGATCCGTGAATAATTTTGCTGAGTAAGGGACAATTGCGAGAAGGCCTTATCATCGAGATCCCTCAGTTCGGATGCAGGAAACTATGGCTGCTGCAGCAGCTGTATTGCATACAAGCAAATCCTATAGTTTTGGCAGGGAGTTTATCTGCTTAAATAGGTATCAGAAGATAGTCAATGCAGACAATTATGCATAAAGATTTAAACTTATTCCCATATAGAATTCAACTAATAAGCAAACAGCAAACTAAACTGAGAAGATCATTCAAATGGCGGAAGAGGACGAAAACATCTTAACGTGCATTTCTATGTCTGACGAGGTCCATTTTGATCCAACAAACAATGTAATGCAATGTTAACAAACAAAATTATCGAATATGGAGTGATTCTAACCCAGATACTCCATGAGACGGAATTGCATCCACTTCGTGTCGCAGTGTGGGGTGCAGTTTCATCAATATTCATTGTCAGGCCTTACTTTTTCGAAGAAAGCGGTTGTACTGTAACAGTCAATGGAAACTGTTACTTAAAGATGTTAAAATAGTTATTCTTTCCAGAAGTACGCAGAAAGAGAATCCCTTTCAACTCTCTTGTCACACAGCCAATTAAAATCATTGAATTCGTCGATAGAATTGCAGCAAAAATTCCCCAATAAGCTGATTTCAAGAAACTCCACATTCCGTTAACCCCCAAGGTCACCATCAAGGTCACCATGTTAATAAAACAAAACCAAGCAATTGTTACTGATTAAAGGCAATCCATTCGAACGAGAATTGAGAGAATTCCCGCTGCAACCCAGGTAGTTATGAATAACTTTTATTAAGATGTGGCACATGCGTCACCGAGGTTGGAGGTAATTTAAATTTAATTATTTTAAAACCAATTAACTAAATAAAAATATGTTATTTTTCAAATTCAAAAGTTATTTGAGTTTCTTCATGAAGCAATAATCATCAACCACCCTGTACTTTAAAGAGTAATACAAAATCATCTAAAATAAAATCTTAACGGCTACATGGTTACCTTACCCCTACAACCTAGTAGTTATACACTTACCATTTTGTGTTGACAAATGTAGAGCGCTCAAGTCAGGCAAAGGCGGTGGCAGCTGAGTGGGTAGTGGTGGCGCTGGTGGTGCAATGGCATTGTGTACTCCACGCACATCACCAAGCAGCTAAAATAAATTTAAAAACTTTTAGTACATATTGTAAGGTGGTCACGCCACCATTCAAACTCACCCTCTTGAAAGATTCCTTCCAGGCATGCGCTGCCGCTGGATCTGTGATGTTAGTAGCCACACGTTTGGCATCACCCACCATTGCGGGTAGCGACCGCTCCAGCCTATTGGCGGCTTCATTGAGCTTGGCGGTGAACACTGGGTCTTCGGAATTATCCGCTTCCTGCTTGGCCACCAATAGCACACGATTAATCAAGCGTGCAATATTTGAGGTATTATCCACCATTTTTTGTGGCTGCTTGGTGTGTATTGCATCTTCGCACAGCTTGGCGTATACCTGCATATGTTCTTCGGAGGTCTTGATAAAGTCTGCCGGATCGGTGGCTTGATCGCAGAGCGTGCGCATGCGTAGCACTGTGTCTGCATACTGTTGCTTCAAATTTTGCAAATGCTCATCGGCCGCCTTGCTCGAAGGATAGTTCATGCGGATGCGTCCGGCCGATATCAGCTGAGGCGTCAACGAATCAACCTGCGTAGCCGAGGAGAGCAGAATTTCGGCAATCTTCTTGTTGCCACAAGCACCGCCTGCTGCCACCATGCGTGAGGTACGCGACGCGCGATCGCTAAATGCCTGCAAATTGTTCGATTTCTGGTTAAAGTTTTGTTCACGTCCTGGCGTGCCCTCTGGCAGCATGACGGCTTCTGTGAATTGTTTAAGCGGCGTGCTAACATCCATAAAATCCTGTACAATACGATTGACCAGAGCATTTTGTACGGCAGCTTTGAGTTCGTGCAGCTTCTGCGTTAGTTTCTTGGCGGCTTCCTTGGCGGCGGGCGAGTTGCCAGAAGCTTGACGTTTTAAGTGTTCTACTTCGTCGCAGAGCTGCATGATTTCAGCTTTCTGATGTCCGGGACAGCCTTCAGCCACCTTACGACCCTCTTCGACTATCAAGTTGACAGCGCGCTCGCCAAGACCACCATCGTTGATCTCTGGATGCTGCAACCATTTGACGGCCTGCTCCAGCCGTCCTTTGATGGTATGCGCGGTTTGTTGCACGCCCGCCTTGTCAACGCCAACAACGGCATTGCGTATCACCGCCTGCAATTCGCCGAGTTTCTCACGTATGCTGCGCGCGAGTGACTCTGCTTGCGGTGACGTACCTTGTCCATCTTGACGCAGCTCGCAGAGACCGTTGGCCATGCAAGTGATCTCGTCAGCGAGTTTGCGCACAGGATAAGAGTCCTGCGGCAAGCAACGCTCGGAAATTTCGTTGGCGTTTTCAATGATTTGTCGCAATGCTTTCTCGCCAACACCACCTTTAAGAGCGTAGGGATTCGATAGCCAGTCGTTGGCAAGCGCAGCCTTGTTGTGTATAGCGTTGCTCAGCTTCTTAAGCACCGTTAGGTTGTCCAGTTCGCTGGTGTCCTCATCATACGTAGTGAGTTGCAGCACTCTTATAATTTCTTGAATTTCGTCGCTCATGCGTGAAGCTAAGTAGTTGCGATTTTCGGCCGCTTCTTCGGCACCTTTGCCCTGCTGCTCCACAATGTGTATGTAGACCTTCATGCTGCAAATGAGAATGGGTGCTAATATCTTCACCTGCTCCAGGCAGCGTACAAGTATTTCGCTATGCACCTGATGTGTCAGCTCCTTTTCACGGGCACTGACCTCACGTGATACTTTGCTTAGGCAGGGCGAGAGATCCTTGAGATATTGCACCAGATCCTCCATGGTATTGATGACCTCAGCAATGGCCAGATAGTCAAGCACTCGCTTGCATTCTTGCACAATTTTGCGCACCTCTGATTCGTCGAAGCAGAGTAAAAGCGATGAGGTACCCTGAAGTATACCACGACTGCCTTCGATGAGCTTTTTACGTGCCGGACCCGAATAAGGATCCGAGTGCAACATACCGGAGGCTTCTTCCAGCAGTTCGGAGGCATTTTCGACGCGCATCAATGCTGATGGCATATCCGTTTTGAGAATCTTGTCATCGGAACTGTTAATTGTTTCGCGTCCTACTTTAACTAAGTTGGCCACTGCCGCCGAAACAACCTGCACCGGGCGGCTAAGATCGGGCATAGCATTGCCATCTTCGGCTTCTTCATGCAGAATGACCAAACGTGATACCTAGAAGTATAGAAGAAAAAGAACACAAATTAACAAATGCAAAAAAAAGAACTTATCTGTTTTTAAAAACATCCTCCGTGAAAGTTGGAAAACTGTTACCAAAAAAGTTTTCTCGCATATTAAAATGGCTTAACAAAAATCTAAGCAGCACTCAGAGGAAAGTTTCTGTAGGGAAATGGGAGGGGCCATATGAACGTAAAGAAGGTTGTGGCAAATTTTATAAAGGTGTCTTGTGTGTAGGCCGACATGAAAATATGGATTTTAAAGGGCCAGCCGCAATAAAGCGTAAGGATACTTAAGTCCAATCATTAAGCATGGGATAAACTTTATGGTTTGAGAAGCACTTAAATAACAGTATGACAGGCACTGCAACATCGATAAGACAATCGTTGAAAGTTATGAATATAAAATCTATAACTTCTGTCAGGAGACCCTTTCACCACCTTCAAACTCTCCCTTTAGTGCAAAGTTGTTATCAAAGTTATGGTGAAATAAACTAGGTGTCAGGGATGTCTAAGACATTTGGCTTTATCCATCAAACTTACACTTATAAATGAGAAAATGAGAAACAAAAGTGAAAGAAGATATGCTTTTGTATGGTTTGACAAGTCAATTGCACGTTTTTTACATGGTGTAATTAACACATGGTCCAATAAGTCACGAGACTAAGTAATAAAAAACTTTTTTGCAAATATTCTTCTTTATTCATCAATGTAGGTTCCTTCAACAGCAATACATTCATTCCACCGCTTTTCTAACTTTTCAATACCGGTTTTGTAGAACGATTTGTGATTCGCCTCAAAATACGCTTTCAGCCATTACCGCTCATTGGAGCCAAATCTCTTGCCGGTAAGTATTTTTTTGAGGTCTGCAAAGAGCCAGTAGTCGCTGGGGGCCAAATGTGGCGAATACGGTGGATGAGGAAGCAATTCGAAGACCAATTCGTGAATTTTCGCCATCGTTTTCATCGATTTGTGACACGGTGAAAAAGAATTTTTTTCTCCTTCAAATGGGGCCGATTTTCGCGATTTCATCCTTCAAATGCTCCAACAACGTTTCGAGATAGTCGATGAAAATTCCATGCGCATCCCAAAATACAGATGCCATAGGCTTTCCAGCCAACTGTTGTTTTTTTGGTCGCTTTGGCCTGCTTTCATCGGTTGCTCTCCACTCAGCTGACGACCGTTTTGATTCCGGTGTGTAATGCCGGATCCATGTTTCATTCATTGTCACATACCGACGCAAAAATTCATGTTTATTCTTTGTAAACAGTGGCAAACAGCTCTCCGAATCATCGACACGTTGTTCATTTCACGAATCATTTTGGTCCGGCGTGAGAAAACGCGGCACCCATTTGGAAACCAGCTGTCTCATCGACAAATGTTCCTGTAATATTGTTCCTACACTGCCTTTCGATATCTTGAAAGCCTCAGCTAGCTCGCGCATCTTCACTTTATGGTCGGCCAATACCGTACTTTTTTTATGTTTTGTGGAACAACTGCCTCATTTGGGCGTCCTGAACGTTCACCATCATGTGTGTATGTACGATCAAGTTTAAACTCAGCAAATCGGCAAATAGTTGCTTTTGACGGAGGAGGGTCCGAACAACACTTTCGAAGCCATTGCTCAGCTTGGACTTTTTGGTATTTTTTCCCATAAAAAACAGTGATAAATCAACACACGGAATTGCTTTGAATCCATTATTTTGAAAATATCAACAGTAGCGTCACTTGAACAACTGCAACTTCTGAACTAAACGTTAGATTGTCATGAAATTTTTACACGTATTGTTTGAAGGTTGGAACTATCGAGATATAGCGATATTTCGTTAGAGGTGGCACCTAGTAGTTAGTCTTGGGACTTATTGGACCATGTGTTATGTTAGGTATAGACTCCGAAACCTCTGAGCCAATTCTTATGAAATTTTCACGGAAGCTGTAGCATAGTTTTGAAAGTGTTCCTGTGAATCTTACTGCCGATCGAACCAATGGGACGGGAATTGGACAAGGGGTTGTGGCACCACCCATGCAACCCAAATGTGTGATATCGAATAGCTTTGGAAGTAAAAATCACAAAACATTGCAACCAGAATGAAATTATCATTTGGTGATGTCCTTCCACCAGAAAACTGCGATGGTCATTGGATAAGGGGGTGTGACTTCGCCCATACAAGCCAAATTCTTGATACAGATTAGCTTTGAAAGTAAGTCACAGAATTTCAATGTGACTTAATGGAATTCCTCTTTGGTGATGGTGATGGGATACTGTAACGGAAATACTTATAATTTTCCTATATAGTTGCCGGGTGTAGCAATGCGCACCGGCTATGGCTAGTATTCTTACAAATTCCAAATCATAATTGGAAGTCAAATGTTCGTTTAGACCAGCGATTGCCATCGCCTAACTCTTTCCACTCTTTCCACTCTATTACAACAACTTCAATATTTCTATGATTGTTGTAATTCGCCGAATCGTTCACAGGCGTAGCTGCACCGCAACCGTACAGCGTGTGTTTGTTGTTTTTTATTCTTGTCGTTGTTGGTATAAATAGCGCATGCGATCGCGTCTTGCTACGCTGAAGGTTTCTTGTTGGTAATTTTGCGTATGGTTTCGTCACCGACTGTTTTTTGTTTGTGTTTTTTTATGTTACTTAGTCCTTATTGTACTACGTATCGAACGATTTGTTGATGTTGTTGGTTTTTTGTTATAATTGTTGTTGCACTCTTCAAAAATCAGTCTTTGGCAATCCCTGGTTTAGACCTTATTTTTTATGACTTAATTAAGTATTTCCCTAATGCTATACAACGAAAAAAAAAGAAAATATAACCCACCCTCCGTTTATAATGAAAAATAGGTGTGTTAAAAGAGTTAAAATAAGTTTGTAGAAAAAAAATATGTGTGTGGCCACCACTCACGGTGGTATCCTAGGTATCACACCTGAACAGGGAGGCTTTAGGGGAGGGCCAGAGAGGGTTAATATGTATGATCGACCCCCATTACTTTTGAAAAGAAAAAATGTTCCCTTGCAGACCTATTCCCTCCGACCACCACTTAGGAGGGCTCCCATACAAATTTTACAATTTTTGTATATTTATTTCCTACACCTGAACATGGGGGCTTTCAGGGAGGGCTGGAGGCTTTAATATGTATCATAAAACTATGTGATATGTAGAATTTTGTATCAAACACATAAAGAAATAAGGCCAGTAAATGCAATACAGAAATATACTCTGTGTACTCTTTTCTTACTCTCAAAAGTTTGAAATATACTTTAAAATGTTGTACATTAGATCTCTGTTACTTAGCAGTAGTCAGTGTTTGTCTTTTTGTTTAAGATTGATGTTTTCAATATGAATATCGATGAAATGCTCCATATGAATTCGAATTTTTATGGCAATATTATAATTACTCGATGTATGAACCATGCAGTTGAAAAGCTACTGTATCTATACTATAGTATAATTATTTAATTTTGCGTAACACTACGTTAAAAACACTCCAAAGCGTTTCACGGCGAAGTGTTTCATCGGCGAATTGATTCATCGGTTTTACTCCCTTAAGAAGTTTCACTTCAAAAACTTTATAAACGAAGATTTTTCTCTTATCTACTGAAATGAGTAAAAAAGTACTTGTTACAAATTCGGGTCTTTTTGAAATTCAAGGATATGATGTTCTAAAATGTGATCTTCTGCTGAATAATTAACAAAATTTTTTATAAGAAATTATTTTCTCTTTTATTTTTACAAATAAACCCGGTTTCTTTATTATATCTTTTATCAAAACTGTAAAAGCTCAAAATAATAAAAGCTATCATCATGCATCATCACCGAAAAAGCAATAAGCCATAAATCCTGGTGTCAAAATGCAAAAGATTATCAACTTATAGTGAGAGAAATGAGAAAAAAAAAATAGTAGAATAAATAAAATTAGTTTTTAATAATTTTTTCACCACCATCACCACTAAATCTAAAGACAAAGTAGTATATATTTTTGACTTAAAAAATATCATCGTGTATAAAATATCGAAAGAAATTTTGATGAGTTCTGAATATTGCCAAAATTTAACTTGTATCTTTTTATTGATATAAAAATTTAAAACACGAAATAATTCTTTTCACAAATCTTTCAAGTGTTTGTTTCTCAATTTTAAAGCATTAAGAAAAGAAGAAATATGGGCAATTTGCCAAAAATCTGACAAATACAACATATCTATACGTTATTTGTTCATAGTACATATACCTATAGTTCTACCTATAGCATCTCTGAGGAAACCTGTAAGAAAAAGAAAGAACAAAACATCAATGATTAGTCATCAACAGTTTTAGCTGGATCAACGCATCAGTCAATACAGCAGGTACATGAAATATCTACAATTTGACGTTCAAAATACAAAAAAAAAAAAACAAGAAGATCGGACATCGCAAAGCTAACAGCTTCAATATAAGGTTAGCAAAGAAAAATAAAAGAGCGCAGCAATGAATGAAGTAATAAAACTATATTGAGCGTAACAAAAAAAAAAAAAAAACTATAAATACACAAAGGCTAATATTCAAATGTTTATAACCAAAATTTGGTAATACAGTAGTTTTTTTTTTGGTTAGAAATTTGGGTAAGTAAAACAACCTGTTAAACTAAACACTGCCTTCTTTGGAGAACCATGACTAAAAATTGTTGCCACATTATTAAAAGCAGGTGTTAACGCGCATTAGTAAGAGCAGGTGTCAACGCGCAAGATCAATGCCAGTTTATTTTGGACCGAATATTTTTTAAATCCAAGAAAATGAGCTACGCATAGTTTTTCAAATATACTTAATTCAAAGATGTTTAAAAACATCGAGTGAAACATATTTAAAAAAAGGCTTAAAATTTCGTTAAATAGTTTATGAGTTGCCAAATTTAACCTTTTCCATTATATATTTGAAATAATCGTTTTAGAAATGAAACTTTTTAAGTAATCTTCTTGAAACAAGTGAACGGTTATTTTTTAATTCGCTGTTGTTTTTTAATAGGGATATCTGACGTCTGTGCTGATAGATCGACTTATTTTATTCAGTTTACATTGAAATTTCATCATACAAAGATATACGACTGAGCAACGCCTTCAAATATTGGAATTGTATATTAATCGTTCCTTTCGCGATTTGTTGCCAATTCACGATCTAGGCTCATTTCTAGTTAAAAGAGTTCGGATACAAACAGAAGTGGAGACTCTAGAGACACTGTAATGAACACTGGAGACTCCATTACATTCGCAACGGGTTACAGTTTGGTGCGGATTGCACACAGAAGGCATCATTGGTCCTTATTTTTCCAAAAATGATGCACTGAACACATTGACGACTACACGACTTTACACGACGCGACATGAAGAAAGAATCAAAAATCTGGAAATATCATACGATTCACGTTTCATTCACGCATCCACTAAACCATATATTTGCACTTTTGTCGCTCGTCAAATTAAAAATAATTCTATATCGACGTTAGCAACATTGGTATGTCGCCGCGACATTTTCACCACATTCACCTCCATAAGAAAAACATGTGAAAAAAATTGACAGATGTCGTTATGTCGTTGTCGTCGCCAATGTGTTCAGTGCATGAGATCGAGATCAATATGGCGACCAATGGACCACGCTACCGCGAAATTATTGAAGGCTTATTGATGCCAAGCATTACCAAACATGATCTCGATGTGCTTGGGTTCCAGCAAGCCGGTGAAACGAGCCATACAGCCACCGAAACAATAAATTTGCTGAAATATACGTTTGGGGAGCCATTGGTCTATGCGAAAGAGCAGCAATTGAGCAGCTTGAGGAGGCAACATTACGCGAGATATATTCGGCTTGAAGTGCTTTGCAAAAGTGACGAAAAATTGGGTCGCTCGAATGTCGTACGTTAAGCGCAGCCAAAGTGGCAGCTTAAAGTAATATTTTGCTATCAAAAATAAATTTAAATATAAAAACTTTTTGAAAATATTCTCCCAATCATGGTTGAATAAATAAGGTTGTCGCATGGCTGAGAGCGAGTTCCCATAAATGTCAAATCGAAGTTGACAGTTCATACAAAATCTGAAAGCGAAAATTGATAACATGCAAAGCCGATGAAGGTGTTGTTGTTGCTTTTCATTGATTTTGTTAATTATTGGTACTGAGAAGAGAGAACGATCAGTCCCGAGACAATCTTATTTAATCATCTTATTTATTCTTCCAATTATTTGAATAATTTAATAATTATAATTGAAAGTATTTCAATAGACAACTTGTAAGAACACTTGAATCTTCGGCTTGGCCGCGATTGTAGTGAAGCTGGAGCTGGCGCTGGTTTGAGCTTGTAGATGGAAGCAACTTTATTGAGCTGGTGGTAAATGTAGTCTGCGCTTGTTGATTGTAGGTGGGGTCAGCATGGTGGAATAATCAAGGTAGACTCGCGGCTGAGAGCCAAGTTTCAGAATGGTCAAAAAAGTATCAAACAACGAACAACAAACAAAAAATAGAAGTGAACAATTAAAAGCATTGATTTTTACAGTTTCAAATCAGAGCGGATTGACAGCAGAATAAGTTGGTTTATTGATTCAGGACATAAAATATCACAGAAATAAATAAAGATAAACGAAAACAAGACAAACCCTTGCTTACATACATATTACATATTACATATTACATAATACATATTACATACATATTACATGGCACTTACATAAGCAATATCGAAAAAAAGTGCCAAAAACCATCTTAAAAAAATCGACCAAGACAAAGCATCTAGATTAAAAAAGATAGTTTTCTGTGTGTTTGACCCAAATACTTATCTAAACGGTATGACGAAATTCGCTCAAACTGAGCACACATATAACTTAAATCCTATATAAGTTTTTTGCATACTTAGTTTTGACCACGCCTTTTCCACCCCCTTTAAAAGTAGCGCAAATCTACCTACAAACATACTTTTTTTAGCAAAAAAGGTCGTCTTCATAATTTGAAAAAAATTCTGTTATTTTGACACCAAAAAAATTCACATACGTATGTATCTTCAAAATTGTACATATTCTAAGTACATTTTTCTCTAATAACACCGTTTCCTTAGGACAAAATATTATCATAAAATCGTATTTTTTTACTTTTGATGGAAATACCTCCGTTGTTTTTGAATATATTTCATTCAATTATTCTTTAAGGGGGATTATAAACCCAGAACTTATTTTCAATTTTTTTTCTTGCATTTTATTAAAGCTTCAAGTCTCTAGGATATGTGGATAAAGTTGATACCTTAAAAAAAAACAAAGTTATAGCCTAGTGAGTCAACCGCCTTTGAGAGCGTGCCATGCTCTCCCATATTTTCAAACGCGTTTTTCTCGAAACCATGTTTTCAAAATATCCATATTTTCAAACGCGTTTTTCTCGAAACCATGTTTTCAAAATCATGATCGTTTTGATAGGCCTGCAAGCCTATTTTATTCATAATAATCTCGTACTTGTCATAGGATTTTTTTTTATAGCTTCGTTCATTAGTTACTTTACGTTCGGAAGTCCGCCATTTTGTGTAAAATCAATATTTTCAAAATCGGCTTTGACAAGTACAAGTTTTAAGTATCTAGTTTAATAATATTTTAAATTTTTTTGTTTCAGATGAATTAAGGGGGAGCAATCTTGGTCAGCGCTTTTCACCTTTTTTTCACAGCGCTCTATAAAAAATGCTGTATCTACCTCAATATTAATTTTTCTTTTTAATAAAAAAAAAAACAAAACATACTATTGAATGTGTATATTTTTAGGTTTAAAAACACTCATTTAAAAATATGCCTTAGATTTCCTTAAAAAAATTTCACAAACATGACCTTTTTTTCGGCCTCTGGATACATAATCCCCCTTAAGGCCTTAATAAAAACCATTTGAAAGGTAGCGTTACTTTTGCGTATATAATTTTAATAATTTTTTTCAAAAAAGGTCCAAAATATTGACTTTTGCCAAATAAAATATTGAAAAATGGCACAAAAGTTGTTTTTGTTGTTAAAATAAAAACTCAAAATTGCATTTTTGACTACCTTTTAGCGTTTAGTAGCAAAAGTGGTTCCAGTTTTACGAAAAATTCTTATTAATAGGTATTTGTTATCAAAACACAAAACCCCCGTGTGATTTTTTGAAGAAATTGATTATACAAATATTGTTTTTATTCTTTTTATAGAATAACTTATGTGAACAAATTGTTCCAATATCTCCTTCCTTTCAAAAGTTATCGTTATTAATCTGTGGTGACTCAATACCACCACATTTATTTGTGTCTACCACAAATCTATTTTTTTCTATTCTTTATTTTCAACCTTTAGAAAAAACATGAACCTTTAATATGAGCTTTAAAGTAACTAATTTGGATTTAAAAAAAATTAAAACGAGGACTCAACATAAAAATTTTACATTTTTTCCCCCAAGTAACACCAGGTATTAAACAATAGGTATCAAACTAGTAAACAATGAAATGAAACTAAAAATCAAAACTTTGTAAGCAAGCGAGATAGAAGATAAAGCCGCTGAAAACCATCTTCAAGCTTAAAGTCAGTTTGAAGATGCTTCAAGCTTAAAATCAGCCTGCACTATAAACATTTTGAGCTTTTTTATTGAGATTATACATAAATCGTTTTTCAGCAACAGTTGCCTTCTTAAGCTTCAGCGTGGCCTGAGGTATGTGTTTTGGTCTTAATTCAGTCAATACTTGTTATAAGGCCATCCTATCCAACAACTTTTCTGCCACCAACTACAACTTTTAGGTGGCAAAAATTGATAGTTTTCAATTTCAGTTGATTAGAAATGAGGAAAGAAATGCTGAAAGATTAAAGCGCAGGACAATGGCCTGGCCGGGTTACAAAACCGGAACTGCTGGAAGGCAATTTGAGCAACTTGCAAGGTAGCCCAAATTTTTTCTAGGAATTATTCGAAAATTCATAAATAATACTCAAACTCAAGAGGACCAACTTTCATTAGAATTTTTGACTTACCTGTTGCGCTACAGGATCCAAAATACTTTCTATAGTTTTCGTATGAAACACAGGCATTTTTGTGGTTTTGTTCCTTATTCCTTATTTTTCCTGCAGTCCTCGTCTGTTGCTTCCTTTCAGTTAGTGTCTGCAACAATAAATATTATAAATTGAAAAAGCTTTTTCGTTTTTCTTTTTTTTTTATGATTTCTCAAGAATTAATTTCTTTGTTATACACTTTGATGGCAAGCATGTACATATGTATAAGTATAAACAAACATGTATGTAATATACATGAATGAAGCACGAAATATAGACAAACATAGACATATGTGTTCCAAAGTGCTAATGCGGTCTGTATAAAAATTTATCTGTAATTTTTCTATTAAATCGAATTCCGTTGGGGTTCGCCGGACGGCTGACATCCATTAATGAGCAGAGCTACCGTGTTATTGTAATTCATAGCATAGTGTATAGACAGGCTTAAATGATTGAGTTGCTGTTTTTGTTGTTTTGTGTTGTGGTTGTGTTTATTTAGTATGAAAATACAAATAGTTGAAGAAGATTTAATTAAGTAGTAGATTTAAGTGATAGTGTTGAATCAGCAATAAGTTTAAGGAAGAGCTTTTGCAATCGCACTATCGACGATTTCTCAATCCGCCAAGTTTCGGAAAAAATTTTCCGAGGATATAAAGAAGCTTCATTAAGAATGTATGTAATTGCTTTGTTTTTGTTTTTTAATATTTAAATAAAATTGAAGCTTCGCTTTAAGAGCTTTGTTTTTAGAAAAAAAAACAAAATAATTGATTTTTAAATCCTTCAAGATACCAAATTCAAATATTTCTTTCATCATTTATAAACTTTTCATTATTTATGCATTTTTCTTAAGCTAAAGACGCATGCTTTTTTATGAGAGCTATTGGTGCCATTTTGGAGAAAAAATACAACATTTTATAGAGCTTGATGCATATATTTTCTTTGGTATATGAATAAAATTATTGTTAAAAGGCCATTATTAAGTGGATAGAGAAGGAAAACTTAAGCTTTTAACATATCATAAAAGTTATCCTGAAAAAGAAGTTCAAAAGGAGAAGATTTTAGAAATGTTCCAAGCTTTCCAAACGTTTTAATGCGCAGTTTTCCAAAAATGTTGAAAAAGGGATGTTTTTTTTAAAAATGTATCGGTGTTGCATTGAATTGTTTCTCATTGAGTAAAGATGGTACGATAAAAATTATAGTAAAGGTTAATTTATAGTCTTTATTTTCATATTTTATAATAGGGGTATTCACGATCTGGAAATCTTTGTAGAGCTCTTGTGCAAAAGAGCAAAAAAGCGCAACGAACTGTAAACACACCCCATAAACAGACCTAGCAATCGAAGTTAAGTTCAGTCAGCTTTGAAAGTCAGCAATGCGAAATTATTATATTAAAGAAGTTATTACCTAGAAGTGTACACACTACACTATCGATATTTGTTTAATGTCAAAAAATCACAATATGAACTCAAGAGCTTAAACGCACTACAAAGAACTACAGGGTATCGCCAGTGCGCTTAAGCAAAAAAGCACAGGAGGACAGGAAAGGTTTATTTTTTTGAGTTTATGATAAAAACAAGAACAAATTTAAAGACGTTATAGGGACGCGGAGGGAGTTGCTTAAGCAAGGAAACTTCAAATTTGTTACATTGAAATTTAACGCGCTATGTTTAGGTCCTACGGCAAAAAATGTTTATGCCATTAAGCGCAGGTTCTTAGCTCCCATGAGAAAAATGAACAAAACATTCACAACATCACGAAGCCGCTAAGAGAGCTGCCACAAGATCGAAGATGAATCAATCATGCAACGGCGTTGCATGGAATTATTACTCGATGTGCATATGCGGCATGGTAAATGTTATTATCTGAAAATGGAGACTTTGTACTTGGTCTTACGACAAAAATAAAAAAAAACTAGTAAGAAATGATCTTCGACTGGGCCGAAGTTAAAATACCCCCACGACCGAACCAAAGTATATTCAAAGTCTTAAGCAATCAATAAAATGTTTATCTGTAAAAACGTTTTCGTTATATTTTTAACAGAAAATATTCGCTTTTGTTTTTTGATAAAGTCACTTTGTATGGGAGGTGGGCGTGGTTTTCACTCAATTTGGTTGAATTCCATACACATAGTACACGTTATATATCAAAGTTCAAATGCAAAATTTCAAGTCCGTACATTAATTTTTGTGGATTTTAGAGAAATTTTACCTTTTTGATAGTCACTTTGTATGGGAGGTAGGCGTGCTTTTCATCCGATTTAGTTGAATTTCATACTTAGAGTGTATTTTGGACATCAAAACTCATATGCAAAATTGCAAGTCCATATATTCATTTTTGTTGAATTCTAAGAGATTTTACCGTTTTGATAAAGTCACTTTGTATGGGAGGTAGGCGTGGTTTTCATCCGATTTGGCTCATTTACGAACTTGACCTTCATTTTTTAGATAAAAGCTTAAATATTGAATTTCGTGATGATAGCTTTAAAATTACGGCTGTAATCGTGATCACAGACAGACGGACAGACGGACAGACGGACAGACAGACGGACATGGCTAGATCAACTCGGGTGGTGATGCTGATCAAGAATATATATACTTTTCTATACCTACCACGCCTCCTTATGGGCGTTACAAACGGAGTGACAAAATTAATATACCCCCATTTACGTTTTTTAAACGTGGGGGTATAAAAATAAATTAAGACGTTGTATGGTTGCGAAAGTAGTAACTAATGCAACAAAAATGCAATAATGTTGCATGAAATTATTACTCGCTGAGTATATGTAAGTGCTACGAAGAATTTTATTTTACGATAGCAAAAAATTACTTTTTTCCTTAACAACGAAAATAAAAAAAAATTTTTTTTAGTCACACTACCAAGGAGGCAACCGCTTGAAGTAGTAAAAAATGCAACAACAATAAAAAAACGTTGCATGGAATAATAAATCCGTTACTATTAGCGCTATGGTAAGTCTTATGGAATTACAGTTTTCGGGCTGTGGCTTTCGATCTCCTGATAAAATTAAAAAAAAAAAAATGGAGTCATGAGACTTCTCAGGGAACCACTTAAAGCAACCTGACGCACCAAATAGAAAAGCAAAAGCAAAAAACATTAAATCAAAATAAAGACAGATAATAAGACAAGGGTTTGTTTGGATACGACCTAGGATAAGGATTAGAAAAAGGATGAATGCAAGAATTTGGACAAAGATTAGGACCAGAAATAAAACAAGGAGTAGGACAAAAATTTGGACAAAGAATAGTGCATGGAATAGGACAAGAATAAGGACGAGAATTCAGACAAGGTTTTGGAAAAAGACTTCGACAAGAATTGAGACAAGAATAAGAACAAAAATCTGAACAGACCTAAAAGAATATTTAGGACAACTTTGGGAAAATGACAAGGATTAGGACAAGGATTTGGACACACTAAGGACAAGATGTAGGGCAAAGGTTTGAAAAAGACGTGGGACAAGAATTTGGAAAAAGATTTAAACAAGAATTCCGAACATTATTCGAACATTCAAGGAAGAGTTTGAATAAGTATAAGCATGGGGCCAAGTTTGGGATCAAAGTAAAGGATAATATCAAATACCTTTTTCTTATAGATATTAGATAAGATAAAGATCATTTGTATGGAAAGTAGGAATTGCCAAAAACCGTCTTAAGCTGTGAAATATTTTTAAAAAAAAAATTTGCTTAAATTTTTATGGATAACCAAAATCATTTTTAAATAATAAATTTTTGTTTTTGTGTTTTGCTTTATTTTCATCCTTAGGATCTTGAAAAGTCGTTTTTCTCGAAACACATTTTTTCCGCGCTGTACACGATTCCGCTTTAACGACTTGACCGATTTCGATGTTTGACGGCTCAAATCAAAACTTATTTAATTAAGGGGGCTTTCAGGAAGCGTTTTTTCAATGCAAAAGAAAAAGGAGGAAAAACAGGGATTTCTTTTTAAAGGACGGCCATTTTTTTTTAAAAGGGTTTTAATAAAATCCGAAATCTACAAGGCCCCACAAATTTCATCTAGGTTAACAATTCTTTTTTGGTTTTTTGTTTCAGATCACTTGGTAGGGCTGTAGAGTGTACAGGGCACATCGGCTATCGCCGCGCATGGCATTGATCAGCGAGACCTTCAGACGCCATCTTGTATTATTTTTTATCGAAAAAAATTGTCGTTGTTTTTAAGTAATATTTTTTATTTCGTTTTAGATTTTTGGTTTCTTTATGCTTTTCGCTGATGGTAATTCTTCAGTATGACTTGCATTTTATGCTTTGTTGCTAAGTTTAGTTTTTTGTTGAAATTATTGCTGCACTCTTCAAATAATTCTTGTGGGCATCGCTGCTTTAGATCATTCTCTTGCATACTGCCGCTCGCGAGGGAGTTTTCTTGTGTTATGGTAGAATATCCAACAGTGATTAAGATAAAATTCACTTAAAAATAGAAAATGAAAAAAGTTTTATGTATTGTTGTGGTTATAAAATTAGGAAAAAACGGAACCCAAGTACCACTCAAAAGATTTCGTGATTAGAAAAAGTATAAAAATGCCACCAATAAATGACTTGCCTGTTATGACTTTATTTGGTGTTCAGCTATCTTAAAATAAAATTAATTTCACATCTGTTCAGCTCAAAATACAGCCATTTCATGTTCCTTCCCCCTTCCCTTATAACAACTTTTATTTATTTTTTCCAGTAAGAAGCAAAATCAGACACCAACGCCTTTACGACTCTTAATTTTTTGCCATTTTTGTCTTTATTTTTTATTGCCATCAACATGTTTTTGGTCAATGTTTGCGAAAAGCTTTCCCACGTAGACGTGGGGATAAAATGACGTCAAAATAAAGTTGAACACCTTCAACGGAATGCGTCGTTTCATATCGCAGAAAAAATATTGATTTTCATTCAATAGAATTTTTTATATGGTGCACAATAATTGTTTTCACTATAGTTGGACGCATGCGGTGGAACAAGCGGTTCTTAAGTTGCTCGTAATGACTGTTCATCGTGCCAACTCTATTCAATTTGATTCAATGCTATTCAATTATATGCCTTTTGACTTTATTTTTTTTTTGTATTGTGGTTTTACAAACAAAACGCCAAACGTTGCCATATTTGGAAATCAAACATCAAAATATAGCAATAATAAATATTAATGGCTTAATGATGATGAGAAGGAGAAGAAGAAGAAGAAGTAGTTCATTCTTCCGACTATGTTACTATGACGAACATACGAATGCACGTATTCACAAAGTAAACTAGAAAACGTGACAGAATTGGGCAGAGCTTAAGTTATGTAAACAATTCTTCTATGGCCAGTCGCTAGAAGTGGGGAAAGAGCATTATTGTTAGATAGCAGTCGAGTTTCTGGCTTCTTGGCCTATTGATAAACTTAGAAGTTGGTGAAGTTGGTGTGTTAGTTAGTGGCTGGGTGCGTTGTGAATATATATTAATACGTGTTTTTTGATAAGACGCTATTTGTTGTTGTTGTTATTGTTTTTGTTTCAGTAAATGGGTTATTAGCTTTAACTTAATTGAATTAAGAGTTGGGTTGTTCCAAGAGCAATCAGGTTAATGATGTCCAGAACTAGAACATATGCATAGTACTGTCTCACCCAACCCAGTTCAAAATCAAAATCAAAATCGAAATCAAAATCAAAATCAAAATCAAAATCAAAATCGAAATCAAAATCAAAATCAAAATCAAAATCAAAATCAAAATCAAAATCAAAATCAAAATCAAAATCAAAATCAAAATCAAAATCAAAATCAAAATCAAAATCAAAATCAAAATCAAAATCAAAATCAAAATCAAAATCAAAATCAAAATCAAAATCAAAATCAAAATCAAAATCAAAATCAAAATCAAAATCAAAATCAAAATCAAAATCAAAATCAAAATCAAAATCAAAATCAAAATCAAAATCAAAATCAAAATCAAAATCAAAATCAAAATCAAAATCAAAATCAAAATCAAAATCAAAATCAAAATCAAAATCAAAATCAAAATCAAAATCAAAATCAAAATCAAAATCAAAATCAAAATCAAAATCAAAATCAAAATCAAAATCAAAATCAAAATCAAAATCAAAATCAAAATCAAAATCAAAATCAAAATCAAAATCAAAATCGAAATCGAAATCGAAATCAAAATCAAGATCAAGATCAAAATCATCAAGATCATGATCAAAATCATGCAAGCATTCAATTAACTCACATATAGCCCGAATCTAAAATATGGGCGGTCGGTCTAGAACCACTGGTGTTTTGTTTTGAAACGGAATTATTTTTTCTTTATACTCTTTAGCGCTTTTTATAAATTATGAAAATTTGCGCAAGTTTTTATTATTTTGCTTTAATGTAGGTAGAAAAGTAAGATATATTCTTAGAAGGGAATAGATTTTTTATAAAAGTTTTATTGCAAATGCCATCTTGGAAAATGTGTCATACAGATGCTTTATATTTTACATAAATAACTATATAATTTGGCATCAAGACCTAGGAATATCCGCGTAACGCCCCGCGGATATATATAAGACCAAAGTCACCGTATGACATCCGCATGTTTTACCGTCGGAATCATGCTTCTTAACTGTAGCGCTTTGTTCAATCTTCCACAATTCTTTCGTTTTCTACATTTATTTGTAATAAAATCATTTTCCGTTTAGTTTAGCTAGATTTTTGTTCTTAAAATTAGTTTTTTCATAACTGATTGATTTATGTTATTTCTGTAAAAATGTGAAATGTTTCACATGCCTGGCATGTTAATGTCTTGCTTATCTTTGAAGTCAAGAAGCGCTATCGTTAGCTTTATCACAATTTAAGAAAAACAAAAAACTGCTCCATTTGATATTTCAAAACAGTAACTAGATAAAAATGCGGTTGATGTATTTGTTTTTTTTATTCTGTAGTTGTAATTTATACAAAAAGTACGTATGAACGCTATCAGATGTCAGGCATGTAGGTTAAGAAAGAAGCCTCGCAAAGTCGTTAGATGAGTGTTGCAGGGATGAAACTCTGCGTTGGACCAACTCACACGCTAAACGGAAAAAAAAATAAAACATTTAAAAGTTTAGAGATAAGGCTTCCAGATGTATGAGAGAAAAACTTTTTGCGTATTTAAGTGATTCAATTTCGTGTACTTGTCAAAAAAATGAATTTTAAATGTGTGCTTTGTATTTGATTAATTTTAAAATGAAATTTGATATCATTTCTTCCTTAATGGGGCTGCTCAACCCATTCTGCCATTAGTACACAGTTTGTCACTCCTTTTTTAAAGTCATTTGAAGCTCAATTTAACTATTTTGAGTAAGTTCTTCAATTCCAGACCCCGATTAGGTACCATATATAATTTTCTTGATAAGCTTCAAAAGAAATATGACTGAACACATGTAGTCTGTGATTTGTTCCATTTGCGATGGCCTGACATAATTTGTTTTTTTGCCAAATAGCATATTTGTCAAATGCCATTTGAAAAATGAAGCCTCGCAAGGTCGTTAGATGAATGTTGCAGGGATGAAACTCTTCGTTGGAACAACTCTCACGCAGAACAAAAAAAAAAAAAATAACACATTTGGAAAAATGGTATATGTTTAGGTGACACGGCATACTTTCATTTGTACGAGGTGTGTTAAAAAATAACGGTAAATTTTATTTTTTTAGAAAGAACTTTATTTATCCATCCATATCAATTGTATCCCCTTCAAAGAAGGCCCCATTAGATCTTACGTAGATATAAGAACTCGTTGTTTGGGATAGTTTTAGGCTCTTTTAGCAATTCACTTTTAATTTTATTTATACTGGAAAAACGACGGGCCCTTCCAGGTTCTTTTTATGTTTGAGAACAGAAAAAAGTGACACGGGGCCATGTCTGATGAATATAGAGGGCATTATTACAGTGGTGTTTTTTTGCCAAAAATTAACGAACTGCATGGTGAACTATGCCTCGACATTTGACCGAACTTTTCGGCCTTGATGATTCAAAATACCACTACTGAGACTACTGCACCTTACCCGACAAACAGAACACGATGTAGCTGTAAAAATTCCCTGTAACTCCTCAAAACTTAAAGTTAGTTCAACTTGCGCTACAACTACCGCTACGAGCTACAGACGTACTACGTATTCTAGGCGATTCAGTGCATTTAAGGGGAGGTTCTAGTAGAAAAGTAACGTAATTGCAGGTTTTTTTTTTATCGAACGTTAATCTTTTTTGAAAAAAATCTCTTGTGGCATTTATTAATGTATATTTCAAGAACATTATACAATTTTTTCGATGAAAAATAATTCAAAATGGTGGTTGAAAGTCTTGCTGTACACTCTACAGCCCTGCTTAGTGATCTGAACAAAATTTAAAGCTTCTGTGTTGTTTCTGTGTTTGTCTTTTGTCTTTGATTTGTTTTTGCGTTTTGTATCGGTACATAAGACTTTGATCTCAATTCTTACTCCTAACGCTCCTAGAGCGCTCTCTGCCCATAGCTGGTCATGGCGAACTGATATGTCAATATCATCTGCAAGTTGTCTAATTTTGATTCAGCTATCATTCATAATCAATTCTTTTACTTTTTCACGTTTTCATCGGTTGTGCTAGGACGATCCGTACGCATGTTATCTTAAACGTCTTTACGATTTGAACTTGAACACGAACTTGAAAACGCTTATATCACCCTTAAGCACTTGTTTTACTCGTAGCAGCTGATTTGAAGACGATCTTGGCGGCCAATTGACTGGTCCATTTCGAGAAATAACGTGTTCGCCAAATCCTTTCTTAAGTAAGTCGATTGTTTGACGCGCTGTTTGGCATATGGCGTCGCCCTGTTGGGAAAACATGTCTTCAATAAACATTGCATTCGATTGGGACACGAAACAATTGGCAATCATGGTTCTTGCCAGCCTCATTTTTAAAGAAGTATGGACCAATGATTCCAACGACTCATGCAGTGCTGCATTTAGTATGTTTTGCATATAAAGAACGGTGCCTCGAGCATCTCTTGTGGATTTTCTGAACTCCAAATGCGGCAATTTTGCTTATTGACATGTCCGTTGATCTAACAATGAACTAGCTCTGAACAGAATATTGCAATAAAACAGTAAGTTGACTTTCAAATCATATTCAGCCCATTGAAAAAGTGTTGTTCTATTCATTATAAAATGACAAAACAACCTGAGCACAAATAATAATAGCGTTTAACCCTAAGCGAAAAATTAAAACCTCTAAAATAGTTTCAACGTAGAAGTTGGTAGAAACTTCAAATGACTTCAATTCACTTTTACTTTTTATACATTTTTCAAGACATGTAAATTCACTCCTAATAAACATTAACCTTGGAGATTGGCTTTACCTCAAGTGGAGCTCCAGTTCGTTTCTCCAATCTCCAGTGCTGGATCTCCACTTGGCCTCCACTTGAAACCAAGCCATTCTCCAGGGAAATGTACCTTCGATCTTCAGTTGAGATAAGGCTGGATCTCCACTTGATCTCCAAGGTCTTTCTCTAAGCGATCTCCAAACCAAAATTAAAAAGAAATAGTAATTTAAGAGGAAGCTTTTCCAATTATTTTTATAATCTATAATTTGCTACAATTCACATTTTGTTCTCTTTCTCTTTATTATTTTATTATTTGAATTTATTTATTTATTGAAGTAATTTGTTGCAGTTTTTTACTACTTTTTTGCAATTCACTTATTTGATATTCTGTTGCAATTCACTATGTTTGACAACTGTTCACAAATTAACAAGAAACACAATAACCAAAACAACCTACATAGTGTTGTCAGGTACAAAAACAAATTATTTTTTTGACACTTCAACAGTATTGCCACTTTTAAAATTAACACATCTCTAGTCAATTTCCAGTTCAACTCCAAGATGTTGGAGTTGACTTGGAGAAATGAGTAGGAGCTTAAGTGGAGGTTGAACACTTTAACACATGGTCCAATAAGTCCCGAGACTAAGTAATAAAAAAACTCTTTTTTTGCAAATATTCTTCTTTATTCATCAACATAGGATCCTTCAAGAGCAATACATTCATTCCACCGCTTTTCTAACTTTTCAATACCGGTTTTGTAGAACGATTTGTGCTTCGCCTCAAAATATGCTTCAGTTTCAGCCATCACCTCTTCATTGGAGCCAAATATCTTGCCGGCAAGCATTTTTTTGAGGTCTGCAAAGAGCCAGTAGTCGCTGGGGGCCAAATCTGGCGAATACGGTGTATGAGAAAGCAATTCGAAGCCCAATTCGTCATCCTCGTTTTCATCGATTTGTGACACGGTGCATTGTCTTGGTGAAAAAGAATTTTTTCTTCTTCAAATAGGGCCGATTTTTCGCGATTTCATCCTTCAAACGCTCCAACAACACTATCTAATAATTGCTGTTGATTGATTTTCCCTTTTCGAGATAGTCGATGAACAAAATTCCATGCGCATCCCAAAATACAGATGCCATAACCTTTCCAGCCGACTTTTGTGTTTTTGGTCGCTTTGACCTGCTTTCATCGGTTGCTTTCCACTCAGCTGACGACCGTTTTGATTCCGGTGTGTAATGGTGAATCCATGTTTCATCCATTGTCACATACCGATGCAAAAATTCATGTTTATTCTTTGTAAACAGTGCCAAACAGCTCTCCGAATTATCGACACGTTGTTGTTTTTGGTCTGTTGTGAGAAAACGCGGCACTCATTTGGAAAGCAGCTTTCTCATCGACAAATGTTCCTGTAATATTGTTCCTACACTGCCTTTCGATATCTTCAAAACCTCAGCTAGCTCGCGCACCTTCACTTTACGGTCGGCCCAAACCCTTTTTGTGTACTTTTTTATGTTTTGTGGAACAACTGGGCGTCCTGAACGTTCAGCATCATTTGTGTCTGTACGACCAAGTTTAAACTCAGCATACCATCGGTAAATGGTTGCTTTTGACGGAGCAGAGTCCGAATAACACTTTCGAAGTCATTGCTCAGCTTGGACGGTATTTTTTCCCATCAAAAAACAGTGATAAATCAACACACGGAATTGCCTTGAATCCATTATTTTGAAAATATAAACAGTAGCGTCACTTAAATCACTGCAACTTCTGAACTAAACGTTAAATTGTCATGAAATTTTTACACGTATTGTTTGAAGGTTGGAACTATCGAAATATTATATCGATATTTGGTTAGAAGTGCCACCTAGTAGTAAGCCTCGGGACTTATTGGATCATGTGTTATTTCCAAGCTTGCAGAAAAATCTTTTTCTTACTTGTTGGGCTTTTACTTTTAATCCAGGTTTGACGTTGTGTTATAATTTGTTTTTAATTATTTATTTCTAATTCGAATGAAGTCAGTAGAAATAAACAGTTTATTAATTTTTACTTCAAATAAAGTCAGTGAAGTCAGTTGTGATGAATTATTAACTAATTTCTTTTGTGATGAAGTACCCAGGGATTGTTAGAGATTGGCTATTTGGTATTTTTTTTTTATGAAGTCATTGAATATTGGTCAAGACTTAAATTCGCTTTTACTCTAAATGAAGTCTTAATGAAGTGTGTGAAGTCACATCACATTCGCACTAATAAGCTTCCGTTTCTTGAAAGCGATCTTCAAAAGAATTCCATTTCGATGACATAAGTGAGTGTTGCTGACTTCATGTGGAATTCAAAATAATTTGCCAGTGACTTCAAATTGTTATCGGCACCCAAAGCTTATTCAAATTGAAATAAATCTAATTATTATTTTTTTTTTAGTTTGCTTTTTTTTAAAGCACAAAAACACACATTTTACAATTACTGACAGTTGTTTTAAGTCTTGTTTTGTTTTTTTTTTTTTCTGTTCATAGAACGTTCCAAATGTCATTTTTTGATTATTTTACTTGTTGATTCTAAAAATAAACCAAACTGAAGGGAAGCAATAAAAATGCATGAAAAATCGTCTGCTGCTTAACGTGAGTCACTTTCGTTGGGCACACAGCAGCAGTAGCCGTAGCAGCGGTTTGTATACACATAGTATAGAAATACATACAAATATTTTAAGATTTGTTTTTTTTTTTATCTCTTATAACAACAGCCTAGCACCTCAATAACAACAACAACATCAACAACAAGAACACAAACTTGAGGCAACTAGATCGCTTGAGGATCGGTGTGGAGCATATTTTTTTATCAAAATCACTTAAATCTACATTATATTAATAAAAATATATGTATGTACGTATATCGATGTATATATGTATGTTGAAATAAATGCATATTCAACGCTACTGAATCATTTATGTCGCTATGTTTGTCTGTATTTTCACGCTTCAAAATATTTATGATTATTTTTCATTAACATTTCTTTTGCTATGAATTTTTCTTTTATGCTTTTTAAATTTATTCTCATCATTTTTAATTTATTTAGAAAACTTTTTTTCGATTTTTTTTATTTGCACTCTATTTTAGTTCACTTTGTTAACTCACAATTTCAGATTTCGTAATAATTCAATGAATACCAATTAAGTAACGAATTATTTATATCTGGCAAGATTTTTCCAAAAAAAAAAATTAAGTAAACAAAAAAAAAACACAGCGAACTTTCTGTATATGTATGTTAAATAAACTGTGGACAACAACAACAAATAAGCAGTTGTACTAGTCAAAATCTAAAAAAAAAGCAAACTTTGCCGCGGCACAAAACTTCGTATCCAACCGTCACGACCGGGTGCAGAATTTAAACTAAAGTGGCGCTCGCGCAAGCTAACGATACGCAAAGAGCGCAACTAGCTCCGAGTTGGAGCCAAAGTTAAGGTTGTTGTTTTCGATGTTGCTGCTGTTTGTATTAGCCTATGTACGTACTAAAGCTCTTTTGCAATGTGAACGTGCACTCTCACTTTTTATTAAAATTATTGATCATTTTTGAGTGCTTGCTTGTATTCAATGTTGATCGTGTGTGAGCTATGAGCGTGGGTCGAACGATACTTTCACGTTTGTTTGATGTGAATTTTTTCTTTTCAGACAGTGTAGGGAAAAAAATTTGCACATAAAATTCTTAACTTGAGTGTAAGCTCGTTTTAAACCTTTTTAATTGATTTTTATATTAATAAATTTTACGGCACGACTTCGATATTCTTGGCGCCGCGATTTAAGTGTTTTCTGGTAGAGGACAAAAAAATTTCTGGTCCAACAAAAAATCGATAGCTCAACTAGTTATCGAGTTATCGCTTTTTCAAATTTTTTTCGTGACTACAAAATCTGCTAAAAAAACATCTCTATCATTGCTATTATTCAATGGATCTAAAGTATGAGCACATTTTTTCAAAGACAATTAAATTATCTATCAGAAAATATACAAATAAAATTGATTTAAGCTGTATGTTGAATTTTATAAGCGATTATATATTATGTTTCCTTTTTGTTACTGATAAAATCGTTGTTTTCTTAAAATTTTACAGTATCAAGGTGCTAAAATTATATTTCACTTTTGAAACTTAAAGCTTTACCGTTCATTAGACATAAGAAATTTATAGTTTTTTTTTAAATTATCTATATTTAGTAAATTTGTTATTAATATGCTTGAAAAAATAACATTCTGTACAAGGGAAAATCATTTATCATAAAAAAAACGCTATAAAAATATCAAATAAATCTTAGTATTATGTACCAAATGAAAGATAAATTTTTAAGCTGTAATAATTTACTTTCCATAATTAATAGTAATAACGGTAACTTTAAAGCAAATAATGGTTTAATGTTAGAAAATATTTTACTTTTACATACAAACAGCTATTTAATGTGAAATACTGAACGGATTTAGTTTATTTAAAAATTGTCTGAATTCTTATTATATTATCTCTAAAACAGTACCTTATTTTTCAATATCAGTTATATACTAAGAAAAATATAGCCAGTTTTTTTAAGGAAGGTCTTAGTTAATAAAAATTATTTTGAATAATCAATAACTTGAAAATTATTCGATAAATCGATTTTTCCTTTGGCCATTCTTATTTTTATCAAAAGGTACTTCACGAGCCCATTGTTAAATCGCGGCGACCCAAAAATCGAAATCTCTCCTTAATATGGTTGAAATAACAACTTTCCATACAAGGGCAAATAATTTTATCATAAAGAAACACCATTAAAAATCAAATAAATCATATATATTATATAACAAATGGAAGATAAATTTTCAAGCTTCAATAATTTACTATCAATAATCTAAAGCAATAACATTAGTTTTTGAGAAAATATCGGTTTAATGTAAGCAAATACTTTATTTTTACATATAAACAACTATACAATATGAAACACTCAACGAATTTGATCCATTTAAAATAGATGTGAAAGCTTTACATATTAGTTTTAAAATAATACCTTAACCATCACTAAAGGTTGCATACTAAAAAAATATTCCCATTTTTTTTAGGAAGATCTTATAAAAAAATGTTTTCTTAAAAAATCAATAACTTGAAAAGAAATGGATAAATCGATTTTTCCTTCGGCTATTCTTATTTTTATTGAAAGTACTTTACGAATTCATCGTCAAATCATGGCGCCCCAGAATTCGTAGTCTCTCCAATTTTACATTTTTTAGCGTTTGATTAAATGATGCATTCCATTCATCAAATTTTGAAAAGTTCTTAATATTTAACTCTCCTTGTAAAAAAAAGATATATATTTCTATCCAAAATTTCGTTAAAAAACAGTGTTTACTGAGGTAAAATCTCTATTGTTGCAAATAATGCAATTCAATGAATATTTCCAAACAAAATTGGAAAGGGTACCTATTATCTATTATAGATATAGTAAAAATGTTGTATCTATTATTATCTTATTATTACAGTGCGATGTGGTGAAACGTTTCGGTGGGTGAAGCGTTTCACCTGTGAAATTTTGACAGCGCGCTTACATATACCCAAGTGTTACTTTTACCGTCCCGCGTTACTGTTATTGCCGTACAGTTTTTCTTGATACAGCAAAGCGTTCAGACGTACAGTGTGTTGCTCTTCCAAAACAGTGGTAAACATATTTTTCAAAAATTTTTTTTTATCGAGTGAATTTATCGTGTTTTATACCAACTAATTAAGACAAATTCAAGGTAAATAATATATCAGTCGTGTTGGTTTACTGTTATTCTTAAAAAATATGAAGTGTTTGTGAAATATTTATGGAGTGGTTGAATGATGCAAGCCGTGTTTTCAAAATGAAACGGTTCAACCCACTAACTCCGTTTTAATGCGTATTTGGTGTTTTTGTGTGTGTTTAGAGCTTTTTTATGGGTTTTTTTGCATTTTTCAATTTATTAATACAGTACTATTATTAAGTGGGTCGAAACTGCACCTGTCGAAACTGCAACTCAGACCTCGATATTAGAGATGAATAATGAACTTCAATTCGATGACTTTTATTCAGCATTTTAGTTTCTTGCTGACTTAGGAGCCTGCCCGAGGCAATTAAACCGATTTATGTTGATGTTTATACATTAAAACGGAAAGATTCTTTTGGTAAAACACTTTATCCACCATTTTTCAAAATCGAAAAAACAAACATTTTCGAAGTATCCCCATAATTTTTTGACGAAATCGAAAATGTTCAAATCCGAGCTCATAGAAATGACGAAAAATGTTAATTCTGGCGATTTAAAAAAAAATACATTAAAAAATTCTAATTTTTGGGGGTGGTGTGAGCCTCAAAAAAAAAGCGAAACGCGTCATCCAACCGCACCCTACATTTTGAAAAGCTTTCGCTTTCAATGCTATTTGCTTGACGTTCATGTCTTTTATTAAGAGCTTAAATTAAAACTTTTTTATAATAAAAGCAGGAATTTGAATCTAAAAATTCTATTCATTACCAAAAATTCATTTTGATATTTTGCTTAAAGATGATGAATCGCGTATAGCCTTCTCGATCCATCAAAATTACATAATTTACTGTATGTCTCTAGAATTGAAGAAAAATTTTCGAAAATAAGCTTGAATTATGCCAAAACGTTATTCTGTTGAAACTATTTATGTTTGAAAAGCAAAGCTGAACATAAATGAGAAATATTTGGAAGAAACGGATTATTTGAAAGTCATTTCAATGAGAAAAACTATCAGTTTTAAAAAGACACCCATATAATCAAATGTTTTATTAGTGACATTATAATTATCGGTTCATCATCCCGATCATAACCATCATCATCAACATCATCATCAACATCATCATCATCATCATCATCATCACCATCATCATCATCATCATCATCATCAACATCATTCTCATAAATATCTTCTTCATTTTCATGATCATAACTATTTTCTTTATCAGTGGATCTTTTTAACTGTTTTTGAATATAATTGGTCTGAATCTTTACGTATTTCTCATCATTTCCTCGAGAAGAGTTCTGAAAACTTCGATCATTAATTTTTTCAAAAAAATTTTCCACATAAGCAATCTTTGAAATAATGTGTTTCTTATCTCTTCAAAATATGGTAAAAAATGCTCCTTTGAAATTTAAACTTTTTTTTATCAAATATCTGTGCTGATTTCTAGCGTATTTCTTTGAAAACATACATGTCGAGGAAACTTTTTTATCAAACTTTGTCTTCCGCTGTTATTCAAATGTTATCATTAGTCATGAAATGATAAAATTTCATTTAACGATATAATCAAGTGAAATCATTTGCGTTCCTGGAAATCTGTTGAATAACAAAACCAATTTATGTGGCCACGTCTGTCAGCTTAATTTGCTAGTCAACAATAACACAAATTTTTAGGAGTACATTTGGGGATCATTTGAATATGAAATTAATAAAGCATACTTTTAGGCATCTTTTTAGCATTTGAGAGTGTATTCTTTTAGAGCTTCGCTCATAAAAACGCTTAAAAGTTATGTACAGCTCTTAAAAGAAAAAACACCGCCCATATATCTTCATTTGTCAAAATAGGCAAAATGAGCAGCACATGTGCCGTTCCCACGCCTACGTCTAGAACTGCAACGTTATATCTACTGTTGCTATCTATGCTCATTAGAAGCTACGTTTTTTGCACCTCCGCACAAGCATTTCGTTACGCTTTATTAATTTGCTTTTGTATTTTCTTTCATTACTCTTTGGTTTCTCAGCTCTGCAGTTATGTGTCTATTTTTATATTTATTTTTTATTATTTTTTTCTTTGCTTTTTCTTCATTTTTGGTTGCTCAGATATTAATTAAAAATACATTTCAACGTAGATTTTCTGTATTTCACCAACACTTGGCTGCTCAACCACGTCAACCATGCCATCATAAATGATAAAAAAAAAAAATGGAAGAAGAAAAGAAAAAAAAAAAAGGATCAGCCATGAAGGTAAGGCAGCACGAAATGGAAAAATAAGAAAGCATTAAATGTGTGCTTTAAAGAAATGCGCTCAAGAAAATTGGTAAAGGTTGGGCAAAATGAGGAGTTTTTTCAGATTGAACTTGTTTTTGTTATTGTTTGTGAATGGGCACGATAGAAATAAAAAAAACTGTAAATATAAATCAAAATTAATTTAAAATTCTCTGCACTCGGAAAAAATCATGATGGCGTTAAAATGGTTAATAATAAAAACAAAGAAAATAAAGGTTTTATGAAAATAATAAACATATATTTCTTATCATTAAAATATATTATAAAGTGTAACAAAAAGTATTTAATTAACAACGATATATGTTTCGTAAAAAAAATTTAAATTTTTAGCGTTTCTACGTGGGCTGCTACTTATATTTCGGGATATGGCACCGCTAATGTCATTCCAGTCATGATGCTGATGTTTTTATTGAAAAGTTTTATATTTTTAGCTTATACAAGGTGGGGCAAAAGTAATCACCCAATGTTCTTTTGTTGGTTTTGTTTGTGAAATTTGTTTATTTAATCCATTCGAATTTATTCCATCAAGTCGAGAAAATGATACTGTAACGAACCTCCGCTGGTTCTTTTGCTTTGCTGTGGTAAGCTCAGCGGGTCTCCAAGGTTCTTTATAAGAAATTACACAATGTTTTCTTCTTTATAAATCTGTTCTTTTCTTAAAATGAGGCCTTTATCTCTTATACAATTTGACAAGATATATATATTTATATAGTTATGTATATTGGTTTAATCGGCCTTATTTCTCCGGGTCTGTCACTTATCTTCTGCATTTAGGCCTACAAGCCGCGGCACTGTTACTCGATGAAAAAAAATGTAAACACGCGGGCTTACAAGCCACGGACGCTTCTAAAAAAAAGTGTGAAGACAGGTGGGCGCACAAGCCACCGACTCTGTCTACTGCTTCTGCAGGCGGGCCTACAAGCCACCGACGCTGCATGTTGTTGTTTATTGCAGGTGGGCCTACAAGCCACCTACTCTGCTCTTGCCGTTTGATTAACAAGTGGGCCTACAAGCCACCGAAATGTTTACTTATTATCTTTGCAGGTGGGCCTACAAGCCAACGACTCTGCTTTTTTTTATTTTATACAAGTGGGCCTACAAGCCACCGGAATGTCTACCGATTCTTTAGCAGGTGGGCCTACAAGCCAACGACTCTGCTTTTAACAAAAAAAATCTCACTCACTTTAGTCCTCCTTTGCCTTTACAACTTTCCGCTGTTGCTCTTCTTTGGTCGTCGTATTTTCCTTGAATACTTTTTGATCCAACTGCTGTACTTTACTGTCTTATAATATACTTTTATAACTTTCTATAGAATTCACGTTTCTTTAACACACTACGCACTTTAAATGTACAATACATTCTGTCCTCTATATCGATTAAGGCCTATTTATATACTCGTCGTCTTGTTGTTTGTGGGAAACAAGGTACCGCAATCGAAAGTTCTGGGCTTATTTTCCCGTAAATAAAGTCCCGTACGGCACAGCTTTGTTGTTGCATTCCTCCAGAAACTTTCACATATTTGCCCAGCGATTTGCCTTCTGTTGCTTGCATTATATGATCCGTTACTCGACTCTGAGCAAGATCACGCCAGCTTTGCGCATGTATTTGCGCACGTTTTGCAAGTCTCGCACGTTCATTTATGCTCTCCCTTTCTTTCGCTTTGTTTTCGTGCAAGAAAAGTGTATGGGTGTTAGTCTAAGGCTTGTTGACGTACATCCGCGACTTCATAAAACCTCCATAAAAAGAAATCTGGAGCGGTTTTTTTTTTTTTTTCCTCCAGAACGGGTGATTAAATCGGGTGATCTGGCCGGCCAGTGCAAATCACCAAAACGAGGGATAAAGCGATCCGGAATGCTTCCTTCAGAATATCGGTTGTGGCTCGAGCAGTGTGTGCCGTTGCACCACCCTGTTGAAACCACATTTTCTCCAATCCCAATTCATCCCATGAGGACGAAAAAAATTCGTTAATCATGGCTCTGTAGCGCGCGCGGTCCACAGTTGTCGTTTGGCCCACGGCGTTCTCAAAAAAAAAAAAAAAATAATAAAATGGCCCGATGACTCCTCCAGTGTAAACAGCACACCACGCAGTAACTTTGGGCGGGTGTACTGGTTCTTCGTGGGTGATACACGGATTTTCGGTGCGTCAAAAACGATTGTTTTATTTATTCACGTAACCGCAAATATGGAAATGAGCCTTATCGCTGATGATAATTTTCGATGAAAAATTGTCCACCTCTTCGTTTAGATTCAGGATGGCTTGAGCGTAGGTTACACGCTGTTAGCGGTCAACAGCTAACAGCTGATGCACTGTCTGCACTTTGTAAGGGAAAATCTTCAAATCGTTCACCAAAATTTTGCGTAGGGACCGTTGGCTAAAGCCCAATTGCGTGGCACGTCGTCTGGTTGATGTTCCGGACTCTTCTTCGACATCTTGGGTAACAGCAGCGATATTCTCAGCAGAACGGCTGCTCCGGGGCCGGCCAGCCTTGGGAAGATCTCGTGTTGTCCCAGTCTCTTTAAGGCGAGTGGCCAAACGCCGCTGTGTTTGTCCAGTTGGTATCGGACGGCCAGGAAATCTGCGACGTAATTCACTTTACGCCAACATAACCGACAAATTGTTGCGCAAAAAAAAAAATGGAAACAATTATTCCGCGTTTTTGAGCAGTAAACCGATTCATTGCTTGTCGATTTTTATTCTGCGTTTGTTTACTTCAAAAATGTCAAAACCATATTGACGCCATCTGCAAAAGTTATAGGGTGTTCCAATAGTGGGATTACTTTTTCCCCACCTTGTATGTACGCACAACAAAATTACGATACATGTAACATAATATGTTTAATTTTATGTAAAAATTATATTTTAAAGTTCTTCATCGTGTGGTATTTTTCAAAGCAGTCTCCAATATGAAGCATACGACTGGAATGGTAAAAAAAGCTTTGGTGGCGGAGAGCAGACCTACAGCTGGAACGGTAAAAACACTTTGGTGGCTGAGAGCAGACATACGGCTAGAACGGTAAAAATACTTTGGTGGCTGAGAGCAGACATACAGTTGCAAAGAGTAAATGAACAAAATAAAAAAAAAAAAAAAAACTAAAAACCAAACATTAATTAAATTAATTAAATAAACAAAATAACCTGACATGTTGTGAGGCTTGTTTTTTTCTCAAATTATTTAATATATTTTTTATTTTCAAAAAGCTATAATAATTTTAAGAAAGGAAACTATAAATCAAATGAAAATATGATAAGTAGAAAAAAAAATTTCAATAAACCATGTTTTCCTCTCATGGGATTGATTGGTTGCGACAGTTCTTTAGAGCTATACGACATTTTTTTTCTTCGCTAACAGCTGTTTATGAATTGCTATGAATTAAGTTATGTCTGATTTTGGATCTTAAGAAAAACTAATAGTTTACTCATGCATACTCTTACACACACACACATAATATTCTTTGATCATATAGCATATATCTGTAAGATTAAGTTATTGCCTCAGGCTAAGCACATCAATGCTTGAGTGCACGCAAGTGTGTTTGTGTGTGTGTGTGTGTGTGTTGTTTTTTGTGTCGACCTCCAACGTTTCCGTTTCCCTTAACGCTTACCGCAGCCTTCACACGCTTAAAAGCAAAATACCTCGATTGCCTAGAAGACAAAAAATTGCCTTAAAAAAAGAAAAAAAAATATAAAACAAAAATATAAAAAATGCAAAACACAGAAACAAAGCAAAATATTGCGACTGCTACGCCATTTAACTCGTTTTACTTTGCTGTCGTTGTTTTAGCTGTTGTTTTTTTTTGTTGCTGCTGATTTTAAAGCTTTCGTTTTTAGACTCTTCTATTGTTGTCCCGCCTCATCGTTTACCCGCGAAGCAGTATTTTTCGTCTTGCTGCGGAAACAAAGCAACAGTGGAAAAGCGCAATGCTTCCGTTTGCGAAAGTGTCATGGTCGTCATTTCCTTTCTGTACACTACGTGCTAGCGTGCGAGCGTTTACAATGTTTTTTGCGAGGCGTAAAATTGTTGCGAATGAGGCCAATTTTCTAGTTGAGTTCATAGGCAAAGATAGAAAAAAAAAAAGAAAAAGAAAGAACTACTTGCTAAACAACTACTCGTACTTGTTGTTGTTGTTATTATTGTTGCATCCACCACTCTGTCATATTTCACTTTTAAGTATTAATAATTTGTTTGAGTCTTTTATCTGATTTTCAACGACCATGAAAATTTCGGACGCTTTTTTTTTCATTGTTGTTGCGGCTGTTATTTTTGTTGTTGTTCCTGTTTAAATGAAATTTGCTTATTGTATAAAATATGCAAAGAAAGCTCCAATACGTGTTTGTCAGTTTTCGTGTTAAGTGATAATTTTTTGAAATAAAAATAATTTATTTTAACATCAACAACCAAAGTTTGCTCCCGTTCTCGAAGATAAAATATAATTCATTGTCAATAAAATGAAAAGAAAGTTGAAAAAAAGGCAAACAATAAATTATTTTTTGTCTTTCATGACACAATTGCTTGAAAAGTATTACGTTATGAAAAGTTCTCGTTTTCAAGAAGAAATTTGTTTTCACACAAATTAATTTTTTTTAACTATTTCAGGTGTTATTCAGTCAAGTTTGGTTTGCAGAGATAAAGACATTCGAAACTCCGCTGTGAAAAGGATAGCACTAAGCATGATTTATGTCAAATTGAAGTCAATACTAACATAATATATTTATGGTCGTACATTTTGTTGACACACTCACCCAGCTTGGGTCCCAGTTTGAGTTATTCAGCTGGTTTGGGTTTTCACCACGGTGTGAAATTTCACTGAACTTAGACAAACTTACCACGGTTGAAACATAAACAAATTATGGGGTTACTCTCACTTGTAACTTTCAACTTCATCGATTTTTTTTCTTGCATATTTTTTAAGTATAGCTATCTGCGAAGTTATAAGTCTGCGAAAAGGGTCGTATACCTGGCATTCAACTCGATTCCCTGACATTTTATATGCCTTTTATTGTTTACATTCGTCAGTTTAGCTCGAACGTTCGACAACTCGAGACGTGTGTATTATGTTAAGGGGGTTTTATTTTTGTATAACTTCATCAGTTTTTAACCGATCGTAAAAAAAGTATGTTGTCGGATAGATCTCAAAAAGAACAATAATTCGTCTTTAAAACATTTTTACTTCGGATTTCATTTTTGGCACTTCAAGTAATAAAATATATTTGACTCGATAATGCCAAATCGACTGGACCGATTTTAAAGAAATTTGGTAAAACAAATGAAACCAAACGAAGCTGCACCGAAGACTAACGAACAAACTTGGAGATGAACGAAGTCATTTCGAAAGTAAACGAAGATGGACCGAAAGCTAAATACTAAAAACGAATCCAAACTTGACCGAAAATTACATTCGCTACAACTTTTTTTCCTACGAATGAAATCAAAAAGTTTCTTCACAAAAGTTTAATGATTTTTTACGAAATTTCATGTTCATAAAAACAAAAATTAAAGTTTTGGGGTTACTGAAGATATAAGACGAAAAGTTGAAATATCTAGTCAAAGATGAAATCGGAGGTAAAAATGTTGTTAAGACAAAATATTGTCCTTTTTAAGATCTATCCAACGACATATTTTACGATCGGTTAAAAACTGAAAAAGTTATACAAAAAAGACCATTTTAGCAGATTTCGGGTCCACTTAAAAAAAAAATTTGTATGCTACTAAAACCCCCTTAACATAAGCTTTCAAATGAGGGGCGGTCTTTTGAAATATTTTTTTTGTCCATATGGGATGACCCACCTTAGTGAGTCCATCTTAGTGTGTAGTTTATTTTATATTATAATTGTATTTTTTATTCATTATCCAAGACACTTTTATTGAATGCTATTGGAGGTGACTCTATATATGAATGCTCGGAATAGAATGTGTATGTTTACAAAATTGTTTTCTTCGTGTCAACTGATGTTGAACTTAAAACGCGTTTTTTTCAAAATGGCATTTTTGAAATCGGTGAAAAAATTCTTCGAAAATTCTTAATCTTTCTTTTTGAAATTTCGATGTTTCATTGAAAACAGACTCGTTCGATGTTTTTTTGCTATAAAAAATTGCTGTTTTATAGCCAAAAAACGACCGACGATTTTGTCAAAAATTCCTACTTTTGAAATGAATCGATCAGACATTAGTTTATATTGTTATTTAACTAAATCTACTAGAATTTTTTTCTTTCAGGTGATCCAGTTCGCCACAATTTCGTCACGGCAAAAAGCAAAAATAGCTGTAACACAATATTTTTACAGTCATTTGTTACAAGACCATACACTGTTTTTCGATTAAAAATATTGCTGGAAAGTGTTCAATGTATGTACTTTAAGATGATATGATCGTTTAACCCTTCGAGCCACACTGGTGCTTTTCATCGCCCCATGCCTTACAAAAACCTTTTTTTTTAAATCAAAAACTTTTTCTGCATACTCCTTACGTCTCCTGGGTGTTCATAACTTAACTAGCTTTACTCTCAAGCAATTTAGAAGGTCAGAGATGCGTTAGTGTGTCGTTGGCATTTGTTTAAAATCGACTGGTGCTCTCATATACCCCACGTGTGGCTTAGTGTATATTTTTAGAGATAACTGAAATATTTAATTTTATTGAATATAATTATTTTTTAATTGTTTTAAGCTATGTACGAATATAAATTGATAAATTAAAATAAAAAAATGTATTTTTGTTTAAAAATTTATAAGTTTAGTGCCTGAACTATTGAATTTGAATTGGACTGAATTTGACTATTTTACTACTTTATTATCTAAATATATTATTAAATTACTTAAAAAAATATTTTCAGGTCCTAAAATCAACACTGAGCGAGTTTATTTGAATGTTATTGGTAAACAATTTTTTTTTGTAACAAACGTAAATATGTTTTTTGTAACAAACGCTATGACTAGTATTTTGTCTTTGTATTTGATGCCTTCAAACATAAATTTTTTAGGTCTCTAATTAAAAACTGTAAAAGTTATGAATTTTTTAGTAAAAGAGCTAATTTTTCACGTTTTTTTAACTTGGGCGCGCTCCTAAAGTCAGCCATTTTTAAAATATTAGAAAATAACTATACAAAATCTTGAACAAGACCAAAAATAGGAACCATGTAAAGTTTTAAGCATATATATCCAAAATTCAGGATTTTGTGGCTCTATGTTACTGGAGTGTGGGTGTGGCTCGAAGGGTTAAAAAATTTTAATAGTTTTCGTATCCATGAAAATAACCAATTTTTTGCACTGCAAGTTGGGGTAGCGCCTTAAGTAAATGAAGTCAGCTGGTTGTTGTATAAATTTACGCTGGTTGTTGTATAAATCCGTGAAGAAATTCAACATGCATTGAAGGTTTGTGTACGGGATAAGGATTAGAGTTGATTTTTTAATTTTCAAGGTATTCTCATTGAAAATATTAAGATAATAAGTTATCAGTTGATTAGTTACCTTTTATATAAATTGTATGTCCATATCCAATGCTTATTTATTTAAGCTTCGAAAATACGTGAGTGCATAAAAAATTAGAATAACACGCACCATTTTGGCGCAAAATCAATCAAATTCACAATAGAATCGAAGCTTCCTATTTCGTTATCTCTGCTGGTTTGGTTCGAAAGATGATGATTAGTGGGAAAATAGGGGCAAGTAAAATATGTGTAGAACGTTAAAATATGTGAATTATGCCATGTCTACATAGAGAGTTTAGCTTGAGTTTAGTTTTAGGTTAATCATAGCTGTTCACACAGAGATGCGTCGGAAGAATTGTGTTTAGTGTGACATTTCTTTGTTTACTTTTTTGTTCTCATATTTTTTCGGCACATCCACCACCGTGACATCAATTCCACTTGAGGACAAGGCTGCAGCCATTTCTCCGTGCATTTGCGAGTTCTTCCTTGCACTGCGCAATTTGGAATTTTTATCGCCTCATACTAATATGAAGATTTAATTTTTTACACTTGTCCAAGTTCTTTTTTTCGCTTTTAGGTTAATTTTTTGCAAATATTAAATTGCACAATTTCAGAACAGCTGTTTTTGACAATTCTCACCACAAAATTGTACAAGTTGCAACTGAATGTGCCTTTTTATAAGAACATTAGCATGCTTGTAGGGATTTTTTCAAATTGTGTTTTGATAAACACAGAAAAAAAGTTAAGTTTAGTTGAGTTTCAACCTGCAAAATTGTACTGGAGAAAATGAAGAGTTTATTTTGCGTTCAGTGGCAAAACTCAACTTTGTACTGGAAACTCAAACTAAACTCTCTGTGTAGAAATGTCATTAGGCCTTTATCGCTTTTATTTAGAATTGACTCTAGTTTTAAGGCAATACAATTCACAAACTTCTCTACCACTCACTTAAATTTTTTGCCTTGAATTTTGAGAAATTTCAATAGAGCTGTTTTATGCAGCTTTTTTAAACATTGAAAATCAAGAATAAGCTGTGAAAACGGAAATACAATACAAAAGTGAACAGCAATAAAATTTAAAATTAAACTAAGCAGCTTAGCAGCGCTTAACTCACGCTAAGAACTCAGCGAGCAATTTAACAAAGCTTTAAGCAGCAAGAAAATCTTTTTACATTTCCGCAGAAATAATAACTTTGTGTTTTTTTTTTGCTCATTCTTCTTATATTATTGTATTTTTTATTTGTGATTCAAGCCTGCTTAAGTGAAGCTTTGTTGAGTCCACCCACATTTGAGCTGAAAATTAACAATGAAACAAGCAAACAAACATTAAAGCGGAAGTGACAATTTGACCGAAATATATTTAAGCTCAACGCCTTTTAGCACAAAATGTGATTTATTTATTTTTGTTTCAACGTACAACGGTTTTCAAAGTTCGAATAAAAGTATGTAAACGATAAAAAGTAAGGCAGAAAAATAACAAAAAAACAATCATAAAAAAAAGTATAGCAAATATTTATTTAGGCAAGAGCCAATTGTGATATTTTTCCTTATTGAAATTCGCAATTAGGCTGGAAAGTTAAAAAAACGAGAATTGGTAGAAAAAAATCTGTTATAGCTAAATTTTCAGAAAAGTTATTGAATAAAATTTAAAGTTTTTTTGGAGAAATATTTCTATGGAAATTATAGTAAGTTAAAAACAACAAAAAAGAAGAGAAAGTTTTTTTAATTGAAATTAATTTGTTTGATTGGTTGTCACCTCTCTGCAGGCAATGGCAAACCTCATAGAGTAAATAATGCAATGTAGTGCTCTTGAGAACATGCACATTAGTCGTTCGGTGTCTGCATCAGTGTTGCCACATTGAGGTAAATTTCCCTAATTGAGGTAATTTTTGACTCATTTTTTGGGCAGAGGTAAAATAGGTAATTTTTGACCAAAAGTGGTAAATTTTGCGAGAATAATAATTTTTTTAGACTTGTTAATTTTTTGAGTTATTAGAGTAGGCAGCACTGTTACCTCTCTGAACTTACTCACAAGTAGTTTAAGAGCCCAAACAGAACCAAAGCGGTTGTCAGTTGGCGATCCTCTATCGGAGAAATCGACTGAGAACTAGTCCAGAACATGATACAATTATACAAGGTAGGAGTGACAGTTCTTTCGTCTTGCGCTAACTGTCAAAAGTAGTATAAATTAGAGAACGAAAAAAGAAGAAAAGAAAATAGAAAACAAAATATACAGGCAATTGACAATCGGTGCAAGGTACTGGTGAGAAAAAAGTAAGTTGTCACTCCTACCTTGTATAATTGTATCATGGTCCAGAACATGATACAATTATACAAGGTAGGAGTGACAACTGGCTATTTTCTCACAAGTGTCTTGTATCTACTGTAATTTGCCTGTATATTTTACTTTTTATTTTTCTTTTAAATTTTTTTCGTTCTCTAATTTATACTACTTTTGACATTTGGTACAAGACATTTGGCGGCCTCGGTAGTCAAGTAGGTAGCGTGCTCGACTGCCACCCCAGAGGTCCCGGGTTCAATTCCCGGCCAGGCCATGGTCCTTCGCTTTGAACCTTTCTAAATTTTCTGTTCTCATTTTTAATCAACTGAAAACAAAAATTCATCAATATTTACGACTTGAAGTTATAGTTTGTAGTAGAGAAGTTTGTGGATGAGATTGCCTTATAGCTTGAATTGACTGAGGTAAAGGCATAACACTTGCCTCTGATTCAAATGCACATGTTTCTTTGCATTTCCACCACGCTTAGAACATCCTACACATGTTTCACTTGATTGCCCTTTCCTTCCCACTAATCTATCACCCCATTTCGAACCAAGGCAGACTTGACTGAATAGGTATTTCACTTCAGAAATCCTTGGTTCAAATCTAAAAAAAAAAGAGGAACTGTCGCTCCTACCTTGTATAATTGTATCATGGTCCAGAATAGGTGCAGTTGTCGGATCAGCGTTGCTTTTCGCTGTGTGTGAAGTGGTTTTTTCATGTTTTTGTTGTTACTTTATAAATACATGTTTACTTACAAAAAAGTGATAACAGTTGCTAATCATTAAATTAAAATTTTTTTATTTTTTTTTCTATTTTAGGAAAAGGTAAATTTTCTCCAAAAATGGTAATTTTTTCTCAAATAGTGGTAAATTTCAGTTCGTCTCCCTGGCAACACTGGTCTGCATAAAACAAATGAGTCTGGTTTTTGATCAATTATGTACAAAAATTTAATAACACGCACAACAAAAATTTTACCATAAGAAGCTCAGTCAAAGTCCTTTCAGGATGAAATGGCCAATAAAGAAAAAAAAAAAAACAAAAACAAAATAAATAAAATAGAAAGTTTACAAATTAGTAATAATTATGCATGACTATAAAATAAAACTTTTTGTGCTCAACAACTTCTCGCAAAATTTTCAAAGCATAATCTTATCGTATTATTAGTAAAATAAACATTATTATTAGCAACCAACCAACCTAATACTCTCACGGGCTGTGCCATAAAATACCTATTAAGCCATTGAACCGGCAAACCCATCCCCACGCTCACAACTACTCACACTTTAACGCTCTAGATTAAATGCTGCTTTAAGTTTGCACACTAGCGCCATCAAATTGACATTAAAACTGTCACACAAGTGTCAATCAAAGCACACACACACAAAGCCACACTCATACAAACACACAGCTGCTGACGCAGCTGCTTGCGATGATAAATAAACAGCTTTATTTAAATACAAACGCATATTTTATTGATTAATTTACGTCTCAATATTTGTCGAATGCCAACAATTTTTGTGAGTGTGTGCGTAAAATTGTTTGAACCAATATGAGTAGTTAATGTGAGCATTTGTATGTATATGTGTCGTTTGTATTGATGTGTTCTTTTATGTATGTATATTCTCTCAGTTATGTGACTTAAATTGTCATTTTATTGGAGTATGTGTTTAAGGACATTAAAAAGAGAAATTTCCTTATCTTCGTATGACTCGCCTTATAATTCATAAGCTAAGTGTAGATATGAAATTGTTCAGAACGTATTCAAACTGGCTTACAAGTTTCTATGAAGATTCTAGCAAGCTTTATAGCAGCTTAATATGAAAACTACTTTACTTCTAAAAGTGCTCATATTGGCTTTTACAAGGACGAAAAGGGGAACGTTTAATTGTGTTGTAGAAACTATAAAAACTTCAATTAAACTTCGAAAACCAAGTTCCGGTAAGACTAGAAGTACCACTTTGATAAAAAGTTCCTGGAAACACCACCGTGTGGCGCTCTCAATCATCCGATTTAAGTTCTCTTATTTTTTTAGGTGGCCACATTAGTTATTGACATTCTATGAAATTTTCAGCTTGATAGCTTGAAATTAGTAAAAGTGACGCCGTATTTAGTACATCTGCGATTGTGCGTGTTTTCGCTTTTGTACAATTTTAAAAATGAAATTGAATTCGCAACAACGAGCTTGTATTAAAGTTTGCGTTAAAAACGGTTTCAATGGTGCGACGACATTGCAAATGTTAGAAAAGTGTTTCGGCAACGATACTCTGAAGAAAACAGTCGTTTATCAGTGGCACGAACGTTTCAGAAGTGGCCGTGACTCCGTGAACGATGATGAGCTCAGTAGCAGGCCATCGACATCGAAAACCGACGTAAACATCAACAAAATCAAAGAATGGATGACCGGTGATCGCAAATTGACCATTAGAGACATGGCAGAGGAGTTCGAGACATTTTCGTTAATGATTTGGGACAAAGCTGATGCCGAAAGACCTGAATTTCATGCAAAAAAGGACCGCGTTGACGTCGCAAAAGACAGGATTTCCAAGGCCGAATCCGACCCAACATTCATCAAACAGATCATTACTGGAGACGACACGTGGATTTATAAGTATGACACGCAATCCATACATCAAGCGAGTGAATGGCGTCCACCGAATGTGCCACGACCGAAACATGACCGATAGCGGGAAGCTGCAGTTTCTTTTCAGTAAATATTAGAGGCCTCAATTTCTGACACAGTTTGAATGGGAAGTAATAACTTCTTTTATGTACATACTGCGAATCTTCAGCTTCTGTTTTGTACATAAATGAGGCCTCAACTTCTGACGGAGCTTGAATGGGAAGTAACAGCTTCTTTAACGTACAAAGTGCAAATCTTCTGCTTCTATTCAGTACATTTGAGGGGCTTCAGTTGCTGATAGAGCTTGAAAGGGAAGTTATAACTTCTATTATGTGCATAATGCGAAGTTTAAGTTTCTATTCGCTGCATTCGAGAAACTTTAGCTTCAGCAGAATGGAAGGCAACGGCTTCTATCTCGTGCATAATATTGCGATGCTACAGCTTCTATTTGGTAAATGTGGAAAGTGTCAGTTTCTGTTAGAGCTTGAATGAAAAGTAAGAGTTTCTCTGTACATTAGACTGACTCGAAATAATAAATTTCACTGCACACCAGCTAATTTAAAGTAATATTAAAAGAAGTTTCGAAAAAAAATAGGGCTTAGGGAGCCCTATATTTTGTTTCTAGAACTTATTGATCTCAGTGGACTCCTTATAGTACTGACCCACCGGACCTTAGTTTCTACCATTTTAAGGTATCATTTTGATTTCAGAAATTGAAAGCCCGTAAAAAATCAATAAACTTTTACTAAAGAAATTTTTCGCTTTTTCCACTAGAAATATTAAAAATTTTTTTGTTTAGTTGTTTTGCTAAACGTAAGGCAAATTTTTAAATATTTTGTCATATCGTATTATTTTTAAAAAATTTTTAAAAATATTTCTAGTGGAAATAGCGAAAAATTTCTCCCAAAATAGGTGTCCCTGAGACAAAAACATAGACATATCATTCTTTAAGATCGGATAGTAAATACCGAAGTTGTAAAGAAATATGTCGATGCGCGACCCCTACGTTCGGTCAAAATATAAAAAAAATTTTTTTCGAATCTTTCTTTCAATAATGCTTCAGATAAGCTGGTGTGCAGCGACATTTTTTTTTGTGCCTATAAGGCGAGACGGTCTAATGTACATACATAGTGCTAAGCATCAGTTTCTATTCGTTACATTCGAGAGACTTCAGCTGCAGCTGCAGCTTGAATGGAAAGTAACAGCTGCTACTTTGCTTATAGTGCAAAACTATAGTGATTCTAATCGGTACATACGAAAGGCTTCAGCTCTGCAAGAGCTTGCATGGAAAGTATGAAGACCTACTAAATGAATTCAAATTAAAATTAGGTCTGGATTTTATTGTTTTTTACGTGGTAGGAAATATTTTTCAAAAAGTCAATAAATATGTTTTGAGCTTTATACAAAATGGTATCTTAAAAGTACGAGTACCTTTTGAACATAAATCTGTCAAAGTGTGCCTTCCTGAAGTTTTTTAAAATTTCAAAATATAAACTTTGACTACTTTTCACAAAAAATTTGAAGACTTTTATACGAATTATATTTCAAATATGCCAGAGAACCAATACCACAATTTTTTAATTCATTTGTGTACTGAAACTTATGAACATTTATGAACTTTTCGGTTAAAAACGTTAATTTTCGGCACTCATAAATGAACCTTTTTTGTATCATTTGTCGGATTAAAATGCCTCTCAAAAATTAACCTTATTTTGTTCGAAAACGATTAAAAAAAAGAACCATAAATTGTACTTTTTTTGTTCGGAAATGAGTTAAAAAAAGAACTATGTAAAAATTATTGTTCAGTACTTGGAAATGAACTATTTTTGAATCAATCGCCGGACGAAAATACCTCTAAGAAACGAATATTTTTTTTTAATGTTTGAACAAAGGTTCAAAACTTTTCCTTTTTGAACTCATTTAAGAATAAAAAAAGTAATATATATGATTCATTTCTGAACAAAAAATGGTTTATACATGAGTAATTGTTTCTACTGATATGATAAAAAAAATTATTATTTTTGAAGTCATATAAGAAGGCAAAATAGAAACATTTATGATTCATTTCTGAACTCATTTATGTACAAAAATGGTTCATTTACGAGGCATTTTTACCTACTAAAATGACACAAAAACATATTTTTCCGACTCAAAAAGTTTTTTATGAATTTCGCAAAAGAAGTACTGTTTTTATTTATGTTATGGGAAAAGTTTTCATGAAGCACTTTTAAGCGACAAAATAAAAAATCAAAAATTAAAAAAAACATTCTATGCAAAAACATTCGCAAAAGTCTCACCTAACGCAAAACCTTCGCATATGGTTCAGTGGGATGCCATTGAAACATATACATATATAAATTGAAATTCATTAAAAAAATAACAAGATTCCTGCACGAAAAACTTATTCAATTATTCTTTTCTAGAACTCGGTGGCGTATGAGTAATATTAATTATAGTAAAGGTTACTCATACGCCATGTTGTACTTGAAGTAGGTAGAATGTGCACGAAAAAGATGCTTTTAAAGTCGAGTTAAAGACTGTTGAATTATTATTTCAAAGGGGAATTTGAATAATTTGTTATTTAAAAAAAAGCTGAATATCTCAAGAAAATGCAATGTTTAATTGTTAAAATCAATAAAGGCAAAAAAGTAACATAAAGAACAAGAGCAATAAGAAAAGTAAAGCAACAGTTTTACTTGTTGCTATTGCCAAAGTTGCTCTAAAATTCAGATTCAATTTAAAGTTTGGAAATAAAATCAGTTTTAAACTCACTGCTACTAAAGAGGCAAACTTAAATCAACTTGAGTTTCCTTACCAGGTCAATGAAAGAAACTCGAGAAAAATTTGCAAGCAATAAAAACTAGTTGAGAACAACTTTTGCCTAACTGTCAAAAATATTCAAATACATGCAAAATTTCTATGAAAAAAAAAAACAAAAAATACATAAACTCGACAACGAAATATTGCAAACATCCGGCGGGCAGCTGGTTACTCAACTGATGTTGGCCGTACAGTAAGCTGCGATTTATGCGCTGTGACCATAGCCGCTGTTAGCTGCAGCTTATTATTGCCTACTTTGCAGCTGTTGCTATTTTGCGTTGAAATAAATATGCCGTGACAGCGGGGAAAATGCGAAAAATTCTACCAACTTTGCTGCAAATTTTCATTATGGCTGCCAAGCCTAAAGTTATGCAGCATTTTTGGCATTAGGCTTTAAAAATGAATTTTCGGCTAAACCGCTTGGATGATTTTTTCCAGATGGAAGCTAAAATGTTAGCTAGTAAAAGTGTTTGGCATTTAACAGAATTAAATGATTTAAAATATGTACAGAGATTATTTAAAAGAGAACATAGTTCACTCCAAACTAGAAAAATTAAGTTTAATAAATAAAATTTTTGCTTTTGGTAAATATTGATATGCAAAACGTATAAATTTTACAAAGCTAACAAGCTTATTTAGTCTCTTAACAAGAGCTGCATTAATATTGTGCACTTTGTTTAAACTGTGAGTATTCTTACAGTTCTCTTGATCGCGCCTGATGCATGCATGCTTGTGACACACGTTTTTTTGGTTTTTATCATTCTTTTAGTTTAACTTTTTGAAGAAATCTTTAAGGAATTCCGAAACTGCAAAGTAGTTAATTCTGCTCAACACAAGTTCAAGCAAACACACACCTAAGCAACCAGTGCTTATGTTTGTGCTATAGTCCTGCGGCTAGAAACACTAATTTACATTTCTTCCTTGCCTTCTCGCTTCCTCACTTCCTTGCCTTGCTGGCTTCTATTCTTTCTTGTGTTATAAATTATTTTGAAATATCTTGACTTTGAGCTTAATTGTTTGAGAAAATTTGTAGCATTGAGGTTTAATTTAAGCTTTAAACTGTACCGCTGAGCTTTTGTGGTGAATGAATAATATTTCTACGTTGTGGAGAACAGTTACAAATTTATTTAAAATGCAAAAGTTACTTCTAAGCTATGCAAAATGAGTAGATTTATTTGGAAATTTGCATAATTGACATTCTGTTCACTTTTCGCCTATTTAATTAAATAAATATTTCTTATTCCGTTGATAAGAACTGACATAATCAAAATGGTAAAAACTCTTCAAATTTAAAAAAAAAAATTAATGAAAGGACTTGCAAATTTGAAAGCAATCTGAACAAAATCGAATAAAAATTTGATATAATCCTCATCTTGACTTGACAATTATTTTTGCCTCAAATTAAAATTAATTGAATTGAAAATTATTACATAAATTAAATCATAGACTTGAAAATTATATTGTAAAGCTTTTTTGTTTAAATGGCCTAGTATGATCCTAAATCCTTATCCTTATCCTTATCCTTATCCTTATCCTTATCCTTATCCTTATCCTTATCCTTATCCTTATCCTTATCCTTATCCTTATCCTTATCCTTATCCTTATCCTTATCCTTATCCTTATCCTCATCCTTATCCTTATCCTTATCCTTTTCCTTATCCTTATCCTTACCCTTATCCTTATCCTTATCCTTATCCTTATCCTTATCCTTATCCTTATCCTTATCCTTATCCTTATCCTTATCCTTATCCTTATCCTTATCCTTATCCTTATTCTTATTCTTATCCTTATTCTTATTCTTATCCTTATCCTTATTCTTATCCTTATCCTTATCCTTATCCTTATCCTTATCCTTATCCTTATCCTTATCCTTATCCTTATCCTTATCCTTATCCTTATCCTTATCCTTATCCTTATCCTTATCCTTATCCTTATCCTTATCCTTATCCTTATCCTTATCCTTATCCTTACCCTTATCCTTATCCTTATCCTTATTCTTATCCTTATCCTTATCCTTATCCTTATCCTTATCCTTATCCTTATCCTTATCCTTATCCTTATCCCTATCCTTATCCTTATCCTTATCCTTATCCTTATCCTTATCCTTATCCTTATCCTTATCCTTATCCTTATCCTTATCCTTATCCTTATCCTTATCCTTATCCTTATCCTTATCCTTATCCTTATCCTTATCCTTATCCTTATTCTTATCCTTATCCTGATCCTTATCCTTATCCTTATCCTTATCCTTATCCTTATCCTTATCCTTATCCTTATCCCTATCCTTATCCTTATCCTTATCCTTATCCTTATCCTTATCCTTATCCTTATCCTTATCCTTATCCTTATCCTTATCCTTATCCTTATCCTTATCCTTATCCTTATCCTTATCCTTATCCTTATCCTTATCCTTATCCTTATCCTCATCCTTATCCTTATCCTTATCCTTATCCTTATCCTTATCCTTATCCTTATCTTTATCCTTATCCTTATCCTTATCCTTATCCTTATCCTTATCCTTATCCTTATCCTTATCCTTATCCTTATCCTTATCCTTATCCTTATCCTTATCCTTATCCTTATCCTTATCCTTATCCTTATCCTTATCCTTATCCTTATCCTTATCCTTATCCTTATCCTTATCCTTATCCTTATCCTTATCCTTATCCTTATCCTTATCCTTATCCTTATCCTTATCCTTATCCTTATCCTTATCCTTATCCTTATCCTTATCCTTATCCTTATCCTTATCCTTATCCTTATCCTTATCCTTATCCTTATCCTTATCCTTATCCTTATCCTAATCCTTATCCTTATCCTATTCCTTATCCTTATCCTTATCCTTATCCTTATCCTTATCCTTATCCTTATCCTTATCCTTATCCTTATCCTTATCCTTATCCTTATCCTTATCCTTATCCTTATCCTTATCCTTATCCTTATCCTTATCCTTATCCTTATCCTTATCCTTATCCTTATCCTTATCCTTATCCTTATCCTTATCCTTATCCTTATCCTTATCCTTATCCTTATCCTTATCCTTATCCTTATCCTTATCCTTTTCCTTATTCTTATCCTTATCCTTATCATTAATTTTAAAATTGAATTTTTTTTTATTTATTTATTTATTTATTTCAGTCTATGAACAAGGTTCTTACAGACTACGCAAGTAATAAAAAAAAAAAAATGTTAATAACAAAATATACATAAATAAATCCATAATTCAAATTATATAGGACCATAACTAAAAATGACTATTTAATAAATGCTTCATTGACAATTTAGACATAGAGAAATCAACATTACACTTAGATGCTAAAACAGTAAATTGCATAACGCCCTATATAATGGAGAATTAACAGCATAAGTAGTTTGTTCTAAACGTCTCAAGGTAAAATATATCCGATCTTCTGAGCATTCTTGATGGAACATTGAAATCAATTAATTCTAATAACTCTGGACAGTCAATATTACCCGATACTAGATCAAAAATGAACAAAAGTGATGAAATAGTTCGTCGAGATTGCAGAGATTGAAGATGAATAAGTAGACACCGGGCATTATAAGAGGGAATAGGCTCTTCGAAATTTAAAGTTCTTAATGCAAATCGAACGAAAGATTTTTGGACACGTTCCAGTCGTAAGATATGGACATCATAAAAAGGGCTCCATATAAAAGAACCATATTCCAACTTTGAACGAATAATAGAAGTAAAAATAGATTTAAGTGTGTAGGCATCTAAGAAATTTGAACTAGTCCGGCGCATGAAAGCTAACAACGCATATGCTTTAGGAATTATGTAATCCAAGTGGCTACCAAAAGACAATTTAGCATCAAAAATGATACCAAGATCCTTAACCTCATTTACACACCTTAAAGGAACATTGGCTAACTTATAGGACGTCAATTGTGGGCGACTAGACTTCGAGAACCTGGCAAAAACACATTTATCAATGTTAAGACTAATTTGATTTAATGTACACCAGTTATAAAGAGCATCAATGTCAGTCTGCAGCAAAATTGAATCAGAGAAATTTCGAATTTTTAAAAAAATCTCAAGATCATCTGCAAAGAGTAGGCACTTAGAATGCTTACAGACATTGGTAATATCATTTACATATGAATAAAATAAATAATAGTGGGCCCAAAATGTTACCTTGTGGAACCCCAGATGAGGCTATGAAAGAAAGGGAGTTACAATTTTCAATGTTAACAAAACATTTTCTGTTACTTAGATATGACGATAGCCACATAAGGGCTGTAGAGTGGAAACCAAGTTTATCTATTTTATTGATCAATAGTGAATGGGAAACTTTATCAAAAGCTTTTGCAAAATCCGTGTAGGCAGCATCAACTTGACAACCAGAATGAAAAGTGGAGATACAATACTGTGTAAAACAAGCAAGGTTCGTTACTGTGGACCGACACGGAAAAAAACCATGTTGAAGTGGTGAAATAAGACTTTTAACTGCAAAAAATATTTTTTGTTTCACGATATCCAAAGAGTTTGGACACTGTTGATAATTTAGAAATCGGTCTATAATTGGCAATATTATTTTTATTACCAGATTTAAAAATAGGTGTTGTAGATGCCACCTTCCAGTCAGATAAGAAATTTCCTGAATGAAGGGATTTATTGAAAATTATTTTAAGTGGCTTGACAAGAGAAACACAGCAATTTTTGAAAAGATATGAAGAAAACCCATCAATATCAGGTTTCATGGAACTTTTAAGATTACGAATACCATTTACGACATCAGTTTCAGAAACAGATAACGAACCAAAATCAATGGAATGGAAATGTTTACCATCATATTCCCCAGCATAGTCAGTTTTCTGCTCAAAGTTACTCTGAAAAAATTCAACAAAAAGATTAGCTGTTTCACGCGCAGAATAGGAATGTTTGTTCTTATAGAACATAGTATTTGGAATATACGATGTCTTCCTTTTGGAATTTACATAGCTCCAAAATGCTTTCGGGTTTGATTTAATATTGGACTCAACACTCAGAATATATTGCTTAAAGAGATATTTATCGAGAAAGTTAAATTCTCTCAAATTTTATCGGAACTATGCCGTTTCTTTTTAAATACGTCCCTTTTGTGAAGGCGTGTTAGATTTAATTCTCACAGCGTAATTTTTTTGATTACTTTGGGCCAGGAACGTTCTTCGAAGTCGATTGCTCAAAATTAAAATGAATTCGATTTTGGTAAATTACGCCCACTTTTGTAAAGGATGGCGTCTTAGGCTTAAGCATTCCAATAATTCTTTCTCTGAAGCTTACTCCAATATTTATCAACTTAGTGTTAGCAACACTAAAAAACCTCGTTTTAGCTTTTTTCAGATGTTTCATACTCTTAATAAACATAGTGCTTTTACTTTCCTCCCACAAAAAAGGATGGGCTAGGTTAGAAGTTAATTTTACGGTCTGCTATATTTTTAAAATTTTTGGTAAGATGCCGAAAAATCGCCCTTCTATTTAGAAAAAATTTATCAATAACTTCATAAATAATTAAATTGATTTTTCAGTGGAACTTTTTTCAGGACCTTCTCCAAAATTACGACAAAAAAAAACAAAAATAAATAACTGGCCATTTCAGCCCTTGAAAGGCCTAGCTTCTTATGAGCAATTGTGTTGTGCGTGTTATTAAGTTTGTACACAATTGACCGAGAACCGGACCTACATGCTTAACGCCGACTCCGAACGGCGATGAACGGAATGTTCTTGTTCTCAAGAAGCTTTACATGGCATTTCACCAACTACGCCACTGACGCCACGCGTCCACACAAAATTTCGACATAGTCCAAAAAATACACCTGTTTTTGAAATAATCGATTACGTAGACAACAACTTCAAAGGTAAAATACAGAAATACTAGTGATCATCTTATTAAAACTTTATTAATTTTATTCAGGAAGATTCAATCAATTGAAGGAAAATTCCTTAGTTTTTAGATCATTCTTTAAGTTTTGATCTAAAAGCTTTATTTAAGACTTAAACTGGATTTATTCACCACATAAACACTAATTTCAACATATTAGAATCTACTTCGATTCAATTGACAATTAGTGTGGTGAAGTCATTTTTTCTTTTGTTTTAAGCGCAGCAAAGTATCTATGTGTATGTATTTGTTTGTTTATTTAGTTGTATTGTGCTTGCTGAGAACAAAGAGAGAATAGAGTAGAGAGTAACATGGAGTTTATTGAGCACAAACGCATGAAAAGCAATGCATGGCATTGTGGATGATTTTTTAAAAAACTTTATTCTTTATTTAAAGATACTTATTATTAAAATTTTGTAAAGAAAATACCACTACATCCTTTTGTAGCACAAATGTGGTATTTTAAAACTTATTTCATAAAAATCGGTCCAGTAATTTTGGAGTTTAGCGGCAACAAAATATATTCACTTTTATTTTATATAATAGTATAGAGATAAAAGAGAAGCAAATACAATATTAACTTAATACTACCGCATAGGTACACAGAATATGCGCAAAAGAGAGTCTGAGATGATGCTTTTCTACATAGAGAGCACTAACAATGAAAAAGTTGTGCTATAGCTGGAAACTGAATCTTAAACGCAGCTAAATTGACAAATATTTTTGCTGAAAAAATTAAATAAATTTAAATAAATGCATTTATAATAAGCAATATATATCCAATATAATAGGAGAAAGATAAAAATTTAAAAAAATATATATGTAAGAAATAACAAAATTTTCCAAATTTGCATGTTTCAAATTAACCTTTTGCACGAAATTTGCGTGAATTCAGGCGCATTGAATCTACCTCAAAAGAATATAAAAAAAAATATTGCATGTTTTTCGGCGTGAGCGGCAAGTCAAGCGGATGTACGTGGCTATATTTTGACACGAATGCGCTTCATTTAATTTCAACAAGCATTTGAATAACAAATGAGTCTTGAGCATAGCCGGAAGTGGGCTAAAGAATGGACAGATGCACGAACGGCAGATAGAAGCAGAATATTTTGAAGCAGCGAAGCTTTGTAGCGAATTGTTGTAATGTGAACATTCAAATTTATGATTTTCTTCATGCAAACAGAGAATTTTAATTTTTTTGATTAATGTTTATATGCATATATTTAAGCGCAAGGCCTTCGAAACATTTTCCCTAAAGAATTTGATCATGATTAAGTTTAGTTAATTCTTAGTTTTCTTAATTTCCTAAATATTTGATGCAAATGTTCGACTTATTTCTGCTGTAAGTTGTTATTTATTAATTATTATTGCCACTGAGACATTACAAATAATGTTGACAGTATTTGAAGGTCCTTAAAGAATAATAATTATAATTTGTATGATGTGTCTATCAAGACACTGTTCTTAAATATTTAGTAAATTTTGGCTTCATTTAAGACTAGCTGATGTACATGGTCGTGACCAGTATCTGCGTGATACGAAATAGAGAAAGCATTCTATGAAAATTAACCTTTCAAATGAACTTTATAAAGAGTGTTTTATTAAAACGGATAATTGTTTGAATGTCTCTCGAATTTTTACTGTATTATAACGAAGACACATGGAGATAATGTTTAAAACACATCTTCCAAAACTGCCAAACTGTGAAATAATAGACTATTGCAACTGTACATCTCTTGTTGACACACCCTTCATATAAGTATAAATATAGATTAATTTAATGTCTACCTAGAGAGTTTAGTTTGAGTTTCCAGTACAAAGTTGAGTTTTGCCACTGAACGCAAAATAAATTCTTCAGTTCTCCAGTACAATTTTGCAGGATGAAACTCAACTAAACTCAACTTTGTTTCTGTGTTTATCAAAACTCAATTTGAGAAATCCCTAAAAGCATGCCAATGTTCTTATAAAAAGGCACATTCAGATGCAACTTCTACAATTTTGTGGTGAGAAATGTCAAAAACAGCTGTTCTAAAATTGTGCAATTTACTATTCATTTACGAAAAATGAACAAAAAAGCGAAGAAAAGAACGTGGGCAAGTGTAGAAGATGAGGTCCTCATATTGGTATGGGCCTCGCATGTGTACGCAGAGATAGCTGCAGCCTTGTTCTCAAGTGGAATTGATGTCTTGGTGGTGGATGTTCCGAAAAAATATGAGAACACAAACGTAAACAAGAAATGTCACGCTTAACACAATTCTGCCAACGCATCTCTGTGTGAACAGCTATGGTTTACTTAAAACTAAACTCAAACTAAACTCTCTGTGTAGACATGGCATAAAAACCTCATATTGTTGCATTTTTATGTGCTAAACAACAGGTTCACGTGTATTTTTACATTGGCTTGCTTTAGTTACCAAAGCCCAAATCGCACTGAAACCTAGCCCACACCCAAACACAGACCCAATCCACACCCAAGCCCAGCCAACACCCAAATTCAACCCACACTCAAACTTAACCGACACCCAAACCCAACTCCAACTCAAACCCAACTAACACCCAAACAGCCAACATCCAAGACCAGCCCATACCCAAACCCAACCCTCACCCAATGCATAAACCTTTAGTATTTCGTTAAGTTGTTCAACTGTAATTGTTATCATATCCAATTAATTTTAATTTAATGCTCTTATTTTAAGTACTTTGAGCACTTGTTCAGTCACTTCACCGGAGATCAAAGCTAATTTAATCTATTTATTGAGTATTAAAATCTTGAAAATTCTACTGAATGAATGAAAATTTGAATGAACATTTTGTCACTTGAAACTTTTGCTTCCATGTATAAACATAAAAAAAAAATTGGCCTAATTTTCTAGCACTAATGCTTATGAAGGAAATGAGACACATAAGGGACCTTTTGGTATCTTTGAAAAAATTTTATATTTTTTACTATTATATATTCTGTTAAACGATGTTAAACGTTGTTTTAATTTCTAAGTAGTGTCACTATGATACCACAAAGCAGAGAAAAACACCAGACTAGACAATATGTGATTTTTAGTAACTGTGGTATGATTTTTAGTAATTGAAGATACCACAAAGCGTGAAAGGGTTAAAATCCAGTTAACCTCTTCGGTACTGAATCATGAGGGTAGCTCCAAAAACAACGGAGTTGGGCCTATTTTAAGTCCTAAAAAATTTTTTAAGCTTTTTATTTAATTTTGATATTTGGATGCTATTAAAGTTATCTTTTGAACGACTCTCTTAATTCCAGTACCGATGATGATGACATTAATTGGTAAGATATATCCGTTTTGCTTTTATATGTAGTTTTCGATGGGATTAGTATCAGGTGATTGTGCAGGCCAATCTAATGTGACGATGCCTTTTTTGCATTTCCAGTCGGTGCACAGGCGGCTGAGGTATGTGGAGTCATTGTCCTCTTGCAGAAGCTAGTCTTCGTTTTTGATTATAAATTGGCATTTGGCAGTCGGTAATAAAGCCTTCTCTTTATTAGAATTAAGTCTCTCGGTAAAGAAGTGCAAAGTACCGAAACCCTTTTCGGAGAAGCATCCCCAAAGATGAATTTTAATGGGATGTTTAACGGTGCGCTGGACCAAATTACTTGACGATGAAGACCAAGCCCGCGGTACGACCGAATAACCCCAAACATAACATTCGTAGGAGAAGAGTACGTTACTTTAATCGCTAACAATGTTTTCTGCTGCCTAAGCCTTTCTTTTAGTAACGTGTCTTTAGGACAACACTGGTTTCTTCTTTGTACTTCGCCATTTCCAAATGCACGCAAATCGTTATGAATGCGATACGTGCGATATATTGAGATCTTTTTGCCTTAATTTCGCTTGACCTTGACGCAAGCTTAAGTCAGGATTCCGCAAAAACAAACCCACTATAATTTTATCCTTCTTGGTCACGTTCCCAGTTGAGCCACGATCATCGACGTTTTTAAATTCCTTAAAGCATTGCAACCACTTCTGGAGAAAAGCCTCTGACTTTTTCAAATACTTTACCGCCGCTGCATAGGACATTTTTGGTCCTTTTGGATGGTTGCAGAGGAAAACTGCCTCAAAGCGTTCTGCGTATGCAGCACTCATTAAGCCTAGCACACTTTTCTGACAAAGTTTCGACCACCAATTTAATTTTTTTAATAGGGCGTCAAGGGCGGAAGTTATGTCTAGTTGTTGGCAAAATTTCAGGGTTGCACTATTTACCGATTCTTACTTATCAGACTGTTTTTCTGATGATGCACATTTTTTTATAACAACCAGCAGCATACCTTCGTTTTATTGGTATATTTTGATATGACATACAACAACAACAACAACAAGAAGAATAGTTTTTTAATTGAATTTGATATTTTTTTTCTAGTCAATAAAAAAACCGTTTGTCGATAATTTCTGTTTAATTTTTATCGAGGCATTAAATTTTGGGTCGCCAAGGTAAGGAATGCTCTTAAACTCCATAAAGCTCCACTTAAGCTCCATAAAGTTCCAACTTTATAGAAATTCAAACTGTGCAACTTTGGCAACAACTCCATATGACCTTAAAGTTTGTTAAGCAGTGAAGCATTTAAGTTCATAAAGTGATAAGAATGATTATTAAGAAATTTTTTATGCCATTGACAACTTTAATGGACGATTCTATTAATAAAAATATTTTATACAGAAATGAAATTTCTTACCACATTAAATTTTGTTGCTTTTAAAGCAAATAATATTTTTATTATTATTATCGTTGTCCTTAAGACTTTTTTTCTGGCTTCAATCAACGCAGACACAAGCCACGCACACACACACACACACAGTAATGCCAGCTGGAACAGCTGCACCATGCAGCTCAGAAGGACATAAGGATGCTATATGATAGACATTGAGAGCATTTAACAGGATCTACTTGATAAAATGAGAGCATAAAACTTGAAAGGACCAACATGAAAAAGACACCAAAGCACAAAGAAATGTTGTTGTTGTTGGTGGCAACGGGAAATGTGATGCGCTTACAAAACAATGCAGGCCACAAAAGCACGACGGACAGGCGACAGATGCTGTTGAAGCTGGAGAAGTATGCAGCCAACAATGGCCGCATTCTAAGTAGCAAGAAATGTCTTACGATGGATGCGAGTAGGACACCAAATTGGTGTGCATGTATTTGTGCACGCACAAGGATGCTGACTTTAAAATGGCTTTATTTCTAAGCGCGTGTGTTCGAGTATGAAAACAATGCTGCGTTGACTTGGAGCGAAACCTGAGCGCGTAATAGCTGCAGACAAAATGAAGCGACGAGTAAAATTGTTGTAGCCCTTTGAAGCCAACTTTTGTGTATGAAGTACATATTTTTCTAATTATTTTCTTGAGCTTAAAATTTGATAGTTTCTTCTTATTAATTTTTTTTTTTGTCTTTTTTTTTAGAAGTTAAACCTATTCAGTCAAATCTGGCTTGACTCGAAATGGAGTAATATATTATCGGGAAAGAAGTGTGAATCTAAGGCAACTGTTATGCTTTTCTCCTCAGTCAATTCTAGTCGTAAGGTTCATCCACAAACTACTTTACCACGAACTACAACTTCAAGTCGTAACTATAATGAGCTTTCAATTTCAGTTGATTAGAAATGAGAAAAGAAATGCAGCGAGGTTTAAGCGTAGAATCATGGCCTAGTTGGGATTCGAACCCGAGACCTTTTACTCGAATACTCGAATCTACTCGACTTATATTGTTAATTTTAACAAATTAAAAAAAAAAAACAATGCACATCATTATAGAAAGTTCCATGAACATTCTATGCCTTGGTTAGTGGTCGTCCGACACCAAGCAACCCAACACAACACAACAGAGCACAGCACCACACAGCACAGCACAGAACACAAAACATTCAATTTACCAAAACCGTTAATTTCAAGGAAGCACCCCGAAGTTAAGAAATTAAAAGAGTGTGAAATTCATGGTTGAGCTGTGGTGGTAGCCATGATACGCATTACACAGCGCTGCACATGTCCACTTTGTGTGGTGTTTGTGAACCCACACGCCATGGCCGGGTGGGAGACAGATTTTATTAACTAGCTGTGGAATGTCTTCGAAAACTTTGCAAATTATTTAATGGCTTAAGAAATGCTGTCGCGTGAAAATTTTGCCACGCCAACATGGACACATAATTTGGTCTGTCCCATTAAAGACCAAGGTCAGAGGAGCAAGTTCTTGTGTTTCATTTAATTAAAGTTTTGGCAAAGTATGCATACAAGTGTAGAGGGAGCTGTCAGTTGGGTAGTGGTGGTGGGTGGCAAAGTATGCATACAAGTGTAGAGGGAGCTGCCAGTTGGGTAGTGGGGGTGGGTGTCACAGAATAGCGACGAGGCATTTTTTTGCAACAAAGCGTAATATTAAAAAATAAATAAATAACTGGCCATTTCAGCCCTTGAAAGGACTTTGACCTAGCTTCTTATGATCAATTGTGTTGTGCGTGTTATTAAGTTTGTACACAATTGACCGAGAAATGGACCTACATGCTTAACGCCGACTCCGAATGGCGATGAACGAAATGTTCTTATTCTCAAGAAGCTTTACATGGCATTTTTATTACTCTCTGAGGTTTGCCATTGTCTGCAGAGAGGTGGCGGCCGTACAGAAAAATTATTTTAATTCAAATAATTTTCTGTCGCTGGCTGGGGTTCGAACCTGGGTCTCCAAGGTTCTTTGACATAGCGGCCACGCACTTTAACCAACTACGCCACGGACGCCACAAGCGTAATATTGGTTAAGGAAAAATTATTCCGCGGTTTTCTGTAAATATAAAGATTTTTACTCATTAATAAAAAAATATTTTATTTATCCAAATATTGCCCATTCTTTTCAACTGCCTTTAGCCATTTCAACTAGAAAAATTATTGCTTTATTGTAGATTGCGGGATTTTATCTGTAAAAACTGACGCAGATGCTTTTCGCAGTCCTCTCTTGAATGCATCAAAACTTCCCAGCAACAAAAATCTTAGTTTTAGCCGGGTCTCAAAAGATGTGTCATGATAAAATGCAACACCTCTCCTGTTAATCAATTCCGGCCACATTAATTGCTGGTATCAGAGATTCAAATCAATCGTTTGGGCAAACAGTAGAGTAGCTCAAATTTACCGTAGCACGTCTCCTGAGTGAGTAATAATTCCATGCAACGATATTACATTTCTGTTACATAAGCTACTATCATCACGATCTGACGCATTCAGAATTTTATTTTTTATTTTTGTCGTAAGGCAATGTATTACTACTTGACGTGACGGTGTTTCTTTATATTCCTATTTTATGTCCAAACTCTTGTTTTAATCCATGACTAAATTTTTGACTCGATCAAGGATTCTGGACTCCTTTCCTAGTTTGGAAAGGTGTTTTATAGGTGTGTCTTAATTTTTGTCCTAATCCATATTTTTAATTCATGTCATAGTCCTTTCCAGTTTCATAGTCCGGTTTCATTGTGCTATTTTTTTGTTTGTAAGCAATGTTGGATGCCACGAAAAAACTGATGAAATCATAATTAACTAGATTATTGTTATTGTTGTTTGTTGTTGTTGTTGTTTTTGTTGTTGTTGTTGTTGCTGTTGTTGTTGTTGTTGTTGTTGTTGTTGTTGTTGTTGTTGTTGTTGTTGATGTTGATGTTGATGTTGATGTTGATGTTGATGTTGATGTTGATGTTGATGTTGATGTTGATGTCGATGTTGATGTCGATGTTGATGTCGATGTTGATGTTGATGTTGATGTTGATGTTGATGTTGATGTTGATGTTGATGTTGATGTTGATGTTGATGTTGATGTTGATGTTGATGTTGATGTTGATGTTGATGTTGATGTTGATGTTGATGTTGATGTTGATGTTGATGTTGATGTTGATGTTGATGTTGATGTTGATGTTGATGTTGATGTTGATGTTGATGTTGATGTTGATGTTGATGTTGATGTTGATGTTGATGTTGATGTTGATGTTGATGTTGATGTTGATGTTGATGTTGATGTTGATGTTGATGTTGATGTTGATGGTGATGTTGATGTTGATGTTGATGTTGATGGTGATGTTGATGTTGATGTTGATGTTGATGTTGATGTTGATGTTGATGTTGATGTTGATGTTGATGTTGATGTTGATGTTGATGTTGATGTTGATGTTGAGGTTGATGTTGATGTTGATGCTGATGTTGATGTTGATGCTGATGTTGATGTTGATGTTGATGTTGATGTTGAGGTTGATGTTGATGTTGATGTTGATGTTGATGTTGATGTTGATGTTGATGTTGATGTTGATGTTGATGTTGATGTTGATGTTGATGTTGATGTTGATGTTGATGTTGATGTTGATGTTGATGTTGATGTTGATGTTGATGTTGACGTTGATGTTGACGTTGATGTTGATGTTGATGTTGATTTTGATGTTGATGTTGATGTTGTTGTTAGTGTTTTTGTTGTCGTTGTTTTTGTTGTTGTTGTTTTTGTTGTTGGTGTTTTTGCTTTTGTTTTTTTTTTTTATTTGCATTTCCATTGGTTGTGCTTTTCCTTGGTGCATTAACTTTTCCTTAGCTACATGCAATTAATCTAGCCAAGTCGGTTCCCTGAGGGGCCTCATGACGCCGTCAATTTCGTTTTTTATTTTTATCACGTGCACGATGACCTCACCTTCATCTTCGTTCTTTAAAGTTTACCGTTACGTTAGAAGTTACAGAGTTTAAATTCCATGCAACGTTTTTTCATGGTTGTAGCATTTTTACTGCATTATATGGTGGCCACCCTGAAATCGTGACGATAAGAATTTTTTTTTGTAATTTAGTTGTGAGGCGTAATAACACATCTATGCTGTCGTAAAACGAAATTTACCGCAGCACGTCTCCTGAGTGAGTAATAATTCCATACAACGATATTACATTTCTGTTACATAAGCTGGTATATTCACGGCCTGGTGACGTCAGAATTATTTTATTTTATTTTTATCGTAAGGCCAAGTATAAATTCTTCATTTTCCTTTTTAAACATTTATCGTAGCTCATATACTCACCGAGTAAAAATTCAATGCAACGCCGCTGCATGAATGTTTCATTGTCGATCTTTGAGCGGCTCTCTCTGTGTCCCCATGACGTCAAAAAATGTTAGTCTTATTTTGTTGTAAGGGCTTAGAACAGGCCTTTATTGGTGCACTAATACTCAGCGAGTAATAATTTCATGTAACAAATTTTCAGTTGCGTTGCTTAAGCAGCTCCCACCGCGTCCCGATGATGTTTTGAATTTTTGTTTTATTTTTATAATGAAGTCAAAGAATTTACTTTTGAAGTCGTACCATCAATAGCTTTAATCACAGCTTTCATACTCAGCAAGAAACAAATCTATGCAACGCCGATGAATTTTGAAAAAATGCCTTTTTCAACTTTTTTGGGAACATGCGCGGTAAAACGTAACTTCGTCACGTCAAAAGAAACATTCAAAAGTATTTCTAAATTAAAGGTTTAAAGGCTTTAAAGTTGTTTAATGTCATTAGTTTTGGAAAAAAAAACTTTGCACTTGACCACTAACGGTCGGAACATACTACACAAACACACTCACACACGTGCAAAAATTTCACTACATCCTAAATAAATATTTCCACTTGGGCGCTTTACAATAGGTATTAAATTGCAATCAGAATAATTCATTCCGTGATTTGTTTGACTTCCTTCTTTTTTTTTTCATTTTTGTTTTTCATATGGTCAACAGTAACATCAGCAACATCATGAACATCATATGAGCACTATCATAATAATCATCATCAGCATCAACATCATCATTATCATGATGGGTACCATTCTCATTCTCAGCATATGTATCATCATCAAAATCATGATGAGCACCATCATCAACATGAGCATCATCATCATACTCATCTTGTATCAACATTTTTGTCCTCGACCTTTTTTGTTCACCAAATGAACCTTTTTTTCCTTTCTACTTTTTATGCACTGTTTATATTAGCTACCTTTATTTTTTCTCCATTGGCCAATTCATCAGCTACTCGGAGTTTTTTTATTTTTTGTTTTTGTTTTCGCCTATTTGTTATGCATGTCAACGGCCGACAACAACTTGATGTTGACATATGTTTGTGGTCAATGCTATAAGCTTTTATATATATACATATATACATATATAAAGCTTGTTAGGCAGCCAAAGACAGACGGAGAGCCGAACAGACGGCTGGGAAGGTTTGATAATCTGTGTTGGCACGGTGCTTATTCATCGGTCAGTCCTTGGTTGGTGGTTAGCAGGTTGGTCATCGTATGGCAAATGGTGGGTAGCTAGCTCGTTAGAGAGCTCATTCAATTTATGGGCGCCTATAAATATGCTTGTATAAAATTATGATAAAAATCATTTGTATGTATTTCCGCAGCATGTTACCAATTTTGGCGTGCTACTGCTTCTACGTATGCTGCTGCTGCTGCTGTTGCTATATTTTCTTCTTGTTATTCTTCCTGCTCTTCAATTTCTTGCTTAGCGCTACTCGTGTGTAAAATCAATTGATATTTATTCTTAAATATATAAAAAATAATATTTAAGAATTTATTGCGTCGCATTGGCAGACGCTAGAGTTGGCAGCAAATGTTCGCTAAGGCCAGATTTTTATGATTTACAATTTTGTCAGAGTAAAATATTAAAGCAATTATTATACAAGCATACATTCATAAATTTATTTATTATGAATAAAACATGATGTGTGTAGTATGTCAAAATCAAACAGACCGTATTCAAAAGCTTTGCCAACTACATATGTCATAATATTTACTTCTTAATAAAAAAAAAAAAAAAAAAAAATTGGTAGTTATTTTTTCAATATCAACTTCATTGGCCGGAAGCGGAAGTTAATAGAAATCCAATGTCAGTTATAAATATTATCTTGATTTATCTCTCGTTTAACAATAGCTTTCATTAAGGTGCAGTTAAATGATTCTGCAGTTTATGTTTCAAAGAGCTTTTTTGTCAAAATTATGCTTTTTTTAAAAATTGAAAATCAATACAATTGTCGATCTGCTATATTACATGAAATAATTTCTTGGATAATTTCTTACGCGAACATATCCATATCTTCAATTTCAGGCAAAAAAAAAAAAAAAAAATCGGTTAACGTACAGCCACAGCGCTCAGAATTGATTGTAACGATTGCTCCTTGAAAGCAATCACCGATGTGAAAAAGATGTGTAAAGTGTGCCGATGACTTAAAATAAAAACATAAAGTAAAAAATAGAAACTTACAAATCGAAATAATTGTGACAACAATTTCGCTCAGTGTGCGCGATTCAAGAGCGCACTAATACTAACAATACAAAATAGAATGTGACTGTGTTAGAATGCCCAGCCCTGATTTAAAGCAGTAACCGTCACCGTAGGCTCCTAAAAGCTTTCTCGTTTCATACGTATTCTTACGCTCTCTCGTCTAGTCGTTATTGAGAAAGCAATACAAGAATGATAGAAACAAGATTATGCGTTCCGCAACTGAGAGAGAGATAGAGAGCATGACGTCACAAGCGATATTGTCAGACTTTGAAATAATTTTACTTTGGGGTCAACGCCTAAATATTTTTTTTTTATTTTTATAATATGTATATGAACCTCCTAAACCTATTGGTGCAATAAACTTTTGTCAGTCTCGAATGGGTTAGGAGATAAAAATCTTGAAAATTTAAAAAATTCATATTTTTCGTATACGAAAATATTCATTTTTTTTATGCAGAAGAGTAAATATTTTTACTTTACTTTTTCGAAAGAATTTATTTTTAATTTCATCAATTTGCCTAAGAGATCGCACATTTGCATACGTTTTTGTCAAGCAAAAGTACTGTGTGACGTCATGCGCTCAATTGAGAAAGAGAGCATTAGATAACGGGACTGCGGATCGTGTAATCTGGTTTCAATCATTCTTGGACACAATATCGAGAGCGCTTTTTATGATACTCCGCAGTGTGAAATTTAATGTGTGAAAATGGCGAGTGAAAATATGTATGAAAAATATTTTATGATTTCAAACGCTTTTAAACTTTAAGCTTTAAACTTTAAACTTTTACTTTAAACTTTAAAAGCGTTTGAAATCATAAAATATTTTTCATACATTCGGCTCGCTGTGTTTGTACACTGCGTAAAAGTTTGTTTTTTGTGCTGTGCTTTAAATTTTAAGTCAGTATGCTTTGAACGTTAATGTGGTGTGGGAGTCGCTCGCTGTGTTATTTATGAATATACGTAAATATAGTGAAATGTTTCAGGAAAAGCATTAATACATTTTTGCTTGCTGTTTTCTATGTAAAAATAGCGAAAAACAAACACAAAAATAGTTAAAAAAGAAATGATTATATTGGAAATCCAACGCTCGAAAAGTTTTCCTTGCATCAAATGTTGTGAGAGCTTTAAACAACTTCATGTTTCAGTGTAAAGCCGTGCACTCGGAAAGCTCTCTTTGTTGTTGTTTAAACCGTGCATTGATCACCACTGCTTTAAAGGCATTATATTTCCTTGCATCAAGTGGTTCCAAAGCTTTCAACAATGTTTTGTTTCAGCGTAAAGCTGCGCATCGCAAAGCTCTTTTTGTTGTTTTAACCGTATGTTGATGATCACTGGCATGGTAGAATAAATAAGATGAGCTCGTGGGTGAGAGCATATAGTTAAAATTGTTATAAAAAAACACAGAATTACGACAAAAGCAAAAATATTTATTTAGCATACAATTATTTATTTTGATTTTGACAGTTTCGACTCAGCTAGAAAAGATTTTCAGCCGTGAGACTACCTTCTTTATTCAACCATGAGCACTGGTGTACAACTACGCTAGCACAAAACCAATTTATACCGTAAGGTAACGTTCTGTGCTTCCTTTGCTTTTGCTCCCCAACACTCTTTACACTCCAAAGTTATCATTAACTTCGGAAAAAAAAATAAAGTCTGGAAAGATACCAACAATGCAATGTCTTTTTTGGTTAAAAGTGTGAGGAAAGAAAAGAGAAAGGGCTTAGAAAAAATAAATATTGCGTTGTTTGTAGATTTTTAATTGTAAACACAAAAATTAAAGAAAAATAAAAACATATCAAAACATCAACAAATGCTTTCAAAGAAACTTGAAGATACAAACGGTTGAATGTTTAGCACAAAAAATCTCACATAATTAAGACAAGAGTAAAGAAAACAATGTAAACAAGCGAGATTGAAAAAGGTGTCGAAAACCATCCTAAAAAAATAGACAAAACATAAATAATAAAATGAAACAAAAGTAAAATAATAAAAAAAAATCAGAGCTGCGTAAGAAAGCGAGATAAAAATAAAGCAGTTGAAAACCATCTTGCAAGTAGCTTCAAGCTCAAAGTTAGCTCAAAGCACAATAAACGCTTTGCGCTTTTTCCCGTAAGATTATAATCATTCATGTTGCACTGAACACATTGACGACTTCAACGACATTACGACATATGTCAAATTTTTTTTACATGCTTTTCTTATGGAGGTGAATGTGGTGAAAATCTCGCTGCCACATAGAAATGTTGCTGATGCCGGTATAAAATTATTTCTAATTTGACGAGCGACAAAGGTGCTAATATAAGGGTTTGTGTATGAGTAAATGAAACAATCGTATGATATTTCCAGATTGTTGACTCTCTCTTCATGTTGTGTCGTAAAGTCGTGTAGTCGTCAATGTGTTCAGTGCATGAAGCGTGATTCAGCAGCAGTTGCCGTCTTCAGCATCAGCGTGCACCATTAACGCGGCCTTAGACTGAGTCTCCAAACTTAAAAGCTCTTGAAGTTTTTTTTTTTTTAAGTTGTTAATTTGAAATGATATTCTGATAAACATGTTATTCATCATGAATTTACGAAAATTTGACAAGTCTCCAAATTTAAAAACTCTTCAAGTTTATTTTTTTACAAAAAGTTGTTAACTTGCAATGATATTCCGATGAATATGATTTTAATAGCGTCGCAAAAGCTCAAAGGTCTTAAAAACTGTGCGTTTTATTTTTTAGCAATTTCCCTAGCATACTTTTAGGCATATATTTATGTCTGGGTATTGAAACAGACTTGACAAAAAAGTTGTCTGAAAAATGCGTCGTTTTTGAGATTTCACTCAAGCAAATCATAAAACGAGGCGTAAAAAGCTTCACTTCAACAACTTCTTGCTTTTAAACGCCTTTTGCCAATGTTAACTTTGCAAAAGCTCTGGAAGGCCACTTATCAATTTATAGCCTTTAAATGACAAATTTAAGCTGATCACTTATGAAAGCAATATTATTGTTTTTTTAGTAAAAAAAAAAAAAAAAAAATCCCTTGTGTCCAACTGCAAGTTTAAGTTTCACTTGTTATTGCTTTTAACAGCAATCAAGCTTTTTAGGAGCATTGCAAATAAACCTCTTATGTGTTGTTATCTTAACAAACACTCATATTTACTTTTCACTATTTTGTTTGATTACCCTGGAGTATCCTTATGTGGCAAATACTAGCCACACTTGTCTGAAAAATAAAAATAAATCAAATAATATTTTCTCTCATACAATATCTTTTGTTATGAAAGTAAAAGCTATAAATTGTGAGCCAAGCAAGAATAGTAGAAATATTTTCTAAATCTTCAGTAGCAGCAGAAGCAGCAGATAAAAGCTTTTTAAATCCCTTTTGGATTTGTGCGCTTTTACTTGTGCTTAAAACACCTGTTAGTTGGATTTTGCCACTCTTACTCTGATCTGTCTGAATGTCTGTGGGTACCTATGTTTGTGTCAGGTTTTTGCGCCTTAAAGCTTTGGGTCAGAATATGTTTGAAATTGACAATAGTTCGCTATTGAAAACACAGAATTTTTGCACGTTATTTTATATACACAGTTTTTGTTGTTGTAGTTTGTGGCAAAGAGCTTTGAAAATTGCTGCTGCTTGCGTGGCGTTTAATTACAATTCTGGACGCTTGCTTTTTAATTACTTTCATTATCGTCTAAAGCTTTATAATTATGAAGCAGAAATTTAATAACTCATTTTGTTAAATTTTTCATTGTTGCTCTTGTTGTTGTTGTTATTGTTGTTGTTGTTGTTATTGTTGTTGTTGTTATTGTTGTTGTTATTGTCATTGTTATCGTAACAAGCCAAGTAAAATTCATTTGTTGAACTGACACATAAATATTTGTTAACATTTCAACTGCCATAAATAAATAAAACAAATAAATGTGTTTATTTTGCAGCAGCTTTTATTAAAGTTCAAATCAAAGTTTTAAAAAACAAAGTTTTAAATAAACAACAACATTCTATGTTTGCCAAGTGAAAATTTCACATTTTTTAACAATACAACATTTGCTTTTTCATGAAATATTGTTTAAATTTATTCGAAAAAGTTTACAGCTTCTTTAAATCTTTAACGGAGCTTTTAAAACGAGTAATAATGAGCTGTTACTTTTTGCTTACTAAAGCTTTTACTTTTTGCTTTGAAATATTTGTTAAAATTGGCTTGGATTTCTAAAAATTTTAAAAAATTCCCATTTTTTCCATCAGGAATAGAACATAGCTTTGGATACTCTTGAAGGAAAAGAACACGAACACAGATTGAAAAATTAAATGTGACAAGGATTAGGAAAGAGATTCAAACAAGAATGAGGTCAGGAATTTGGACAGACTTAGCATAGTAAATGATAATTTTTTTGCTATTTGTTTTTTCAGTGTACATTTTTTGACATCTTACACGTGGTTCGTAACATGAGGAAACGCCAAAAATGCTCAGTAAGCTTGCCATTTCACCATGAATAGACGAACAGCGCTTGCAAAATCATTGAATTTTTTTATCAGTGTGTGCCCTGTGAGAAATGTGTTTTATGGTCGTCATAATCGACCCACCAAGAGACTATTCAAGGTATTATGACCAAATTTTGCATCAGTTTCACTTTATTGGACATCAATCTACCAGCCCGTATGTGGAGAGTGCGTACCGAGGAGATTATTGTTGCTGTATCGGGCAGCGGGAGCGAGAAGATCACGATATGTCAATTTGTCGCCGTTTTGGCAGCCATTGACAGCAGACGATCTTGTAAATTTTGGCGAAAATGGAAAAAAGTGAATTTCGTGTGCTCATCAAGCATTATTTTTGCGCAAAAAAACCATCAGCCAAACCAAGGAAAGGCTTGATAAATACTATGGGGACTCTGCACCATCGACTCGAATGATTCACAAGTGGTTTGCTGAATTCCGATGCGGTCGTACAAGTACAAGTGACGCCGAACGTTCTGGACGCCCAAATGAGGTCACCACACCAGAAATGGTCACTAAAATTCACGATATCGTGTTGGCCCGATCGCAGAGTTAAAGTGCGTGAGATTGTTGAAGCCATAGACATCTCATAGACATCTCGTCATAATCGACCCACCAATAGGCTATTCAGGTATTATGACCAAATTTTGCATCAGTTTCACTTTATTGGACATCAATCTACCAGCCCGTATGTGGAGAGCGCGTACCGAGGAGATTATTGTTGCTGTATCGGGCAGCGGGAGCGAGAAGATCACGATATGTCAATTTGTCGCCGTTTTGGAAGTCATTGACAGCAGACGATCTTGTAAATTTTGGGCGAAAATGGAAAAAAGTGAATTTCGTGTGCTCATCAAGCATTATTTTTTGCGCAAAAAAACCATCAGCCAACCAAGGAAAGGCTTGATATATACTATGGGGACTCTGCACCATCGACTCGAATGATTCACAAGTGGTTTACTGAATTCCGATGCGGTTGTACAAGTACAAGTGACGCCGAACGTTCTGGACGCCCAAATGAGGTCACCACACCAGAAATGGTCACTAAAATTCACGATATCGTGTTGGCCCGATCGAAGAGTTAAAGTGCGTGAGATTGTTGAAGCCATAGACATCTCAGACGAACGGGTCTGGAACATTTTGCGAAATCATTTGGATATGAAAAAATTATCCGCAAGATGGGTGCCGCGTTTGCTCGCTCTCGACCAAACTGATTCTGTGTGACTGATTCAAAGCCGTGTTTGAAGATGTTGAACAAAGATAAGCAGGATTTTTTCCGTCGATTAGTAACCATGGATCCATCACTACACAGCAAAGAGAAAAGAACAGTTGAAACAGTGGAATTCACCAACCGAACGTGCTCCTAAGTAGGCAAAGACGGTGCTATCGACCGGAAAGGTTATGGCGACAGTATTTTGGGGATAAACGCGGTATAATCTATATCGATTACCTTCCACCGAAAAGAATCATTAAAGGCGAATACTATGCGGCCGAATTGTACTGTTACAACGACGCTTTCAAATGGTAACGTCTCCATTTGGCGATGAAAAAAGTGCCCTTCCATCAAGTCAATGCGTGCGTTCACACATGCCTAGTTCCCATGGCAAAATTCCATGAATAGAAGTACGAATTGCTTCCTCATCCAGCATATTGTCCTGATTTGGCCCCCAGCGACTATTTTCTGTTTCCAAACCTTGAAGAAATGGCTCGGCGGGAAGAGATTCACCACCAGAGAGGAGCTCATTACCGAAACAGAGGTCTATTTTGAGGACTTTCCAAAAACGTATTTTTCGGATGGGATAAAACATTGGAGGAACGTTGAATGAAGTGCATCAAGCTTAAAGAAGACTATATTGAAAAATAACAGGTTTTTTGCCGCAAAAATCATTCCTTGTTTCATTTTTCATGGAATTATCAAACGGCCCTCGTATTTTTGAATAGTTGTGCTAACAATTTATGGAATAAAAAAAAATTTTTTTTTTTAAATCATCTTAATCTATTACCTCTCTTAATAGTTCCTTAAAAAGTTCTCCTTTTTACCCCAGAAATGCTGTGAGTAGGGTAGACTGGGTACGGTTGAAACAGGGAACGGGTTAAATAAAGCTAATATCTCTACACCGTGCGTGATGAGTTGAGGGATACAAGGGTAAAACGAATTTACATTTGTTTCAATTAAACCCAGGCACTGTTTCAACCGACCCAGGTATGGAGACGGTTGAAACAAATTAAAATTTAAAAAAAAATAGATTTTACAAATAATATACGAAATAGTGATCTAGAATAACATTGCACATTAGTAGACAGATTATATATCGTTTCTCATCACTTAAAGTGATTCATCAAAATTTTTTATATGAAAAACTTAAAATTCCTTTAACTTCACATTATTTTTGTTATAAAATATAGTATAACCGTTAGTATTTCGGCATTAATAACAACTGATATCAATTGAGTGTCAATTTGTACTCAAAGTTTTTATTAATGAACTTAAAACATATGCTCCTTGCTCCTTTTTCTTTTGAAATCGCGCTATAAAGCCATTTTTTCTCTTTATTAATAGCTCTTCTCTCTTCTTTCTTCTCTTTATTAATCATTTCAAAGGTATTTGCAATGGACTTTTTGCGAAATACAGTCATGAAAAATAATTATACACTCAAGTGCATTTTAGAGCATCGAAGCATTACAGCTTATTTACAAATGTGCTTACATTACTAAGAATACCACAATTACAACAACAATTAGAACCCACTCTGACATAGCAGCAAAAGCAAGCTTTACAGCTGTAACTGCTTTTACAATTAGAACTGTTAAATTGTTAATTATCTGTATGTTAAACCAGTAGCGGATTAAGTTAAGCGGTCTGAGGCCAGAGAAGGCCCCGCTGAGTTCAATAATCAACAAATTTTGGCTAATATATCATCGCTCTAGTTAGAACTATTGGTATCTATATCAATTTCTTTTAATTGCCTCTTTGATGGCATTGTACTCCATGGAATGTAAAGATCTATATATTTAAAGAAATCACTTCTTTTTAATGCATTTCAACAGCGAGGATCGAACGTTCTACCGATAAAGCAATGATTTTTTATATTACGGATTATAACTAAAAAAATATTTCATAGTTCATGCATACATTTTTTGTTGTGTGCATTGAAAATACTAAGCAACGCATTCCTCATCGCTTGAAATGCCAGAGCGAACTGGGGTGATTTTTTATATGCGATACCTTTAAATACTTGTGAAAGCACAAAAGTTTATCTGCACATTTGTGCGCAGTGTTGCCAGTCTAGCCTTTTTTTCTGTCGTCTAGCCTCGAAAAATACCATCTAGCCTCTAGCCTTTTTTTTAGCCTTTTTTTATTCGTTCTAGCCTTTTCTAGTCTTTTTTGATATAGTGCTTAAGATGTATGGACCAGAGATCTACATGAATGGATCCATTTGATGTTTCAAGTTCCTTTCATTTTTCAACTCCCTGCAAGTCGAGGCAGGGAACCAAAAGTTTGCGCGAATCATAGGCAGCAAGAATTAAGTCGCCAAATGTAAAAAACTGGAAATGTAGAAACTTGAAATGTAGGGAAAAAGTAATTATTTTCCCTACAAATCCTTTATTTTCAAATCTGTTTACGAAGTTCAAGGAAATAACTTCGTTTCGTCAGTGCAAATTTCGTGTCTCGAGTTAAGAATACAGTTTAACTTTAAAGCATTGGATTGAAGTACGTTGTGTTCTTTTTGTTGTTTTTTTTTTATTTCCTGCACCTGAACAGAGGAGCTTTAAGTAGGGAAAGAGAGGGTTAATATGTATGACCGACCCCCATTAATTTTGCAAAAGGAATATTTTTTCCTTGCGGACCTATTCCCTCCGACCACTCCGTAGGTTTACTTTTATAGAAAAGTAAATATAAGTAGACGCTCGTCAGTGGCTTTTTACGGCAGCGCAGTCGCTTGTACATACTTGAAAAGTAGAAAGCTTGATTTTTTCTTCCAATTAATGTAGGGTAGAAACAAAATAGAATCAAGTCTGACTTATGATTCGTTTTTCAGAAGCTAGTCGTACTTGATTTTCAATTGACTTGTTGCAGATCTCTGGTATGGACCCAGTGCAACCCTGTGCTCTAAAAAGAATATATTTGGCAGTACTTCATAAATGAAACGTTATTTCAGCTGGAAATGGAAAGAACAAATATTCTTTGCAATTCTGGTTTCCATTTACTAGATATTTCAATAAAGTTTCTAATTCATACAAGAAATGAGTTAGAAAATAGGTGATTCTAAGATGAAACTGAAAGTACTTCCAGCTCCAGGAATTGAGCTTCGTCTGATTAATGGAATTTCAGGAGCCGAGTACAGGCAAGAAATTTGAGCTTGAAAGACTGAATTAAATTTTAATCAATTTCAAACATGTTTTGTTCTTGGTATTTTTTTATATCATATATAATAAATATATAAATACGTACGTATATTCACAGAGTAAAAAATAATGTAAACAAATCTCGCCTTTTTTTAGCCCCTTTTTTAAGCCATCTAGCCTTTTAAAGCCCATTTAGCCTTTTTCCCCAAAAATTTCTGGCAACACTGTTTGTGCGCGTTTGAGCATCAGTGCTACTCAAATGCTTATTGAGGGTTTATTCACTTTTATAATTTTGTTTTAAAAAAACCTTTTTCAAACAATATTGATCATTTCTTGTCAATGATTTTCTTGTGATTTTGTTTGTTAGAGTTTGTTCTTACTTTTTATAACTGTTTAGTTATTAAGTTTATTCGGCTTATAAACTCCGCTCCTGTGTTGTGCGCTACCGTCATTGAAGCTAGTATTGTTATTGTAATTGTCCCGTTTTGATTCACTTCGTCTATTAGTCATGATTTGGCCAATTCATATAAAATTAAAGCTTTCAGCTTATTAATAGGAACAAACATAGAGTAACAAAGACAAATGTTAGCAAGGAAACAAGGACACTCACATTCTGTATAGTTAATTAATTAACCATTTCCGAGCGGACCTTAGGATAGCAATAATAATGGAAAAGAAAAAATTTGTTTCTATATCATTTAAGGGCATGTATAAGGACTACGCGAGAATAAATCTTGTTGAGCCCAGTGTTGAGTGTTCCTATAAGACATCAGTATCTCCTGCTCCTAACTTTGGTTTCAGCATCAGCATGATAAATAGTATTTTTTTTTCTATAAATATGAAATATTCTGAATAAAGTTGAAGATATCGTAAAAGGCATTGAAATATTTGCATGAAAATTTAAAGTTTTTTATTATTTGACTACCTAGGCGTTATACGTTTTTTTTCTTCCATTTCTCAATACACTTTCTCTGTATTTTTTGAGGCGCTTAAGAGCTTTTACTTTTTTTTTATTTCATTCGCATATTTGAAAGTTTTTCAGGCTCAGGCTGCTTGATCGTTCAGGATAAGCGACAATTTTTTTAATGGAAAAAAGTTAATCCGAATGCTTACTGTTTACTTATCGCAGTTCCTTTTTGGCTCTTGATGCCAATTTTTTGTCAGTCTCTGACCTTGGTTAGCAATTGAACTTAAAACTTAAGTTGAACTTTTTCCAAACTTATATGGCAGTATTTAAGGTGACTGTTTTATCTCTTTCTACGTACAACAAAAAAAAAGTTACGGTTTTTTACAAATTAAAAGCTTGGTGGGTGAGATTCTACTTAAAACAAGGCAGCTGGTGTAAGTTTTTCTTTCACAGTTAAATGTTTCTTCCGAAAAACTTGTCACAAAAGTTTGATTAGAATCAGTCGGCATTAAAATGCTAAAAAGCTTTTGAAACTTTAAATAAAGAAATTAGTTAAGCACTTTCGAAATGGGTCCCATTCGCGCTGCGACCAGGTGTCCATGTATTTTAATTTAAATAAAGTTTTAAAGCTAAAGGTGAGCTACGTAAAGCTTTATAAGTCAAGTGATTTGAAAATCAATGAAATGAGGAAGTTTTTGTTGTTGTTTTCTTTTGTCTTAAACTTGTGCTTTTTCCGCTTCTTTTGCTGAATTTCAAATTCGAATGCTTTAGCTTTGCATGGCAGCTATAAAATTTTGGCACAAAAAAGAAAAAACTTTTTAATGAATTGCAAATTTATGCATGACTGCTTAAATGCAAGCAAATAAAAGTGAATTGCTTTCAATGCTTGATCGAAGGACCTCGCAGAACAATACGAATGGCAGATACGCATAAAAACTTAAGCAGCTTTCAAATTAAAGATGCCCGTCGGTTCGAAGTACGAGTACACATAAAATTAACGTTAAGCTTAATTTAAGTAAAAGCACTAAAATAAGCTCACTTGCAACAAAATGCGAAGGTAAATGAAGCGATTTAAGTGTACGCTTAAGTGTAATAAAAATTATATTCATATTTATGAAATGTATGTAGATGTGTATGTCAGAAAACTCGAGTCTTCATTAAGTTTTACTTCACTGCGCAAAATGTAGCCATATAAAAAAAAATGTAAGCTTTTTATAGATGTTGTGAAAAAGAATGCTTAAATAACCCTTTATAAAAAGGTTTATATAAAAAATTTTTATTAATACTTTTAAAAATCTTCAAATAAATACGGTTCGTGTAGAAAAAGTTTAAGTTCAGCGTTTAATGCCGTGGTTATGCTAGGCAAACATGTTTGATGAGCTTTTTTGTAGTTAGTGTTTTACGCATAAAATGAGAAATAAGCTTTTCTCTCCTACTCATTATCTCGCTCTCACGTCAAATATTTCAGAATCGTCGAAATGCTGTACCCGTTTATTTTTCTTCAAAATTTTTCTGTCAAGAAATTATTTTAAATGCATCTGAACAATAAACAAGGCATAACCACTAAACAAACATTTGAGCAGAAGAAAGTAAGAAAAAAAAAAAACTCACCAAACATGTTTGCCTAGCATAACCGCGGCATAAGTGAAAAAGTTTTGATTAAATAAAAAGATTAAAAAAAAGCTTTTGCAAAGAAAAACAAAATTAACTGATGGTTAAATGATTCAGCATCTAAGTGAAAAAGCTTCTGATGACATAAAACGATTTTAAAAAAATAAAAAAGCTTTTGCAAAACCAAATGAACTGTTGATGGTTAAATGATTTAGCACCTAGCGCCTAAGTGAAAAAGCTTCTGATTAAATTAAACGATTTTAAAAAAATAAAAAGCTTTTGCAAAGAAAAATCAAATGAACTGCTGATAGTTAAATGATTCAGCGCCCAGCGCCTAAGTGTAAAAAAAAAATAAAAAGCTTTTTTAAAAAAAGCAAATTAACTGATGTTGGTTAAAAGATCAAAGTATAGTTTTCAAAGAGGTTATAAAATGTTTAAAAAACATTTATTACTTTTAAAAAAACTCTCATATATGTTTTTTTTCTATTTTATTGTTTATTGAGTATTGAATATATTGAATATATATCCTTAAGATACCTTTAACTGTGTTTCCAGGACTTGAAACTATATTTATAGTCTATAAAAGAAAATCTACAAAGCTTTTGACAATATAAAAAAATTTAAGAAAAATTAGGAATGTTATCAAATGCCGACTTCGGTAGTCGGTCGGTATCTAGAGATCTTCGGTATGTAGAGCACTTGACTGCCACCACGGGGTCCCGAGTTCCAATCTAGACCAGGTCATTATTTTACGCTTTAACCTTGCTTCAATTCTGTCCTTATTTCTAAATAATTAAAATTAAAAATTCATCAAAACCTACGACTAAAAGTTGTAGTTGGTGGTAGAGATAATTTGTGGAGTGGATTGACAATTGCCTCAGATTCAAATTCACATGTTTCTATGACTTTTCGTCACGCTAAGAACATTCTACACTGGCTGCACTTGATTACCACTTCCTTCCCACTAATCTTTTATCCCATTTCAGAACAAGGCAGACTTGACTGAATAGGTCTAAAGCAGTAGTGATCAACGCACGGCACAAACAACAACAAAGAGAGCTTTCCGAGTGCACAGCTTTACACTGAAACGAGAAGTTGTTATTTTGGTGCATACAACTTTTGGTGCAAGGAAATCTTGTCGAGTGTTGGATTTTCAATATAATCATTTCTTTTTTATTTTTGTGTTTGTTTTTCGCTATTTTAGCGTCAAAAACATCAAAAAAATGTAAATGCGAAGAATAGCACGTATTAATGTTTTTCCTGAAATATTGAAAAATATTAACGTATATTCATAAATAAAACAGCAAGCGACTCCCATACCACATGAACGCTCAAAGCATACTGACTTGAAATTTAAAGCACAGCAGAAAATAAACAAACTTTTACGCAGTGTACACATACAGCGAGCCGATTGCTACTTCGTGAGCAAAAGCTCAACAACACACGATGCCCGCGAGCGCTATGGAAAACCATGAAATGAGCACCACTGGTCTAAAGCCCGAAATCCTTGGTTCAAAACTAAAAAAAATTCTCAAAAAGCTTTTCATGCAACTATTGCCTGTCCGAGGTTTGCCGTTGTAGTCAAAGAAGTGACCATCAGAAAAATTAATTTGAATTGAAAAATTTTCTTTAGTAGACATGATTTGATTCCCAGACTCACAAAATATGCAGCGAACGGTCTACGCAAGCTAAAACGTTCTGCTGCGGCCTCCGCTTTATAAGCTCAAATATAACCTCAAATTGTAAAGATTTTTTGTTTTTATCCTAAATCTTTTTATAAATCTTAGAAATATACGACCTTAAAATAAAAGAACACTTTTGAAGACTACTTTATTTGACTTAAAACTTTTTACAGCTTTCAATATTTAAAAACTTTTTTTTTAAAATAAATTCCTAAAAATACTGTTTTTGACTACTTACCACATTTCGATCCACAAACATCTTCACGTAATTTTCAAAAAAATTGTACACTTAATTTGTTGTTTAAGTTAATGATTTAAAATTTTTATTGAAAACTTTATAAGTTAAAAGAAATTTTTTGTTAAATAAAAAAATCAACCAGATAATGAATATTTTACAATCGAAGCTTTTAAAGTGCTTTTAATGGTAACATTTATTTCTGTATGTATGTATGTATGTATGGAAGTGAGATGCATGCAATTTACATTCAAGGCTGCTTATTAAAAATTTTATTTCTTTATTTTAATTGCAGCTAGATTTATTTTTATTTTCTCTTGTTTAATTAAAAAGCTCTTCAAAATTGCGTTAATTTATGGAATTGCTAGTCAAAATTTTTATATAAATAACGAAAAATCTTGGCCATATAAGTGTTAATGTGTATACATTTACAGATGAATTGAAGGGTTGTCGGATCAACAGAGTAAAGAAAGAGAGGAATAGAGTTGGAATAAGCTTAAGAGAGCAGGCGTATTGTTAAGTGTGTTGTGAGTGTGTTAAGAGATTTAGTAAACAGCTTTAGAAGAGCTTTTTTAGAAGTTTGAAAGCAGTTTGTTTAAGAGTAAGTACTAAATTTAAAATAGAGTGTCAAAAAAACTTGATATGTTTTAAAATTGGAGTTATTTTGGAATTGAAATTTTTTCGTTTTGATTAATTTTAATTTCGTTTTGATTTTTTTTTCACTCAAATTTATTTTTAATATAGTGTAAATTTTTGTATGCTTAAATGAATAAGTTATTTATTAAATTTGAAAGGAGTTTGATTTGTAGTTTTTGAATTCATATGATAAATTTTTTTTTATTTTATTTAATACTCAAAAATTTTTCTCGATTTCCCTTTTAATTTAAAGTTTACTTAATTGTTTCAAGCTTTAAATACTTATTCGTAAAAGTTCACAAAATTGCTTAAGTTTTGCTTTGGTTTTAATTTAAATTTATTTATTAAATATTTGGAGAAAATTTTTGTATTGGCAAAATTGTGCATTTCATGTGATTTCATATAAGTTTAAGCTTTTTAATTTAATTTTGATTAAATTTATTTATTTTAGAAGTTAGCTTAAAATAAAAGAACTAGTTTATTTTTATTTGATGAATACCACCGCTTCTCTTGCTCTAAGCTTTAAAGCTTAGTTTGGCATGTCCTGCTCATTTTGTGAGGAAACGGTTGATTTCGGCGTTGGCAATGGCGATGTATTGTCTTCATCCTCATCGTTGTCTTGTGAATCCTCGGGTTCACCGAGCGCATGCACAAATTCATAGAAATCAATGCGTCCATCGCCATCAACATCGACTTCTTTGATCATATCCTCAACTAGAGATTGAAAAGAAACAGATAATAAAAAAAATGGTGTCTCAAACGTAAGCTTTTGTCATTTCAAAAAAATTTGTAAGGCTTTCGCAAACGTACTCTCCTCCTCATCCAGATCCTCGCCTAAGCATTGCAGTACGGCACGTAGATCCGATGCCGTTATGTAGCCACGATTATGTTTGTCGAACACACGAAATGCATCGCGTAGCTCACGTTCCTCCTGATCAGCGGAAGACAAGCCAGATTTCTCCTCGTACGCCATGTTCGAGAGTATATCGACAAATTCCTCAAAGCTTACATTGCCATCACCTGGAGTCGACAAAGATTTTATAAAAAAAAAAAAAAATCTTGAGACGAAATAACACAAAAAAATTACAAAAATCTTATTAAAACTTAAATGAAAAGCATTGCAAAGCTTTTTAAAGCTTATGTTATGATGAACTGTGATGGAATTAAAAGTCTTAGTTATTAGTCACACCACAGTTATGAAAACATTTTGAAAAAATACAACTTTTGTTTTAAAAATATTATCAGAAGACTGCAGTACGGCACTCAGATCCGAGGCCGTTATGTAGTCACTCATCCTTAATAAAAAAAAACAAAAAATAAATAAAAAAAACTATTAAAAATGCAAGTTAAAAGCTTTTGAAAAACCAATCACTTTAAAATGTACAAGCTTTTAAATAAAAATTTATTAAAAACGGATAAGATAATAAGAGCTTTTGTTAAGTGGTGGAATAAATTTGACTTCAATATAAAAATAAAAGCTTTTGAAATCTTAAATAATGAAAAAAATTTCCAGAAAGTAACGCACCTAAATAAAACCAATAAATTCTCTGCAAACAAAAATTATAAAATTATACAAAAATAAAGCTTTTGAGCATAAATTTCAGCAAAAAAATTGTTTAAGGAAAAGTTTTTCCAAAACAAAACAAATAACAAGAGAATTCTCTCAAGTAAAAGAATTTTATCAGAATAATAGTAAAAAACTTTAAAAAACGTAAAAGTTTTGCAGAAAAGCGTTGACTGTTTAAAAAACTTGCTGTAGGTAGAAGATTTTTTTATTAATACGAACAAAATAAAAGTTTTAAGCTTTGATTGTCTAAGAAATTTTCTGTAGGTACTAGATTTTTATCCTAATTAATGCCAGGAAATCATAAAAGCTTAAAATCATAAAAATAAAAGCTTTCAAAATAATTCATGAAATCAAAGCAAATCAAACAAAATTTTATCAGAAAAAAAGTTAAAAACATTAAGAAACTTAAAAGCTTAAAGCAAATATCACTGAATAATTTAAAATGAATTTATTTTTTTATATAATTAAGTTAAATAATAATTAAAAATAAAGTTTTTTGTAAAACAACTTCATTTAAAAAGCTTAAACAAGTTTATGTAAACTTATTTCAATAAAATACATAAAAAGTAAAGTTTTGAAAAGCAACGCAGTTTAATTTATTTTTAATAAAAATTCAAGTAAAAAAAGCTTTGGAAAATGTCAAAAAAGTAAAAGCTTTTGACGCTTATATTTCGTATATTTCGAAAAGCTTAGATAACACAAGCTTCCAAGACAAAGGAAAGACACAAGCTTCTGAATAAATTTCTCATAAAAAATTTACAAAAAATATGTCAAAGCTTTTAATAAGTAATGTATTAAAATCTTTCAATGTGCACAAATATAAAAACATCAAAGCTTTAAGAAATGTTTAATGAGAAAAACTTTAAAAGCTTTCTTAAAAAAGCCTTCTTAAAAATGAAGAGAATAATAAATGGAACAACAAAAATCTTTCGAAATTAAAAAATAAATAACAGAGTGTGACGAAATCGACCAAAAAAAAAAGCACAACCAAACTTTATAGAAATTCTTAAAGAGGGACATGTTGTGAGTCCATCGCACTTGGTCTGACCTCTCAATGTCGTCACAGTTTGTTTTAATTCGTTTTTAAAGTTGAAGGGTTCGATTTTTGTTGCGCCGTCGTTCATTGAATTTTTACAGCTATTAGCCTTGTTGGAAATGAAAAACAAATCCCACTTCTTTTCAATAGAATTTAACGTAGAATAAGGCTGTATAAAAATAAATACCATAAAATACAAAATGAAGCGTGTAGCGAATCAAATTCCTTAATTTTTCTTTATTTTCATAAAAAAAATTAGTGTTTCTATAAATTTAAATGATATAATGCTGCATGAATGACATCTTTTTTCACAAAAATTCATTGCACGTAAAAATACCTTTTCATTGAATCCAAAACCATCAATATCGGTTGAGAATTGGCAATATGGTGGCAGTTTTAACGTTTTTTTTTTGTCATAAAACACTGACTCCCATGTATATATTTGCTATCATACAAAAAGCTCTCATTTTGTCAAATCTTAACCGATTTTGAACATCTTTAGCTCATTGGAAAGAAAATATGATGAGCAACATACATCTAGAACATTGCAATATAGGTCTTTGAAAAATATAAAAGTTACTATGAAACGAATAAACATATTTTTATTTTCATCGAATTGTTATATGAATGAATGTGTACGAGTGCATTACACCGTAATGGAAAAAACTAAGCTGCACACCGTCTAATTTGAAGCATTTTTTGAAGAAAATTTCGAAAAAAAACAATTGTTTTTTCCCGAACGTTTGAGTCTTTCTTCATATCTTCGGCATGTACAGACCTATCTTCATATCCAAGAATGATATATCAATGTTTCTATTTCGAGGCATCCAAATTTTGTGCTCTAAAAGACATTGTAGATGTAAGTGTAAAGTGTAGAAAGGTAAGTACCTTTCTAGTACTTACCAGATTTCAAGTTTTACAACATGAATTAAAAAAATAAATGTCAAATCAAAAAAGGTATTTTTGAACCGTTGCTTAAAACCTTGAAGGCCCTCAATTCAATTTTTTTTCCATTTTTTTATCTTAAATAAAACACAGAACTTTTATAGTTGGTAAGCTTTTGCTAAAAAGTTACTTTAATTGTTTTAATAAGCTGCTTTTCACAAATAAAAAAAGTAGGGTAAGTTTACCTACCACATACTTTCTCGTGGGTAAGTGCTAGAACGGGATGATTGATCCCAATGACCTTTAGGTGAAAAAAGTTGGACTCCTCGAAATAAAAACATTAATATATCATTCTTTAATGGTTGTTTTTTTCTCGACAAAAAAAGTTTGCCCTCTGAGAGTTTATGTTTATTCGTTCCATAGTAGCTTTTATATTTTTCAAAGACCTATATTGCAATGTTCTAGATGTATGTTGCTCATCATATTTTCTTTCCAATCAGCTAAAGATGTTCAAAATCGGTTAAGGTTTGACAAAATGAGAGCTTTTTGTATGATAGCAAATATATACATGGGAGTCAGTGTTTTATGACAAAAAAAAAAAAACGTTAAAACTGCCGCCATTTTGCCAATTCTCAACCGATATTGATGGTTTTGGATTCAATGAAAAGGTATTTTTACGTGCAATGAATTTTTGTGAAAAAAAGATGTCATTCATGCAGCATTATATCATTTAAATTTATAGAAACACTAATTTTTTTTATGAAATTAAAGAAAAATTAAGGAATTTGATTCGCTACACGCTTCATTTTGAATTTTATGGTATTTATTTTTATACAGCCTTATTCCACGTTAAATTCTATTGAAAATAAGTGGAATTTGTTTTTCATTTCCAACAAGGAAAATAGCTGTAAAAATTCAATGAACGTCGGCGCAACAAAAATCGAACCCTTCAACTTTAAAAACGAATTAAAAAAAACTGTGACGACATTGAGAGGTCAGACCAAGTGCGATGGACTAACAACATGTCCCTCTTTAAGAATTTCTATAAAGTTTGGTTGTGCTTTTTTAGTCGTCACACTGTGTAATTTTAAAAGAACAAATTTTAATATTTCTTAAAAGCAAAATTTCTTTTGCATAATTTTGTAAGTTTGAGTAATACTTATTCAAAAAAATATTTAAAGCTTTTCAAAAATTAGCTTTTAAGCTTAAATAACACGAGAAATTAAAAAACACTTAAAACATATTTTCAGAAAGCTTTTAAAATTTTTGAAATAAATTATTAAGAAGAAGTAAATTATGATATTAAATAAAGCACAATATTTCTAGGGAAAAGCTTTCTTAAAATAAGTTTTTTAAAGTTGTTTTTTTTTTGCCACTCTGTGATTTTCATGAAATATTAATGTAAGAAAATATTTAAAGTTTACGAAAATAAGCTGACTAGGCTTAAATTGAGCAAGATATAACAAAAAGCTTTTGAAATTTGAAACTTAGCTTTTGAAATGTCATGCAAACAAATTACAATATTTTTAAAGTAAGGCTTTTCAAAAATAAGCTTTCTTAGTTCTTTGTACATATTTGTTATTAATATTTAAAGCTTTCCTCAAATAAGCCAATTAAGTATAAATAAGGCATGGAGTTAAAAAAGGTTTTGAATTTTTAAATAAAGCTTTCCAAAAGTATTAAGACTGTTTTTAAGACTCAAGCTACCGTAATCAAATGAAATAGCTATATTTATTTAGAAAGCTTATTTTAAATCAGATATTTTTTATTTTAAACAATTTTTTAAGCCTTAAGAAATATTTAGTTAAGAATATATTCAAAGCTTACTAAAAATACACCTATTCAGTTTAAATAATTGAAGAAATTAAAAAAGCTTTTACATGAAATCTTTAGATTTCTTTCAAGTCCAAAAGCTTAAACTTAAAAATCTTTCTTAAAATCAGATTACTTAGCTGAAATAGTATATGTAGTGCATCATTTTTTGAAATTTTTAATTAAAGCTTTTTAAAGCATTTAAAAGTAATTTTTTTAAGTAGAAACTTATGCAATGCAAACAAATAGTAATATTTTCGAGAAACTTTTCTAGAAATATGCCTTTTAAGCTTTTTTCACACCTTTTATTCACAGCTTTTAGAAATATTTTCAAGAAAAATATTTAAAGCTTTCCTTAAATAAATTCATTAAGATCAGGAAGGCAAGGTATTAAAAAAAAGTGTTAAAATTTTTGGGAGAAGCGCTAAAAAGTTATTAAAAAATAGCTCTTTTATTTATGTTCAAACAAACGTTATGCAAAGTAATTGCAATATTTCAAAAGAAAGCTTTCTCAAAATATTTTTTTTTGAATTAAACTTAAACTTTGAAAGCTTTTCTTAAATAACCTTGTTAAGCTTCAATAAAACAAGAAATTATAAAAAGCTTTTAAAATTTTTAAATCGATCTTTTCAAACTTTCTGAAATTAAATATTATGGAAAGCTTTCTCAAAAAACGCGTCTAACGTTTTTTGCATAGATTTGTTTTGAATCTTAGCACTTATTCGGGCTACCATTCTCATTTTCCAATGCGCTAGGTATTAAATAAAAAGCTTTAATGTTAAAAAGTTTACTTCACTTAAGAAAGTCTTGGAAATTTTGCTCGCATATACATTCTGCATAGCGAAGCATAACATATTTCGTTGAACTTGTGAATTTAGTCTTTGCATATAAAAAAAAAAAAAAAAACATTGCTGTCACTTATACGTACCATCAACATCGATTTCCTGCAGCATTTCCTGCAATTCCTCGACTCTAGCAAATTGTCCCAAAGAACGCATAACTGTGCCGAGTTCTTCCTTCGTTATACAACCATCGCCATCCTTGTCGAAAAGACGAAATGCTTCACGAAATTCTGAGGAGTAAGAAAAAATTGCGCCACACACAGAGAAAGAGAGAGAGAGGGAGACATAGCGAGAGAAGAAGAGATAGAGAAAGAGTTCGATGTAGTGAAGAAGATAAGGCAAGTATAAGGGAAATGTTGATTAGTTGCTACAAAATATATCTGTTATAGCCAGCCAGCCTTACAAGTGTCGGATTATTAAAGCTAATCAAGTTGATTTGCAGGATACACAAATTGAAAATGATGCTATTTCCGGTGCATAAATTATATACAATGTTGTTTGAAGTCGGGAAACTCTTCATTTGTTGCTGAATAATACAATTAAATAAAGAGCAGGAAACATTTTTCTGACTTTTTTTTTGTGTTTTGCATATTTTTATTTAAATTAGATTGAAAATGTTTCGAATTTAGATGATAAAAAAGCTTACATGACGGAAATAATTTCACTGCAGCTAAAATGAGAAGAGCTTTTACGAAACCTTCATTAAGAAACTTAAAGAGTATCTTATTTTTAATAATCCTCTTTTTTTGGATTTAAAATTCAATTTCATACACTTATTCCGATGTATTCAGCTTTTAATTGACAAACCAACGATAAACTGCATTCTGATATATAAAAAAAAATTCCAAAAACTGTCCTTTTTCTTTACGCTTGTGACAATTTAAAATGGTCATTTACGACACTTCAACGCATTATCCCACAAAATAATAAAAACAAAATATAAACATTTCTAAATATCATAAAAACCATAAAAAAACATGTTCAAATCATCGCCCAAACTTACCTCTCATGCGTCCTTTCGAAATGCAACGTTGTTGACCATCATCTGCTGACTCAGCAGAATCCGCCCGTTGTGAGCTTTGTCTGTGCTTTCGCCCCTTGTTGCGTGTTGTTGCACGAGTGCTACTGCTAAAAAATACCCCATCATTGCTTGAAGTGGCGCTTCGTGGCGGTTGTCGTGACGGTGACTCATCGTAATAATCGTAGTAATCGTCATCGTCCTCATAGATATCTATGACATTTTCATCCCCATCGACATCGTTATCAACATCATCGACGAAGTCCTCATAGACGATATCCTCGACCATATCCTGTACATAGGTGACCCGTGTGTTGGGTATGCGTGGCACGTTCTTATGTCGTCTTTGTTGTTGTTGATTACTCCCATTTGGACTAAAATCACATGAGGAGTCATCGGTATCGGCGGCATCAGGTGTTTGGCAGGCATGCATTTCTACTCGTTGCTGCTGTCTTTTTCTATGCCTGCGTTGGCCACTCAATGTGATCATCGTTCTGTTGCTGCTGTCCGCAACTGTTGCTTCATCATCGTCGTTCGATGTGGCTTTTTTGCGTTGTCGCTGACGTCGTTGTTTTATGGTTGCTGTTGGTGTTGATGTTGTTGTTGTGGCTATTGTTCGTGTGGATTTTGGTGTTGTAAACGATGCTATCGATGTGTCTGCCACCAGCTTCTTTGTGGCTGGAGATTGAGTCTTTGATGACAACGTGGCGGCACTTTTGAGATTTTCTGTAGATGTTGCTGCGACATTTTCTTGAGGGTCCACGTAAGAGTTCACTTCGGAGGTATCGTCGATACTGTTGCTGGCTGTGCTATTTTTCGTCTAAGAAAGAGCGAGCGGAACAGATGGAGTTATTCTAAAACATGTTGAGTGCATGCATAAGACGTTTTAAGCTTAAAGCTTAAGAAAAGCTTATTTTTATAAATAAAGAATAAGACATGTACAGTAAATCTAGGCTTAAAACGTTTTCTAAGAATATAAAATAAAAAAAAATTAAAAATTAAATATAACTTTCAAGCGAAATTTGATTTAAAAAGAAAGAAAATGAGATCAAAATCAAAATCAAAATCAATTTCAATTTCAATTTCAAAATCAAAATCAAAATCCAAATCAAAATCAAAATCAAAATAAAAATCAAAATCAAAATCAAAATCAAAATCAAAATCAAAATCAAAATCAAAATCAAAATCAAAATCAAAATCAAAATCAAAATCAAAATCAAAATCAAAATCAAAATCAAACTCAAAATCAAAATCAAGCTCAAAATCAAAATCAAAATCAAGCTCAAAATCAAAATCAAAATCAAAATCAAAATCAAAATCAAAATCAAAATCAAAATCAAAATCAAAATCAAAATCAAAATCAAAATCAAAATCAAAATCAAAATCAAAATCAAAATCAAAATCAAAATCAAAATCAAAATCAAAATCAAGCTCAAAATCAAAATCAAAATCAAAATCAAAATAAAAATCAAAATCAAAATCAAAATCAAAATCAAAATCAAAATCAAATCAAAATCAAAATCAAAATCAAAATCAAAATCAAAATCAAAATCAAAATCAAAATCAAAATCAAAATCAAAATCAAAATCAAAATCAAAATCAAAATCAAAATCAAAATCAAAATCAAAATCAAAATCAAAATCAAAATCAAAATCAAAATCAAAATCAAAATCAAAATCAAAATCAAAATCAAAATCAAAATCAAAATCAAAATCAAAATCAAAATCAAAATCAAAATCAAAATCAAAATCAAAATCAAAATCAAAATCAAAATCAAAATCAAAATCAAAATCGTAATCAAAATCAAAATCAAAATCAAAAACAAAATTAAAATTAAAATCCAAATCAAAGCTTTGAAAGCTTTAATTTTTATGGAAAAAATAATAAAGCTTAATTTGATGCCAAGTAAAGCTCAGTTATGAAAAAAAGGAAAACTGTTGTGTATTCTTCGTTAACGTTGTAAGGATATTTTTAAACAAAAAGCTTTTTTAAGGCAAATGAAATTCATCCAAAGATATATAGAAGCTTTTTAACCTCTTGAAGACAAATATCATTACAAATTGTCTTACGCTATTTTTAGCGGTTATTGGAAAAAAATTTAGAATGAAAGCTCTTAGAAGCTGCATTCAACTTTGACCAACAATTTAAAAGAAGCTTTTTTACCTCTTGAAGAAAGACATTATATATAATTGTGATATGCTATTTGTAGCGGTTATTGGAAAACATGTTCGAATGAAAGCTCTTAAAAGTTTAATACAACTACTAACAACAAATTAATAGTAGCTTTTTATCTTTAAAATAATGCTCTTTTAAAGTTCTTTAATGCTCACCCAAAAGCTTTTGGAAAAATAACTAGTATTAATTTAAAATTAAATTAAAATTTCTAGCAAATATAAATAAACAAAAAAAAAAGATGTAAGCTAAAAATTAAAATGAATTAATTAAGTAAATAATTAATTTCAGAAATTATCAAAAAGAATAGTTAAAAACGTTCATTAATAATTTCAAATAAGCCACCAACAAACATGAATATCTTTAAAAAAGTAATGGCCAGTATTAGATTTAAGCTTTCTGCTGTTAAAAAGCTCACCTTATCAAAATAATTAATGAGAATATTTTCAAATAAGCCACAAAATAAACATTAAAACATTTGAAAAAGAAATAACCAGTATTAGCTTAAAGCTTTCTTCCCTTAAAAAGCTCGATAATAAAAATATCATAATTAGTAATAAAAATTTCAAATAAGCCACAACATAAACATTTATACCTTTGAGAAAGTAATGACCAGTATTAGCTTAAAGCTTTATGCGCTTAAAAAGCTCTCTTAACTAAACTAATATATATTAAAAGCTTACATTTACTGTAAGCTTACAAAAACATAGCATTAATGTCAGCAAAAGCTTAATAAAAACCATAAAGTTCAATAAAAACTTAAAGCTTCTCTGCTCACAATAAAAAAACTATTACTTCATGCAATTCATGCAATTTGACAGTGACATTTATTGCACTACCACAACACAACCAAAACATGCACACACACTCATGCATTTTTATCATCATCATTATCATCATCAACATAGTCATTGCTCACCATTAGTTGTCTTAGTTCCCTGGCAAATGTCGAACCAGTGAAAAAATTGTTAACTGCAGTGAAAAGCTTTTTTCCTTCCAACGTGGCGGTGTTAAGTGCTATCCTTGATGTCACAAATTTTGGTATGCGTCGAAATGCTGCTTATGCTGCAGCTTGTTAACTTATTAATGCTTCGGCTGCTGCTGCTGCTGCTGCTGGTCCACTGCTTGAACTGTGACACCCACACGCCGTTGTTTCGTGTTGGGTTATTTTTGCAGAGTACGTGTTAATTGACAGCGTCAATTGTCTGTGGCTTTTTTTGCACGAACATTAATTGGCAACATGGATGACATGCAGCAGTGCGCCACGTATTGAATAGGGGCTTTAATTGCCCGCTTTTGATGGAGGTGCTTTTGGTGGTGGTGCTGAGGGGGCGTGTTTGTTTTAAATGCAATTTACATGGAATACTGTAAGGAATAAAGTGTAAAAAATGTACTCGTTAAATTTTTTATTTAAACTTGGTCAAGCTACGTGGCCATAAAATTAATTAAAAATGTATGAAAATAAAAACTTTCAACGATTAAAGCTTTTTAAAGCATTTAAGTGGTGCTTTATTTAAATTAAAGGAGTTCATAAAAAAAGAAAAATGTTAAGTGTTATAATATTTTAAGCTCTGCATAAAGCTCAAGTATTATATTGAAAGCAGGTACTTAAAGCTATCAATAAAGAGTTTATCGCTGATTTACAAGAGCATTGCGTGGTAATTGGGTAAAATTTATGCAATCACTCAAAATTAATTTTAAAAAAGGTTTTCATATCAAGTGGAAAATTTAAGTGCATGTCGGATTTATTTTTAAGAGCTTTTATAACGCTTAATTAAACAGATAGCTGTGTAAGGTGTGATATATAATAGTTTTTATAAGTTTTTCCTGCCATATTTTATGAAATTTTCTACTCATGTTTTAGGCTTTCTATATCCTCTTTACCCTAAATTTCTTTTTAAATTTGTAACTAGCGGTTAAGAAATTTATAGACACATTTTCTTTGTTTTATTACATTTTTAATATGGCTACTCCCCCAAGTTTCTTTTTGTAAATCTATTTTTTTTTTATTTGTTTTATCAACGATGCTATTTGTGAAATAAAACGTGTTGTTCTCTGCAGCTTTATGTTTAATATAAGAAAATGTATCTATTGCTTCCAGAGAAGCAGCATATTTTATGTATTTACTTCTATTCCCTAGCTAAACAAGCTTACGTTTATTGACAAAATTAATGTTTCGACCATGTGTTGGTTTTTTAGTCTTTTTCTTACTTTTTATTTTTATTGCTTTCTCCTTTATTCTTGCTCTCTATGATCACTAAGTCTTGTTAATCTATGTGGTTTGACATTTCAGCAAAGGTTGTTGCATTGTCTAAGAGCTTTTTTTAGATTTATTCGCATGAAGTTAAATGAAACATGTTATGCTTCACTTAAGTTAAAGTCACCCGAAAATGTCTGAAATTACAATTGAGCTCAGATAAATCATCTTGAAGATGAGCTCACAAGAAGTTAATTTTTATGTCATTTTAAAATGTTTAATTTGAAGAAAGAAGGCGAACAAACGTTCTTAGCTAGTTTGACCTTTTTCGTAAGAAATGTTGTAATTCATTTATATATAGATTTTTCTCTTCTATTTCTTCTACATAAAAGATCCCAGTAGGAAAAGCGATAATTTTTACTATTTGCTATTTTTACTTTTGCATTTTTCTTTCCAACACATCGCTTTGCAGCTGCCGTGTTCATATCCTAAGATATTAGTGCCTTCTTCCAATACTTGAGGCAATAAGAAAAGATAGATCGCTTTAGAGAGGTGTTCACCTACCTTCCGACTGGGAGTATATGCGCCCCTTTTCCATATAACGCCCACTTTTCTAGAAATATATCTCCGTGTTCATGGTCTCGAAAAGCTGTTTCGTTTTGTTTTGTTTTTTACTTTTGCATTTTTCGCAATTTCTTTCCAACACGTTGTTTTGCAGCTGCCGTGTTCATCTCCTAAGGTACAAGTGCCTTTTTCTAATACTTAAAGCAATAAGAAAATATATATTGCTTTAGAGAGGTGTTCGCCTATCTTCCGACTGGGATATAAAGAGAAAGATAGAGACCATAAAAGAGAGAGAAATACTAGCTTGTTTGTTTCAAAATCTATTGAAAAGAAATATATACATTGAATATTCAGATGGTCGAGGCTACTCAGTGCCTAAAGCAAATACTGTGTTTATGGAATCCAGTCCATCCACATAAACCAAGGAATCGATATTTTGCGGTAACTACTGACACTACAGTATGACACTAAGAGAATTAGCTCTAAATCCTCCAATAACCTTAAGTAACAGGTGGTAAAACGACATACGAAATATCCGATTATATCTTAAATACGAGCTATACAGATATTTGTGCTATATGATCGCCACATGACAGATATCCAACCTAGAAAAGAAAAATATTTTGACAATATATCAAGCGTGGTTTGTTTGAATATACAATTCCGTGTATTTTTTGATCAGAAGGTAATAAAAGTAATCATACTTTTCTGAGAATACGGTTAGTCTAATTTTTGCCTAAAATACAGTCTAAAAATAAATTATTCAAAAGAAAATTTTTACTAAATTTGATATATTCGATACTTCCAGTTTTGATTGGTAATATAACGAGAAATTAAACGATTAAGAGTTGAAAAGCTATCAGACATTTTTTTGCAGAAATGTAATGAAAAAAATTGATTTGAACATTTTTTTATTTTATCATTCTTCGAAAACATAACTTGTGGTTGCCTTTCAGCTCTTTGGTGAACTTTTGCATACAGATTTATAGATTGCTTACATAGGCTACTACTTATGTTTCGGGATCTGACAAGTGATGTTCAACTAACGTTTTCGTTGGAGAGTTTGACATTTTTAATTAATACGTACTCACATCATTTTGGTGTACGTACGCTTATTGTGTTGCTTACAGTGCTTTTAAAATTATATTTCAGCAAAAAAATGGAATTAACACGTGAACGTTTTTGTGCGATTATTTTTTTACAACTTGCGACGTGAATTATCTCAACAAGAGTTCATCGATGAACTCAATTCGACGGTTGGCGATGAAGCTATCACATAAATCGCACCATATAAATCGTCAGTACATCGGTAATACACAGGATTCAACCCAGGCCGTACTGCGCTCACTGACGAATTTCGTGAAGGGCAAGCGTCCAAAATCTGTTATTGTGCCACAAAACATTGATACTGTACGTGAACTGATAATGCTTGATCATAATGTGATATCATAATGTGAGAATGAGGCAACCCTGGGCATAACTTCCACCAGCATACGTATTTTACCATTTTACGTGAACACATAGTTGTGAAAAAGATTCGTTTATGTTAAATGCCACATAATTTGATAATCACTCAAAAATAAAAAAGGGTGTCGATTGGTGCAAAGAAACGCTCAAGAAAAACAATCGTGATTCATCAAAAAACGTACATAAAGAAAATCGTGACTGGTGACCATAAGCGTCCGCTGGAATTTTTCTAAAGGGGGAAGAAAAAGTATGATTGGTGTGCACTTTTATGAAAGTGATGATACGAAAATGAAACATACATATACACATAGGAAATAAAATTATATAAAATGTTTCCAGTCTAGGGGGTCAAGTGTCCCCCTGCTGACCCCTGTGGACGCCCTTGTTGGTGACGAATCATGCATGGATCTATGCGCATGAGCCTGAAAGTAAATAACAGTCGACTGTATAGGTTTCTCAAGATGAACCAAATCCAACAAAAGTAGTTCGAGCTCGAAGCACTGCGAAGGAAGAAATGGTCGTCTGTTTCTTCCAAAAAACTGGTTGTATGGCTACGGTATCACTTGAGATACGTAGAAAGGGCAATGCGGAATGCTAGACAATCATTTGTATGCCAGAAGTATTCCGTGAAATAAGCAAAACAAACAAGTGCCGAAGATACCGTAAACATATCGAGCTGCGTTGTTATATGCCACTAATAACTGATGTGATAACCTCGAATCGAGCTTGCTATAAACAACTTCGGAGTAGGTTATTATGGGTACGGTAAATTGTACTATCAATCTTCTTCTCGATTCTGTAAGAATAAATGGAGCAGTTTTCCGTAGGTTTCGTAATGAATAAAAATACACTTTACTGACCACACTGTTGATATAGTCTTCGCACGGGAGTGAAGAGTTCATAATGATTAGTTACTTTGCTAACAAGGCTAAGTTTAGTTCCATTAAGGAAGATAGAAGGCAGTTCAGTAAGTGGAGAGGAGTAATGAGATTTTTTGGGGTTTATGCAGAGGTTATTTTTTCTGCCCCATTTGCGGATTTCAATCAGGTCAGCGTTTAGAGTGGCACATACATCTTCAATGAGACCTGAAGGTCGGGAAAGATACAATTGCAAGTCATCTACATGCATTGAGACAGCTTACAGACCGATAAATGTCGTTTAAAAACATTGTAATAAGAAGTGGCGTCCGTGGCGTAGTTGGTTAAAGTGCGTGGCCGCTATGTCAAAGAACTTGGAGACCCAGGTTCGAACCCCAGCAGCGACAGAAAATTATTTGTCTGCAGACAATCTGCAGACAATGGCAAACCTCAGAGAGTAATCAAAATGCCATGTAAAGCTTCTTGAGAATAAGAACATTCCGTTCATCGCCGTTCGGAGTCGGCGTTAAGCCTGTAGGTCCATTTCTCGGTCAATTGTGTACAAACTTAATAACACGCACAACACAATTGATCATAAGAAGCTAGGTCAAAGTCCTTTTAAGGACTGAAATGGCCAGTTATTTATTTATTTATTTTTTTTTTTAATAAGAAGTGGCCCAAGTACCGAGCCTGGGGTACTGCACTACTAATTTGTCTGATCCCTGAAAATGTATTTCCTATTTTAACTCTCTGCTTCCTTCCTTTTAAGTAACTTTTCAGAAGTTTTATACCATGCTTGAAATGTTGAACAACATTTCTAACAACACAGCAAGAGGTGACTAACACTTTGGAATGCTTTCAAGAAATCCAACCAACAAACTAAGATGACCTCTCCCCTGTCAAACGGGGTTCTTATATAATCCAGAATTTTTACTATTGCAGTAGAGCAGCTATGTCCAGGACGAAATCCAGACTGCAAGGAACAGAGTTCAAGGAGCTATTATGTATTTGGAAATTTATTCAGCCATTAGGGATTTAAGAAATTTTGAAATTGAAGATAGCAGAATTATGGGTCGAAAATCACTTGGGATGGCAGCTCTTGGTTTTTTCCTATTGGAATTATTGTCGCAGATTTACAGATAGAAGGAAATGTTGAACTTATTAGGCAGTGATTAAGAATGTGTACAAGGGGATTAATTATGTACTAATTATGATGATTTTAATAAACCTGATATCTATTCCATCTTCAACGACAGCATTCAATTTAATCTTTTAGATGCATCTTACAACATCTGATTCATTGACACCAAATTTTTCTTTTTTTATAGAACATTTTTCAATACATAACTCTTGTAGGTATAACTTTGACTTTGGAGGCTACTAAAGGTGCTGGGAGATGTAGAAAGAATTGGAGAAGAATCAACCAGTACAAAGCTGCTTTCTATTTTTGTTTAGATTATGATTCGAAAATATTTAACAAAATGTCGAATTAAAATCTGAAATTTTCTGTGACCAACATAATTTTAATATCCGAAAAAATTAAAGAGTAAATTTGAGAAAACTCCATGCAATGAAAAATAAACCACATTTTTCAAAACTAACACTCATAAGCTGCAGGTCCAATAAATTGCAGGGTGTACCAACAAGAGGTGTAAAATTGGTTTTCTTAAGAAAATGAAAAATTTATTGGATGTTTCTCAAATTTTTCTTGGATTATAAAGCCTACATATGGAGATTTTGTATGAAATACAATATCTTTCAAAATAGCCAAGTGAATAGCAGTTAAATAACAAGCCTTTGCAATCTAACACCTCTTGTTGATACACCCTTAATATACAGGGAGTTTTTAACATTATGTAAGGGTAAATTGATTTTAAGAAGCTAAATTAACCTTGTTAAAACCACTAAGTTTCTATCAATATTTCAATATATCAGTATATATCAGTAAAGTATCAATATTTGACAAATTTTTCTTGTTGCTTGTAGGTTAAGAAGCTGTTGTGTGCTTTCATCGAAAAATGCCTTAAGCGAGCACGTACTGTTCATCAAATTACCGATGTTTTTTGTTGCGTCTAACAGCCTCTGTTACCGTCTGTCAACAAACTTAACGACCGCTTTGAATAAATTATGCACTCTGCGGAAACTACAAAAAACCACTTACAATGCATAAAGTTTCTCACTCAAAAAAAAAAAAAAAAAAAAAACACAATCTTGTTAACACGTTTCTACTTTTTATTTCACTCTTAACAAACATAACCACTTGCAACACTTTAACAATGTATTTATGTATGTATATTTTTGCAAATTTTATTTTTCCAGCTTAAACGTTTTACTACCGCAGCACGTACTAAGCACTGAAATTGTGGAAAGTTTTCCACTTCTTGCTGTTTTTTTTTTTTACTCTTATTCTGCGTATTTTTGCATTTTGTGTGTGGAGCAGACTTATCCACTTTCTATGGATGTTCGATTTACATTCTGCAAATCTGCTTTAGTTTGCGTATTTTTCAGATACGCATTGCAAGCAAATGCTTAAGTTTGTAACGCAATGGTCGTTCTTGTAATGATGACGTTGCTACTTGTGGCATTATTATTATTATTATCCTTGTGCATAAGCAGCATTTCAAGACTGCAGGGAAGAAAGAAGCACTTTTGAAATTATCCAGCTGGTGGTACTTTGAAAATGTCTTACCACAACAAATACTGTTTGCAACTGCAACTATTTATGTTGCAATAAGGAATAAAGTTTCTACAACAACAACAACAATCATAATAAACACAATAACTGAAATTATGACATACCTCAGCATCTTATCGATACGTACTACATTTAAAACTTGCACAAATAAACTTTTATTATCTGTGTTCCTCTTTGTTGCATTGCTCATTGTTTGCATTGTTTTTTGTTTTCTCCTTGAAATTTTGCAAATATTGTAAAATTGCTTTTTTGCAACAGCCACACCCACATTTTGTTCTTCATATTTCTCTTCTTGTGCAGTTGCATAGCTACAGGCTCAAGCTTGAACAAACTTAAAAGGGCAGCTCAAACTCCCACGTCCAACTCTCTCAATAGTCGTAATTGTTAAAAAAGTTGTCTTCTAGGTCTCGTCATAAAATACATGCCTTTTCTTTAAGCCAGGCCAATGATGTTGAGCATGGATTGTGCAAAGCTATGTAGAAGCAAAATATTTTATTGGAATTATTTTGTTGCACAAAGTAGCTTAAAATATTCGCATCTGCCTTATTGGTAAAATAATATCCAGTAGAATTCCAATTTAACTTGAGTTGTTTGAGGTTTTATAGATGGTGGATTTCTCATTTCATCATTTAATCAAAGTTCAATTTATTCCAAAGAATTTAACAGAAGTTTATGTTTATCAGTAAAATTTTGAAGGAATGCGAACTTATTTCTGTGAAGTGAGTGAACTTTTATTTGATACTCAGTCTCAATGTCATGTTAATTTGGTCATATTGTCTTTTTAAATGGATACTTAATCTATGTGATGGTGATGGTAATGGTGATGGTGATGGTGATAGTAATGGTGACGGTGATGGTGATGGTGATGGTGATGGTGATGGTGATGGTGATGGTGATGGTGATGGTGATGTTGATGGTGATGGTGATGATGATGGTGATGGTGATGGTGATGGTGATGGTGATGGTGATGGTGATGGTGATGGTGATGGTGATGGTGATGTTGATGGTGATGGTGATGGTGATGGTGATGGTGATGGTGATGGTGATGGTGATGGTGATGGTGATAGTGATGGTGATGGTGATTTTGATGGTTATGGTGATGGTGATGTTGATGGTGATGGTGATGGTGATGGTGATGGTGACGGTGATGGTGATGGTGATGGTGATGGTGATGGTGATAGTAATGGTGACGGTGATGGTGATGGTGATGGTGATGGTGATGGTGATGGTGATGGTGATGGTGATGGTGATGGTGATGTTGATGGTGATGGTGATGATGATGGTGATGGTGATGGTGATGGTGATGGTGATGGTGATGGTGATGGTGATGGTGATGGTGATGGTGATGTTGATGGTGATGGTGATGGTGATGGTGATGGTGATGGTGATGGTGATGGTGATGGTGATGGTGATAGTGATGGTGATGGTGATTTTGATGGTTATGGTGATGGTGATGTTGATGGTGATGGTGATGGTGATGGTGATGGTGACGGTGATGGTGATGGTGATGGTGATGGTGATGGTGATGGTGATGGTTATGGTGATGGTGATGTTGATGGTGATGGTGATGGTGATGGTGATGGTGATGGTGATGGTGATGATGATGGTGATGGTGATGGTGATGGTGATGGTGATGGTGATGGTGATGGTGATGGTGATGGTGATGGTGATGGTGATGGTGATGGTGATGGTGATGTTGATGGTGATGGTGATGGTGATGGTGATGGTGATGGTGATGGTGATGGTGATGGTGATGGTGATGGTGATGGTGATGGTGATGGTGATGGTGATGGGGATGGTAATGGGGATGGTGATGGTGATGGTGATGGTGATAGTGATGGTGATGGTGATGGTGATGGTGATGGTGATGGTGATGGTGATGGTTATGGTGATGGTGATGGTGATGGTAATGGTGATGGTGATGGTGATGGTGATGGTGATGGTGATGGTGATGGTGATGGTTATGGTGATGGTGATGATGATGGTGATGGTTATGGTGATGGTGATGATGATGGTGATGGTGATGGTGATGGTGATGGTGATGGTGATTGGTGATGGTAATGGTGATGGTGATGGTGATGGTGATGGTGATGGGGATGGTAATGGGGATGGTAATGGGGATGGTAATGGGGATGGTGATGGTAATGGTGATGGTGATGGTGATGGTGATGGTGATGGTGATGGTGATGGTGATGGTGATGGTGATGGTGATGGTGATGGTGATGGTGATGGTGATGGTGATGGTGATGGTGATGGTTATGGTAATGGTGATGGTGATGGTGATGGTGATGGTGATGGTGATGGTGATGGTGATGGTGATGGTGATGGTGATGGTGATGGTGATGGTGATCGTGATGGTAATGGGGATGGTGATGGTGATGGTGATGGGGATGGTGATGGTGATGGTGATGGTGATGGTGATGGTGATGGTGATGGTGATGGTGATGGTGATGGTGATGGTGATGGTGATGGTGATGGTGATGGTGATGGTGATGGTGATGGTGATGGTGATGGTGATGGTGATGGTGATGGTGATGGTGATGGTGATGGTGATGGTGATGGTTATGGTGATGGTGATGGTTATGGTGATGCTGGTGGTCATGGTGATGGTTATGTTTATGATTATTCTTTATGTTAATGATTAGTCTATGCTTTTCCTTGAGCTATGCTTGCGTTTATGCTTGAGCTTATATTTATGCTTATGAGTATGTTAAGAATTATTATTATGCTTGTGCTTATGCTCATGCTGGACAGAATCGTATCTTTTCGTGAGAACGCATACACTTGGGTCACAAAGCTCTTCATATTCATATATTCAAAGCTATAACGTGGTTTTTTTCATATTTTTCAAAGTGAATTTCTGTTGAAAAATTCCATGTTCGAAGAAGCCTTGATTTTTAGAAGCGAAGAACTGGTGCAACTCATTTTTAACAGCTTGATCGGAATCAAAAGTTTCACCATTGAAATGGTTTTGTAGGGAGCGAAACAAATAGTAATCTGATGGTGCAAAGTCAGGACTATAGGACGGATGTGGCATCAGTTCCCAATAAAGCTCTGTCAATTTTTGACGGGTTATCAAAGAGGTGTGGAGTCTGGCGTTATCATAATGGAACATCATGCCTTTGAGATTGGCCAGTTCAGGGCGTTTTTTCTTGATTTCTTAGTTCAATTTCGATAGTTGACGACAGCAGACATTCGAATTAATAGTTTGTTTTCTTGGAAGCAGCTCAAAGTACACTTTACCCTTCTATTCCCACCACACAGAAGACATAATTTTCTTTTGGTGAATATTGGCTTTGGATACCGATTGTGGGGGCGTATTTTGCTTGGTCCATTATCGTTTTCAGACTACGTTATCGTAAACAATCCTTTTTTCATCACCCGTTATGATTCTTTTTAGAAATGAGTCGTTTTGGTTACAATTCAGCAAAGAGTATGTTCAGCATATGTTAATGCGTTTGGTGAGGTGAGTTTTCTTTAATTCGTGAGGAACCCAAACATCTAGTTTGTTTGAGTAACCTAGCTGTTGTAAGCACAAGTAAACGGTTGAATTCGATATGTCGAGCTCCTCTGCCATCTCTCGAGTTGTTATACGCCGGTTAGTTTCAATTTATTTCGCCTTTATTTTGTCGTCATCAGTAGTGATTGGACGACCGGTATGTGGTGCATCTTGCACATTAAAATTTCCAGAGCGAAAGCGAGCAAACCAACGCTGACACTGGCGTTCAGTAAGGCAGTCCTAGCCATAAACTTCATGTAATTTCTTCCGAGCTTGCACCGCATTTTTGCCCTTCTCGGAAGTTAAACCTGTAGTATACCTCTAGTATGCCTATTTAGTTTTATTTTATAAAATAAATATGTTTTTTAAGAATTATATTTTGAGCTTTATGCCAAATAATTCATGAAGCAACAGGTTGCTACAACAACAAATGTTCTTTGCAGAACCAACCGATGGTTTCGTCAGACGCTACTCCGACTCATCAGTAGTCTCTGTGGTTTTAGCAGTCCACTAACTTTGAAAAGCTAATAAGCGCAACAGCAATAGAACCAAAGCGGAATTATAGAGAAAATATGCCGATAATGCACTCTTTGATTTTTCATTTTCAACTTAATTTTTAACCAACTTGTTTTTACTAATGACACTCAGTTCTTGACAGAAAATAATCTAAAGTCTAACCTTTAAATTAATCTTCAAGTTAAAGCCATTCAGGATTGTTCGTCTAATTTACTAAGTTGTATTTCAAATAGCTCTCACTTCACAAATCAAACTCCAGCTGACTTCAAAAGTGCTGTAATAATACCATGAACAAAAGCACAAAAACAATGCCAAGTTAGCACTCTGGATAACAAAGCTACCCACTAGACAGCACTCAAAAACATAAAAAAAAAACACGCAACTCTTAGTTAATATTTTAAATCATGTTCGCTTGCAAGTGAATTGGTGTCTTAGTCTATACGAGTGTGAGAGTGTGTGTGTGTGTGTTTGCCTGTGTGTGCATGTTGGCCTAACTATGGATATCATCATGTTGCCATTAGGAATAATTCTCACATGCTAATATCCAACTACAACGAGCATAAAGGTTCTTACAACTGTAACTTGTGGTGGTTACAACTTGAAACACTTGTTGACATGCACAAACGAGAACATTAAAGCGCATAAATGTCGAGAAACGTTGCTACACATAAACAAAGTCAGGCAGACCAACAAGATAGCTTGTAAACATTTAGAAGATGTTATGAACGAAGGAAGTTGTTCAGTCGAAGAAGTCATGGCTTTAGGCGTTAAATTCGAAATAAAAAATTAGCCGATGGCAGGGGCGAAAAAGAGTTAAAAAATCTTTAAAATGTTTTGTCCTCCAATCGCTATGTGCGTTTCCAGAATAATTAGTAATGATGTTCGTGTAATCATGCCTATGAGCCATATACGGCATAGGTATACACACTCATAATAGTATACGTACCCTAACAATATTACAAATTACTCTGAATAAGCTTCAAATAATAATAAAATAGGTATTATTTAAATATTGATAAAGCGTTTTAAGCAAAAAACATCACCATTTTAAGTAAAATAGACAAGCAACGAATTTACCGTTTACTTGCTTCCAATCAACCTCACAAGAGTACACATACGCGTGGTAACGGTTAAATTTATCGTTCGATATTCAATGCTTCTGAGAAATATTTTTGTTTGTTAGCATTCAGTGATTTGTCCTCTATGAGAAAAGACCAATATAAAAGAATAAGTTTCGTTTTTGTAGTAAAGATGCCAAAATCTAAGGAAATTTCAGTTGAAGTTCGCAAGATCGTAGTTAATCTGAGAAATTATGGAAATTCTCTAGAATTCTAGAAAAAAATGTTTTTCCATTCTCTAGATGGAAAAACAAACAATAATAAAATATTGCAACAATAACGGCTGATTTGAAAATAAGCCCCGTAAAGGTCGTTCATCAAAGTTGGATGAGAGAATGCAGCGACACATTGTTCGATCAGTTGCTGAAAACCCTAAACAGACTGCTGTGAATATTGCAAACGACATCAGAAATGATCACGGAGTGTTTGTAAATGCAGAAACCGTCCGTCGTTGCTTACTTAGAAGCGTAAACATAATGAAGCGTTTGGAATATGCCTACACTAAGGGAAATAACGCATATTAGCATTATCCACGCCTGAGTATAAATTTTATTTAAATATTTACGTGGATAAATCAAATGTTTCCCTTACACATCGTTTTTTCCCCGTATTTAAATTTTATTTATACCACACACCTACACACATATTCCATACAAGCAAGCAGCAACAGCATCGCACACGTACACAAATATTCCGACAAGCAGCAACAGCATCGCACTCTGTTCCTGCAGTTTATTTCTTGCAGTTGTTTAGTTCTTATAGTTCTCATTTAGTTAATGTTACAAGGGTAATATGGGCTGGATGTTTGGCAAATATGATTTGTGAATGCGATGGTGAGTGCGATGCATGATCAAATCATGTAGGGTGGAGTGACAACTCGGTATTTTCTCAAGAATGTCTTGAACGGGTTGTCATTTACCTGCATAACTTACTTCTTATTCTCTATTTTTCTTTTTATAGTTTATACTAAATAAAATAGTATAAATTAGAGAACGAAAAAAGAAAATAAAATATACCACCAAATGGCATTTGATGGACGCAGCTCGTGGGAAATATTCAAATAAATTGTTTTTCAATTTCAATATTTTTATATAAATTTTCCTTAAATGCGATAGTTTTATTTTCAAATAGTAAATATTTAAATGATATTTAAATATATTCGTGCATAATTTTAATATATTTTTTATTAATTTTATTTTAAATGTTAAATAAATTTTAAATATTTACGTAGTCGATTTAAGTCAATGCGTTATTGGTGCAAAAATTACTCGCGTTTTGGATAAATTAAAAAAGTTTTTGGATAAATATAATATTTTTTTTCCTTAGTGTATAAGTATCATAAGACACATGGAACAGACCACTCCTTTTGGGAACTTGTCATTTTCACAGATGAATGCAAATTCAACCTTGTTGGGGGTGATGGCCGTGTTAAAGTGTTGCGGAAATCCAAAAAAGCACTTGATTCCAAAAATGTTGTTCCCACAGTAAAACACGGAGGCGGGTCTTATGTTATGGTATGGGGCACCATGTCAGCAAATGGTGTCGGCGTTTTAAGGTTTATTGATGGAACCATGGATAAGCACATGCATATTGGCATTTTAAAGGATAGTTACTTTCCAAGCGCTAAAAAATTAAACCTTACAAGATGATATTTTTGCAAGGCAATGATCCCCAACATTCCTCGGGTTTGGTCAAATAATGTCTACTCTATAGCGTGAAAAATAAGCTGGATCACCCACCGCAATTTCCTGACCTTAATGTAATCGACCATTTATGATGCTCTATAAAAAATTCGAAAAAACTGTTTTATTTACGCTGAAACCCTTACACCCCTTAATAATAAAGCTTTAAGTAGAAAAAGTAAGATAAATAAGTAGAATAAATATTTCCTTATTACCGCCAGTTCTAACCTTCAGCACAGATCTAACCTTCTTTTACGAAAGTTATTGTTTGCTGGGTAGCAATGCATGCTTTAGTTGAAGATGTTAATGCTCTTTGGTAGGAAAATATTTACCACTTGAAAAGCTCACCTACATATGGGAACTTGGTTTCATTATTTGAGGGTGTCTTTGTGTGTAAGTGAGTGAAGCTTAAGCTTAAAGTGCACCTGCGGATGGTTGCTTAATGGAAGCAACAAACGATATGATCAGCAACATCATCATTCAAACTGCATTCCAACAATATCGTTATTATGCACACTGTGAGGGTTACTACACATATTTCGAGAATAAATATAAAGACAGATTTTTTTTTTATATTTTGAACGAAAAAGATAAAAAATGTTTTAATTTTTTTACACAGTACCACTTGAGACAAGTAAAAAAATTAGTCAGTGTTTTCTGACAAAAAAAAAAGTTAAAACTGCCGCCATTTTGCCAATTCTCAACTGATATTGATGGTTTTGGATTCAGTGAAAAGGTTTTTTTACGTACAATGAAGTTTTGATTTATTTTTTTACAACCTTATTCTGCGTGAAATTCTACTGAAAAGAAGTGGAATTTGTTTTTAATTTCCAATAAGGCAAATAGCTGTAAAAATTCAATGAACGTCGGCGCAACAAAAATTTAACCCTTCAACTTTAAAAACGAATTAAAAAAAATTGTGACGACATTGAGAGGTCAGACCAAGTGCGATGGACTCACAACATGTCCCTTTTTAAGAATTTCTATAAAGTTTGTTTGTGCTTTTTTTTTGTCGATTTCGTCACACTGTGTTATTATTCAACAAGACAATGCGAGCTTGAGGCTTTTAAGATCATTCAAAGGTGTTTTTTAGTGCTCAAAACGTTGACTTAATGGTTTGTCCGCCATACAGTCCCAATTTGGCACCCAATACTTCTTTTTGTTCTCACACATTAACCCTTAAATGTCCAACAACACCGATTTCATTTATAAAAGTTTGCGAGTTATTAAAGAAAACATGGTTGTATCCAAAAAGATACAGTGGGCATTCCGACGTATACCATCAATCGGCTTGGTTGTAGGAGTTCAAGGAAAAACGGGGAAAACGATTCTTTTAATGATAACTAGACTTGCTCAAAAATTGTTAATAGTTTAAAAGATATTTCATGTCAAAAAGCGAACTTTCCGTAAAAATTAAAAAAAACTATTTTTTGAATTTGACCGTCAATATTTCCCAAACCAACAAAGTTATGCCAATAATTAAATTTTTGCTTTATACTTGCAATTTTCTGAGTGAAACTACATATCCAGCATTTTAATTTTTGCAACATTTTAAAATAAATACACTAAGGGAAAAAAATATTAAATTGATCCAAAAACTTTTTTGATTTATCCAAAAAGCGAGTCATTATTGCACCAATAACGCATTTGCATAAACCGACTACGTAAATATTTAAAATTTATTTAAATATTTTCTTAATTAAATAAAATATTTAAATATTTAAACAGAATTAATAAAAAATATATATAAATTGTGCACGAATTTTTTAAAATGTCTTTCAAATATTTAATATTTGAAAATAAAACTATTGCATTTAAAGAAAATTTATATAAAAATACTGAATTTAAAAAACAACATATTAAAATTCAATAAGAATTAAAATGTATAAGAAGAATAATATGCAGGTAAATGACAACCAGAAAATATGAAGTTGTCACTCAACCCTACATTATTTCATAAAACGACCACCCATCGCATTCACAAATCATCTTGGCCAAATATCCACCCTATATTACCCTTGCAACATTAACTAAATGAGAACTATAAGAAACCTGCAAGAAATAAACTGCAGAAACAGAGTGCGATGCTGTTGCTGCTTGTCGGAATATGTGTGTACGTGTGCGATTTTTTGCTGCTTGCTTGTATGGAATATGTGTGTACGTGTGTGGTATAAACAAAATTTAAATACGGGATAAAACGAGTTGTAAGGAAAATATTTGATTTATCCACGTAAATATATAAATAAAATTTATACTCAGGCGTGGATAATGTTAATATGCGTTATTTCCCTTAGTGTAGCTAATTATCTCGGTTGTTACAAAAAGATACACTGGGTATTTAAGGGTTAAGCAAAAATTACGTGCACAACGGTTTTCGACGCCAGAAGAAACTGTTGATGCATTAAAAAACTATGTTTTGGAGGTTTTTCAGGCGGAATGGAATAAATGTTAGCCCATAAGTATTATTGTTGATCTATTGGATCACGTGCAAATATTTACGGCTGTATTCATAAAAAATTATTAACCTCTTATAAAGCTTTCATAAGAAAAAATCAAAAAAAAAAAAATTGAAAAAAATTATTCATAACCGTTCAATAGCGTTAAAAATCTCTTTTAAATGCTTCATAAATGAGAGACTTTTAAAAAATGGTTGAAACCTTCAATAAACCCTCGATAAAGCTCTTTTAAATTTTTACTTTCTCATCTGAGCATAAATTTTGTCAAAAATATATCAGATTATTTAAGAAAATATCAAAAACAAACAAAATGTCAAAAAATGTTTGGAAAGGTTTATTTATAAAGGAGAGGATTTTTAAAAATGGCTGAAACGTGCTATAAGCCATGGTGGAATACCACTGTGGAACAAATTCAGGTTAGCAAAAGTTAGGTCGATTCTGAGAGTGAGGGGTCAAAATAGAGGCTTAATTAGAAGACCCGTATCGCGGCGTTTGTTTATGTTAGTTCGAATTTTTTTTTAATCGACCTTCGAACTTTGCAGTCAAATGCCGATTTTCAGCATATTGTTTATATGGTTTTTTGGCTATAACTCGTCGACTAATTGATATTTTTTCAATCTGTACACTGAAAACTTTGACGAAATTTGTTGCAAGCTATTTTTTAAACACAAATATCGTCAAATTAATAACAATTGTCGTCAATTTTAAAACATTTTTTTTCAGTGTAAAAGCCAAATTATTGCTAGAGACCTGTGCAACAATTAGTATTTTTTAAAACATTTATTTAAATGATTTAACACGTTTCGAAACTCGTTAAATCACTGGTTTGTGTTCTTGCTAACGTCAGAAAAGCTTTTTGCTTTTTAAACACAGCCAAATCTGAAAAGAGCTTTTTAATTTGAAGTTTTTAATGTAAACAAATAAATTCTTTGACAAATTTTTGAATTTATTTGCATATTTTTATTTTTTTTTTATATTGTTTAAAAAACAATTTTTTATTTCTTTCAAAAAATAAACAAATAAACTGACATTTTGAAGCACGTTAAGGCAGTATGAACGATGATGTTAAAAAAGCTTTTTTCGAATAACGCGTTAAATGAAGTCAGTTTGAACATACTATTATAGCATGTTTTCAAAATGTCAGTTTATTTGTTTATATTTTGAAAGAAATAAAAAATTATTTATTAAAAAATATTAAAAAAAAAATAAAGAAAATAACAAAAAATTAAAATAAATTCAAAAATTTGTCAAAGAATCAAGAAAAATTTGTAAAAGAATTTATTTGTTTACATCATAGTTGAATAAATAAGGTTGTCGCATGGGTGAGAGAGAGTTCCCATAAATGTCAAATCGAAGTTGACAGCTCATACAAAATCTGAAAGGGGAAATTATTAACATGCAAAACCGATGAAGTTGTTGTTGTACCTTTTCATTGATTTTGACAATTATGTGTACTGAGAAGAGAGTACGATCAGCCTCGAGACAACCTTATTTATTCAACCATGGTTTACATTAAAAACTTCAAATTAAAAAAGGTCTTTTCAGATTTGTCTGCGTTTAAAAAGCAAAAAAAAAGCTTTACTGACGTTAGCAAGAACACAAACCAGTGATTTAACGAGTTTCGAAACGTGTTAAAACATTTAACACGTTAAGTTTCCAACAACAATTGTACGCATATAACTTCATTAGAACTTCATTTGAGAACTCGTTTCTCGATTTAACTTCATTAAATTGATTTAACACAATTAAATGCTCGGTTTGAACATGCTATTAAAAAGCTTTTGAACATTTTAAAGCTATTTTAGAAATATTTTTATGAAAACGGTTGATAAAGTTTTATTTTTGTATATTTTATCGATTGAAAAATTAAATACAAATTCATGCATGGAAAATGTATTTCTTTGTTTTTAATTATAAAGCTAAATGATTAAATTAAACTTTAAGAAACATACATATATGGATGAAAAAAATATGCGTGGATAATGTTAATATGCGTTATTTCCCTTAGTGTAGCTAATTATCTCGGTTGTTACAAAAAGATACACTGGGTATTTAAGGGTTAAGCAAAAATTACGTGCACAACGGTTTTCGACGCCAGAAGAAACTGTTGATGCATTAAAAAACTATGTTTTGGAGGTTTTTCAGGCGGAATGGAATAAATGTTAGCCCATAAGTATTATTGTTGATCTATTGGATCACGTGCAAATATTTACGGCTGTATTCATAAAAAATTATTAACCTCTTATAAAGCTTTCATAAGAAAAAATCAAAAAAAAAAAAATTGAAAAAAATTATTCATAACCGTTCAATAGCGTTAAAAATCTCTTTTAAATGCTTCATAAATGAGAGACTTTTAAAAAATGGTTGAAACCTTCAATAAACCCTCGATAAAGCTCTTTTAAATTTTTACTTTCTCATCTGAGCATAAATTTTGTCAAAAATATATCAGATTATTTAAGAAAATATCAAAAACAAACAAAATGTCAAAAAATGTTTGGAAAGGTTTATTTATAAAGGAGAGGATTTTTAAAAATGGCTGAAACGTGCTATAAGCCATGGTGGAATACCACTGTGGAACAAATTCAGGTTAGCAAAAGTTAGGTCGATTCTGAGAGTGAGGGGTCAAAATAGAGGCTTAATTAGAAGACCCGTATCGCGGCGTTTGTTTATGTTAGTTCGAATTTTTTTTTAATCGACCTTCGAACTTTGCAGTCAAATGCCGATTTTCAGCATATTGTTTATATGGTTTTTTGGCTATAACTCGTCGACTAATTGATATTTTTTCAATCTGTACACTGAAAACTTTGACGAAATTTGTTGCAAGCTATTTTTTAAACACAAATATCGTCAAATTAATAACAATTGTCGTCAATTTTAAAACATTTTTTTTCAGTGTAAAAGCCAAATTATTGCTAGAGACCTGTGCAACAATTAGTATTTTTTAAAACATTTATTTAAATGATTTAACACGTTTCGAAACTCGTTAAATCACTGGTTTGTGTTCTTGCTAACGTCAGAAAAGCTTTTTGCTTTTTAAACACAGCCAAATCTGAAAAGAGCTTTTTAATTTGAAGTTTTTAATGTAAACAAATAAATTCTTTGACAAATTTTTGAATTTATTTGCATATTTTTATTTTTTTTTTATATTGTTTAAAAAACAATTTTTTATTTCTTTCAAAAAATAAACAAATAAACTGACATTTTGAAGCACGTTAAGGCAGTATGAACGATGATGTTAAAAAAGCTTTTTTCGAATAACGCGTTAAATGAAGTCAGTTTGAACATACTATTATAGCATGTTTTCAAAATGTCAGTTTATTTGTTTATATTTTGAAAGAAATAAAAAATTATTTATTAAAAAATATTAAAAAAAAAATAAAGAAAATAACAAAAAATTAAAATAAATTCAAAAATTTGTCAAAGAATCAAGAAAAATTTGTAAAAGAATTTATTTGTTTACATCATAGTTGAATAAATAAGGTTGTCGCATGGGTGAGAGAGAGTTCCCATAAATGTCAAATCGAAGTTGACAGCTCATACAAAATCTGAAAGGGGAAATTATTAACATGCAAAACCGATGAAGTTGTTGTTGTACCTTTTCATTGATTTTGACAATTATGTGTACTGAGAAGAGAGTACGATCAGCCTCGAGACAACCTTATTTATTCAACCATGGTTTACATTAAAAACTTCAAATTAAAAAAGGTCTTTTCAGATTTGTCTGCGTTTAAAAAGCAAAAAAAAAGCTTTACTGACGTTAGCAAGAACACAAACCAGTGATTTAACGAGTTTCGAAACGTGTTAAAACATTTAACACGTTAAGTTTCCAACAACAATTGTACGCATATAACTTCATTAGAACTTCATTTGAGAACTCGTTTCTCGATTTAACTTCATTAAATTGATTTAACACAATTAAATGCTCGGTTTGAACATGCTATTAAAAAGCTTTTGAACATTTTAAAGCTATTTTAGAAATATTTTTATGAAAACGGTTGATAAAGTTTTATTTTTGTATATTTTATCGATTGAAAAATTAAATACAAATTCATGCATGGAAAATGTATTTCTTTGTTTTTAATTATAAAGCTAAATGATTAAATTAAACTTTAAGAAACATACATATATGGATGAAAAAAATACAATGTTTTTTTTCAAAACAGTATTTAAGAGTAAGGATAAATATTTCGAAAACCTGAAAAACATATTAATCATAAAGTAGATATTTCGAAAACAATAAAGAAAAAAATTCGGACACTATAGTTGTTATTCCCGAAATATATGTAGTAACCTACGTAATAATATAATAACGTCCACATTTTGCACAGCTTAGTTCAACTCATAGTTAAAGTCAGGAATAGCGCTACAAAAACCACTAAGTTCATTATGAAAATGATAAAAATCATTGAAACAGTTAGAAAAATCAACAACGTCACTATCACCACTACATTAATCGTTGTAATTAAAGTGGTAATGAACTTTTTATGGTTTTTTTGTTTTTTTTTTTTTTTTTACAAACATGAACATCATTGCTTAACTACACTCATACTTACACGCAGACCCACACACGCATCCTTATTCTTCACAGCTTTGCAAAAACAGAATACTCGCAATGCACACAGAAACTTTTCACTGTAACTGCTCTGCAAGGACTTTCGTTTTATGTGTATGGTTCTTCTTTTCTTTTCTTCTGCTCCTCTTCATTTTGATCACACACACAATTAGAATATGTTCTGGAGTGTGTTGTAGTCAAAAAGTTTTCCAATTCAGTGTGTAGAGTGTAAAAGTTTGGAAAGGTTGAAATGCTTGAAACTGTTTTTGAAATTATGTTAATTTCAACAAAAACAAATTTTTAAATGATACTCACCTGCACAAACTCACTCAGTCAAACACATGCTGCTTGGTTGAGTGGTTAGGGTCGAGTATGTGTAAATTGCGAGTAAAAAAAAGCGTTGATGTTGGATAATATTAGCTTTTTGTCTGGACTTTATTGTCTTTATTAACTTAAATTTAAGTCACATAAAAACTTTAACTGTATGAAATGGAGTTCAGAGCAGTTTTATTTTTTTATTTTGAACCTAAATTCTTACTATTATAGAATAGAATTATTATAGAAAAGAAGGATCCTTAAACAGCAAAGACTTCGCTTCATAAGCTTTTAATATTATTTTGCATATTAATTTTAAAAAATTTCACACAAAAACAAAAACAATTGTGACATTTCTCAGTATATGACAATTATGGCCATTTTTGATTTTGACAACAGCCTGATGGCATTTCGTTTAGTTTTAGTCAGGCCTTAAGTATTCTTTCCGAAAATTCATTAAGAAATTATGTTTTTATCAAGTTTATGACGCCATTAAAAATTTGGATATGCAATTTTTTCATTATTTAATTTTTTTTTTGTTGGTTTTAATTTAATCCAATAAAATTAATATCCAATAAAATTAGCAAAAATTTATTCAACTATAGTAGAATATTAAACCATTTTAAATTCTTAAATGCCCAACGAAGCTATGCGTATGGGAATGAAAGTATCAGAGAGAAGTAAACGAAAAGTTTGCTAAAGTTCAAACAAAACTCGAAAAACACTTCATCAATATTCAATAGAAATCATAGTATGTATGAAAAAAAAAAAATAATATGAATCAATTTAAATAAATTGCCATAAAAAAAAATATATTGTTTTTTGCTCATAAGTGTTGCCAACAGTTTTGATAAAACATTACCCAGCTAGACAGCTCTAACGTAGTTACAAACACAATGAAACAAAATTTGGTGTTCACTAATACACTCTTAAATTTTTATGTCATGTTAAACAAGGAAAGTTGTATGTGCTTACATAGCTTGCTCCTTTACGCAGCAAACAAGCTGAGGATGTGAAAAAAGTAGCGAAAAAACGTTAAGCGATGCAAGTGTAAGTCACGCAATAAAATAATACCCTAAATGATGAGTTTAAAATATGATGTCCGTGGCGCGTTGGGTAGAATGCGCAGCTTATGTGGCAGAGACCGCGGTTCAAATACCGTCCGACACAGGAAAGTTTTCATTAAATTTCATTTAATAAGTTAAAATTATATATATACGTAAAAAGTAAAATACACTAAAGAGAAATATGATTATTAAAAATGGCCAAATTCCTTTGGCCAGTTTTCCTTGCTAGAGTAAAAAATAATAGCCAATATTTGAGAGATATTTTTTTTATTTCCTTAAAATGTTTTGCCTAAATTTACCTTTTGTAAATACTACCCATTAATAAAAATAACAAAAAACACTTCTAAACAAAATTATAAGAAAAAAAATATTGGTTTTATATGGTGAAGGGTTTGAACTCGCGTTTGTTTGCGTTAAAGGCCAGCGCTCTAACCACTACGCTATGGTGGAAAGGTTTTGCGGAACGCTAACTGTGTACTTAAGTAAACAGCTGAGTTTGTTATTAAATTCTTTACGGAGTTTGTTGTTAGTGTGAGCAGAGCAGCTGTAGCTTTTTGCAATGGTTAAAACATGCGTGGCAGACAGGGATGCACGGTCACACGTATAGGAAACATGCGTTATATTTCATATATTGCTAGAACAAATATAACGTAAGTTGTATGGAGAATTTTATATGAACATAACGTCTTATGCCATCTGTCTAAGCATTATATATGGCATATCTAACAGTTAGGTGTCTAGCTGGGTATGCTGTGAATGAATATACATAAGTTTGTTAAGCTAAAAAAAAGCTTAATTTTGCAGTGAAAACTCATGAAGTTTGCTAAGTTTGCATTTACTATTAATTTTAAAAAAATATAAATGATTTTTTTTTCATATTTCGGTGAAAAATACATATCATGAGAAGAAAATTTAATTTATTTAAAAGACAGGTTGCTACCCTGTTCAGCTTAGCAAACTACGGAGTCGAGCGATCTCTCTCAAGTTCAGCAACCCAGCAGAAAAGTGGACCAAATTTGAAATACTTCTGAACTAGTTCCAAAAAGGACCAGTACTAGTTCCACTACAATACCCTTTAACATTGAACGAACTGACGCTTTTTGCAGGTTGATGTCATAGGAAAAGACAATTGTCCCCAGAAACACTCCTTTTTCCCCATATTTGAACTAGTTGCATTAGGAACATTTTTAAACTGGTTGCTTTCGCAGTAGCCTGAAAGTGGTTCTTTTTTAACTAGTTTTAAAGTGAACATATCAAAAGTGTAAGAATTTTGTGAAATGGAAAGGTCCTAAAGATCTCATTTGTACCATCTTTTCCATTCACAATCCAGAAAACATTTTGTCTATAAACATTTTTTTTTTTATTATTTTTTCTTGTGCCCAGCAAATTTTAAAAAGTAGCCAGAACGCGTTTATTTTTGTCAGCAATACTTTTGAAAACAAAAGCAAAGATAACTGTTCTACACTGAACGCCTTTTGTACTTTTTCAGAGCTACTGCGAACTGCGCTAGAAATGAACTACTTCACTTTTTCAATTGACTCCAAAATAACTGCTGGGAAGGTAAACGAAAATTGAGAAACTGAACTTACGCAAGACTTGGGCGAATCCATATAATGCCGCACAAGTTCGTACTTTTGCTCTCTTGCTTTTGTTTGCTTACGCATAACTTGGTTGAGCCTGAAAGCTTTATATGCATCGCCCTCGAGGTTTTTCTGAAGTGAGATCAATAACAACTTCAAAGAATTTTACTTATTCTTTTTTTTTCCGATAAGAAAACACAAGAACTTGTCGATTCAATAAACGAAGAAGATCTACTGATATAAAACCCGCAAAATATCACAATAAATAAGAAAAACTATGAGGAGATGTAACTATAACAACCTGGTGTTAAACTAGTAAGGAATGTAGGAAAAATACCCCCACACTCATGTATATTATATAATACCCGAAGCTATAAAGGTTTTATTTTTCTCATTTTAATAATCGTGATGATAGACAGACGGATACAAGGATGGATATGGCTAAATCTATTTAGCTGGTGATGTTGAAGTATAATAGATATAATTGCCTTTACCTACCACGGTTCCTCCTAATGGGGGTTTCAAACAATATCACAAAGTTAATAGTCCCCTTATACTGTAAATGTCTGCATTTTATGTTTTGAATTTTTATTTTTTTATTTTCATAGCTTTCATATCGACCTATGTACCTCTCCACGTGTGCGCCCCGATTTCAAATATAGAAGATGATATAGATATAGAAGATATATAGATGACTACAAATATTGTCATTTTGACTGCTCCCAGATTTTAGGTTCCTTTTAAGACAACATTCAAAAACCGTTTTTTTCCAATCATATTTCGTTTGAGGTTGATAATATCAATCGACCCCTCTATTGATATTTTTTATCCTATTTGTGCCCCGAATTTGCGCTACCTTTTAGAAAAACCATTAAAATTATTTTGGCATATCTTGCTTCGTTTTCGAGATATAGCTTTGCTTCTAATTTTTTTAGGTTATGTTATAACCTAACCTACATCGACCAATATTCAATTACTTTTGCGTCTTATGTTTGAGTTCCGATTTAGAACACTCGTACACTTAGAAAAAAATCCGCATTTGAAATCAACATTTTAGCATTTTGACATAAAAACTTTTGATTTTACCATAAAAATTTTGAAATTAAAGTAAAAAATTTTGTTTCAAGAAATAAAAATTATGAAATAACAAATAAAAATAATTTCTCAAAAATTGTAAAATGTTGATTCAAAATGTTAAAAATTGTTAAAATAAAACCTTTGAAAACAAGCTTTTAATGTCTTAAATGAAAAAAAAAAAAATACATTGAATTGAATGTAGCTCCGTTATGTTTCACAGATTTTTAATTTTATCGATAAATTCTTCAATGCATATAAAGATGAAATGAATACGTCAATCAAAAGTTAAAAATTTTAAAATTATAAGCAAGCATTGGTTTTGTTGCATCTTTTTTTTCTTCGATTCGTTCTTTCGTGTGTTTTCTAGAAAAACAGTTAGAGCAAAAGTAAAGTGGAAAAAAAAATAAATTTTTCCTGGAATGGGACTTGCAAGAAATCTACGAATTATTGTGTTGTAAGTATGGCGCTTGCTTAAACCTGAACAATTTTGTTTTTACATTTGTACCATTTTATTTCAAAAAGCTAAACGATATTAAATCAACATTTTAAAATTCTAAAAAAACATTTTGTAGTATTTGATTATACAATAACCCATTTTGTTTCAACATTTTTTTCAAAACTTTTACATATTGATTTAAAAGGGGAAATTTTTCAAAACAATAGCTTCAGCCATTTCAATACAAAAGAATAAACTTTTGAGCATGAAACAAAATGTAAAATTGGCAGATATACCAATGAAAAATTTTGATTTTACCAATGTTTTTTTTCTGAGTGTAAAAACCTGTTTTTTTCTACTTGCTCGTTTTTTAAATATGTCGTTTTTTCTAAACTTTTTAAGGCTATGTAGTAATATCGATTGTGCCACTCTATGAATAGGTTTTATGCAGTTTTTTAAGAATTACAATGAATGTAATTCTGAAGTCGAAATAACTCTTAAAATTGCTTATTTGTAAGATTTAAGTGTTTTTATGACATCACTTTCTATGTAATACAAATAAAAAAAAAATATATTGTCTTTGAGAGGATAGACATGGCTCAATTGACTCGGGCTATAATCTTGATCAAGAATAATTACACTTTTTTATACTTGCCTCTTTACGAACGGAACTTTGTAAACAGAAAATATACCCCCCACAGTAAGAACCTACGTGGATATAAAGATCCCTTTATTGTTATGGGTTTCCTAAACTATCCACAGAAATGGAAAAATTTCGCCACCGATTTAAATTCGTAAACTTCGTAACAAGAACAAGCAACTTTCTGACAAAGACCAAATAATTTTTCAAGAAAGACAACGATACTAACATTATATCACTTTATAAAAAATCTAAATTTTCCGTGAAAAAATTTTTTATTTTTTTATGATAATGAAAATTTAGTTTTAAAATATATTTAACGCATGGAGATTCACAGATTCTCGTATAATAGACTGAACACATTGGCGACGACAGCAACATAACAACATTTGTCAAATTATTTTTACATACATTTCATATGAATAGCAATCTTGTGGTAATGTCGCAACGACATGCATTAATTTCAACAAACTTGCTGTCTTCAGATTGAATTTATTTCTAATTTGAAGGACAACAAAGATGAAATTGACTCATTTTCTCAGGAATTACTCACATTTTGGTAGCATTTAATCTTGTCGTAAAATAATCTCGACGAGATTGTTTCATATTTCATAGAGAAATGTATTTATGTATATCTCATTAAGTAGCCTCTGATATGAATACATTTTACACTTAACGACGTGTCGTAATGATGTTGTCGTTTGCAATGTGTTCAGGCAATAAATTAATCCGAGACCAAAATAGATGAAGGAAACATTATTTTCTCTTGGAATTTCCGATAGGCCTGAGCTTGTAGAAAATGAAGCAGGCATCAAATTACATAGGTAGGAAACGCAAAAGTGAAAAATAAGATTTTCTATTTGGACAACGAATTATTTATCTCCAATAAAGAACATTTTGAGACAATTCTATTGGCAATCGCATCCAGGGCACTTAAGCGGTGCTATTTTTTTCTATAACTACTTCGAATACACATCAATGAAACGTTATGACAAGTTGAAAGATATTTTTCATTGTTTTTGTTAATTTTTTTTTTTAATTAAGGGGAGATACGCAGTCAAAACTTTTTTTTTTCAAAAATTTTTTTTGCATTTTCTTAAAGCCTTAAGTTTCAAGAATATTTGGTGAAAATTTCAAGTTAATATCTCAAAAAATAACAAAGTTATAGCCTACTGAGTGAACCGCCTTCTAGAGCGCGCAGTGCTGGCGCTTATTTTCAAACGCGTTTTTCTCGAAACCATGTTTTCAAAGTCGGTGACCAAGATTTCTCAAAGCTCAGTGAAGCGATCGTTTTGATTTTTTTGCAGGCTTATTGTACACATAATAATCTCGTACTTGTCATAGGATTTTTTTTTTTTTAGCTTCGTTCATTTTTTATAGGCAAAACTATGACGAATTTTTGGTCGAAAATCGTTTTTTTACGTTTGAAAGTCCGCCATTTTGTGAAAAATCAATATTTTCAAAAACAGCTATGACAAGTACGAATTTTAAGTATCTACTTTAATAATATATTTCATTTTTTTGTTTCAGATGAATTAAGGAGGAGCAATCTTGGTCACCGCATTTCACCTTTTTTTCAGAGCGCTCTACAAAAACTGCTGTATCGACCTTAATATTAAATTTTTTTTAATAAAAAAAAAAACTAAAAATACTCTTGAATGTGTATATTTTTAGGTATAAAAGCCCTCATTCAAAAATATCCCATAGGTTTCCTTAAAAAAATTCACAAACATGACCTTTTTTTTCGGCCTCTGGCTGCGTTGCTCCCCTTAAATCTACAAAAACTGCTCAATATAAGGGATGTATGCACAAGAAGTGAAGGGTTGTAAAGGCGAATTATTTAACAGCTGGTCTCTTAGCAGTTGTTAAATTTTGACACTTATCATTTATAAGCCCATAAAATGTTACACAGTGAAAGAAAGAACAGAATTAGCTCGCAGCTAAGAAGAGCAAAATCCTTCTGAGACTTTTGTTCGCAACATAATCAAACAATTGCAAGAGACTCTCTCAGTGCAAGATATGAAGAAAGTGTTTGATGAATAATAATGCGATTGTAATTCCGTATAATTACTGATGTATTTTGAAAGAATCTGTTCCTTTTATACAAAAACTAAAATCTACTTAAAATACTTAACTCCAAACGATCACGTGCGGCGTGTTTATTAGCCTGAGAACCGCGATCGCTTGTAATGGAGCGCTTATTAAGTGATAACCTGTTAATGTGCGCCGAGCCTTAAAATTATTTACATTGTAATAGCCCACACAATATACGCGACGAACGGCAAGCAACACGTCTCCAATCTGTCGTTGTAGAGAAATGTTGAGCGACTTGATTATAATACACGCGACACCAGCAAACTTCAGCAGCATGTATAGTACACAAAAAACAATGGCTGTTGTCAGCCGACTCAACAGTTGCCGTTTAGAATAACAACACAATCAGAGCTGAAAAAGAAATCCATTCAATTTCATTTTATTTTCAAAAAGTTGAATGAGTGAATAACGAAATAAGAATCAATTCAATGAATGCAAAATTCATTTATAAATAAAAATGTTATTTCACATTCAAATTTAAAAAATTTATTAATTATTCGTTACATTTATATCAATTAATGAATAAAAAATCAATAATAACTAAGAAATTAGTAATGAATAACAAATGAATAATGAATATCAAATGAACAATGAATAAAAAAATGAAAAACGATTAAAATATAATTATATTAAAAAACAATTGCAAATTCTAAAAATCTTTTTGAATTGCATTCTTTGTGTATAGTTTTCATATGAATAAAAAATTGAAAAATTGACAACAAAAATGATTTATTGAAATGAATAATTAATCAAGTTTTTAAAATTAAATGCGAATTAAAATTTTATTTATAAATCAATTTTGCATTAATTTATGGATTTTTATGTCGTTATTCAGTTGTACTTATTCTGAATATGAATGCAGACTTAACAACTCTGAATAGAGTTCAAACAAAACATCACTCACTACAATCGCTACCATAAATTTAACAACAGTTTAGTTTGCTGCATGCGACCAGTAATAACCAATGTAAACAATGGCGGAAACTTGCTTTTGCTACCTGTCAAATTAAAATTAAATTGAAGCCGACGGCAATGTCGCGCGACAAGTCTCCAAAATACGTCCCATAAGAAATACATGTAAAAAAAAAGTGACAATTATAATGCTTCAAATTCGCTTAATAGCATGTTTATCTCTAAATATCTAAAAGTAAACCTTAAGGGTTTACCATTCGAGACTGACAAATAGATTATTGCACCAATAGGCTTATGGGGTCCCTAAACATATTATAAAAATAAGAAAAAATATTTAGACATGGGCCCCAAAGTAAAATTATTCCAAAGTCTGACAAAAGCGCTGGATGACGTCATGCTTTCTCTCTCTCTCTCATTTGCGGAACGCATAATCTTGTTTCTATCATTCTTGAGCCTTTGCTTATTCTTTTTGCTGATTTGTTAGCTTTATCGTGTGGGAATATGAATATGATGAGTATTATTTGTGCTATGTCTTGTGCTTTTTGAAAACAATTTATAGTTTGTTTCAAACAAATTCCAATAACAAGAAAGCTGAACTAAAAATGATTGTAAGTACTTTAGTCATTCCACTGAACTCATGGTTTTTTACTGGTGTTGTGAGTCATTACGGTATCTTATATATTAATACGCAAAAACAAAACTCGAGCCCCATTTTTCTCAAGTTATAGACAACACATTTCAATGAAACTTATATCATTTGAAAGGTCTGGTTTATACCAAGCGCAGAAATATTTTGTCATTAAAATAGGTAAGAATTAGAAATTAAAAACACTTTTTCCCCATTAAAAAAAAACAACAGCAAATAATGCCACACAATTTTGAGCAGAAGGTGAGAGAGATTGAATAGGCCTCAATACAGCTGTATCTTTTGCTCTTTCTTACTCGAGAGCAATACAACAACAAAATACATAGCGACCCAGCTCTGTTAAACATCATTGCTGTAGCGTACACGAGGAAGAGTAGAACGAGAGATTGACTCATACACTTTAACAGAGCTGTGTAGCATTGTTGGTGTTCCAAAATATTCATACTGTCATGAGACCGCGGAGAGAGCCAAAATTCATTAATCATTCAACAGAGTGGCATAGAATTAGTATTTGGGGTGTATATGAGGCTCGATAAATGTGAAAAAAAAACAAAAATTATAGAGCTATGATAATTAACAACAATAAAAAGTGGTTCTACGTCCTTATTAGGAATTTTTTTTTAAATGAACTGCATCGCATTGTCTCTCAGGGAACTCTTTAAAGTAACCAGAATGCACCAAACGCAAAAGAAAAAAACAAAAGAAGTAAAAATATAAAAAAAAAAATAAAAATTGAATTAAAATTAAAATAAGGACAAGTATTATAACAAGGATTATAACATGGATTAGAAAAGGATGACTTCCACAAGAACTGAGACAAGGGTAAGGACAAAGATTGGGACATAGCTAAAACAATGTTTAGGACAAGATTGGGAAGAGTATAAGAACAAGAAATAGAACAAAGATTTTAACGCAATAAGAACAAACCTTTAGAATGGAAATGGGATAAGGATAAGGTCAGGAATTCGGACATTGATTAAAACAAGAGCTTGGACTGGAAGTAGGTCAATTATTAGAACAAATATAAGAATAAGAATATGAATGAAGACAAGTTTTGGTACTTATAAAGCCCTATCCCTTTATAAGACTAAAGATAAGAATAAAGATAAGAATAAATACAAGACTAAAGATAAGAATAAAGATACACTGTCACTTCAAAACCTATCGATGTGTCCACGATACAGCCAACTTATTTTTAACTTTACCACTCGTCCTTTAGTACACACTTGTACAGAAAGTGTTGAAAACGATCCAAGCAAAATTGTCGCATTTGGGTATCCGAAAACTCACAAGTGATTCAAGAGATGTCAATGCACTCAAAACGAGTGACTGTTTAGTTTTAATGAGTGACTGAAGCGTTATAGTATCGTACCTTTTCCAAAATGAGGACAGAAGAGTTGATACAGACAATGAGATTCGCTACGGAGTCATTATCAATAATTTTTTGTTATCGGAGATGGAATATACGAACACAGACGACCTCTACTTACAACAGGATGATGCTAGGTGCCATACACGTCACGAAATAATCGAGTGATTGTGCATGAAGGTTCCTGATCACGAAATTGCGCGTTTTGGAGACACTAAATTATCAGCAAGATCTTGCAATTTTATATCATTAGCCTTCTTCTTTTGAGGTTTTGTTAAGAGCAAGTTCTGCGCTAATGAACATTAAAGTTGCCATCGTCGAAGTAGAGCCTCAATTATGCGAATGAGTGTTCAAAAATTTGAAAAAGGATTAAGACCAGCAACCTAAGCTGAGGTGAAAATGAAAAGATTTTGTATTTTATACATAATCCCCATGTGTTTACTTTATAAATCAATAAATATTTAATAAATATCTGCTTTATTGTTCGTTTTATTAAAAAAACAAGTTCTACACCTCTTGTAGATATACCCAGCTAATTAGAGCTAAATACTCAGCGGGTTTAAATACGAGTTTATTCCCACCTCAAAATCAACATTTATGTTTTATTACATAAATGTCCCTAAAAATGAAGTGGTGAAAACTTAAGGCACTTAAGTACTCGTAGCTTGTTGTTGTTGTTGTCGTTGGTGTCTTAAGTTGATGAGGCTTGGGTATTTTTTGCGTTTTGAATGTACTTTAGCTGTTTATCACTACGTTGGGTCTCTTGAGTCTGTGTTTCCGCCCCTACAAAAGGGTTTAAAGTGTTTAAGTGCCAAAAGCGATTTGATGTTGAGCAGTAGAAAAAGCACCAAAGGCTGCATTAAGCTGAGGGGATTATTTTTGACACATAAATGCTTGCAATTTAAATTTTCAAATTTTTATTTGCCAAATAATTAAAATTTTATTTAATCTAAAACTTCAAATCTATTTTTAAATTAGAAAAGGTTAAAATATCAAATCACATAAAATTGACGCGATTAAAAAAAAAACTTATTTGAACGCATTTGTGAATTTTTTATCTGAAGCAATGCAAAATATTTGTGCAGTCAGTAATTTTATTGAAGTGGCACTAAAATTTATGTCTGGTTGAATTGGTTGCATTGGCTGCAAATTTATGTCATGGTTGAATTGGTTGCATTGGCGGTTTAACGATTATTACAGTTATAAATGGACGTTTATAAATAACACAAAAACCACAACGAGGAGAACTGCTGGGGTGGCGAGTAGTTCGCCAGAACTTCAAGAGCTAAGCACACAACGCAGTTTGGCCAATGATTATTGGAACTATTTACGTGGTTCTGTGCTTGCAGCTGAGTGGTTGCAACAAAAGCAGCGCCGCTAAAACTAAATTCCATGGATATGTCAAGTATACATACAAAGAATCTGCATGTGAAGGTCTTTAACTACCTCTTGCTCCCCACAATTGCTGCGCTCATGCTTTTCTCCGCTCATCGCTTTTAATCCTGCGGCATGGCATTATCATGATAATGATGAGCTTCGCTGCTGCTTTTTGTCTCTGTTTTCTGGGCTGCCATAGCTTGATCTCGTTAACTTAATTGCTTGTTGTTTTTGTATTTTTGTTTTTGTGTGTGTGTTTTTTTTGTTTTTTTTATTTTGCGTTTGCTCTGCCTACATTTAGGCGCTCTTCATTAAAGTGGCGCATCAGCAGGCAGCTTGTTGCTCTAAGCTGTTTGCCAAGGTTTTGTTGCCTATGCTAATGAGTGAGATAGAAATTTCGGTTAATATTTGCATTTCAAGCATTATTGTTTTAAGCGTGGGCGTGAGTGTGGGCGGCTAAGCTTTTTAGTTTTTCAAACTAAGCACAAAGCGTTTCTATTAACATTCAAGCAGCAATATTTCAAAATAATCAAATTTCACTCAATTGCTTTTCCTTGGAACTCATTGATTAACTAAGCACATATTGAGCAATTTATAGAAACCTCTTGGCTAATAAATTCATAATTTATATCTACCAATTGTGCTGGGTATCGTAGGAACATCTTAAATTGACTCAAATTACCTTGAATTACCTCAAATTTCCGCAAATTAACTTAAATGACCTCAAATTGGTGCGAATTTGCAAAATTTACAAGCATCCGGGTTGGAAATATCTTAACAACCGCTACATAATAGCATTTGTTGCCATTAATTAGCTAAGATGTAGGTGGAAGCAGTGACAACAGATGCAACAAGCTACATATGTCGACAAAATAGTCGGCTTTTAAAGCTATTCGGTCATAGCTCAAACTAATTTAAAGTTTATGGAAAAAAAAATAAACTAAACAGTTATGTTACTAGTTAGTTAAGTAGTTCAAAAGAAAGCACTAGTACACTCAAAAATTATTGTGCAAAAATCATAGCTGAAAATCTTTGGATGAAATCCTTTCAAAGAACATGTTTTTTTTTAATACATGCGTTTCTTTCTGAAACTAACTATTCTTTTGTAAGGTGGTTTGAAATTCAAACGTCCTATTTGTACGGTCTTATCAGTTATTTTGGATTAAGTAGGAGAAACTAACTAGTTCATTTCTAGTGCTATTAGAACTAGTTTTGAGCTAATTAAATAAAAAATCACAACACAGGATTTTTTAGCGGCCTCGGTAGTGCAAGTGCTAGTTCTTTTACACACCACCCTTGGTCACGGGTTTGAATCTTGGCTAAAACAAGTTCCTAAGCTTTTTGCCTTTCTTTATTTATCTCATTATTGCTAATAGACAGAAATTAAAATGCCCGTGCATCAATATCTTTGTCTAAATATTGAGAAATTAAAAAAGTTGTAATTTTCAATTTAAATAAAAAATTTTAACAGAAATATATTAAACAGATATTAAAAAAAACATTAATAACTATACATTCTATTCATCATGATTTTTTTTTATGTTATAATAGTAAAAAATAACCCTGCGGAGAAAAGAACCGGTTCTAAACCTATCAAGTGATAAGTCCCCAAGGGAGAGGGATCAGTCCCAATTCTACCACCAATATATGAAACCGACCGGTCACTTTTACACAGTGTTGTCATTGACAGGGGTCAATTGTTACCTGCTGAGTCACCTTGGACCTGTCCCGTGACCGGACTCGAAGAACAAATTTGTGATCTATCCTAATTATCGAGTAGTTCATTGAGCAATTTTATTGTTCACTAAACAATCACTCAATATTGCCCTTCACATTGTTAAATACTTATTCTATGACAGATGCAATTTTTTTTTCTTTTCAACTTTGAATTTCCCCACGATACAAATAGAGCTTTGAGTTTTAATCGATATGTATCCGCTTGTATCCTTTTAATTGGTCCCGTGCTGAATAAAATAAAATCTGCCCTGTATCAGCCACAAAGAACCAGTTCCGTGACAAGATATATCAGACCTGTCCTGTTATAGGTTCCATTCGAGTTGTCACGGGACCAGTCACTTAAGAGTTATTGACTCTTCTTTCTCCGTAGGGAAACAATAAAAAAGAAAACGTTATATTCTTACAAATTTGAGCTTTAGGCCAAGTATGTTGACAACAAGACAACATTAAGACAATGAAAGCAACAACCAGCAACAACATCAGCGGTTCTGTATAGAGCAAATCACACAGCAGACTAGACAGACTGCTTCGTTGGCCGCTACACCAACTCATCAGTAGTCTTGCATGACTTTTCACTCTGATCCACTCAATCTACTTAGGCCCTACTACTGAGGTCATACTGCCAATATGCGGACAAAGTTACCTGGAAGTTTATTTTGCCAGAGAGAACGCCTTTACATTACTAACCTAGTTTTTATCTACTTGTGATGCACCCTGTGTCAAGGTTAACCTTGATCGGGTCATACTTTTAGGCATAGCCTAAGATGACATGAGTTAATCTTCGAAAATTTTATCAAAGTGGTTTACCGCTATCAGAGCATGTTGATGTTGTGTTATTTTTGTTGTTAGCTCCTCCTTTTTTCCACACTTCCATTTTAGGGTTCAGCTAGTTTAAATGATGGTGCACCTAAACCATTCTGATCGAATTTTCGAAGATGCACATGAGTAAAAACTTTGCCTGAAAGTATGACACGATCAAGGTTAACCTTGACACAGGGTACATCATAAGGAGAGTGCATCAACTTCGAGATCAACATACTTCACCATAGATTCGATGTACAAAGATGGTATTCCATCTTCTGGAACCCTCCTTCAATGATATTGATTTCGTTAACTCAGTCAAAAGTGTGTCCAGAGAAATTCCCTATATTTCGCGTTTCAAATATATCGCGCTGCCACGCTCACAGAGGGAGTGAGGGTACCAGTCAAAAATTCTGAAACAAGCCGTTCGGATACCAAGGTACCATCTGTATATTTAATATATTCCCGATTGGAATAGACCACAGTATTTTAGCCTAGTCTTGCGGCGATTTCCCAAAAAAACAAATTTTTGACGTTAAATTTATTAAATTAATTTATTTAATAATGCCTTTACATTAGTAGTTAAGTTTTTATCTACTTCTGATCTACTCCTGTGTCAAAGTTAACCTTGATCGTGTCATACTTTTAGGCATAGCCTCAACTCATGTGCATCTTCGAAAATTCAGAAAACGTTATATTGAAAATCCAACACTCGGCAACATTTCCTTGCACCAAATGTTTTAAGAGCTTTTAACAACTTCATGTTTCAGTGTAAAGCTGTGCACTCGGAAAATTCTCTTTGTCGTTGTTTGAACCGTGCGTTGATCACCACTGTTCTATATCTATTTGCTGCATTCAATAATATAATCACACATTTGTGATTTGATTATTTTAATTTCTCTCTCTATCTCTCTCTCTCTCTCGCATAGTTTTCTCGCAGTTCAACCAAAGCTGTTAAAAAAAAATAGAAATCAGATAACGCCATCAGAGGCAGAAAAAGTTGCACCATTTTGCGCAAGACGTTAGGTCTTTCGTGACGTAAATAGGAAAATACACTTTCTCTGTTCTTCTCACTGATTTTCTGTTCGTGCAAGAAAAAACGAAATACAGTGCGAAATAGTTCTGTGCGATTTATTTTTCAGCTACAGTTCTGTTTGTTTATGTTTTGCTCAATGAAAAACAGCTGATTTTGACAATGTGTTGATCATGGCGTAGGCAGACATGCAAATGGCATCATGGTAATATAATACAAGGTAGCATTGACAGTTGCTTGGGAAAACATCTTCTGTCAAAAAATATACTCAAAAAAAGAGCGCTCAACAATCCGCCATTGAAAACACAAGCAATGTTGTAAACGTTGAAGTGAAAAAAAGCAACAACCACAGCAGCTGCAGATGAATTTACACAAAAAGCTGTTTTTGACAGGAGATGTTTTCTTGTAAAAGAGAAAAAAAGCAGTTGTCAATGCTACCTTGTATTGTTATACCATGAAATGGCATAATCTTGTATTTATTATTTTTGATAGCTGTTCACACAGAGATGAGCCAGCAGAATTTTGTTTAGTGTGACATTTCTTTGTTAACTTTTGTGTTCTAATATTTTTCTTCACATCCACCACCTTGACATCAATTCCACTTGAGGACAAGGCTACAGCCATATCTGCGTAAGCATACGAGTTTTTCCTTGCTCTACGCAAATCGGAATTTTTATCGGCCCATACTGATATGAAGACATCATCTTCTACACTTGCCCAAGTTCTATTCTTCCCTTTTTTGTAATTTTTTGCAAATAGTAAATTGCTTCATTTAAGAACGGCTGTTTTTGACATTTTTCGCCACAAAATTGTTCTCAGTACATTCTGGACGTACCTTTTGATATGAACATTAGCATACTTTTAGGCATTTCTCAAATTGAGTTTTGATAAAAACAGAATGAAAGTTGAGTTTAGTTGAGTTTCATTCTGCAAAATTGTACTGGGGAACTCAAGAGTTTAATTTGCGTTCAATGACAAAACTCAACTTTGTACTGGAAACTCAAACTAAACTCTTTGTGTAGAGATGGCATTAGTGTCTTCTCATTTCAAACTCATAAAAATGTAACAGTTCGGTTGAAAAGTTCGAAAGATAACACAAATATATCGTTACTAGAATTAAATAAGGTTACTAGGCTGTAAGGCTAACTAGGCATACAAGACTGTTAAACGAATATCAACACTACACTGTTTATGCATACAATGAACCCATAAATAGATGTTGTTGTCGATGATTTTCACCGTTCATGTCCAAATCCACATTTAAGTGTACTCTCTCCAAATATCTGTTCCCCACATAACGCCCATTAATACTATTATGCTCTCCCTCTCTTGTCTTTATAGTTTGTAAGAACAAAATCTTAAGTATAATTATAAGTCCCTTTTCTGCCTTTTATTTTCACTCCTTTTTGGAATATTTAGAAAAAATGTCAGTGATGTGGGCGGATCACGCCCACTTTTAAAAGTTGTAATAATTTAAAAATTGTAATGTAATTTTTACATATCGTCGTTGCGCATACAAAAAAGGTTATGTGTTTTTGAACAATTTTTCAGGAGACGAAAAAAACATTTTTGTTTTTTAACAATTTCAATACTATTTTCACATAACTGGCTAACTTTCACATTTGTTTACTTCTGAACCAATAAGAATATCAAGAAACCATTTAGTGAATAGATGGGGCATACATATGGCTATTAAATGGTAAAATAAAAAAAAATCGAAATTTTACACATAGCCTTTTTTGTATGCGCAACGACGATATATAAAAGTTGTCATAATGTAAAAGACTAGTCAATTGGCCACCAAGATGCCTTTATGTTATTTATTTATTCTGCGATTATATGAAGTCATTGGTTCATGCAAAAAATAAGAAAAAACTGCAGTTTGGACAAATGCTGAAAAAAGTCATAAAATGAATTTTCAAATAAAGCTATTTTCAGTTTGAATAAACTGGTTTTCTAACCAGGGTTTATTTTGAACACAATTAAAATGATTTTCGTAACTTATCACATTCTTATCAGCTTTTTACTTCAACTCAGCAGATTTGAAGGTGCTGCTTTGCTAAATTTGAGCAACACTGTAGTAAAGTTTTAAAAAATTTTGACAAAAAATTTCAAAATATTTAAATAAGAATCAAAATATAAAATCGTTAAAATTTTATTCAAGTTTAAGTTTTCAAATTTGACAAAGCACAACATTGTTTAAAATGCAGATAAGTTTAAGCATTTAAGTTAACGCAAAATTAACAAAATTCGCGCTTAGTAATACAAAGTTTCGAAAAAACTACGTTAAAAAAAAAAAGGAAATAAAGCAAAACCAAAAACAAAACTCACTTTAAAGTAACAAACTCACACCCTATTAATTCCACGTTCTTCACATTAGAAACTTAAATATACTTAAAAGCTCTGACATAATCTAAAGTATTTCGTTGAATGTATTGCATTAGACACCATTTTTTTTATGTATATATATACATAAATGCCAACCTTTAACACACTGTATAATATTTATGCACCCATTTATCCCCGCCAGCACTTATATAATCAAAATATTCCGCAAATAAATATGTTACAATTTATTTCGAGCATTACTTTGAACTTTCAAATAAAATATTTCATGCTGGCAACACTTTATTTATGCCTCAGTGCTTTACTTACAAACTAAAGTAAATAAAACGTAAACAAAAAGTATCCACAGAGTATGGTTAAAAAAAAAGAAAGTACTGTCAAAATTTGTGTGATGTGGCACCCTAGACGTGTAGTTTCAACGCGCGCACTACGTTAAGTTGTAGAAAAGAAAAGAAAAAAGATCGAAAAAAAATGTATTTTGTGTAAATATTTTACTTGCAAACTCATAGCAGTGCTTGATGTATGCGATGCTGACGGAAGTAGAAACACACACATGTACTTATGTATGTGATAATGTGGCAGCACTTGAGGCAGCTGCAATTTTTTTTGTGAGGAAGTATGTGGAAGCCGCTCAAGTGCATTTAAATAGGTGGCGAATTTTTTTTAAGAAATTATCAAAAAATTTAAAAATAAAAATAAAATATTTGTATGACACTAATCTTATATATTAATACGCAAACATCGAATGTTGTCGTACAATTTTTCAATATTTATTTTAGAATAAGGACAATGAAACGTATATCATTCGAAAGGTACTGCACCATAGATGTGCCGAATTATGTTAGATTTTAAATTGATGACCTTTGACCCGAAATATTAACGTTGAAAGTTTATATTAATTTTAGTTAGGGATCTCAGAACTGGGAAGAGGTAGAATCAAGAACGAGGTATGGGATGAAAGGTCTGGCTGCACAATATGATTGAATATTAGATTGGTGACCTTTGACCTCAAATATGAGCGGAAAAAGAGCATTAATTAAATAAAAGCTAAACTATAAGAGATAGAAAAATATGATATAACAGAGAAATTTAGACATTCATAAGATGTGCAAAAAAAAATTTAATATTTTTCACCATCGTTTATGGTTACCCTACAATAAGCACTTTTTCATGTAACAAGTGTCAATATATATTGTGACGGTAAAATTAGTTACAAATAGTAAATTTTGAAAAATTTCCGTTATTTTGACATCAAAATTATTGTGATATCTCGAAAACTATAGATGTTCTCAGTACAACGTTTTTTGTATGAAAATTCGTTGGTTGAGAAAAATAACGGTACACGAAAACTTTTTTGCTAACATTTTCCACGAATATATGTTAAAAAAAATTCTCGTAATTATGACATCAAAAGTATTGCGATATTTCGAAACCTGTAGATTTTTTCCATGCAATGCATTTCTTAAAGCAATGTCATTGCCTCAGAATGAGAAAAAAACAATTGATATTTCAAATTTTGATTTTGCATGCAAATATCTCAGCCATTTTTCAATCGATTTTCCCTAAATTTTCTTTGTCTGAAAGTTTAATTAAATAACTTTTGAGAAATAAGAAAAGATTTACCGTTATCTCACTAATTCAATTTATTATGTTGTTTTCAAAAAAACTGTAAAATATTCAATTTTTCCTTAAAAATTAGACCAGACATTCTTTTTTTGTAATTTTATTTTTGTTTTTCTATTTTCTTCTCTCATACTCTTTCATATACCATACACATAATTTAATTAAGTGTTCCTATCATCGATAATCATGTGCTACCACCCCCTATGATTTTTTTGATGAAAATTACATTTTTTAAAATGTTGTTTTTGTATTTTTTATAAAGTTCTACAGCTAAAAAAAATTTCTGTGAAAAAATTTTTCAAATATTTCAAACCACTCCAAAGTTATATACACAAATCTATGTTTTAAGCCATTTCCTTATCTACTTTATATATTATACATATTATTATTATATATCTATAAATAAATAGGTGTACGCAGAACAGTTAAGAAACATTTTCCCCCGTGTTTTTCAACCAATTTACATAATTTTTTTTTAAATCAATAAGAGCAGGGAAAAGGAGAGCACCGAATATCTCTCAAATCAGACGTTCCATTCCACTGGTTACATATGATGGGCGTTGAAATAGAGGCGAGGCACTCTTCATCAGCCCAAATTTTCGGTATAACTTTTGAACTATGAGTCACAAATCAATGAAACTTGGTAAGAACTTCCTTCCTTGACAAAGGGGGGTGGAAGCACTCATACAACTCAAAGTGGTTATATAAAATAGCTTCGGAAGCATTTCTACTAGAAAGTAGAATAAGTGAAGTAGGGTACTATGACGGGCATTGGACAAAGGGGTGTGGCTCCGCATATATAAGCCACATTTTTGATATTTAATAGCTTTAAAAGTAAAAATCACAGAACATGGAAAATCAGAATTGAGTTGCTGTTTTGTGATTTCCTGCTGGTGGTGCCTTTGGTGCTGTAAGAGTTCGGTTACGTTTGCATATGAGTGAAGAAAGAAAAAAAATTTTTTCAATAAAAATACAAAAAAAATCTATTTTTAAATGGTCGAATCTCGACCAAAGGTGATACTAGTTTTAAATAAATCTACATTTATGCAAATGTTTTTTTATGTAATAAAATAACAAAAATTTGTATGTAATAAAAAAAGGCATGATTTCACTTCACTCATGTATAAATACTCATGCGTGAGTATTCACATGCGTGTCTAAATACTCGTATGTATGCTTATTTGTTCGTACTCATGTTTATATGAAATTTATTTCAATTTATGTCCCGCACTGTTGCTGTTGCTGCCTTTATTTTAGTGTTTCCGCCGCAATTCCCGCAACTTTTGTTGATTTTCAAATTTTTCAGTAATTCAGGAAATTGCAGAAAATTGAAAAAGTGGGTGACCTGCTATTATTATTTTTTTTTAATATTATTTTTAATAAAACATGACAAGCATGATGAATGACTTATTCAATTTACTGTAAAATAAATTGAAAACTTGCTTACAGCTTGGCTCTAAGAGAGTCAGAAGAAGACATTTTTTCCCCCGCCATTTGTGCAAATTTTACTGTAAATTCAAAAATTATCTGAAACAAAGTAGAAAAAACAATTCATACTGTTGAAAGCTTGCTATGTAGCAACAGAAAGCTTTCTAGTTTTTTGCACGTTTTTCGCACCCATAACTCATGTGAACAAGGATAGGGACAAAGAAAAGTTTTGAATTTTGTTTTTTTTTCTGCAGTCACGTGTTTCGATTTTGTTACGCGTTCACTGAACGTGCTTCCATTTCTTTTCTCCATTTCATCTGAATTGCATGTTGATATTTTATTTATATGTATCTGAATTGAGTGGTAAACAATGTTAACACATACGTTAAGCACAACTAAAAGATACTTTGTAAGTACGAACACACATCATACTCACATACAGCTGCTTTTACAAAGCACGTGCACGCATTGCAAAACATTATAAAAAAGCTGCGGTTTGGCTACCTCGAAAATGATTGCATTTATGGCATGTCACGGAAGATTGCCATAAGATGGAAAAGCTTTATAAATGAATTTTTAAAAGTATTTCTCTCAAGATATTTTTTGTGTTTTATTTTATTTTTTGTTTTTGTTTTTGGTTTTTTTTTTACAACACACAAGCATTATGTCGAGGTTGCAAACAACAAAATTAAATTTCATTGTCGGTATTATAAAATTTATGAGCTTTGGATGCATTTTCATTGCATTTTAAATCATCATCATAACCCAATAGCAATGATCTTTGAGGGTAACCCAAAAGCTTTAATGTTTTTGAGCTTAGGAAAATAACCATTTTATATTTTATTGTTACTGATAAACACAAGATAATATTTTCAAAGCTTTTTTGGAAGAAGAACAAAAGCATTATTAAAGCTTATAATAGTTTGCCATAGTGGCGACCGTGGCGTAGTTGGTTAAAGTGCGTGGCCGCTATTTCAACGAACTTTGTAGACCCAGGTTCGAACCCCAACAGCGACAGAAAATTATTTGAATTAAAATAATTTTTCTGTACGGCCGCCACCTCTCTGCAGACAATGGCAAACCTCAGAGAGTAATCAAAATGCCATGTAAAGCTTCTTGAGATCGAGAACATTCCGTTCATCGCCGTTCGGAGTCGGCGTTAAGCATGTAGGTCCGGTTCTCGGTCAATTATGTACAAACTTAATAACACGCACAACACAATTGATCATAAGAAGCTAGGTCAAAGTCCTTTCAAGGGCTGAAATGGCCAGTTCTATTACTATTTATTCTATAATAGTTTGCCATAAGCTTCATCAAAACTATGAAAAAAAGTTGTTTTGAGTAGACATACTCAAACCCTCACGGCAACGATCTTTGAAAATAGTTTAAGGCGCTTTTGATTTTGAATCAAAACAATAAACTGCATGCTTCTTAGTATTGAGCTTATATAGCTTTTTAAAAGTTTTTGGATGGAGTTCATACCTGTTTTTAATTAAAAATTCCTGCAAAAAATCTTTACACTATTGATCTTTATTGAAGAAATAAAGCTTAAACTTAAAGAAGCTTGGCTTTCAGCTTAAAGCTTATTGAAGCAAATATTTTTTGAAAACTTTGAAAATTAATGCTTTCTAGTACATGAAAGAAAGCTACAAATATCTGATTATCAAATATGCTCTTAATCCTAAATTTTTACATACAATTAAGGTAATAATCAACTTTTAATTGACAAACAAATTTTTTTATTTGTTTTTAGAAAAATAAAAAAATATATTCCTTACTCGATAATTATTATTATTATTTTTAATGTTTATATAATACCAATAAATAAAAATAATAATACTCGATAATTATTATTATTATTTTTAATGTTTATATAATACCAATAAATAAAAATAATAATACTCGATAACAAAAGAGGGTATTTAAAAGGTTTTTAAGCACGGAGGTATTAATCATAAATATTAACTTCAAATATTAACCAAAAGCTTAGTTGAAGAGTGAAAAATTGTTTTCTCAAAATTATGAGATCATTTTTATATAGACTGAATTTTTACAATACTCCTAATAAGTATGGTTACTTAAAAGCACTCCGAAACCTTTATTGAATTTGAGCTTAAAAACAGGGTGCGGAAAAATTTGCTCACGAACGATTAAAAATTCAATCTTCTCATGGAAACTCATTTTGCGATTGTATTTTATTATGATAAATTCATTTGAAATCGAAGGTTCACGAAAACATTGCCTTCGTGTTCTCTCACGAGAGACTAAATGCAATGATTTTTTGCTCCCGCGCTCAACTTACGAACAATCGCTTTTGGTAACTCACTCATGAGAAATATGTTTACATAAAATAACTGCATATATCGTGAACGTTCAATTTCTAAAGTATTTATCATAATAAAATACAATCGCAAAATGAGTTATCGTGAGAAGATTGAATTTTTAATCGTTCGTGAGCGACTTTTTAAAAATTCATGAGTAAAGAGCAGAGGGAAGAAATCTTTAAATTCATTCTCTTGTGAAACGGACGAAAGCAGATAGACGCAATCGATTACTTAAATTACTTTGTTCTGCATTCGCTTGGTTAATTTGAAAAATGATACAGAGTATTCAATATATAAATAGGCAAAAATTATTGCCTATTATAAAGAAACAAATTTTTGTATTATTTAATTATTTTTATGAGTTGGAGAGTGTTTTTCTTTTCGTTTAGTTTTTGATTTTTTTTTTTTAAATTATATAATTTATACTTTGTATTTTTATTTAATTTTAATATTTTTATTTAATTTTAATATTTAGTTTATATTAATTACACATGTCGATTACATATATGTTGTAGTGCTCTAGATGATTATATACATTTAATTTAAACCATCAAAAGAACAAAAAATATATGACAACCTGTGTAACTACGCTAAATAATCTGAATTTCTAATTTATTTTTGTTATTTTATAATACTTGATGTTTTTTTTAATTTTCTTCTACTTTATTGTCTCTTTTTAATTGAACAAAATTTTACTTATTTCTTCGCTGTCAGAGTAAAAATTGATCCCTGCAAAAATACGCTCACGAACGATTAAAGATTCAATCTTCACAATATGAGTTACGTATCGAATTTTAAAATGAGCGTTCACAAAAAAAGAACGATCATGAGTGAGCGAGCCAACGACGCTTGCAGCGAAGTTTTTTTCGTTCGTGATATTTACGAACTTTGCTTTTGATGGTGAGCGATCGTAAATGCTTTTGTTCGTCGCATAACTTTCTCACTCATGAGAAATTGAAAGCATGAAATTATTAGCTGTGAATAATTGTGAGAACAATCGTATTTTGATCGTTCTCCGCACCCTGCTTAAAAATAAACATAATTTTATGGTTATAAAAATTTTTTAAGGTTTGTTTACTGTTTTACATTTAAGTTCAAAGCCATTATGACAACTACTAAATTTGAAGAAGATCGAAAATTTTATAAATTTTCATTTAAAACAATAAAAATGATACCCACAATTATCAAAATTATTAATCAATAAATTAGAAAATTATTTAAATTAAATTATTATTAAATTAAATTATTTATAAAATTCCCTCGTACACTTAATAATAGTCTTAATAGGAAAAACAAAGCTTAAACTTTAAAAAGCTTGGCTTTCCGCTTTTAATTTAGGGTAGGTAAGATTTTTTGAAAGCTTTGAAAATTAATTCTTTATTGTACATGAAACCATGTTTGTAAATTAATTAAATTATTTCCAGAAATTAAGGGGACAGTCACTGTTAATCGGCAAATCGAATTTTTTTTTTTGTTTTTGAATATTTTTATAGAAATGCGTCTTAGAAACATTGTCACCAAAGAATATTAAAAAACGGTTTTTGGATTTAAAGCTATTTTTGTAAGCAAACCCATGGCAGTGAGGTAGGGATGATGTAACTTAATCCCGTTTTTCTCAAAACAATAACTAAACCACTGCGATATATAATTTTAAAGCAAATAAAGTTATCTTGCACTTTTATTTTGCATTTGAAAACTCAATTTTTAATAGCCAAGCCGCTATCAGAGCCCTAGATGCAATAAAATCCAACTTAAATTGGTTAAGCAGTGTAAGACTTTCTAGCCAGACTCATTCACCACTTGAGAGATCATTGTTATCTGGGTTTCTGCCTACAGAAACATTTGCGGTAATGAAAAAATAGATGAGCTGGCTAGTATTGGCTTCTCCCTGGATGTTTCAATTGCGCAACAAGTCCTAGAGTGTACTTGCTCTACTTTTACATAGCTGGTTGTAGATGGAGAAGTCTTACTAATTTGTGAGATCGAAAGAAAAGTGTGGCCTTTATATTACCTACAAAGAACTCCCGAACTGCTATTAAGATCTCGAGTTGACATAGTTAGAATCACGGCTATCATTACGAGACATTGGTGCATTGCCCAGCACTGGCAAGTTGTAGATTAAGAACTCTAAAGGTAAAGGTAGACCATTATCTTACCAGACCATTTTCGAATACGAGATCGGGAGAAATTCGTTAAAAAATCTTAAATTTCAAGTTAAATGATTCTTTAATGAATCATAAATTTGAAATTTAGCGATTCGTTAACGAATCTATTTGCACATTTGGTTTTGAACTTTTTCTTTTATGGGTGTTTTAATACATGTTTTCATATCAATTCATGCTCAAAAAAGCATATAAATGATTTTATTCAAGAGCTTTCTGTGGAAGCATTTTTGCAAATTGTTTTCGAATTCGAAACGAATACGAGATCTAGTGTCAATGTGAAATCTGGGAGTAGTTTCGAATTAATATCGACTCTTTAATATGAAAAATTAGTTTCTAAATATTTTATATGAAACAATCTTCTTATGTTTATATAAAACAGTTTTGGTCCACATCTTTTTCTTTTTAAGTTTATTTCATCCTTTTTTTATAACAACATTTTGGGGAACATAATTTTTTAAAGATTTTCATGTGAAAAATTGTAGTCGATAAATTCTATGCTTTGTAAATTGTAATCGAAACGAAATTTAAAAAAATCTCGTAGCCTGTGTGTGCTCCAAATTTAACAATGTACATGACGTGGGGTCTAGTAGACCTCACTTTTAAACTGATTTCCTATGATGAAGTTTCTGACTGTAACTTTCTTGACCTTATTGCATATAATAACAAATAATAATTAGGCTGACATAAGAATAAAATTTGAAATAAAATACGTTTTTGAAAGATAAAAACGAATTTTTTATCTTTGAATTTTTCGTTTTTACCCACGAAGTTTTGTTTTTCGATGTCTGTCAGACAACGAGGTCAGCTGCAGAGGGTTAAATATAAATAATAATTTAAAAAATTACTAATAAATTCTTCCATAAAGCTCTTATAAAACATTTATAAAGAATGAGCTGTTAAAAAGTCAAAGTTTAATTTCAAGTGCAACGATGTATAAGTACTGCGTATATGTGCAATTTCGCCAATAAATTTGTGCATTTAACAAGCCAGAGTTCATTTAATCTTTGTACTCACAAAAATTTCATCAAAACTTATGTAAAGATGTTCTTCAGTGTTTCATGCATTTCAAAATAACAACTTTTGCAAAACAACTGCAACACATTGTTTTTTTGCTCACGCTTTGTTGGTGTGCTGTTCTTGTTATTTTTTTATTTTTGTTTTCGTTTTTGTTTTCATTTTCGTTTTTGTTATTTTCCACCCAACCTTATTTTTGATTAAATTTTATAGAACTCATAAAAGCACTGCTTTTTACTGCATCTAAAGAAATTCCAGGATAATTCAGTTACAGGTAAACAATACACTGAGAGAAAAAAAGGCTCTTTAATAACCTTTATAAAAGTTAATTCAGTATTGGGCAAAATTATTTTTTCCTTTAAAAAAGAAAACTGTACTTAATTTATAGCAGTTTCATATAAATTTTTACTAACAAAAAGCACATTTTTCAAAGTGCTTTTAAAGAGAAGCGGTTGTAAAGAGAAGAGGCGCAGGCACAAAAAAGTTGTTAGTGCATCAGTTTCAGAGGCAAACAGCAACAAAGCTTGTCAGCAAAATACTTGTCAGTATGTCAGTATTCGAAAAAAAAATGTGTGTATATTTGTATGTTCGCGCATAAATGTGTCGACTTTCAAGCATGCCAGCCGTCATCATGCCTATATGTATGCAATGCTTTTGTGTCAGCGCTAAAAATAGTGCATAAAAGTAATGCAGCTTCTTGCATTACTTCAAAACTACTTTGCTTTGCGTCGAGAAAAAAAAATACGGTTGAATAAATTTGAAAGTTGATAAGGAATAGGTTTCATTGTCAAAGTTTTGAAAATATTTTAAATTAAGCATAATACGTGTAGTAATAATGACAGGAAAAGTTTATGACTCAATGTCAAAGCTGTGTGTACATGTAAAGATTTACTTGTATTTTTCGTGACGAGGTCATGCAGATGCATTTACTTAAAGTGGTATCACATGTTTGATGTTTATGTCAAAACCATTCAAATTTATTTATTTAATCAATTCGCACACTTACAAATGTTCACGGAGCATGTTTTATAAAATGTTCACAGCAAACAGTATGACTCTTAAAAGACTCTTTTAATAATCACATAAATGAGTTTTTTATCGTCATAATGCGCTAAAAAATACTCTTTTACGAGTATATTTTCATAGGTTGTGGGCTTCAAAATATAATTCGTAATAATGACTGCTTTATGTCTAATATTTGACTCAAAATTAAGACTCTTTTAAGACTCATAATAAAGACTCTTTAGAGACTCATAGTAAAGACTCTTTAAGAACTCATAAATTAGTCTTTTTGGACTCAAAATTAAGATTTTTTTGAGCCATATTTAATACTCTTTTTAAGAATCATGTAATGGAATCTTTAAAGACTCTTTCAGAACTCATAGAAGTTATTATTTCAAGAGTCATAAGTCTCACGTTAAAGGCTCTTTAAAAACTTAAAAAAAAATGGTTTAAAAACTCTTTGTAAACACTAATTTCTGACATTGATATGATGTTAATAAAACCTCAGAAACCCCTTTGCGCGAAATTATTGTATTTGCCATTTTTTTCCATTTATTTAATAATATTAATAATAAAAATACAAACATTTCCATATTTTGCCTATTACACAGTGTGACGAAATCGACCAAAAAAAAAAAGCACAACCAAACTTTATAGAAATTCTTAAAGAGGGACATGTTATGAGTCCATCGCGCTTGGTCTGAACTCTCAATGTCGTCACAATTTTTTTTAATTCGTATTTAAAGTTGAAGGGTTCGATTTTTGTTGCACCGACGTTCATTGAATTTTTACAGCTATTTGCCTTGTTGGAAATGAAAAACAAATTCCACTTCTTTTCAGTAGAATTTCACGTAGAATAAGGTATATAAACATAAGGTATAAACATAAATACGATAAAATACAAAATGAAGCGTGTAGCGAAGCACATTCCTTAATTTTTCTTTAATTTCATAAAAAAAATTTGTGTTTTTATAAATTTAAATGATAGAATGCTGCATGAATGACATATTTTTTTCACAAAACTTCATTGTACTTAAAAATACCTTTTCATTGAATCCAAAACCATCAATATCGGTTGAGAATTGGCAAAATGGCGGCAGTTTTAACGATTTTTTTTTGTCAGAAAACATTGACTCCCATGTATATGTTGCTATCGTACAAAATGCTGTGATTTTGTCAAATCTTAACCGATTTTGGACATCTTTAGCTCATTGGAAAGAAAAAGTGATGAGTAAGATACATATAGAACATTGCAATATAGATCTTTGAAAAATATAAAAGTTACTATTGAACGAATTGTTATATGAATGAATGTGTACGAGTGCATTAGACCGTAATGGAAAAAAGTAAGCTGCACACCGTCTAATATGATTTTTTGGAGAAAATTTCGTTTAAGTCTTTCTTCATATCTTCGGCATTTACAGACCTATCTTTTCCAAGAATGATATATCAATGTTTCCATTTCGAGGCGTCCAATTTTTTTGCTCTAAAAGACATTGGGGTCGAGGACCCCTTTCTAGTACTTACCATATTTCAACTTTTACAACAAGAATTAAAAAAATAAATGTCAAATCAAAAAAAGTCTTTTTGAGGCGTTGCCCAAAACCTTGAAGGCCCTCAATTCAATTTTTATTTGCATTTTTTATCGTTTAAATAAAACACAGAACTTTTATAGTGGGTAAGCTTTTACTAAAAAGTCACTTTTATTATTTTAATAAATTTATTAAATTTATTTAACTTTTCACATATAAAAAAGTAGGGTAAGTTTACCTACCATATACTTTCTCGTGGGTAAGTGCTAGAACGGGTTGATTGGTCTCAATGACCTTTAGGGGAAAAAAGTTGGACTTCTCGAAATAAAAACATTTATATATCTTTCTTTAATGGCGTTTTCTTTTCTTAGCAAAAAAATCTGCCCTCTAAGAGTGCAGAATATTTTACATTTTGACCTGCACTCAAAAAATGTTGAACTGTTCTTAGTCGAGAAAAGATCAGAAAACATGCAAAATATTTTCAATGATGTTGTGTTGGCAGTACTGTGAAAAAGCTCATATTTTAATGAAATGTCAATGGTCGCATTCTGGCCGATACTTTCTACGCAACTGTTGCTCAACTTTCCGTCTGAATGGTATGTAGCATAAAGCGCTCACACAACATGTTGCCTGAGCGGTCGCCATTTTAGGTAGCGAAAATATTTTATGCTACCTCGATTGAGCGGTTTGCGCTCAGATGATTGACGTTGACAGATGAAAAAAGTGTTTTGTTGTGAAATTGTGCTGTAAAATTATAAGATTAGTATTTTAATATAAAAATACTTAATTAAATATCTTTTCCATGATTTCCTTGCGAATTTAATTTTATTATATTGCTTTTAATAATTTTTTTTAATCGAATCATGAACAACTGTTTGCAGTTTGACGTTTCTCAAAAAAACCCATTCAGCAGAATGTATCACTTTATGCTACTTCGCTACCTGAGCGCTGATTGTGCCAGAATGCAGCCAATGATAACATTTAATATTTTCCTAACATGTCACTTTTTTTGTTAATTCAGTTGGTAGCATTGGAGGTCAGAATTTAAAATCGTCGACCTTGAGAGTGAAAAATTCTGCATTTTTTCTGCTTTAGAGGTCAACATTGTCGAGAAAAGAACTCGATTTAATTTACAGGTCAGAATTTTTTTTGAGAAAACATCACATAAAGGGCAGAGGTCTCAAAGAGGGCAGAAAAAATGCAGAATTTTTTTGAGAAAAGTAAACGCCATAAAATAGGACTGTAAATGCCGAAGATAAACTTAAATGCTCGACAATATTTTTTTCAAAATTTTCTCTCAAAAATGTTTCAGATTATATGATATGCAGCGTACTTTTTTTTATACACTCGTACACATTCATTCATATAACAATTCTGTTGAAAATAAAAATATGTTTATTCGTTCCATAGTAACTTTTATATTTTTCAAAGATCTCTATTGCAATGTTCTAGATGTATCTTACTCATCACTTTTTCTTTCCAATGAGCTAAAGATGTCCAAAATCGGTTAAGATTTGACAAAATCACAGCATTTTGTACGATAGCAACATATACATGGGAGTCAGTGTTTTCCGACAAAAAAAAATCGTTAAAACTGCCGCCATTTTGCCAATCTCAACCGATATTGATGGTTTTGGATTCAATGAAAAGGTATTTTTACGTACAATGAAATTTTGTGAAAAAAATATGTCATTCATGCAGCATTCTATCATTTAAATTTATAAAAACACTAATTTTTTTATGAAATTAAAGAAAAATTAAGGAATGTGCTCCGCTACACGCTTCATTTTGTATTTTATCGTATTTATGTTTATACAGCCTTATTCTACGTGAAATTCTACTGAAAAGAGGTGGAATTTGTTTTTCATTTCCAACAAGGCAAAAAAATTCAATTTAAAAATTTAAAAATTCAATGAACGTCGGTGCAACAAAAATCGAACCCTTCAACTTTAAATACGAATTAAAAAAAAATTGTGACGACATTGAGAAGTCAGACCAAGTGCGAAGGACTGACAACATGTCCCTCTTTAAGAATTTCTATAAAGTTTGGTTGTGCTTTTTTAGTCGTCACACTGTGTTATCGTACTCATAAAACACGCATAAAAAAAATGTCTGAGTAATCATTTTAGAATCATATTAAAGACTCCTTTAGGATTCTTTTTATTACGTACTCATAAAATACGCATAAAAAAATACTCTTTTCGGAGTCTTATTTTTGAGCAATCATTTTACAATCATATCAAAGACTCCTTTATGAGCCTTTCCATTGCGTACTCATAAAACAACCATAAGAAATACTCTTTTCATAGTAATTTTTTTTTTTGAGGCACTCAGAAAATGTTTGCAGGGTTTCAATATTTTTGTGTCTAGGTCATTGGCACTTTTTGCCAATCTCAGTGCCATCTTTTTCGCAAAATCTCAAAATTTTTTTATGATCAATATCATAAAAGTCATGCATGATTAATGTTAGGATCGAATCAATCAAGATCGTTGTGAAAAATGTTCAAAATTTATCCTTTAACATAAAAAAGGGGTGTCATGTTTCCTGTAGCGGGGTCCTATAAACTACTTTATGTTTAATTTTCATGTCAAGTTCATTCAGGTGTATTAGCTTCTGTAAAGAAATTTCTGCAGAAAATTCAAAAAAACCGATTTTGTTACTTTATTTATGAGATAAATCAGATATGTAAAAAAAAAAAAAATACGAGGACAAAGTGAAAAGTACCTCAAAAATAAAATAGCTGGCGTCACAAATGCAAATCCTATGTAACATTTGTGAAATGCCATCCTCAACTATTTCATTAAGTATTAAAATCTTAGGCGGACTTTGTAGTTGAGCAGGTAGCGCGCTTGATTGCCACCCCATGGGTCCCGAGTTTGAGTGCCAGAGAGAAGAGATCCTATACACTTATTTTTAAGAGTACCCAACGCTCAGGTTATGTCCCCCATAAAGTAGTGTCGTTGGTGAAGATTTTTGTCTGAACCTACTTAGTTTGAAGCCTTCGGGGAACACCCTGCGCAGGGAGACTATTCCATAAATTTACCGTGCGACCGCAAAACGAATTATCTCTGTAATGCAATGCTCTATGGGGCATCAAGGCAATGGTATGGGTATAGACTTGGAGGGCTAACCGAGTAGATCTGGGAAATAAAGGGTTTTCCATTAAGGACTTGACAACTTTTTTTTAAAATAAAACGCAAGCCATTTGAGATATTTCAAAAACTTTATTACCGGCTTGAAGTGCAATCAAAACATTTATGAACGAAACTTGACTTCTTTCATATGGCCACCGCGGGCACGTATGCAGCGGTCGTTGCATTGGACTCAATTTTCGATGACTCGGCCGCAAATTTCTTACTCTTCAATACTGAAGAAACTTACACTGCAATAAATCGATTTTAACATATGCTGTGTGGCTTGTGGCACCGTCCTGTTGGAACCACTTGTCGTCCAAGTCCATATCTTCCAATTCGGGCCAAAAATAATCGGTAATCATGGCGCGAAAACGATGGCCATTCACATTAACGTTACGATCGTTATCGTTGTAAAAAATATGGTTATTTTTTGTAGATGAAGTGATGATTCATGAAGCACATGTGGATTTTTACCCGACCAATAACGCATATTTTGCTTATTGACGAACCCATTGAGCCAAAAATGAGCTTCGTCACTAAAGATGATTTTGCGATGAAATTCATCATCTTGGCGCATCTTTATACCCTACCCTATATTAGAGCTGGTGGTTTTAGGTCGTATACCTCCCTTGAACACTTTCCATGGTAGTACTGGTAGATGGTACATGGTAGTAATATTATTGGCTTAGGTACCCAACATTGCGTCGATGGCCGAGAGAGTTGAGAGAAGATGAAATATTTTAATACCCTATATATCGCACGATGTTGAATTTGGTGCAGAAGCTGCAAATAAGATCTTGAAGCCCCTGCTCAAATGTACGAAATGTGCGACTCCATTGTCGGCCAGATGTATGAAGTGTATATCATGCACAGATCCTTTGGAGTAAAATATCTTTGCAAACCAAGGAACTTAACCGCTTCTGTCGACATCTCGAAAATATTATCATTCCAGCGCAGATCAGATTGGATCCTTACGCACAGAATGTCAAGAGTGGCTTATTCCACAAGATCCACAACGTTTATTTTAAGGGGAGCAAAGGGGCAATTCATTCGTTTGTTAGTTAACAGACAACACTGGGTCTTGCTTAAATTAAACTCAGCTCTATTATGAAGACCCCACTTAGAAATTTTTTTCAGGTCATTAAGAAGTGTGTCATTCATATTTTGCCTCTTTTTCAAAAACTCCAAAGAGCTCTGCCTTTTTTTGAACGAACATAAATGGCAAAAGCTGCTGTCATCCGCAAAAGAATGAATTGGGTTATCAGTCAACGATAGAAGTTCGTTGATAAGAACCAGAAACAAAGTTGGGGATAGGACTGAACCATGCAGAACTCCTACATTATGCCACACTCAGTTAAACCCCTTTGAAATATCTAGTGCGACAACTCTACTCTCATCGAATGCCATAAGGTCACCAGAAGAGCGAGCCCTACGGAAACCATATTGGCGATTACTGAACAATTCATTGTGCTCCAGATAGTTCAGCAGATAGAGGTTTATTACACCTTCCATGACCTTGGAAAGTGTAGAGCCTTAAGTTAGTTGACAGTGTTCGCGGCATCACTTTTTTAGGTACCGGCTGGACAATTGAAATCTTCCAACAAGATGGAAATACATCCTTTTGCGCAAAGGCCAAGCTAGTGTAGAAGCAAACGACGTGAGTAAAATTGGTGGTATACCATCAGAGCCAGAGGTTTTGATGAGCTTTTAGTTCACATGTTTCAACTGTTTCTTGCCGAATTTTAAGCAACCAACACATGTTTCACCTGATCTTTCCCATTAATCTATCATCCGATTTCGAACCAAGATAGACTTGATTTAATATATATAACAGCTTAAACCATTGGTTCAAAGCTAAATAAAGAAAAAATCTAAGTAAGCAATCCAGAAATATTTGGTTAATATGGTAAAAAGTGAATTTTGCGCCATGATGAATTATTGGATTATAAAGAAATGACATGGTGATTTTGTATGAAACACACTATCATTCAAGTGGCTGCCTTCACGGCTTAGCTTGCGGTAGTACGTAGACGTCTCACCATCAATTGAAAGGATGCGCAAGTGGTTTTCTGAATTGCGTTGTGGAAATATGAGCACTAAGAACGTCGAACGCTTTGGTCGTCCGTTTGAGGTTACAATGCCAGAATTCGTCGATAATGTCCATGGTATGATGTGGACGATCAGCGAGTGAAAGTGCACGAGATTGCTGAGGCTATAGGCATCTCAACCGAATAGATACAGAAAAATTTACAATTTTTAAATTTGAGAAATATGTCTGCCAGATGAGTGCCGCATTTGCTCTTGATTGACAACAAACGTAACTGTGTGATGTCTTCAAAGGAGTGTTTGGCGATGTTCAAACACAATAAGAATAACTTTGCGTCGTTTTGTAACCGTCGATGAAACATGGATCTATTACAACACGCACACAACACGCTAAAGAACAGAAAGAACCCCAAAGACCAAAGAACAGTCGGAACAATGGACTTGCCCTGGCGAATCCAAGTCGAAGAACGTCAAAGTGCGTTTAAGAGCCAATGAAGTTATGGTGGCACTTTTGTTTTTTTATAGGGAAAACACAATGTATTGTTCATACCGTCCATTTCCTTGAAAAGGGCAAAACGATCACCTGCGTATATTTTGCAAAGCTGTTGAATCGATTCGGCACCGATTTGAAATGAAAGCGGCCGAATATGGCAAAGAAAAAAGTGGTCTTCTACCAGAACAAGACACGCGCCGGTGTCAACTTCACAAACGCCTTTTTGTCAAATTGTATGAATTGCGCAGTGAACTCGTGCGTCCTACGCCATATTTTCCAGATTTGGCCACCTGCGACTTTGAATTATTTCCAAACTGGAAGGAATGGCTCAACCTTATCTCTAGATTTGAACACCTGCGACTTTGATCTATTTCCAAACTGGAAGGAATGGCTCAACGAAATGAAAAGAGATTTAACTCCAACGCTGAATATTAACTTCTTTTTAAAGCTGAACATAAACTGCTGAATATAAAGATTGCCAAAAATGTATTCTTCGGAGTGTATCAAGCTACAAGGATTGTAAAATGAAATAAGCATATTTCAGGAAATTTTCAAACTTGCCCTCTCAAACCATGCTTTTCAGTATATTCCTCACTCTCCTATTATTTTCTAAAACTAAACAGTCACAACAGCCAATAACCAAAATATCGGAGTGATACGGAAATTGTGAAAAGTTGAAAAATTAATCCTTGACTACAATACCATAATAAGTAGAAAATCCTTCGAATTGGCAGCACTGACTGACATTTACATATAATTTTACCCATGACATTGTTAGACTTCCAAAACCTACTAAGTTTCAAAAATAGCAACAAAAACAAAAAAAAAACACGATAGAAGAAAATCATATTTTGTGGCTAACCACTCTGGTGTGTGTGGTGTAGCACACAAGCATAAAGCTAGCAGAAAGGCACAGTGAAGACTACAAAAGACTGACCAAACGCACAGCTGGAGACAAACAAACATCAAGAACATAGCACAAAAGCAGCAACACATAAAGAGTAACAAATACAACTGAAGCCGCCACATATACAGAGAAATAAAAAAAAAAATTCAAACTAAAAAATAACAGCTTTACTACCATAGATGCTGCGCAGGATATGCAGCATACAAAAAAGCACTACAACTGAGCTCACACTAGAACGTACGCACGCACGCATGGCTTTACACAAACTCAAATCGACACACATAATCATATATATATACATAGAAATTAACATACATATGTGTGCCGTAACGTCCAAAAACTGGATGTGAATAAATTTAAAAGTTGCAGCGACCACAGAGCAAAACATCGCACTGTGGCCGCATTTTATAGCCATGGGTGGTATTGGTAACGAGTTTGTCCACAAGCGCAGCGTTTGTAAAAAATTTACAGAAACAAAAATAAAAAAAATAAAAAAAAAATTAAACAAACAATATTAAAAATAAGCCGTTGTGTATGCAAAACAATAAAATCTGATTTATTGACATATGTATGTAACAAACATAGATCAAGCTAAGCTTTCAATGAGCGAAAGAGAGAGAAAAAGTTTCACATTTTAGCTAAAAAGCTTAGCCCAATTTTTAGTGCTTTAATTTAAGGCTAAGTACAGGGTGTTCGAGAAGACCGTGCCCAAGCTATTGTATCGAAATATTGGAGGTATCGCAAAAAAGTGGTTACATGATTATTCCTTACTCTATTGTGAATGGCACACAGTGAAATTCGATTGTAAATTGCAAGCATATTAAATAAAAAAAAATCTAATTTGACGTGATGAGCCTCGTGTTCTCCAAACGTTTTGAAGCGCTGCTTCTCTGAAGCCATCCGAAAGAGACCAAAATATCCATTCTGGAAGCAGCAAGGGACATACAAAATCGAAGAATTATGTTGGGTGGTGGAATTAGCATTATGCAGAGCATAAAAATGTGGATTATCTACCAAATCGTGGTTTTTCGAGAAAATGTTCAAAAAAAGGACGATTTGGGAATGGGCGTTTCTTCGAAGCTAATCCGATAGGGGAATAGGGGAATTTACTCTGACTTGGGTAGTTGGGTTTGGGTAGATTGAGTACTTTTGATAATTGCGACCACCGTAAAATGCAATTAAGTACTTTTGACAAACATTTGTTTGCAAAAACTTTGGCTTGTATGGGCGGAAACAGACCCCCTTGCTTAATGCTCGTCTCAGTAGAAGGACATCACCTTCTAGTAGAAGGACATCAACAAGTGGAATTCCATTGTGAGTAAATTCATTCTGAATTTCAATGTTTTGTAACTTTTACTTCCATAGCTATTCGATATCAAAAATTTTAATTGTATTGGCGGAGCTACACCCCCCCCCCCCCGCACAATGCCCATCTCACTTTTCTAGTAGATGGACATTACCCAGTGGCAACTTTATACTGAGTTTCATTGTTATGCGAGATTTAGCTCCTAAGCTATTTGATACATTAAGTTTGACTTATATGGGCGGTGCCATGCCCCCTTGTCTAATGCTCTCATAATTTTTTCAGTCAAAGGACAGGACTAAATAGTACGCTCTTATCGAGTTTCATTTATATGTGACTAATAGTTCGATAGTTATACCAAAATTTGGGCTGCCAAAAAAGTGCCACGCCCTTTATACAATGCCCATACAATTTTACCCTTGGAACGGCACATGTAAATCGAGGATGAATACTTAATTCCAATGCTGTGCAACCTATAATTCCAAATTTATTCGATATTGCAGATTTGGGTTGTATGACAGATGCCACGCCCCTTGTACAATGCTCGCTGCATCACTTGTACTTAGCTTACTTGGTTTTTATTTATTGGCAATTCAATTATTGCAAAAAGTGGTGACATGGAAAAAATACTCAATTTTGCAAGAAGTAAATCTACCAAACAAGTCAAGAGGTCAGCTAGAGTATGTTAGATTGGTAGATGAGTACTAGGTTACAATGGTACTTGGGTACAATTTTACAAAAATAAATTGTACAGCTTGTACCCAACTACCAAGGTCAGTGTAAATACCCCTAATAAGAAATCGTTTGCAGGAGTTTCAGATCGCGCAAAAGACTGGGCACATGAACACCTGAACTACGATTAGAGCTCAGAAGTCTTTACAGATGAGTCTTCTCTATGGATTATTATATGGATCATTTTATTATCCCGTGAACAGTAAAGCGCCCTGCAAAGCTCCATGCTTGGGGGTGCTTCTCAGAACGCAGCTTTGGAAAACTAATTGTGTTCAAACAGAATCTGGACGCACAACTCATGACCAAAATATACCAACATGGGCTCTTTCCTTCGGTGAGTAAGTGGCTTGGAGCGAATACAAAAACTTGGGGACTACAAGCAGCGTAGTCACTTGTGTAGTGCTTGGAAGCAAGAAAATGGGCTAAGCGTCCCATAATTGCCCGTCCGAATCATTGGCTGGGATTTCAATAGAAAATGTTTGGGCAATAATGAGGCTTCAGCTTCGAAAAAAAAAATATACAGCATTCACTAGCTGAAACGCCATCTTGTGGCAATATAGCGGAGTTTACCGCAGTTATATGCATACAAATTAATACAAAGTATTCCATCTCGTTGTAACGTTATTATAAGAAACGGAGGAGGGTGGGCAATATGTCATAAAATGAAAACAACAAAAGATTTTTTCAAAATTATTTTTGTTATTTATTGAGTCATTCAATAGCTACAAATTGAAGAACAACTTATTCGAAATGGCCACCATTTGCTTTCCAGCACGAGCGAAGTCGATCCGGTCAGTCATCGATCACAGCACGCACGACATGCATAAGAAATCACTCCGAATCACTGTTCGGACAAGAGCGCGCTTTAGAGACTCGATATTTGGGTACCGAGCAGAGGAAGCCATACCTTCTAATACGGACCACAATTTGTAATCCAATGGGTTTAGGTCTGGGCTACCCGCTGGCCACTGATGTGTGGAAATATATTTTAGTTCATTGTTTAAGAGCCACTCTTGAGTAATTTTAGCCTTGGCGACTAGAGCAGAATCTTGTCGAAAGGTCCACGGCTTATTTTGGAATAATGTCGTGTTAAGAGGTTTTACAACCAAATCCAAAACATCGGTTTCGTACACTTTCGCAGAAGTTTTGACTCCTTTTTCACAAAAATGGAGCTTGGCGAGTCCCCACAAAACCATCACAGAAGCTGGGTGGTGACCTATCTAAACTTTCGAAACAAGTTCTGCTGCTAAACTTAAATCTAAACTTTCGGAACAAGTTCTGCTGCATGTTGTGATAACAGAGCATACACTCTATCATTCTGTTTTTTGAACGATTTTCACCTCTACGGTGAAAATTTGTTCGTATGTAAACAGAATTTCACTGTGGGCAGTATCCACGTGCTTAAAAGAAACACTTTAGATTTTTCGCTTACGTTGTTTCTTTAACGCTACCTTGAGAAAGTGCCCGGTGTGTCTTTTGTATGCTCTGAGTCCCAAGTCATATTTAAGAATGCGAGAGATCGATTGTGCCGAGATATTCATCTCCTGCGACAAGATTTTCTGCCTTCGCAGCGGTATTCACTTGATTCGAGACTTCACCGCCTTGATGGCTCGTGGTGTTCTTATAACAGGCGGACGGCCGGATTTTGGAAGGTCGATTATTTCACCAGTATCCCCAAACAACTTCACAGTACGATACACAAAATTACGAGTGGCTCCGAGTGGTCGCAAGGTCCGAAAGATATCGCCTCTTTCCATGCCACATTTTTTTTTAGACCAACTGTAACAACACGATTTTCGAGCGAGCCCCATTCCATTATTATAAGCAACTGCCGCCAAAAACTTTTTTTGTGACAAAGAAGCATAAATGCAAAATGTCAAATAGGCGTCAAAACAAAGCGAGTGCGTTCAGTCGTTCACTCACAGTGAGCATGTTCAGTCGTGTACCAACACATATGAGAGTACTAAGTAAATGGCATAGTAACGAATAAATTAAATAAATAAAAATACATTTTTCTTGTTTTTAAAATCATTGATTTTTTGGACTTCTGCCGTGCACGATCTTTTTGAACACACTGTATTTGCTTATATTTGCTGCAAGAAAACAGGCAAAAATTATGTACATGTGTAGCTTTATGCATAAATTATTGCAGAGTGTTAAATACACGCTCTAAGCCGGAAGTGAAAAAACAAAAACCAAAAATAGAAACGAAAATTAACAACAAGCAGTAGCAGCAGCAAACAATGCATTTTATGCAATAACAAACGGGCCAAAAACTTTTGTTGCCACCATGTTTTTATGTACTTAGTACAATGAATTTTTTATGCTCTCCAGATAATTTTAATTTTCATATATTTTTTTTTTTTCTTTTTCTATTTGTTGTTATCATTATTTATGTATGCAGTTGAAGGTTTTGGGTTTTATTTAGCTTGGTGCAAATTTTTACGCTTTAATTAATAAACGCCCCATACCGGACAAACACTTTATTATCATTTTATAGTAGCTATAAAAAGTAAACTCACACTTTGACTAAGATATCACTAACAATCAGGATTGTATTATTTTCTAATACGTCGTAAATTAATCTCAGGAAACCAATAGATATTAAGTTTATATCGTTAAGGTCATAAATTGTAACGTTAATAATGTTGAGAATATACTTCACAACGATATTGAAGATTTTTGTTAATTTGAAAATGTAAGTTTGTATGGGGAATAGGCGTGGTTTTCATACAATTTTTCAAAATTTCAAATTATTGTGCGTTTCTAGAATCTTTGATTTTTTGATGACGTTACTTTGTATGGGAAGTAGCCGGAATTTTCATTTGATCTTTGCAACTTTCAAATTAACAGTGCATATTTAAATTCAAAGCTTATATGCAAGTTATATGCAAAGCACAATTTGATCATAAGAAGCTCGGTCCTCGGTCCTTTCAATGGCTGAAATGCCCAATTCGTTTTGTTTTTTATATACAGTCATGGAAAGAGAAATAGCACGTCTGCCATGGTCTGTGCCCGCTCTTATTTAAATGAAAGTACGAAAAAAATTTCCAAAAGATTTTTTTTCTAAAGTTCTTGAGTCTAAATTAAAGAGTACTAGTATCGCCTGTAGCCGAAATCGGCCATCTGTTTCTGTAAGGTAACGAAACTCAAGTTGTTTTTCACAAAATGAATTGTTATTAATTTGCATGGAAATTCTTAATGCTTACCTTGACGCTATGAGGAAAATAGTGGTAAAGGACAAAAAAGGAAGCATATATGCGTCAATAACAAAAATTTATTCAACATATAATATTCATTTAAAGTAAATAAATAACTTAAAAGTAAAGTAAATAAAGTAAAAGTAAATAAAGTGCAGAAAAGTATAACAAATAAATTAAGATAAATGATAATTCTCAAGATAATAGAAGCAAGAAGCAGTTTTTATTAAGAGAAAGTAACAACCACAACAACAACAACATATGCTACTCAGCTCTTTTTAAGTGTTTGCGTCACTCCCGCATTCTACTCTTGCTTTTGTAAGCTACAGCAGTGATGTTCAACAGAGCTTTGTCGCTTTGTAGTTTCTGATTGTCCCATTGGTAAAAAAAGCGTTTTACATTTGCTCAGTTTTACTTATCTTAATGACAACATATACGAAATAAAATTATATTGTGCAAATCTACTCGAAAATACCTATCCATCGATATAAGTATTATGTGAATATGTTGAAGGTAACACAGAAAAAAAGGGAACACAAACTTTTTTGTTTGCCTATTAATATATAGATAACAACAATCTTTTACCGTTATGAGTTTCTAGTTGTTGTTGGTAATCGAAAGTCTGCCTTTACTACAATGAGTGGTTGGAAAAACAAATAGCACACCTGCATTGAGAGATTTTTTTATGGTGTGATCATGGGAAGATCAGGGTGTGTCCAATTAGTTTAATAAATTTTAATACTAACCAAGTATCAGAACAGTATAAAATAATAAAAATGGGTCGTGGAATACATTGTACAGTAGAGAAAAGAAACATTATTGTTGAAATGCGCAAAGGAGGCAAAAGTACTACAGAAATTTCCAAAATATTAAAATGTTCTTGAAAAATAGATAGATATGCTTGGGGCGAGCTAATTCAGCTCTGGCACTGCGGCATCTTGTGATGCCTATTGTGCCATACCTTTTCTTTTCTTAAAGCAGTTCGTTTGCTTTAGTTTTTTTCAGAAAACATAATATATTTTCGAGGTTGAGGATCGCAAGGTGTCCTTGAGAGACTATTTCGCTATTTAGGATTCTCTTTCTTATATGGAGAAGACCTGGACATTCAGTGAGAATATGTCTGGAGGTTTCTTCATCCTCAAGGCATAATCTACATAATGAATCAGTAGCGAGATTCATTTTTTGTAGGTGTTTCTTTAGTTTGCAGTGTCCAGTTATAATTCCGGTCATCATCTTTAGGTCTTTCTTCCCTAAGTTGATAAGAAATTTCGATTTCTTGGGAGAAAGTTCTGGGAATATTTGCTTAGTGCATATCTGTCTTAAGCAGTTCTTCCAGATGTCTTGAGATTCGCGGAATGAGGTTTTTTTGACGTGTTGCTTGAACAGATTCTTACCAACCCCACAGAACGATTCCGGTCCTGTGAGTGGTGATGATGCTCCCTGTTTGGCCAGGGAGTCTGCTCTTTCATTCCCGTCAAAACCACAGTGGGCAGGAATCCACTGTAGAGTAACTTTATTGTTTTGCGCAGCCAGGTCGTTGAGGACGTCTACAGTCTCCAGCACTAGCTTGGATTTTATGATGGGTGATGTCAGAGCTTTAAGGGCAGCTTGACTATCAGAGAAGACGAAAATTGATTTGCCCCTAACATTGTTCATACAGTTCAGTCTGACGCATCTGTTAATGGCAAGGATTTCCGCTTGAAAGATTGTGGTAAATAGACCTGCACTGAAGAAGTGGCTCTCATTGGAGTGTTCTCCAAAGACCCCTGCCCCCGTGCCTTTCTCCATTTTGGAGCCATCTGTGTACCACACAAGGTCGTTTTCGGACGGGCTTAGTTTCTCGTGTTCCCAGTTGGATCTGGGGGGGATAACTACGATGAAGTTTTTGTTAAAGCGACTTTTGGGAAGCATGTCATCTAATGGCATGCAGAACTCCTTTTCTCGCTTTAGGGTTGTGATTAAGGTTAGGTGTCCTTTTAAGGGATGGTTTGGGACAGTGTAACCCAGATGGAAAAGTCTGTGAAGGCTGAGCTTCGCCTCCATCTGGATGTGTATGTGGATTGGGGTGAGCCCTAAGATGACATTGAGGGCTGCTGTTGGCGTAGATCTTATGCCGCCTGTCATACATATCCCTGCACATCTTTGAACTCGTCCTAACCGCTTGATGGTTGATCCTTCTAGCGTTTTCGACCACCATACTACAGACGCGTATGTTAGTGCTGGTCTGACGATCAAAGTGTAGAGATTGTACATCATCTTAGGGCTTAACCCCCAGTTTTTGCCGCAAATTCTTCTGCAGGTCCACAATGAGGCTGTTGATCTGCTGATGATGCGGTCTATGTGGAGGTTCCAGGACAGTTTGCTGTCGATTTTTCTCGAAAAATGGTGTACAATGCTTTAAAATTAGTTCAATTAGACCGGTTATATTTCTTAAAACAAAAATAACGCAAAGCACCGCGATGAAAAACGACTTTACGAATGGTTAAGGCTATTGTGAGTAAGAGTAAAGCTGATCCATTCAAGTCTTCAAAGGAAATTTCTGTAGAAAACAGAGATGAATACAATATGGTTATAACGCCAAGGCTTGTACGTATGCGTTTAAATGAGGCACAGATTTTTTGCCGCAAAGCGAGAAAGAAGCCACTTCTCTCAAAGTCAAACATGAAGACTAGAATTGCATTCGCAAGAGAACGCTCTGAAAGATGTTTCTTTCTGGAAGAACACTGTTTGGACGGATGAAACTAAAATAAACAGAGCAGGACTAGATGACAGATTTATTGTGCACCGCCCAAAATGCCAGGAATTCAATCCGAAATACACTCAAAAAACAATTAAACATGGTGGTGGAAGCATAATGGTTTGGGGTACATTCTCATGGTATGGTACTGGTCCCATTGTAAGAATATCTGGAAAATTAGATCAGTTCCAACTCTTAGAAATACTCAAAAATTCGTTGGAGCCATACACTTTTGAATCAATGCCACTTCGGTGGATATTCATGCAAGATAATGACCCGAAGCATACGGCTCGAAGTGTTAAGTGGCCGAAAATATTTGCGTCCTGAAATGGCCCGCTCAAAGTCCTCACCTCAATCCCATAGAAAATATAGGGAATGATTTGAAGGTCAAAATAGCACAAGAAAATTTCAGTAACCTTAACGCCTTATGGGCTGGAATTCAAGAAGCTTGTTACTCCATTCCTAAGGAGAGATGCCAAGCTTTGGTCGAAAGCATGAGTCGGAGTCTTAAAACCGCATGACATGGTTTTGAAAAATAAAGGTTACAGCACTAAGTATTAAAAAGATAAAAATAAAGAATTGCTTAAAGGTCATACATTTACTAATTTTTGCATATTTTTCCAGATTGTTGAGACAAGTGTTATGAATACAAATATTGTTGACATTGTTGTTGTATTGTAGTTTCAATAAAATGGAGTCAAACCCTATTCTATGCTATTTCTTTTTCCATGGCTCTAGGCATGAGAAAAAAAATTATTAAAAATTGAAATTTTATTCTTAGAAACATAAATTCTTTAATGAATTTATCTGTCAGCAACAATTTCCTTCAACAATTTTTCTTAAATGATGCTCGTTATTTTTTTATTTTATAAAGCCTTTTTATCTAAAAAAACACTTTAATATGACCCTTTTGTGTAACACTGCTTCGAAGAATATTAGAAAAAAGGTTCAGTCATGATAAAAATTAAGAATGAGCTTCTAAAAATAACTACCAAAGGCATTATGTAAACAAGGTAAATGCTTACTTAATTTATTTTTTATCTTCAGGATATTTTTTGTTATTTTAAATCGTATGAAAATCAATTGCACGAACCTGCTCCGATTATTAAGCCTCCAAAGACCACAAAAGTCAACCAAAACACTTAAAAGCAACATTAATATATCTACAGAACATACAACATATAAATACTATATGCATGTGTTTTTGGGGGTGTTAACGTTTAGCTGTGTGAAAACATAAAATTTATGGGCAGGTTGTTAAAAATGTAGCGGTTTCATCGTTTGGAAAACAAAAAACAAGCACGTTACTTGCACACTTGGCGAAAAAATACTGAAATAATGAATAATTTTCCAGCTTTGTAAAAATGTTTAAAGTTTTAACTCTGTTTACTTTAAAGTTTGTCAAATGCTTCAGAAATACAAAAAAATTAATGTATTTTCCTGCCACCCAAACTGTCGTAGCTGCAATGATCCTAAGGAACAGACTACTTTCTGTGTGCTTGCCCAGCAGTGGCAAGATGTACAGATTCAGAACTCTAAATAGACCTTTTATTGACAATCTAGAGGAACTTTCAGCTTTAAAAACTAACGACCCACTTATTTTTCTCAATCTTACGGGATGGGTCTAAAAGCTCAAAAGCTCTTAAGGAACTATTTTAGTGCATTATACGCGTCAACAGATAGCAATAAGAGGTAGTGGCAGCAAAACACCTCAATTGAGGTCCCTAATTGGATACTTCCTGTAGCAGTTTCATCACCAAACCAAACCGAACCAACTAACCGGACTGCTTGGCCGCTTAAACAAAACATATTCAAACTCAAATTCTCGAGGTAAACTGTTATACAAAATAATTAACTCTCCCTCACAGCGTTACCAGATAGACGATGGCATCTTAATTTTGACGATTTGAGACCAAAATGACGATTTGAGATCACAAATGACGATTTAAGAGTACAAATGACTAGTTATATGTGTCTTTTTTTTTTGTGTTAATAACACTTTTTTAATTTAAAACTGAAAGAATTTTGCCTACTTACAGTGTTAAAAAAAAATATTTTTTTTTTTGCCTAAAAACACTGTTTTACGAAGAATTTTCAAAGAAAGAACAAAGTAAAAAGCAAACGTCTACTGATAGAAAGCTCTTTGGAAAGTTCTAGTAACACGGGCGGGCTGCTAAAAATTTTGAAATGGACAAATGCCTGATAAGTTAAAATATTGAATTTATTTGATTCAAATATAGCAACAACACAACATAATTAAATGCTAAACTCAATGCCAAATATATAAAAGCGCCAGAAAAAGCCCCATTATAAAAAGTAGAGGAACCTTACGAAACTGTCATGAAATTTATGGTGGTTGAGAAGGAAGATGACTTGGATGCTCAAATGATGTGCTTTTAAGGCGTATTGTTGTGTGGACATCTGAGGAATTCGAGAATTATTTAGTGAATAGGGCAAAAGAATTAAATATTAGAGCTGGCTAAGCCATGGTGTCTGCCGTGGCGTCCGTGGCGCAGTGGGTAGAGTGCGTGACCCATACGCCAGAAAACCCTGGTTCAATTCTATCTGACATATAAAATTTTTTCAATTCAATTAATTTTTCTGTTCGGCCATCACCTCTCTGCAGACAATGGCAAACCTCAGAGAGTTAATAAGGCCATGTAAAGCTTCTTAAGAACATGCACATTAGCCGTTCGGAGTCGGCATAAAACAAGTAGGTCCAGTTCTCGATCAATTGTGTTCAAACATTTAATAAAAAAAAAAAAAACCCACAACACAATTTGATCATAAGAAGTTCGGTCAAAGTCCTTTCAAGGGCTGAAATGGCCAATTTATTATATTATTATAAGCCATGGTGTCCACAAAAGTGATAACGTTTCTCGCAAATGTCTGATGTTAGTTCACAATCTGAATTACTAAGCTATTTCAACTAAACAATGTATCAGCAAGTAGTTTTATTCAATAACTATGTTAAAAAAATATATTTATATCTTATATAAGCCGTATGAGAATATATGAATGTGAATTTATAAACTAATTTATAACTTATAAATTTTTTATAAAAAAAGATTTTCATTACCTTTTTTGCTTTACGTAAAAATTTTAATCTTCTGTACTGTATGACGATTTTAGGACATAAAATACGATTTTTAGGACTTGCCAATGACGATTTTTGCCGAAAAGTCTCTGGCATCCCTGCTCCCTCACTCAGTTTGTTTGTATTAAAGCTTCATACGAGCTTCTCACTGTAATTGCTTCATAAATCTTAATTCTGAAATGTGTTCATCTCATTTCTCACCTCATCTCATCTCATTTCATATTATTTTATCTCATCTCACCTCATATTATCCAATCTCATCTCATATCATCTCTTTTCATCTATTCTGATCTTATCTCATCTCATCTGAACTCATCTCATCTGAACTCATTTCATCTCATCTCATCTCATCTCATTTCATCTATTCTCATGTCATCTCATCTCATCTCTTTTTATCTAATCTCATCTCATCTCTTCTTATCTAATCTCATCTCATTTGTTCTCATCTCATTTGATCTGATGTCATCACTACTCAGCTCATCTCATATCATTTTCACATCTCAGTTCATCTCATCTATTCTAATCTCATCTCATCTGATCTCAACCCATCTTATAAATACCGACAATATTATATGGATCAATATAAAAAAAGAAAAATGTGACAAATATGATATATGTCAAAAATTACAAATGATAAAAATTATATAAAATGACAAATGAACAAAATGACAAATGAAAAAAAATACATAATTTTTTTCGAAAATAAAGACGAAATAAAAAAATTACTTGCATGAAAAAATTACAAAAATTATAAATAATAATTATGACAAAAATGTCAAATGACAAATTACCAAAAATGGCATGTAACAAAAAAAGGAAAAATAACAAAATTAAATGACAAAAATTACATGACAAAGATGGCAAATATAAAATGCCATTTGTTATCTCATCTCATCTCATCTAATCTCATCTCATTTCTCTCATTTAATTTTATTTCCTCTCATCTCATCTCATTTCATTTCATCTCATCTCATCTCAACTCATTTCATCTCATCTCATCTCATCTCATCTCATCTCATCTCATCTCATCTCATCTCATTTCATCTCATCTCATCTCATCTCATTCCATCTCATCTTATCTCATCTCATCTCATCTCATCTCATCTCATCTCATCTCATCTCATCTCATCTCATCTCATCTCATCTCTTCTCATCTCATCTCATCTCATCTCATCTCATCTCATCTCATCTCATCTCATCTCATTTCATCTCATTTCATATCATCTCATCTCATCTCATCTCATCTCATCTCATCTCATCTCATCTCATCTCATTTCATCTCATCTCATCTCATCTCATCTCATTTCATCTCATCTCATTTCATCTCATCTCATCTCATCTCATCTCATCTCATCTCATCTCATCTCATCTCATCTCATTTCATCTCATCTCATCTCATCTCATTCCATCTCATCTTATCTGATCTCATCTCATCTCATCTCATCTCATCTCATCTCATCTCATCTCAACTCTTCTCATCTCATCTCATCTCATCTCATCGCAGCTAATTTCTCTCATTACATAGAACAACAAAGTAGGCTCATGTTGGAGATAAAGTGAGCTAGATGTCAAGGTCAGCTGGTGATTTAGTATTTTTTAAAATTTTTTTTTTTGTTGCTTTTGTCATTTCACATTTGTTGCACTTACAGTTTCGTTGTTGTCATATATGTAATACTTCTATATTGGCAGCAACCTACATTTTCAATGAATTTCAACTACGAAATCAAAGAGAGACAGCCTACGTGAGATTTTTTTGTTTGTATTAGTATATTTGAATTTTTTAAAATTACTACACATAAAAAAATGTCAAATCGTCACAGGGGCGGTTGTTGTGAAAAATGTTTGCACCAAACTCAAAACAAAACAAATCATATTTGTTCTGCATAACTCACAGGTACGCACCACTAGAAAACAATTATAAAAACAACGCGTGAAATATGATTTAATTTTAAAAAGAAAAATTCAAGCAATCAAGATTTTATCCATTAAAATTCGAACAACAATTTTATTCAACTGAAATTTTTGGCTATGAAAGCACCGCTCCTGAGTTTTTTCATTTTCAAATTTAATTTCGGGTACATTCGTTTATATATTTTCTCGCTCATATTACAATACATCTGGACTCTAATGTTGGCGAATGTACCTTGAGTGTACTGCCAATATAGAAGTATTACATATATGGTTGTTGTAAAATTTTACATTTGAGCAGCCATTTTAAAATGAGCCTATCTTATTATTGTTTCATGATCTCCTCTATTCGCACATTATCTCATCCATGATACAATAATTACAAGGTAAGAGTGGCAACTGGCTATTTTCTCACAAGCTGCGTCCACTAAATATTTTACCTACTATTTTTGGCTATATATGCCTGTGTATTTTACCTTCCATTTTCTTTCTTACTTTTTTCGATCTCTAATTTGTACTATTTTTGACAGTTTTTCCAAGACGAAAGAGCAGTCACTCCTACCTGGTATCATGGTTGAATAAATAAGGTTGTCGCATGGGTGAAAGCGAGTTCCCATAAATGTCAAATCGAAGTTGACAGCTCATACAAAATCTGAAAGCAAAAATTGAGAACATGAAAAACCGATGAAGTTGTTGTTGTTGTTGCTTTTTATTGATTTTGACAATCATGGGTACTGAGAAGAGAGTACGATCAGCCCCGAGACAACCTTATTAATTCAACCATGCCTGGTATATCATGATCTGATTTATTTGCATCTCGTCTCAATTCAACTCTCTTAACAAAAAAAAAATAATATTTTTTCAGTGTATATCTTTTCATTTACGACTCTTGTTGTTGTTGTTATCTTTTAATGTTTTTCATGTTTTTCATTTTTGTGGTTTTGGCAAACATTTGAGTTAAATCTGTTTAAATTTTTTTTTATGTTCAATCATGCATACAAGTAAACATAAAAGCTCAGCAATAATATGTAAAAAATAAAACAAGGCGCTTTGTGTTTTTTTTTCAACATGTGTGCAACCAAGTGTTGCCACATTACCAAGAAAGAAATTCTTTCAGAATCAAATATCAAAGTAAGGCAATTTTTCCAGAGAATAAATTCTTCAAATATTGGAAGAGAAGATATTTTTATGTGCTTATTTCAGTAACAAATATACACTGAAAAAATACCAAGTTGAAAATACTTTTCTGTCACTGTATTTGAACTTAAATTGTATATTTATCTGGGATAGATTTAAAGAAATTGTAGCACAAAAATTTTATATTTTCAAATAAAAGTTTTCAATACCCTTAAGTTTGTCTCTAAGTAGTTTTTTTTTTAATTGTTTGAAAAGAAAAGCTTTTAAGAAATTCTTATAAATGTCTATCATTACTTGAGAAGAAAAACAATTTATTTTAAAACTTTAATCTATGCGTAAAGAAAGTTTATATTTTTCTTTAATTAATTATAATTATGCTGTCACTACCAATACCACAACCAAGCCGCATTTGTTAGCCGTTTTGAGCGTTAGCAAATGCCGCGAATTTTCATTTTTTTTTGTTTTGATCGCATCGTTTACAGTGACGCGCATTAATATAGCACGAGTTACTCGGCAGTGGCAGGTTTGATTAATTATTGTAAGAAATGAGTGGAGCATTCTTCGAAAGGCATAATAATTAATATTGATTTTTGTTTTTTTGTGTTGCATAATAAAAAAGTCAATTTATAAGGAGCTTAATAGAGCATTTCTGAAGATTACACCGAAAAGCTTTGATATATAATCGGAATGAGATAAAAATGTCTAAATATTCTTCGATATTTTCTGTAGTTTGTCATCCATTTGCATTGTCTTAACGATGATCTATAACACCCACAACTTCAGCTTCCATCTGGCTGATAGCACAAAACTTTCCCCATCCAAAATAAGGTGAAACCCTAAAAAGTTGAGAACTGCATGAATAGCAATTTGTGCAAAATCTCGCTACTATAAAAATGCAGCTGAAAAATCTGACAATTTTTAAGTTCCCTCTAAAAGAATGGGGGAAACAAAAACAAAAGCAAAAAAAAAAAAACAAAAGAACCGCTACTTGATTACAAAACTTTTGCTCTTGCCAAATCCGTTTAAAGCGCAGTCATGTCACATCTAAGGTCATAAAAATAGTTTATGACATGAACTCGACGGTATTGTTACGGTTGCATTCACACTCACTCCGTCACTCACTTATACAGTCACTCACTGACTCACTTACTCGCCGCATAGAATATGCAAATAGCAACACTCTTGATGATAGGGTGGCGTAAACGAAAGAGACAACAATAGCAATGCGTTTGTAGAAAGCAGAGTGTGTAGGCGGGGGAGATGGATGTGCTCAAAATTATTACTATGCATAAGAATATAAGTTAGAATTTATTGCAGTTGCGGTCTACGATGTCGATAAATAAGTTTTATTACGTTGTGTTAAGCGCTCCGTCTTTTTTGTAGTTTATACAAGATGGTTATTTTAATAAAGTGCCTGAATTTATGAGCGCATTAAAATGTGGATAAGGTTAGTGTTGCTGTAAACACTTCAAACTGCATTGTTAGCTCTTAATTTATAAGCTGGTTAAACCCCACCCAACAATTCCAAGTGGCGTTCATTACTTGAGCTTGTCAGGAGCTCTGCTCGTTTGGTGCTTTTTTTGTTACATTTTTGAAGAGTTGAATGATTTCAGCTGAATGATCGGGCCACTTAAGTTTTGATGAATTCAATTATGATACTTTTGAGCTTCTTTTAAAAAGCCATATGGGAAGGATGCATATTCCAGACAAATATATTCGAAGTTCAAATTTTCTAAGTTCAAATTTTCTAAGTTTGAATTTTCGTAGATTGAAATTTCGAAGATCAAATTTACGAAGTTTGACTTTTCGAGATCGAATTTTCGAAGTTTGACTTTTCGAAGATCCTATTTACGTAGAAATTTTTATCTTGTCAAAAAATAATTCTCGAATTTCGAATTTCTGAATTTCGAGTTTTCAAAGTATGAATTTTCGAAGATCTTCGAAGATTTTCGTGTTAATTTAAATTTAAAATATTCAATCCTTGGTTTTTCATAGTTTAAAGGGCACTATGAATTCTTATTCATTTACTTACCTTAGCAGAAAATAATTTTCGTAGTTCAAATTTTAGAAAATCGAATATTCGAAGTAGTAATTTCGAAATTGAAGTTTATATTTTCAATATTTGAATTTTAGAAGCTCAAATTCTTAAAGTTCGGACCGAATTTCTAGAGTCTTCTGCACTGGTACCAACACAGAAGCATTTTTTATTTTCATAATTTCTCATCTTCGAATCAGAATCGAATTTTCAAATTTTTTTCGGGAATTTTTTTTTCATAGAAGGAAAAAAGATATCGTTTTCAAATTTTGCACATATATTTATTAACATTTAAAGAATACAAAAAAGTGGAATTTTTGAAGCGGTTTTTGACGTTATTTGATTTATTTTAAAAAATGTCAAAAAATTGATGGTGTACAGGATACCACCAGTCTGGAACATCTGAGGAAAAAATAAAAAAAAAAATTAATTCTTGTTTAAGTGGCCACCGCCTGAACTAGGATAATTTTTATCCGCCGAAGAAAAACAAAATGGCAACCGATTTTGTAACCTCGAAAATAGATTTTTTTCAATTTGTAACCTATATGTCCCCTTAAATCACAAAAATTAGATTGCATTTCTATTACTAATGCTGTTATGTTTTTGGATGGATTTTCCTTTTTGAGAATTTTTTCCTTTTATGATTATCGAACTACTTTGGAAAATAATTTTTTTTCCTTAACTTGCATATGCTGGTAAAAGATTCTTCGGAGCTACATATTCTCCATTCAATCTATACGGTAAAATACAATTTATGACATTCGCACTATTATCTAGATTGAAAATATTATTCCTTAAGCTTACTTCTGCTTATTATAAGCCGTTCATGCTCATAACATAAAGCTGCTTTTTGCTTTTTCGAACTTGCTTTTTAGAAATGTGTTCATGTTGGCTTTAAGACAGCATTGAAGTTAATTTTGACATTCTTGTTTCGAAGATTGATCTTGGATGCATGCATAAGATTGGCTGCATTCAGCAAGTACAACTATTGTGCAACTATTGAGCTCAACTTGTTGAGTAAATGAATCAAAATTAAAAATGATACCAAAGACAGACAATTTTCACAACATGTTGAGCTGATCAGCAACGGATACTTATGCTTTCAACAGACACACCCAATCAACAGTTGTACCTGCTGAACACAGCCATTGAAAGATGTCAAAAAACTAACTTAGAATTTTGGAAGAATCGATGAAACACAGGGTGACACACACAAAAATACAGAATAAAAGTTGCTTTTTTCTGATTTTTTCAATTGGCATTTGTAAGCAGAAAAGCTTATTTTTATATTGCGTTTAGACGCTTTTAACAAACAGCTGCTTTTTGCTCCAGCATGAACGCCTTATTATGTGTTCAGAAAGATGTTTCTTTTTGTGATATTTCCATTTTATGATATTTGACAATTTTCGAATTTAAAATTTTCGTTGCAGATTATATGGATAAAAAAAATCTGTGTTAAATATACACTCTTGTACATTATTTATGTTATTCAACATAATTTTTGAAAGATCTTATGGTCGAAAAGATCTTAACACAATTAATATTTTCAAACTATTTCAAAATTTAAATTATTTGAAAAGTTTATATATTTGGCAACTTTTTTCGAAAATTAAATTGTGTTGAAGTCTAAAATAATTTCATAGATAATAATATGAAAACAAAATGTTTGTAATTAAAATAAAATATGGGCAATTCCATGGTCGAGAACGTGACATTCGTACGCCTTTGAGGAGCAAAAAAATTAAGAAAATTAAAAATAAAATTTCATTTTTCTTTAGTTTTCGATAGCATTTTAGTAGCAATAGGTTTAGTAAAAAATGTAGATTCGGTAGAATTTATGTTTCCAATATATTAGCAAATAACAGGGGATCTAGCACGCGACAAAAAATGGAACTCGTTTTCGACTGCATATAGAAAAATGCAAAAATCTGCGAAACGCAACAAAAAATTTTAAAACGAATAATTTTAAACTTAAATGGATTAATGTGGCCTTCTAATGATAGTTGTCATGTTGACATACTTACATTTGTTTTTTTTTACTAATGTTTAGTGTAATATAGCACGTGACATCTAGCACGCGACATATTTTTACATCGCGTTTGTAATAAGTATAAGTTAAAAAATTCCAACTCAAAATTTCATTAACAACAAAAAACGTCATGTTTATTACTTGTGAGTTTTATATTAGTAATATTAATAAAAAAATAATTTAAAAAACATATGAGGCTACTGAAAAAATGATGAAATATTAGTTTTTTAATGAATATGCCGTTTGAGCTAACATTAATTTCAAATGTTCCTTAAAGCAGATCGAATCCAGTTCCCGGATACCTGGAATATTTGTTATGTCCTTTCATTTCTCTATCAAATTTGACGAAATCTCTTTAATTGTGTCAGCACCAATATACATGATGTGAATACCAGTTATGTGCTCTTGTGCACATTTAAAGAGAGAAAATGCATCATTTAAAAGCGTTGCATAATGCATTATGCACGTGTTTTACCCATCTGCATAAATATATATGCAAGTTAAAATAAAATAAAATTTTTCTTTTTCAAAGTAATACTATGTTCAGACTGAGTTTTAAATGCGCATTTAGAAGTTCGAAAATGCTTACAAATGTCAAGTGTTCAAACTATGAAGAAATGCTTAATTCGCATTAAAATTGACAGATTTCTTAATATTATTTCTATGTTGTGAAAATGCTAACATTTTAACAAAAATATGATTGCAGGAACGAACCAGAAAGTTTTCGGAAAATTGTAAACATTTATTATTTTTGTTTGAATATATTTATAAACAACTTTATTAATAATTAAACAAATGTATAATTGACAAATTAAATAAAACTCACAATTAACCCAAACGATTCTTTTTATATGATTTGCAATTAGCTTGAGTATGCGAGCCTGCGCAGGTGTCAATACTTTTCCTTCTTCGCACACGGTGTAGTCACTATAGAACGCTAGAATTCCCTTTGCAATTTGGTAGGCATACACAGTGAAGGCAAATGTGGCTCCAGTGAGTGTGCAAAATCTTCGGTTGAACCTCCTTTTAATACCACTGTTTCTGTGGCTACAAAAACACTGCGAGCATATTCTACCGCTCAGTAATATTTTGTCCAGTCACCTCTTGCTTTGGCGTTTCAGTGGCAGTGCATCCTGTCGCGAAGTCTGTTGGAAAGCTTGTGGAAACCTGTTTCAACTTCTTCAGCTTTGTTACGTCCCAAAAATATTTGCATGGTATGATTTTTACCAAAGACAAATCTTGAGTTTGCTTTCCATTGTTGTCGTAGATCATTCAGCAGATTATTGTGCATATTTTGCACCTGAAAGACAAGGATGAGAGGATGTTTTCCCACGCAGCGGCGCACGTCTTCTATAATTTGTTGTTTTCAGGCCAGTCCCTTGCGATCGGTTTTCACCAACGGAATCTTCTATTTATTTTTGAACAAAAACAAAAACTGTTCAAGTTTATCAATCGAATGGCGAACAGCTGATGGAATTTAACAACGAGTACTGTCAAAACAAACGAGTAATATGTATTCGAACTTCGAAACAGGGTCGCAAACTGCTAAATGCTCATTTGAAGTAGAATTTATGTGAATTTACTTGACAGAATTTTATATGGGTAAATTCGCATTTAGAGAAGCATTAAGGAAATAAATGCGAATTAAGCTCTAAATGCGCATTTAGCTCCCATTCTGAACATAGTATAACACAAATCAAAATTAAATTAAATTTAAAAAAAAAAAACACAGGTGCGTCACTGGACACACGAGAGAAGCGAAGCATTTTTGCAAATTCATAGATTTGATAATTTAATAGCGTTTTTTCGATTAAAATAATTTTTAAAATCAAAACTTTAAAATAACAAAGTATATATATCATTAATATATTAACCCTCTTCGGCCCTCCCTTAAAGCCCCCTGTTCAGTTATAGGGAATAAATACAAAAATCATTAATTTTGTTACAATTTAATCAACTTACAGGTTGTTTATTTTTAACGATATTTATAACGACCTTTAGTAGGAAGTAGAAACAACATCTAATACACAATCCTTAGTGAATATTTCTTTTAGTTCGTTCGTTCTTTTAGTTCGTTAGGTCTTTCAGTTCGCATGGACAAACCGAAGATTCAAACCATAGCTCGGTAAATTTAGTTATCTTTGCTCTAGTTCGTTTTGTTTGCTACTTTTGTCGGTTGGCTAGCCAATACACAGTCTTAGAATAGCCAACACACAATCCTGTCTTAAAGTAATAGATTATAGTGATCTGCTGAAACAAAGCTTTAGCTAATGTTTATCACTGAATCAACAAAATTATAAAAAAGAGGGTTTAAGCTTAATGGTTAGAGGAAAGTACCAACAAACGATAGAACTGTGAGTTGTGGGTTCAATTCCTGCAGCGGGCAAGAAATTATTTTTAATTTAACATTTTCTGGTTCAATTGATGCAAGCAAACAACAATATCAATTCTAAGAAAAAAGGTGTCGGAAAAAAGTGTCGTTTTTTCTGATTTCACTCTAGCAAATCGCAGAACGAGGCGTAAAAAACTAAGCTTAAAAAAAAATTAAATTTTTGGTATGATAATTTTATGAAGTAACTTTTTTTTTAAGGTGAGGCCACCAAATTTGGTTTGAATTAAAATTTTTAGACACTTGCCTAGAACGATCGCAAAGTACTGATAACAACTGGTACTTCAGGTACAAGAACGCGACATTATAATATCAATGAAAGCAAAATAAAAATTTACCGTTAATCGAGCTTTGTTTGGTCTCTTTTCATTTTTTTAGTATTTATTTGTCTTTTTTAGAAAAATTTCATAAGATGAGAGGAACCATAAAATAAATATATAAACAAAAAATACTAATGAGAAAAAAGCATTTAAAGTAGCTAAGATCAAGAAAAATATATTTTTAGTTTTCAGGCAAATTTTCTCAAAATAACAACTGAGATAATCTGTAAATGCATTATATTATAAAAATTTATGCATTTTTTAATATAATATTAGAAAAAAATTATTTGTTTATTAACATTTTAATTTTCGATAGCGGTAGACCATGCTGTGGAAATGCCCATATATATTTGATATATAGCAATTCCACTTTTTTCTAAACAACAAACAATGTTTGGACATGAAAAAAAACAAAATTTTATGCATAGTTTCTATTTCATCTTGATAGCCTAGTCAAGGAATAATTATTCGAAAATTTTTCGAAAATATGAATTTTCTTATAAAAGATCGTTTTGCTGCCAGTAACTCATTTACTCATTTACTTATTTATAATTATAACAATTAGGTGCGTTTCGAAAATTATCAAAAGTGAATAGATGTTCGAAAATTTTCAAAAGAGTAATTTATTCAGAAATAGATGATTGTATTTTATAAATAAAAAATTCAAGAATATATTATTTTAAATTTCTTCAAAACAAAAATTTTATCTTTATTTCGAAATATTTCAAAAAAATAAGCTTAATTTTTATACGAACTAAAAATTTATACATACCCTTTATTTCAATATTATGACTGAAGCATCCATACTGACAAAACTTTTTTCGAACATAAATACAAACACAGTCAGTATAATCGAAAAAAACGATATATTTGCGAGAAAAAAAAACATTTTCGCCAAGATTTTTAAGATCTTCGGAAGTGTGCAAAACAACTTCGAAAGTTTTGGATATAACTTATTTGCATATTCTTATTATATACACAATATTTATTCAAATATCTTTACATTCTAATGGTAAAACTTTATTATATAAAAAATTTTCAAATTAGTTGCGAATTTTAGAATGGTTTTCCAAAAACTAATTATAGCAGAAAATTGATTATATTTCAACATGTGCTTTTAAAATAGTTTCAAACATTAAATATATAATTTTTTTTAGGCCGAAGTTTTCTTCTTAAATTTTAATGAAAACATTTTTTCGAACATTAAAAATATATTTTTTTGGATTGTAATGTTTTCTTCTAAAATTTTCAGTAAAAAAATACTTTCGAAAATCTTTCGAACATATAATAAACTTTCGAAAATCGTTCGAACATTGCAAATGTATTTTTTTTTCCTGTGATGTTTTATTCTAAAATTTTCAATGAAAAAAAATTACTTTCGAATATATGTATATCGAGCATATAATAATTTCGAAATTTATTCGAACATTAAAAATTTATTTTTTTCATGCGATGTTTTCTTCTAAAATTTTCAATGAAAAAAATTACTTTCGAAAAAATTTCGAACACAATATAGTTTCGACAAATTATTCGAACATTCAAAATGTATTTGTTTGCTGTGAAGTTTTCTTATAACATTATTAATGAATAACTACTTTCGAAAATTTTTCGACCATTGAAAATGTATTTTATTTTTTGCCTGTGATGTTTTCTTTTAAAATTCTCAATGAAAACAAAATTACACCCGAAAAAAATTCGAACATATAGTATACTTTAGAAAATTATTCGAACAATGAAAATGTATTTTTTGCTGTGATGTTTTCTTGTAAAATTTTCGATGAAAAAATTATCTTCGAAAATTTTTCGAACATTGAAAATGTATTTTTTTGGCCAATGATGCTTTGTTCTAAAATGTTAAATGAAACATTTAACTTTCGAAAATTTTTCGAACATATAACATAGTTGCGAAAATTATTCGAACTTTGAAAATGTATTTTTTTTTGGCCTGTGATGTTTTCTTCTAAAATTTCAGTAAAAAGTTACTTTCGAATATATTTCGAACAATTAATATAGCTTTGAATATGATGCAAACATCGAAAATGTATTTTTTTAGCCAGTGATGTTTTCTTCTAACATTTTCAATGAAAAAATTACTTTCAAAACTTTTTCGAACATATAATATTGTTTCAAAAACTATTCGCACATTGAAAATGTATTTTTTTTGCCTCTGCTATTTTCTTCTAATTGTCAGTGAAAAAATTACTTTCATAAATTTTTCTAACATGTAATATAGATTAGAAAATGATTCGAACATTGAAAATGTATTTTTTTTGCCTGTGACGGGTTCTTTCAGTGAAAAAAATTAATTTCGAAAATTTTTCGAACATTAAAAAAATTCTTTTTTTTTTCCTAGCCTGTGTTAAAATTCTTTTGCAATCATATTCACATCATGAGCAGCGTTATTTTATGTAGTTTCGCAGCAATTTCTATGTTCTATGTTAATTAACAATGTTATCGTATAAATTTCGAAATTAATAACTACTAATAAATAATAACTAAAATAAAGTGGCGTCCGTGGCGTAGATGGTTAAAGTGCGTGACCTCTATGTCAACGAACCTTGGAGACCCGGGTTCGAACCCCAGCAGCGACAGAAAATTATTTGAATTAAAATAATTTTTTTGTGCGGCAGCCACCTCTCTGCAGACAATGACAAACCATGTAAAGTGCCATGTAAAGCTTCTTGAGAATAAGAACATTCCGTTCATCGCCGTTCGGAGTTGGCGTTAAACCTGTAGGTCCATTTCTCGGTCAATTGTGTACAAACTTAATAACACGCACAACACAATTGATCATAAGAAGCTAGGTCAAAGTCCTTTCAAGGGCTGAAATGGCCAGTTATTTATTTTATTTTATTTATAAATAATAACTCACATATTTTGCTCTAAAAAAGCACTTTTTCTTTAACATAACTATATATACACACGTGTATGGAATGAAAAAGAAGCGTGTGCTTCCATTGACCCTATTAAGCAGCCACCTTGTTTAGCTAATCATTACTTTGATTGCTTTTCCCCACACTTGCACATCAATAGAGTTCATGCAATTGCTTTATTGATGGCATCAATCAGAGTTCAGTCAGTTGAAAGTTCAACTAGATACTTCATACTTCTTCAAACAGACACACATACTCGTACACTCAGAAAAGCATAAATACTGAAAGTAATAGCAATGATATAACTTGGTCGGTTTGCTTCTATTGATGAACACAACAGCTATTGAAAAGCTGTTGGAGATGTTGATGATGATGTTGGTGTTGCTAATGATATTTATATTGATGATATTGACGATGATGTGATGATGATGAAGATGTTGATGATGATGATATTGATGACAAAGAATGTCATAAATTGAAAATTAGTTCTGCAAACATGCTGTAAATGAGCTGTGGATGTTGCTGTCAACTTAACAACAATGTGGCAACATATCAACTGTTGGAAAAGTACAACACAACAGAAAAAGATAGGGGAAGTTACAACAAAAATAACAATGAAATTGAGTTGCATAATAATATCGATGAGATAGATACTTTGTTATGTTAAATTTGTAAGCAGCATGTCACAAGAAGGTAGCAGAAGTAAGCAGAAGTAAGCAGAAATTGTACCCGAATAATGACCTGTGGCTTCAGCTCTTTTGTGAGGCATGTAAAAGTTAAGGAAGAAATTTGAAGAAATTTTATATTTCACTCAATTTCTCAATATTTAACGTAGAAAACATGAAGAAATTTTTAAAAATTTTATAATGAATCCAGACATATCAAAAGTTCAATGATTTATGTGCTAAACTGTTGCTTGGTCACATATTCTTAAGATCATCATCTGAACTTTTGCTAGTATCTTGATTATGCCCTACAGCTATTTAGAATTTAAAAGGAGCCATAAATCACTGCTTTTGTGCCGGAAGTAAATATCAAAGAATCTAAATTCTTTACGGCTGATGGAAATGGCTTTACGATATTTTTTGTTAGAATTTTGAAAGACGTTTGCGTTTATTTTTCTTTATTTCTTAAATTTCTTCAGGCGGTTAAGTTTCACATTGAGAATTTTTACTTTATCTCCGACATAAAAAAACATCGTAATATAAAATAAAACTTAAATGTGTGCGCTTCATTTAGCTTTTGATTTGATTATTTAAAATTATCGCTAAAAATGGCAAACAGTAAAAACATTAACTTTAAAAGCCAAACGTTTTACACTGAATAGGCCTTAAAAGCTTTTATATCTTACAATTAGTAAGCTCTAAAAAGAACATTATTGACATTATAAAGTTTGGTATTTTTTTTTTCATTTTAAATTATGTAACTAGTCATAAAAAAAGAGTTGGCTGTGAGTGTGTGTGTGTTGGCTCTTTAGTCTTGTCCTTATTTGTGTCCCTATCCTTTCGTTTGTTCCGAAACTTATTCTCATTCGTCCCTTATTTTTTTATTTCTCCAAATAATTCATGTCCAAATTTTTGTTTTATTCCATGACCAAATTCTTGACTTAAGCAAAGAGTCCGGATTCCTTTCCTAGTTTGGAAAGATGTGTTTTAGATGCATTTCATTTTTTGCCCTAATTCATATGCTAATTCTTCTCGTAGTCCTTTTTCGGTTTCATTGTGTTATTTTGTTGTTTGTGAGCAGTGTTGGGTTGCCACAAAAAACTGTTGAAATCATAACTAACTAGATTTGTTGTTGTTGTTGTTGTTGTTTTGCTTTTGCTTTTGCTTTTGCTTTTTCTTTTTATTTTGCTTTTGCTTTTACTTTTGCTTTTGCTTTTGCTTATGCTTTTGCTTTAGCTTTTGATTTTGCTTGTTTTTGCTTTTTTTTTGTTTTTGCTTTGCTTTTCCTTGGTACATTAACTTTACCCTTGTGATGCAAATGCGTCACATTAGGCGGTTCCCTGAGCGGCCTCATAACGCCGTCAATCTTTTTTTTTTATTTTTATCATGTGTCCAAAGACCTCATCTTCATTTTCGTTTCTTCAAATTTACCGTTACGCCAGTAGTCACAGAGTCAAAAAATTTCATGCAACGTTTTTTCATGGTTGTAACATTTTTACTGCTTATGTGGTTGCCACCCTGAAATAATAACGATGATAAGAATTTTTTTTATGTTTAAGTTGTGTGACGTAATAACACATCTATGCTGTCGTAAAACAAAATTAACCAGAGCACGTCTCCTGAGTGAGTAATAATGCCATGCAACGATATTACATTTCTGTTACATAAGCTGCTTTCTTCACAATCTGACGACGTCAGAATTTTTTTATTATTATCGTAAGGCCAAGTATAAATTCTTCATTTTTCTTTTCAAACATTTATCGTTGTTTGTATACTCACCGAGTAAAAACTCAATGCAACGCCGTTGCATCAATGTTGCATTGTTGATCTTTGAGAGGCTCTCTCTGTACTCCCAAGAGGTCAGAAATTTTTTGTCTAATTTTGCTGTAAGGGCTTAAAACAGGCCTTTATTGGTGTATCATATTTTTAATCCTAGCACTAATACTCAGCGAGTATTAATTCCATGTAACAAATTTTCAGTTGCGTTGCTTTAGCAGCTCTCATCGTATACCGATGACGTTTTGATTTTTTTTTTTTTGTATTTTATAATAAAGTCAAAGAACTAACCTCTACGGTTGCACCATTTTTGTAATCTTTTATACTTAGCGAGTAACAATTCAAGGCAACGCCGATGAATTTTGAAAAAATACCTTTTTTAACTTTTTTAGAAACCTGCGTGGTCGTCACGTCAAAAAATTGTAAAAACGCTCTATAAACTTCACAGCAGCAAACACATTATAGCCACGTGAGCTTTACCGAGCTCCTATAAGTTGTTAAAGTTAATTGCGGGAGCGCTAATGCCGCCTTACATAGACAAACATGTTTGGTGAGCTTTTTTATTGTTGCTCTCTTCTGTAACAATAAAAAATTTCAGTTGCATTAAAAATAATTTCTTGACAGAAAACTCTTGAAGAAAAAAAAAACGGGCACAGAAATTCGACAGTTCCATGGTAGAATAACAGAGGTAGACGCATTTCGGACTGCGCTCTCTTTCTCATAGCCAAAATTGTCTTTCAATAGTAATTTGAAAATGAAAATGAAAAAAATATAATCGTTTTCAGATTTTCTATAGGCAGTCAATTTCCTTTTGACAGTTGCGGCAGTCTGCCTCTCTCAAATGCTTCTACCTTGTTTTCATTGTACCATGGACAGTTCTGAAATGTTTGGCGTGAGAGCGATATAATGAGCAGGAGAGAAAAGCTTATTTCTCATTTTATGCGTAAAAGACTAACAGCAAAAAAGCTCACCAAACATGGTTGCCTAGCATAATCTCGGTGGCTACAGTGCAGTGGTGCTCACTACATGGTTTCCCATTGCCCGCGGGCATCGTGTGTTGTTGAGCTTTTGCTCACGAAGAAGTAATCGGCTCGCTGTGTTTGTACACTGCGTAAAAGTTTGTTTTTTCTGCTGTGCTTTAAATTACAATTCAGTAGGCTTTGAGCGTTCATGTGGTGTGGGAGTCACTCGATGTTTTATTTATGAATATACTTAAATATTTTGCTATGCTTCAGGAAAAATTTTAATGCATTCAATTCTTCATTTTTACCTTTTTTCAATGCTTTCTAATTTTTTTTAAACACAAAAATAAAAAATAAATGATTGCATTGAAAACATTCGACAAGATTTCTTTGCACCAAATGTTGTGAGAACTTTTGACAACTTCTTGTTTCAGTGTAAAGTTGTGCACTCGGAAAGTTCCTTTGTTGTTGTTTGAACGGTGCGGTGATCACCACTGCTACAATATGATCAAAGTCTAGTGTTATCTGGGTAGACTAGTGACAGATAGACTAGTGTTATCTGGGTAGCCGGGGTTATTTTCAGTTTTTGCTCTTCTCTCAAATAGTTGCCTTTATTAATAGTAGGCATTATTTTATAAAAAATTTATTTAGTTTTTAATAAAAATTACGCCTAAAAGACTATGTCGATATTTTCTGAAAGTTATTTTTCCCTAGCAGCTAACAGCTTTTACTCCCTCATATCACCCACACGCAACAACTGCTTTTATTAAACTTTAAGCTTATAATTTTTGACACATAAATAAAGAATCCCAGGCAATCTGGAGCTTTTGTATTAAGCTTTTTAAAATATTAAACAAAAGTTTTAAGGCCACAGAGGAAAAGTTGAACAATATTGAACAATAAAAAACAACAAAAAAAAAACAAAAAAACCCAACTCAAACCCTTGTTAAATCAATAAAAATTTCTTAGCAAGTAATTAAGAGCTGTGGGAAGGAGAAAAGGGAAAATAAAGCAAACTTCAAGCAAATCAATTTGCAATTTTCAACTTTTATTTTATAATGAAAAAAGTAAGAAAATTAAATACGAAAGAAAGTCCACCTAAGAAAAGGCTGGCAAAAAGTTATGCGAGCAAAACCTAAAAAAATAGAGAGAAAAAAAAGTGAAAAAACTAATGGCACACAAAAGGGTAGCAAAGTAGCAACATGGGCAATAAAGAAACCAATAACAGAAAAAAAAAATAAAAAAAAAAATAGAACAAAAATTGGAAGTTGCAAAAAAGAAAATTGTGTGAAATTTTATTTATTTCTCTGTAGCAAAGTTTTCAATGCCAACAAAGCACAGCAGTCGAGGGAGCGAGGTAACCGCTTACAAGTGGTTACACGCCTGATGCTATGCAATGCTTTGTTAAATTAACTACTCAATTGCGTTGGAATTTAAAATCACTTCACAACTTTTTAGTTGGCTACATTTTTGTTGTATATGATAGACGCAATTTAATTTTTTCTTCCTCTCTTCTTCTTCTTTAGCAATTTCCAGCAACCACTTTCGGGGAATTGGGAAAATTTCAGTTCAAATTGAAGAAAAGTTAGAGAATATAAGATGAAATTGTTAAATTTATGCTGGCATGTGTGTGTATGTGTGTGTGTGTGTCTATATGCGAATTTTACAAGCCGATACATAGACATGCAGGGTGCTAAAGCTTACAGCTGCTATTCAGTTGTCAAAGAAAAGTAGAGCAAATTTTATGCTATGAAAGAGGCCTTGCAGGCGGATTTTGCATGAAAAAATTAAAGTCTACTTCGAGAGAAAACTGTCGCATGTATAAGTTTGAATTTAAATAAAGCACAAAAACAAGACTTTTTTTAAAGTTTTATTTTTCGAAAATATATACTTGGAAAATTGAAATTTCTATGCCTTCAAGCTTAATTCATTGCTGTTAATAATTTCCTTTCCCATTTGCACTTAAAAAAAATAAAGAATTTACATTTTTCTAACTGTTGTGCCCTGTATGCACTGAGAAGCATACATGTGCCTGTAAAATATTTATAACTTTTTCGGTTCAAAAACTTTGCCAACTTTTTGTCTCCATGAGTGTTAAAATTGGTTTTTCGAAAAAGTTTTAATAACATTTAAAGTGAAAAAAACTTTGTGCTAATCATTATTGCCACTAAAGTACCAGATCCCACATACTTTTTAGCAAAGTCATGCAGGCTTTTGAATTGCTTCATTGGTGCTTCATAACTTATAGAAAAAATTGGCTATAAAGCCCTACTAAATGCTTCAACTACAGCGTAATGCAAGTAATTCCGGAAATGATGCCACTTTCAAGCTATTCAATAAGCTAAGAACTTTAATAACACACTACAACATAATTTTTTACTGTGTACTTGAAGTAAACATACATAAATTGATCAAGAATGATAGAAAAATAGATTACGCATTACGCAGCTCCCTTATGTTGTTTACTTTTCATTTTGACATTTCTAGCTACGAACAAAGTATTTTTTACGATCATGACGTCACGCTAGACCAAGTTTGTTTCTTGAATCTTTTGCCATTGTGTCATATTTGTTCACATTCTGAACAAGACTTGACAGAAAGCCATATCGTAAGCTCATATCGTAAGTCTATCGTCACGTAGATGCGCAAATCGTTGAAACTTATTTTTACGATCTGCGCAATCTATTTTTCTATCATTCTTGTACATGGTATAATAATACAAGGTAGCATTGACAACTGCTTATTTTATCTTCTACAAGAAAACATCTCCTGTCAAAAACAACTGTTTGTGCAAATGCATCTGCAGCTGCTGAAGTTGTTGTTTTTTTTCACTTCAACGTTTTCAACATTGTTTGTGTTTTTAATGGCCGATTGTGAGCGCTCTCTTTTTGAGTATATTTTTTGCCAGAAGATGTTTTCCCAAGCAACTGTCAATGCTACCTTGTATTATTATACCATGATTCTTGTAAATTGATAATTTTAGAATACTTTGTTATTGTTGTTGTTGTTGTTACTCATCACAATGAGTAAAGAATATGAGAGAAAAGTAAAACGAATTTATAATTGCGCGTCACACTCAAAATGAGCCACTGCATATTGTTTCTGTTAAAATTGCGGTACAAATTGCAAGTCTTGCAAATATCAAATTTTTATAAATTTAATACTTCAGTTCTCTGTTTGAAACCGATTAGTGAAGATGGATCGCTAAACATGTATTGAAATTAGGCAGAGAAAAATATAACTTTAGCGATTCTGGATGGTAAATCGCTAAGGAAAATAACTGTGTAGGGGTCAATTGAAAAAAAAAAACGTACACAAAGTTTTCATGTTTTGTTTTTAAAGTTTCTTAAATTTTCCCCTTAGAGTAGTCAAATTGAGTGAAAATTAATTGAGAATTCGAAGTTGTTTTTAGGCACTATAAAAAATTATTTTTTCTATGGTTTTTATACGATTTTTGTATTGAACGTCACACAGCAGATATACGAGAAAAATCACTCAAAATTTTAAAAATGTTATAAATTACGGCTTGCTGTGGTGTTTGTTAAGTTATTTAATCAGTTAAATCAGCTTTTGCCAAAATCGCCATTTCAGTTACAGAAATAATAATTTTTTACCAAAAATACGTACATACTATACAATTATAACGGGAAAAAATTAAATTTTTTCTCCAAAAAGACATCAACATAGAGGTTATTTTCAAAACTGTTAAATAATAATGAATTTCAGAAAAAACAACAGGGTGACGTTCAATACATTTTGTGACGTTCAATACAATTTTGTTCTGCTTAACCAAATAATGTAAATAAAATTGGGAGTTTAACAGAAAAAAGGTTTATTCTTTTACAAAAAAAAAAAAAAAAAAACAAAAAGTAAATAAAAAGTATATAATTCAGCTATACATAAAATTTTCAGCCAATTTTTCTTTATTTTTTTACAAAAAATTAAAAAGTCAATAGCTAGTTGAATTTGCATTGAAAATTTATTAAGACTTCACGTTTTACAATATAACTTCTGAACCCTTTAAAACCACATATTCATTTTATATCATTGGAAAGGTATGTATAACCTAACGTAAAAACGTAAAAAATTAAAATTATAAAAAAGAAAAACATTATAGCGCGTGTTGCTGGCATGGTATTAAACTTAAACAAATTAAGAATGAGTCAACTTATTGCAATATTTTCAAAAATTTTGTACTTCTCCTTAAAATAGATTAAATAACTTTTCCAATGATACTATATTTACCGGTAATCGGTCTTAAGTTGATTGAGCTACGTTGTCTCAAAATAGACCCTATTTTGGCCGCGAACAATTATTCTAAAAATGTATAACTTCGAATTTGGTTTTCATATCAATAAACCGATACAAGAAAAATATTTGAGCCAAATCGGAGATGGTCAGCGCAACTGATCACTTTAATGTGAAATGGACGATATCAGTCAGTAAAAACAAAAAGCAAAAATCAGGTCAAAGTTGTTCCTTATCTAGTCATTCCTTGTCTAGTTTTATTTTTTCCCGATATATTCGTGCTCTTTCAGCAGGCGTTAACTTTGCTATTTTATTCTTAAATATACAAAAACGAAATAAAAAATGAATACTTCAGCCGGTGACGTTCAATACATTTGCCACTTTTTAGTTTTTTTTTTCTTGAAAATTTTAATTTGCAAAAATACGAAAACAAAAGAAATTTATCAAAACCCATGAAACAATGATTTTAAACTAAGATTTTTTGTATTTACTATTTTTGCTTTAATAAAACTCCGCGTGACGTTCAACACATTTTTACACGTACTTATCATGATGAACTCAGAAAACACAAAAAAATTTACTTTAATATTATTTAATCGTTTTAATTTTTAGAATTTCGTGAGAACTAATCTCTGCACTTTCTTAATATAACTTTCTTGTCATCTATACCACACCTAAATTAAAACTAACGAAGCGTAAAAAAAAATGACGTTCAATACAATGCGCGGGGACTAAATGTAAAGAAAGCCAAATTTGCGATGACAATGTTTGGAGAATAATAACAAAATAAAACATCAGAAATAAATTCAAAATCATTACAAAACAGTTATTATTTCTTATATTTTTGCATTGTTTTCAACTTTTTTTTCACGTTTTTCATCAAAAAGTGTAACTGGGGACATATGTTTTTGTATTAAGCGAGTACGAGAGAGCAATATAACATTCTTCAAAACTAATATGCAAACAATTTTAGGATTCTGAATAATATACTTTGTCAATAAATATTCTTCAGCGATCACTTTCTGATGTCTTATTTGTTTTTTTCATTTTGTTTTTACCTAAAAACAGAGTTAAAAAAACGGGGACAAAAAAAGAGCGTTTTGTATGCCATTGACCCGTATACATAAAAAAAATCGAGAAAATGTTCAACATATTATTCATTGCTTTATAAAAAGAAGGAAGAGTCGCAAATAAATCCAAAGGAAGAAAAAAAAAGGCGTTTTCCGCTAGAGATGAAGCCAGAGATTAAGAAGCACCCCCATCTTAGAGCTCCAAAATTGACTCAAATGGTAATAATAATCATCTTGATAATGAAGTCAATCCTGTGCTCAAAAAGATAGGTTTTAATGGGCGAGTGGCTCGGAACAGGCCAAATAAAAAATTTAGATTTTGCATGGAAATACGTTTTGAAAGACATGAACTTCTAGCAAAAGGTAAAGGGCGGCCTCGGTAGTCGAGTAGGTAGCGTGCTTGACTGCTACCCGAGAGGTCCCGGGTTTGATTCCCGACCAGGCCATGGTCCTTCGCTTTAAATTTTTCTAAATTTTCTATCCTCATTTCTAATCAACTGAAATTAAAAATTCATTAATATTTACGACTTGAAGTTGTAGTTGATGGTAGAGAAGTTTGTGGATGATGATTGCCTTATAACTTGAATTGACTGAGGTAAAAACATAACACGTCTCTGACTCAAATTCACATGTTTTTTCTACTTTCCACAACACTTAGAACATCCTACACGTGTTTCACTTTATTGTCCTTTCCTTCCCACTAATCTTTCACCCCATTTCGAACCAGGTCAGACTGACTGAATAGGTATTCCACCTGAAATCCTTGGTTCAAAGCTGAAAAAAAATTAACTGATTTGGTTAAAATGGTAAGCATGTGCTATGACGGCAAAATAACTGTGAGCTTCAATTAAATACCTTGTTCGCTTACACAGTTTTAATTTTTTGTTTAATTTTTTTGATGGTTTTTGGCACTTTCTTATATCTCGTTTGATTACATCTCAATCGCCGTTTTTCTTTCTTTTTCTTTGCTATTTGTGTCTAAGTGAAAAAGGACATTGTTATTGGTAGATTGGAATTATACGAGAAAGCTTACACAGAATTCTTTCGTAGCTAAAAATTATCCAACTAGATCCCTGCAAGAGTTATATGTAGCTAAGTAACAAAGTCAGTGTTAACTAGCTACAACTTGTTCAAGCACAAAGCTTAAAACGAAATAAAACATTGAAGTTCAAGAACAATTTTCAAAACTGCTGGCAGAGAAACAAGAATCAACATTAAATTTATATAAATATACGTATATATGTTATATATATGTGAATAAAACCTACAAAATCTTACATTCATACAAACCAGTCATAGAACAAACAGACTTACTTTTGAACCAAAACAGAAGCAGTGACAAGCAGTTGAGATTCTTTTCTGCCGGTATAGCCTAAAACAAAGGAACAACAACAACAACAAAAGCTATTCAAGGTAATAGCTTAACGAATGTATAGATAAGATTGCTGAAGCTTTTGTTGTTTAGTTTGTTAATGTAATTGTTGTTGTTGTTGATGTTTTTCATACTGCTGCAGCCTTTTGTCCTTGCTTCATTAGCAAGTTATTTGATTAATTAAACAGTTCACTCGAGATGCTCAACATTGTGGCGTAAATGAGGAAACCACAAAATTTCTAAGTATCTCAAAACAAAAAAAGAAAGAAAGTAAGAACAATGACATCTAAAGAGGGTGGCTAAAATCAAAATACAATCAAAGAACTTGGAGCACGAAGGAATAGCGAAAGTTGAAGTGATAGATGATACAGTTAAGTTAACTTGTCAATTGTAAACTTAACTGTAAGCAACTGTAAACAATGCTGGTATTGTTCATAAATTTAGCTTAATTTTTTTTTTTAATTATTTATTTGAATTTTTAATTGAAATATTTTTATTGTAATTCTTTTTTTTATATTTTTATTTAAATTTTAAAATTTTTTTTTTTAAATTATATTTAATAAATTTTTTAGTTATTATTTTATGGAATAATTTTTAATAATTTGTTTAAAACATCTCAAAAAATCTTCAAATTATTTTATTTAAATTACTTTTCTTTTAACTTAATTATTTTTTACGAATTATTTGTTTATTATATATGGGTCAATTGCATACATTTTGTCTTTTTTGCTCTTTTTTTGTCCCCGCTCTTTTAACTCTGGTAAGGTAAAAACAAAAATAAAAAGCAAATAAAACATGAGAAAGTGATCACTGAAGAATATTTATTGACAAAATATATTTTTAGAATCCTTAAAATTGTTTGCATATTTGTTTTGAAGAATGCTTTATTGCTCTCTCGTACTCGCTTAATACAAAAACATGTGTCCCAGTTACACGTTTTGATGAAAAACGTGAAAAAAAAGTTGAAAACAATGCAAAAATATAACAAATAAATGTTTTGTAATGATTGCATTTATTTCTTATGTTTAATTTTGTTGTTATCCTCAAAACATTGTCATCGCGAATTTGGTTTTCGATTTACATTTAGTCCCCGCGCATTGTATTGAACGTCACTTTTTTTTACGCTGCGTTAGTTTTAATTTAGGTGTGGTATAGATGACAAGAAAAATATATTAAGAAAGTGCAGAGATTAGTTCTCACGAAATTCTAAAAATGAAGACGATGAAATATTATTAAAGTAAATTTTTTTTTGTGTTTTCTCAGTTCGTCGTGATAAGTACGTTTCAAAAATGTATTGAACGTCACGCGGAGTTTTATTAAAGCAAAAATAGTAAATACAAAAAAATCCAAGTTTAAAATCATTGCTTCATAGCTTTTGATTAATTTCTTTGTTTTCTTATATTTGCAAAATAAAATTCCTAAGAAAAAACCTAAAAAGTGGCAAATGTATTGAACGTCACTTTTAAAATATGTCACACCACCGGCTGAAGTATTCATTTTGTATTTCGTTTTTGTATATTTAAGAATAAAATAGCAAAGTTAACGCCTGCTGAAAGAGCACGAAGATATCGGGAAAAAATAAAGCTAGATAAGGAACGAAATGAAGAATATAAACGAAAGCAAAAAGAATGGTACCTATGTATGACTTTGACCTGATTTTTGCTTTTTGGTTTTACTAACTGATATCGCCCATTTCACATTGAAGTGATCAGTTGTACTGACCATCTCCGATTTGGCTCAAATATTTTTCTTGTATCGGTTTATTGATACGAAAACCAAATTCGAAGTTATACATTTTTAGAATAATTGTTCGCGGCCAAAATAGGGTCTATTTTGAGACAACGTAGCTCAATCAATTTAAGACCGATTACCGGTAATATAGTATCATTGGAAAAGTTATTTAATCTATTTTGAGGAAAAGTACAAAATTTTTGAAAATATTGCAATAAGTTGACTCATTCTTAATTTGTTTAAGTTTAATACCATGCCAGCAACACGCGCTATAATGTTTTTATTTTTTATAATTTTAATTTTTTACGTTTTTACGTTAGGTTATACCTTTCCAATGATATAAAATGAAGATGTGGTTTTAAAGGGTTCAGAAGTTATATTGTAAAACGTGAAGTCTTAATAAATTTTCAATACAAATTCCACTAGCAATTGACTTTTTTAATTTTTTGTAAAAAGAATAATTTTTTAATAAAATTTTCTTTTTTGTAAAATGAATAAGAATTTTTTTTTTTGTAAAAAAATAAACCTGTTTTTTATTGAACTGCCAATTTGACTTAAATTATTTGGTTAAGCGCAACAAAATGTATTGAACGTCACAAAATGTATTGAACGTCACTCTGTTGTTTTTTCTGAAATTACTTATTATTTAACAGTTTTTTATTATTTATTGCTGTAAGTCTACGACTTTGAAAATAACCTCTATGTTGATGTCTTTTTGGAGAAAAATTTCAATTTTTTCCCGTTAAAATTGTAAAATATGTATGTATTTTTGGTAAAAAATTATTATATCTGTAACTGAAATGGCGATTTTTGCAAAGCTGATTTAACTGATTAAATAACTTAACAAACATCACAGTAAGGTTTTAATTTATAACATTTTTAAAATATTTTGTGATTTTTCTCGTATATCTGATGTGTGACGTTCAATACAAAAATCGTATAAAAACCATAGAAAAAATGATTTTTTGCAGGGTCTAAAAACAACTTCGAATTCTCCATTAATTTTCACTTAATTTGACTACTCTAACGGAAAAATTTAAAAAACTTTAAAAACGAAACATGAAAACCTCTTTGCGTAAGTTTTTCTTGCAATTGACCCATATACATATATATATATATATTTTTTTTTAATAAATTTTATAATTTTTGTAATTTTTATATTTTATGATTTTATTTTTAATTTGTGTTTTGAATTAAATTTTTTTTTTTTGTATGTATGAGTAAAAAATAATAATTTAATAAAAAAACATAGTCCAATGAATTTTTTTTTCCAATAAATTTATGAAATTCACTCTTAACCATTTAAACTTGAGTTAATTTTAAATCTATTATTTTCTTATGACGTGGTTGGTTAAAGTGCCTGGCCGCTATGTCAACGAACTTTGGAGACCCAGGTTTGAACCCCAGCAGCGACCCCAATTATTTGAATTAAAATAACTTTTCTGTACGGCCGCCACCTCTCTGCAGAAAATGGCAAACCTCAGAGAGTAATCAAAATGCCATGTAAAGCTTCTTGAGAACGAGAACATTTCGTTCATCGCCGTTCGGAGTCGGCGTTAAGCATGTAGGTCCGGTTCTCGGTCAATTGTGTACAAACTTAATAGCACGTACAACACAAGTGATCATAGAAGCTAGGTCAAAGTCCTTTCAAGGGCTGAAATGGCCAGTTATTTACATTTATTTTTTTTTATTTTTATTTTCTTATAGTTAATTTTTTTATTATTTTTGGTTTTTTTTTTTGTTTTTGTTTTAATTGCATTACTTGTTTTACCGATATATGGGGTCTTTCAACAAGAGGTGTCATTTTAAACTTCCCACCATTTTTTGAATTAGCTTCATATAAGTGTCATTTGATGACGCTTGACAGTAAAAAACTAGAAAATTTTCAAATATGCATCAATACACACTCGCATTACTCATTGAAATAGTGAAAATTCACTAAAAACGGTGAAAATATAGTAGCGAGTACGATTCGTAAAGTTCGTACTGTTTTTGATCATCATCAAGTGCCTTTCCGCACAGCTAAAGTGAAATTAATCGATACATTCAAACTTTTCAGACAAGTTTATGATGTAAAAACTCCTACTCTTGCTCGTTCGGCTAGGTAAACTGAAAATATCGCAGTAATAGCTGAGAGTATTGCTGAAAACCCAGGTTTGTCCATTTTTAGATGATCACAGGAATAAGGCCTTTTCACAGCCACGTTGCACTGTATTTTGCATAAAGATCTCGACCAACATGCTTATAAGGTGCAGTTGACATACGAATTGAAGCCTTTAGACCATGGAAAATACCGTACATTCACTGAAAATGAGCTTGAACAAGATCATGACTTCTCAAACAAAATTATTCTTTGTGATTAGAGTAATTTCATCTGTCTGGGTACGTGAATATCGCATCTGGGGCTCCAAAAACCCAAGAGAAATAGTCGAACAACCTCTCCACCAACAGCGAGTGACAGTTTGGTGCGGTTTTTGGAGTTTCAATGAATGGATTGCGTTACCGAACGATGTTACCGAATCTGAAAAAAAAAAACTCAAAAATACTTGACTCCATGAGCTTTCAAACAAAGGCTGAGCAACTATGAAATTCGAAAAAAAAAATTTCATTTGGGACACCCTAATGTGCATCATGGACAACGATGGCAACGGCATTCTTGCCAAATACTATAACAAAACCGTTCTAACGACAGTTAAGGAGCTAAAGACGTTCTAAGCATATATTTTCAATAAAACACATTTTTTTAACATGGGCGTCATCATGTTGGATGGTCTAACATATGTTTACAACAGCAATCTCGATATTTGCTTTTACATCATGGCCATCACCTTGGAGAATGTGATTAATTTTGCTATTTGTGCTAAATTGCTTCTACGAATCAATCAGTCTGATACTCAAAGAGATACTCAAGAGAAACGTTTAAAAAAAAAAATAAATAACTGGCCATTTCAGCCCTTGAAAGGACTTTGACCTAGCTTCTTAGGATCAATTGTGTTGTGCGTGTTATTAAGTTTGTACACAATTGACCGAGAAATGGACCTACAGGCTTAACGCCGACTCCGAACGGCGATGAAGGAAATGTTCTTATTCTCAAGAAGCTTTACATGGCATTTTGATTACTCTCTGAGGTTTGCCATTGTCTGCAGAGAGGTGGCGTCCGTACAGAAAAATTATTTTAATTCAAATAATTTTCTGTCGCTGCTGGGGTTCGAACCTGGGTCTTCAGGTTCATTGACATAGCGGCCACGCACTTTAACCAACTACGCCACGGACGCCACTGGAAACGTTTGGTCATGGATAATCTGAAGATAATTATGTTGGCTTTTCATAAGATACGCGATGCTGGCATTATACTTGATGCAGATCCATCGTCTGTAGTGAAAGGCGTTGATATGCGCATTCCAATAGCAGAGCTATCCATGGCTCAGATTCTCGGCAATCGGCGCGTGAGCAACTCAAGTGGTCCATATTTAAGTGAACATATTTTCCAAATATATTTTAATCACTTTGGCGTTATATATGATTTAACAAAATGCAATACGATCAATAATTTACTAAATAATTATTCTGAATATGTTTACAAATATTTTTATTAAAATGAAGCGTTCTCAAAATCTACTCATATACCTTTCATCATATTGCTTACAACCTTGAGAATAATTTTACTCACAACTTGGCAATTTCTTATGAGCGCTTGATAAGCTTTCAAAACCTATTTAGTCACGTGTCACTCTTGCTACATAGACCAAAAAACTCATAAATTCTGACAGATTTTAATTAAGCAAAACTTTGACAGCACTTTGAAGATAAAACCTACAACACAAAAAAAAAGCAACAACAAACAACGAATATCAAAACAGCTAAACAAAAAGTTGTACATATCATCATGCACTGCAAAAAGACGCTTTTGTACAAAGCTTACACAGCAGCTGAGATACAGTAAATCACAGACAAAGATAAAAAAAAGACATGCACACAAACTGCTGCTCATACATGTGCAGCATTTAGCATGCAGCAAACTAAATGCTGCCAGGAACAACATCGTTTCTATCTTCTCTTGTTTTTTTTCTTTGTAATGAATTGCACACGTACTGTGTGAAGAAAATAAACAACAACAATTGCCGCAAAAACAAAAACAAAAACAGAGCAACAATACGTGCAGCTATAACTGCGTCAAGTGCTAAGCTCGGGTGTATGTTTGTTTGTTTTTTATTATTTTTTGTTGTTGATACCAAAAGTATTTTGTAAAACTTAAAACTATATTTTTTGCTTTCATTAGCTTTCTATGCATGACTTGTGCTGGTGTGAGTGTTTGTGTGTAAGTATGTTGTGTGTGTGTGTGAAAAGCCGTTTTTGCTAACTAGTTTTTAATAAACTGAACTTATAGTATTTACAGTTACCACACGGCCATAATTGAAACCAATGCTGCCTCAGTCAACAGGGCGTATGAGTAACTTTATTAATTTCTCTAAAATTATTTTTGTTAAAAGTTGCATACGTTTTAAAACAATTTTAAAAATTTTGACAAACAAAATTGTGGAATTTTAAGCTCAAGCCAAAATAAATTAAAATCCTGTCAATTATGGTAATTTTTTCCATTTAACAAGTTTTGCGATTAAAGTAAAAAACTTTGTAATTAATTTTTCTGCACTCTTTTTTTGAAAACTCGTAAAAGAGATGCTTTTTTAGAATTTTTAGAATTTATAGAATAAATTGTGCACAGTTTTTAGAATGTTAGAAAGAATGTTAGAATTAGATAACATATTCTTTTTTTGCCGTAAAAGTACTTTAAGAATATTATCTATATTAATAAAATTAATTTTCTGTTTGTTTGACCAGAATACAAATCTTAATGGCTGGATCTATTTGACTCAAATTCGGCACACATATAACTTGAATCCTAACTAAGGTTATTGCATACTTTCTTTTGGCCACGCCTCTACCGCCCCTTTACAAGAAACACTAATCTACATATTAGCTTTTTTTAGCGAAAATGCTCGTCTAATTATTTTTATAAAAAAAAATCTGTTATTTTGACATGAAAAAACATTCAGATATCTTGAAAATTGCACAAACAACAAAACAGAACAACGTCTTTTTCTAAAAACATAATTTCTTTAGAAGAACAAAAAACGATCAGAAATTCGTATGTTTTACTGTCAATGCAAATAACTCCGTTATTTTGAATATATTTCTTTATATTTTTTTTTGCGTTGATAAATTCAATGCAAGCACTTAATAATAACCATTTGAAGGGTACAGTTAGCATAGGGTATGCACTCTTAATTAACAAAAAACATAATCTCCAACATATTTTACTCAAAATATGACACACACCTGTTTTTGTTGTTAAAATAATAAAAACTCAAAATTGAATTTTTGATTAGTTTTAACATGATAAAGCGTTTAATAGCAAAATTTATTTCAGCCTTACGAAAAATTTATGAACTCTTTCTGTCATCAAAAAATAAGACCTGCCCCAAGCGATTTTTTAATTAAGGGGAGATACGCAGTCAGAACTTTTTTTTTTTTCAAAAATTTTTTTTGCATTTTCTTAAAGCCTTAAGTTTCAAGAATATTTGGTGAAAATTTCAAGTTAATATCTCAAAAAATAACAAAGTTATAGCCTACTGAGTGAACCGCCTTCTAGAGCGCGCAGTGCTGGCACTTATTTTCAAACGCGTTTTTCTCGAAACCATGTTTTCAAAGTCGGTGACCAAGATTTCTCAAAGCTCAGTGAAGCGATCGTTTTGATTTTTTTGCAGGCTTATTGTACACATAATAATCTCGTACTTGTCATAGGATTTTTTTTTTTTTTAGCTTCGTTCATTTTTTATAGGCAAAACTATGACGAATTTTTGGTCGAAAATCGTTTTTTTACGTTTGAAAGTCCGCCATTTTGTGAAAAATCAATATTTTCAAAAACGGCTATGACAAGTACGAGTTTTAAGTATGTACTTTAATAATATATTTCATTTTTTTGTTTCAGATGAATTAAGGAGGAGCAATCTTGGTCACCGCATTTCACCTTTTTTTCAGAGCGCTCTACAAAAACTGCTGTATCGACCTTAATATTAAATTTTTTTTAATAAAAAAAAAACTAAAAATACTCTTGAATGTGTATATTTTTAGGTATAAAAACCCTCATTCAAAAATATCCCATAGGTTTCCTTAAAAAAATTCACAAACATGACCTTTTTTTCGGCCTCTGGCTGCGTTGCTCCCCTTAAATTAATTTTTTTCAAAAGTTGTTTTGATGCTTTTTATAGAATAGTTAAGCTTCAAGAGTAATTTATGTGAAAAAAATTGTAGCAATATCTTTTTACGATCAAAACTTATTGCTATAAAACTATTATCTCGGCCCCTCGCCATCTCTTTATTTTCAACCGATAGAAAAATATGGTACTTCAATATGAGCATTAAGGTAATTTAATAATCAATTAATCGTAGCTTATGTTTCATTATTTGGATTTTTAAAAAATTAAAACAAGCACTAATTACACTGATCTACAGTATTTGAAAAAGTATTTGAAAAAGTATTGATCTACAGTATTTTCAAAAGTGTCCAAAAATGTTCGATTGGGTTCAAGTCCGGGCTTTGGGGTGTCCATTGCAATACTTGAAAATGTTGACCTCTTAACCACTCTTTGAAGACCTTTGCCGTGTGCTTTGGATCGTTGTCATGTTGACATATAACATTATTTTCATCCATAAGAATCATATCCATTGCTGCTGGCAAATTCGTCCATAAAATTTCTAAGTATTGCTCCTTACGCATAATGCCATCTATGCACACTATTGGCCCCACACCATGAGGAGTAATACCCCCAAACCATTATCGAACCTCCCGCATGTTTAACTGTTTGCTGAACGTGGGTAGGTTGTGTTGCTTGTGTTACCTTATTCTAGTACCAGGAACGCCCATCTGTTTGGAACCGGTTGACTTTGGTCTCATCAGACCATATAACCTACAAAATTCAAAACATTTTAAATAATTGCATTCTTTTTAAACATACATTTGTCTCAATACCTGTTTCCAGTCACACTCAGTCCAAAATTTATGCCTTTTAGCAAAATCTTTCTGCAGTTTTATGTTCTTGTTGGACAAAAAAGGTTTCTTTTTGTTTACTATTGCCTTCAAACCAATCTTATGCAACATTCTGCGCACTGTCCATACACTCACATATTTTCCAAGGGTTTCTGTAGCTTCTTCTGCAGTGTTTATTTGGCCAGACATCAACATGCGACCAATTTTTCGTTTATTTTTGGAGGTCTGCCCAATTTCTCGTTTGGAACGATTGGCTCCACATTATTCCTTAAAATTCGGCATACCGAACTTTGGCTGACTTTAAGGACCTTTGTGATCTCCCTTGTGGAAAGACCTGATTTGCCTTTTTCAATAATTTGCTTTTTTAATTGTTCCCAAACAGCTCTCATTATGCTCATATTTGATCTTAACTAATCTAATACCGAAAAGTGACTACTCATTAGCAAGAAAACTTCTACAATAAAACTTTCAGACCTCAAATTGCTCTAGTAAACAATTTAAACACGTCAAAAATACGTCTCTTATGTTTTTGGTGCATAAGTGAACCAATAATTAGAATTGTTGTTTTTATTTTTTTAAACTGGTTTTGTATCAGATTTTCAAATAGTTTTATGCTTTGATCTTAGTTTAATAAAGAAGAAACATAAAACAAAAACAACAAAAAATATTCTCATTAAAATAGTGTTGAAAAACAACTTTTTTCTAACTTTTTTATTTATTGACTCACTTATGTTCCTCAGTGTATGTGGTGAGGTGCTAATCAATAAAAAAGATGTTCTATATCGCCTTTAATGAAGAAAGCCTATACTTATTACTTTAAAGAAGACATAAAACACCAGGATAAAATGCAGTGGCGAGAATCGGCTTGATTGTTATTTCTGCCTGACAACTCATATATTTGGAAAAGAAAAGGTGTTTAAAAAAAAAAGAAGAATACCATATTGTATCCAAATATACCATCGACTACTCGTTCTCTGCCCCACATCAATCTTCACCCGATTCCCAACCGTCCTAACATTGGCGACGGCGAAGATGAATTTACACATACTTTTCCATTAATTTTCGAAATATCAGATTATAAAGGATAAAGTACATCATCACAGCCGCATATGATAACTCAAGGTGAATGAAATGATCTTGTAAGGGACTTGCCTAAGAATAAAGCTGAACTTCTAGGCTCGAGACTCCAACAATGGAACTATTTAGGAAGTGGTGTGACTGTAACATATTTCCGTCCTAGACAAAAAGAATTCACGCAATATTTTAAAATGGTAGAAAGTTTAGTTTATTGTAAAGATTTCAGTGGTTTGATGGGAGCTCTTAACATCGCTTATAAACACAACGAGTGGAGACTATTTATAGATGGTTCTAAATTAAGTTTAAAAGCGGTTTTGTTACATAACCGAAATATTTTATCTTAGATTCCTATTGGTCTCGCAGTCGATATGAAAGAGTCTCATGAAAATATGAAAACCCTTTTGCTGCGGATTAAGTTATGATGAACACCAATGGCAAATCTGCGGAGATTTAAAAGTCGTAGCTTTGCTACTTGGACTACAATTAGGCTACACGAAATTTTGTTGCTTTATTTGCGAATAGCACAGTCGTGTTTAGAAAAGAGCATAATAAAAGAAACGTGTGGCCTAATTGTCAGTCACTTCAATCTGTGGAAAAAAATGTTAAAAATAACCCTTTAGTTGACCCACAAAAAGTTTCATTCTTTCCACCATTGCACATAAAACTGGGGCTCATGAAAAATTTCGTCAAAGCAATGAACAAAAATGGGGCTGCTTTTGTATACCTTTGCCAAAAATTTTCAAGATTAAGTAAAGCTAAGATCAAGGAAGGTATATTCATCGGTCCTCAAATAAGAAATTTATTTAAAGATGATTACTTTGATTATGTTCTGGAAGGTGAAGAAAAAAACGCCTGGCACGATTTTCGCCTTGTCGCAAATAACTTCTTGCGAAATAAGAGGAGTGACAACTATGTTGAACTTATCGAAAGCATGTTATCGTCATACTAAAAACTTGGTTGTAATATGTTATTGAAAATCCACTTCCTACATTCTCATTGGGACTTCTTTCCGGAAAATTGTGGCACTTTTAGCGATGAACATAGTGAGCGCTTCCATCAAGACATCGCTTTCATGGAGAAACGATATCAGGGCAAGTGAAGCGTTTCAATGTTGACGGATTATTGCTGGACTATTTGTCGCAACACTACAGAAGCAGAATATAAGGGGGCAGCAAAAAAACCACGTCGCAATTCTGCTAATGAATAGAAGAACGGTATGATTCCTGTGAATTTTTGCAAAAAACTTGTATTTTTTTTTTTTATAAAAAGAAACTAATTTTCAAATATAATTATTATTTTTGTGTTCAGCATGTCAAAATTAATAAAATAAGCTACTCTACCTGAAGAATACTTTTATAAAATCAAAATTTGTCGATCAGTGTCAAATCAAAATTTTACATTTTTTCACCCGAGTAAAACCGGGTATATCAGCTAGTAGTATATAAAGGTTATACATTTATTTATTTATTATTTTTTTTTTTTTTTCGTTTTTGGTTACTAGCATAGAAGTTTACTATATCAACGATTAAGAAAATAAAAACAAGTCGTAATTCAATAGCTCACAAGGTCTACGCTCTTCAAAGCAACTGTTGATTGGATATTTTAGATATGAAAAAAGAAAATCAATAGAATATATAAAGTTACACTATTTGTACTTGTCAACAGAAAATCAGGACAACAAATATATAAATAGAATTCCGACTCAAATCTATTGAACGTATTTAAATATGTTATTCAAATTTTTTCAATATTGATGAACTGTCAAAATGTATTTTTATATTCAGATCTAGTAGAAATAGTCAAAGAATTCTTTCGAACGGCCTTGTGTGGATATTTATATAGTTATAATAGAATATTTGATGTATTTTAAAATATTTGATAATTCTATAATAAATATGTATTTCATACAAAAAAAGAAAAAACAATTGTCAGAGTTATGGTTTTTATATTTATTTTCACGCTTGTGTCGGTGCTCTTTTAACATGTTGCCATTTAACATATTGCTTTTAACATATTGCCATGTTTATCTACACTAACAGTCAATATGGCACAATACAATATGGCAGTCACTTGAGCTTCCTGTTTGTGTGGCGCCATGCGACACATAGCTGTAGGTTAAAAAAAAAAAAAAAAAAAAAACTGAAAAGGGGTAAAAAATCAATTAAATTACCGTTGCACAACATAAATACGTAGAAAAGCGCGTAACTTTTAAGTCGAGTAATAAGCGGCGCTTGAATTATTTTAATAATTTTATGAGTATGTCTATGTGAGATATTTTGTTTCTGTCAATTTATGTTTAACAAAGCTAAAAAAAAAAAATTATTTTGGTCAACTTATTATTAATTCTAGTTCTTAAAATTAAAAATTTTTGGCTAAATTTTTATATAATTAACAAGAGTGAATTTTCAAGTGAATTTTCATATATTGTATTTTTATGAAAAACATATGCTGAAACGTTAAAAGAACCCATAAAGCAGACTTCTTAAATAACATTCAATGTTTGGTCTCCATGGCGTATGTGGAACTTTAATTAAGCCACTTATCGTATCAACAAGAGGTGTAAGATTAGTTTTTTGAATACAATAAAAATTTGTTTAAGTGTCTCTTAAATTTTATTTACATTCAAAAGTAAATTATGTTTAAAATATAACAAATTTCAAAACTATAAATTTGAAACTACTATTTCAAAAAAAAAGGCCTTTGCAATCGTACAACACTTGTTTATACAGCCTTTATATGTGTTGTTTATTCTTGTCCGCCTTAAAAGTTGGAACTGTTGTGCAGCTGTAACTGCAAAATTTTATTCAAATTCATAACTTATGCTCTATTTTAGCTTGGCAATTAGTTATAATCACTATTTTTTATTATAAAATGCTAAATAATTGCATTACATAGAAATACTTAAAGCAAAAAACTTGAATGTGAAAAGCTCATCAAGAAAACTTTGCACACACACGTGCAATTCCAGCTGAACTTTAATTCAAGATTATTAGAAAAAGCAAATAGCAGTAATGCACACATACACGTACACATTCATAAGAACGCTCAGAAGCACACGTGCTAGTGATAAATTGTAATCAATTAAAACAAGCCAAGAGAACTAATTGCTCTCTGACATGAAATATCAATCAACATATGGCCAATGGATACACCTGCAGAAAAGCACGCACGCACACTCACACTTGCACACACTGTGAAGCATATGTGTATATGAATTTTGTTCATCTGTTGCTGTAATTTTGTTGTTTTTGTTGTTTGGTTGCACATAGCATCATTTGTGTTTGTGTGCAAAAATCACTTGTAATTGACCGTGAGCTTGTAAGTTTCAATGATTTTCGACATGCAAAAAGCTCTTGTGGTGCAAAAAGTTCTGACATAATCTACTTTACTTACATTGGGGAAATACTAATAAAGAAAATTTAGCAACAAATGATGTTTTCTGTGCATTTTTTCGGAAAAACGATTAACTTAATGCAGCGGCAGTAAGCTTGAGCTTTATAAATCTTAATAATAACACGCTTCTGAGTGACTTCCAAGTTCTTAAATATAGAATAGGAGAGTTTGTGGCTATTTTACAGAGAAACTTAATTTAGAAATATTTATATTGACACAGAAAGCGGACTTAGACCTTAAGCTTATAATTTATTCTAAAATAGCTGCAAAGTGGCTATTTTAACATAAGTAGGCTTTTTCAATGAGTTTTTGTAACTTTGCTCTTCTGTAGTTTTGCTTTTCTTAGAAGCTCAAAACTTATCACATTTTAATGGGTAAAATAGACCAGGTCAAGATTGTAAAAATCTCATAGATGAACACTCAATAAATGAAACTGAAGTATTTATCTGTTCATGTAGAATATTTGAATATATTAAATAAAAAATAAATAAATAACTGGCCATTTCAGCCCTTGAAAGGACTTTGACCTAGCTTCATATGATCCATTGTGTTGTGCGTGTTATTAAGTTTGTACACAATTGACCGAGAACCGGACCTACATGCTTAACGCCGACTCCGAACGGCGATGAACGGAATGTTCTCGTTCTCAAGAAGCTTTATATTTGAATATATTGCTTTTATTTCTTCAACTTACAAGAAAATTCTTAAAATTTTTTGCATGATCAAAATAATTATAAATAACTTTAATTCAACAATGTTCTGAATAGAGGTAAAGTTTGGAGCTTTTTTCTTAGAAATTTACTTAAATATGCATTTTTGTCAAATTACGCTTCAATCTTAGTATTCATCAAAATCAAAATCAAAATCAAAATCAAATCTAACCCTAACTCTAACCCTAACTCTAACTCTAACTCTAACTCTAACTCTAACTCTAACTCTAACTCTAACTCTAACTCTAACTCTAACTCTAACTCTAACTCTAACTCTAACTCTAACTCTAACTCTAACTCTAACTCTGACTCTAACTCTAACTCTAACTCTAACTCTAACTCTAACTCTAACTCTAACTCTAACTCTAACTCTAACTCTAACTCTAACTCTAACTCTAACTCTAACTCTAACTCTAACTCTAACTCTAACTCTAACTCTAACTCTAACTCTAACTCTAACTCTAACTCTAACTCTAACTCTAACTCTAACTCTAACTCTAACTCTAACTCTAACTCTAACTCTAACTCTAACTCTAACTCTAACTTTAACTCTAACTCTAACTCTAACTCTAACTCTAACTCTAACTCTAACTCTAACTCTAACTCTAACTCTAACTCTAATTCGAACTCTAATTCTAACTCTAACTCTTGCTCTACCTCCAACTTAAACTCTAATTCATATATAACAACATTCAATTCATCTGCTGCAACTTGATAAAGGTTTTTTTGTGACTTACCTCTTGAGGTCGAAGTTCAACTTCAATCAAATATCGAGCATTATTTGCTCTACACACTTTTGCACAGATCTTAAATACACTTCAGTTTAACTTTTTTTCAGTTATTCTTCATTCTTTACCTCCTCTATTTTTGATACTAAATTCCATTCCATGCTTTGCAATATATTTGCCATTTTTGTTGCTTTTATTAGATTGTCGTGTTGACGACGCACAAGATGAATCAGCAAGGAATATGAAGAAGAAAAAAATCAAGATTCATAATACATGGTAGTGCAGTTTTGTGCAGATAGAAGCACACACACACAAATAGCATTCCCACAAGAATGGCGGGATGGCGCGTATTTTTGCCATTCTAGGTACCGGATAAATGTGACATAAATGAGCATATTTGTCTATCTAAGCTCAATACTTGAGAGTGTGCATGTGTGTTGGACATAAGCCAGTCAGTGTGCATACCATATTTATGCACACACACTCACACGCATTGCGGATATTAAGTAACATATCGTACATGCGCATGTTACACGCATACCTCTTGTTTACCTAAAAGCGGAACAAATATTTATGTTTGCATGAAAAACAGCGGAAAAATTCTTTGATTGCTGTTGTTTCTTTTTTTTGTTTTGTTTTTTCTATTCAGATTTTTTACTACAGTTTCTTTTCTACGTTGAAAAAATAAAAGTTTGCAATAGCAAGTAAAAGGAAATTCAACTCTCTTGTTTGTTTCCTCAGCTTTGTCATGTATAACTTACACTATTTCTGTCTCTCTCTTTTGCTTTTTAACTTTCTCTACTTTTCACTATAAATCACATCTTGTTGAGTGCTGGAAATAGCAATAACAAAAAAATAAAAATCTTACATCTTCTTAAGTTCCGGTTATTTTGCAGAAATCCAAAAACGACTCACTTACTTCCGGTGAGACTTTTCAATTTAATCCACTCGTTTACAACACGATGAAGGATGAGGTAAATTTATTTATTTTCTACGTGCATCGGTAGTGATTGAGCATAAAAAAAAAAGTAGATAAACAATTCTTCTTTCTTTCCGCTTAACATTGAAGTGCTTGTTTAAAACTCACTCAAGAGTCTTAAATGCTGGATTGAAAAAAAATTTGCGTTAAAATATTTTAACTAAAAGTGCTCAAAAAATACTTTCTATCTCTTAATATAAATTTAATAAGTGACATGTTGCACTAGCTTGGGTAGAAAACTATGAACTATTAGCATTAGTTATGGTCTTTATTTTTTGCATCTAAGTCCTAATAATTGTTGTGTAGAGATTAATTTATAGAGAAAATTAATGGCTTGAAATGTTAAGCTTGCTTAGTTTTAGTTGATTCAGCTAGCTATACTTGTCTTACTTCCAACTGTAACTGTAACTCTAACTCTAAATCTAACTCCAAATCTAATTCTAGATATAAGTCAAACTCAAACTCGAACTCTAACTCTAACTCTAACTCTAACTCTAGCTCTAACTCTAACTCTAACTCTAACTCTAACTCTAACTCTAACTCTAACTCTAACTCTAACTCTAACTCTAGCTCTAACTCTAACTCTAACTCTAACTCTAACTCTAACTCTAACTCTAACTCTAACTCTAACTCTAACTCTAACTCTAACTCTAACTCTAACTCTAACTCTAACTCTAACTCTAACTCTAACTCTAACTCTAACTCTAACTCTAACTCTAACTCTAACTCTAACTCGAACTCTAACTCGAACTCTAACTCGAACTCTAACTCTAACTCTAACTCTAACTCTAACTCTAGCTCTAACTCTAACTCTAACTCTAACTCTAACTCTAACTCTAACTCTAACTCTAACTCTAACTCAAACTCTAACTCTTACTTTAACTTTAACTCTAACTTTAATTCTAACACTATCTCTAACTCTATTTTTAATTCGAATTTTAACTCTAAAGTAAACAGGGCTTCCTTTCCTAGGATTTTTCCAGGTAGTCATCCTAATGCAATGGAATAAACAACAATGGAGCAATTTTTAAAATGGTGGCTCTTTGTACTCTTTTTATTATGTAACTGTTACACTTTGCATGAGAAATGGTAGCATAATGTTAACATAACAAATAATAAAAAAATGAAGATGACGAAGACGAAGAAGAAGAAGAAGCACGAAATAAGAAAAAAAAGCAAGATTGAAGGACGCTGTTAACGACACGTTGACATTGTTGAGCTAACTGAGTGGTTGCTTGAGTTTTGTTGTTGTTGTTTTTTATTTGCATACAAATTCAAAAAACTCTGAAGAATTGTTTATTGTGTACATGCATTAAGGATGTTTATTTTTCATTATTTTATTTAGCACGTTTTAAATGCTTTTGTTTGCACAGCTGAGAAATGATTTTTTTATGGTAGAGCTATGTAAATGCAAAAGTACACTTAAAGTAAGTCAGTCACACTTGAGAATCAAGTGGACATTGAGTAGTACAAATTTTATGGCAAGAAACTTGTTAAAAGCAATTGAGTTTTTTTTATTCATTTCTGATTCTTGGACATTAAGCTAAAGAACTCGAAAAATTCAATATATAAAATTGAAAATAAAAAAAAATCCGTTAGAAGTTTTAAATTCATATTAAAAATTCAAAATTTAAATTTCCAAAAAAAAATTCAACATTCAATATTAAAACTTAGAAATTAATATTTAAAATTTTAAAAATAAAAAATAAAAACTAAAAACTAAAAATTAAAAATTAAAAATTAAAAATTAAAAATTAAAAATTAAAAATTAATAGTTCAATTTTCCAAAAAAAAAAAAAAATTCAATATTACAATTCAATATTCAAAATTCAAAATCAAATTATAAAATTAATTTGAACATGAGCATGCATTTGAACATTAATTGATTTCTTGTTTAATATGACATGTGAGACACATTTTAATTCGACTTTCTTACTTTAAGAGCTCCCTTTATTATCCTTACGGCAAAATTTCTGTCAATGCAAACAACAAAAAGCTTTTGTCTGTTGCAAAAAAGCAATTTAATGTGTCATAAGTTGAAGAATTTGACATTTTTAAAATTGATTTCTGGACAATATATTCCAGCTGCAGCTAAATCACTGCGAAGCACATTAAAAATAATTTATACTCCCCTTTCTTGTAACGCCCACATGAAATGTTATTCTTATAGGTAGATGGAAAAAGTTGGAATTTCTTTAATACAGTCAGGAAATTGTTAATCTGCCATTTCCACGTCGGTAAAGAAACAAACACACGAACAATTGCACAATGAAAAACATGCTCAGCAGGATGTTCTTGGACATGTTCTTAAGAATTCCATTATAGCTCTTCTTGTTTTATTTCTTTTATTGCTTAATTTTTTATTATTTTATTTCCTATTTTTTCTTTTTGTTTTTTTATGGTTTTTTCATTAATTTTCTTATAAGTTCCATTACTGGGCATTTCGAGCTAGCAAAACTTTTCGCAAATTTGCGCTAAGCTGTCATAATGTTTTTGTTGCTTTTTTCTTCTCTAAGTGTGTGTATATGTCCCAACATGATTAATGCTTAATTATGTCTTACTGTGTGTGGAGTTCATTAAGAAAATAAGAGATCAAAACTCACAAAAAGCTTTTGTAACTCAGGCGCAGAGTTAGTTTGAGTGCTTTACAAGATATTTACTTTAGATAATTATTTATCTAATGTATAGCATTATTAATCCTCTTAGAACGCCCGGGTAGCTTATGTAATAAAACTTTTTTAAGGACGCAGAAAATGTGACTTAGAAACGATTACTTTTTGAATTCAAAAATTAAAAAAAAAAACTTTTATTGCTTTTTTATAGACAATCACCAAAAAATTCTTTAAATTCTGTTAAATTCCTAAACTAAGGCTGTACCAAATGCTAACAATTCGCTCCAGTTTTTAAATTAGGCAAGAAAAAAAGAAATTATCTACCTGTCCTCTGACTGTTGCCATTTGTTTCTTTTTTTCAACGTCGTATCTAGTTTTAAGAGATAATAATTCAGGTTACCCACCAAAATAAATCCCACACAGCAAAAGCGCCCCAGAAAAAGCTAATTATAAAAAAACAAATACAAGATAATAGCCTTAAACAAAACAATAGAGAAAATACCCAAGAAGAAAAAATGCAAACAGCACTGAAACTAAGCCACAACTTGTCAGAAACAAGCCACATTTGGTGAAAATGTCCTGCAGGCAAAAAAACAAAAAATAAAAAATCCAACAGTCAGCAATAATAAAATTAAATTGAAGAACGGAGGTTTTTTAAGAGACTGCTTCTCAGTGTTTTCTCTTTTTTTAAGAAAATGTAAATACACAAAAAGCGGTTAAAGGCAATTCATTACAAAACAAACAACTGCGACGACTACCCTCCGACAATGATTCTTCAAGCAAGATGGATGGGTGGATTTGTTGTAGAGCTTAAAGACATTCAAATCAAACTGTAGCTGCCAGTGGGTGGACGTTAGAACCTTATTCCTTTCAGCCGAAATCTTGGGTGTATTAAGCAAACTGACAAATAAATTAACATTCATTCCTTAACATTAAAATATTTTCATTTAAAAATAGACCAAAGCACATTGCAGTGTTGAAAGTGTTTGAAAAAGAAATGAATATGAAAATGAAAATGAAAATGAATATGAATATGAATATGTATATGAATACGAATATTAACACGATTATGAATATAAATATGAATATGAATATGAATATGAATATGAATATGAATATGAATATGAATATGAATATGAATATGAATATGAATATGAATATAAATATGAATATGAATGTGAATATGTATATGAATATGAATATGAATGTGAATATGAAAATTAATATGAATATGAATATAAATATGAATATGAATGTGAATATGAATATGAATATGAATATGAATATGAATATGAATATGAATGTGAATATGAATATGAATATGAATATGAATATAAATATGAATACGAATATGAATACGAATATGAATATGAATATGAATATGAATATGAATATGAATATAAATATGAATAGGAATATGAATATGAATATGAATGTGAATATGAATGTGAATATGAATATGAATATGAATATGAATATGAATATGAATATGAATATGAATATGAATATGAATATGAATATAAATATGAATAGGAATATGAATATGAATATGAATGTGAATATGAATGTGAATATGAATATGAATATGAATATGAATATGAATATGAATATGAATATGAATATGAATATGAATATGAATGTGAATATGAATATGAATATGAATATGAATATGAATATGAATATGAATATGAATATGAATTTGAATATGAATATTAATATGATTATGAATATGATTATGAATATGAATATGAATATGAAAATGAATGTGAATTTGAATGAAATGTGAATGTGAATATGAACACGAATGTGAATATGAATATATTTTTTATTTTAAATGACAAAATGCAGACACTCCCCAGCAAACAATATGACTCTTAAAAGACTATTTTAAGACGCATATAAATGAGTTTTTATCGTCATAATGCGCTTAAAAAAAGACTCTTTTATAAGCACATTTTCGCAGGTTATGGGCTTCAATTAACTATATTAGCGTAGTTTAAGTATTCTTTTGAAATTAAATTAATTAATAAAATATGTTCGTATATAAGTTCCTTTTCTCTTCTTCCTACCTTTTTGGCGTGTTTTTGAAATCATGTCATTCAGGTGGGCGGATTACGCCCACATCGAATTGCATATCTTCAAACACAAAAACAAGGAAAGGAGAGAGAAAAAAAAAAAAAAAAAAAAAAAACAATAAAAAAAAGAAACATAATGTTAGAATAAGTAAATTGCCTTGTTTTGGCCAATAAATAAATAAATAAATAAAATATGATTCATAATAATGACTGCTTTATGTCTCATTTTAGACTCAAAATTAAGACTCTTTTAAGACCCATATTAAATACTCCTTTAAGACTCATATTAAAGACTCTTATAAATTAGTCTCTTTGAACTCAAAATTAAGACTCTTTTAAGACTCATATTTAATACTCTTTTAAGACTCATAATAAAGATTCTTTAAATACTCATAATAAATTTTCCTTTAGAGCTCATATAAATTAGTCTTGTTGGACTCAAAATAAAGACTCTTTTAATAGCCACATTTAATACTCTTTTAAGAATCGTGTAATGGAATCTTTAAAGACTCATAATGAAGACTCTTTCAGAACCCATAGAAGTAACAATGATTCGCTTAGGTTGACATATATTTATACCCCTACGTTTTAAAAACGTAAACGGTGTATATTAATTTTGTCACTCCGTTTGTAACGCCCATAAGGAGGCGTGGTAGGTATAGAAAAGTATATATATTCTTGATCAGCATCACCACCCGAGTCGATTTAGCCATGTCCGTCTGTCTGTCCGTCTGTGATCACGATTACAGCCGTAATTTTAAAGCTATCATCACGAAATTAGATATTTAAGCTTTTATTTAAAAAATAAAGGTCAAGTTTGAAAATGACCCAAATCGGATCATAACCACGCCTACCTCTCATACAAAGTGACTTTATCAAAACGGTAAAACCTCTTAAAATTCCACAAAAATTATTATATGAAATTGAAACTTTGCATTTGAGCTTTGATATATAATATACACTCTGAGTATGAAATTCAACCAAATCGGGTGAAAACCACGCCTACCTCCCCTACAAATTGACCTTACCTAAAATGTAAAATTTCTTTAAATTCCCCAAAACTTGATATATGGACTTGAAATTTTGCATATGAACTTTTATATATAACCTGTACTCTGTGTACGAAATTCAACCAAATCGAATGAAAACCACACCCACCTCCCATACAAAGCGACTTTATCAAAAAACAAAAGAGAATATTTTCTGTTAAAACTATGACGAAAATGTTTTTACAGATAAACATTTTTTGACTGCTTAAGACTTTGAATATACTTTGGTTCGGACTTGGGGGTATTTTAACTTCGACCAAGTCGAAGATCATTTCTTACTAGTTTTAGATTAAAATTTATTTTAAATATTTTATAATCGAAAATTAAAAAAAAAATTACAAAAATGTTTATTTTTTAAGGGGGATATAGGTTAAAAATTTACAAAAAAAAATGTTCGGGAATTTTTTTTTTATAGAAGGAAAAAGATATCGTTTTCAAATTTTGCACATACATATATTTACTAACATTTAAAGAATTAAAACATTTTTCAGATTTTTGAAATTTCCTGAAAAAAAATTTTTTTTTTAAATTTGTAAATATAAAAGAAAAATTATAAGTTAAAAATTTCACTTTGCCATTTTCGATTCGACTTCATTCGATTCTGCAAGCTCCTCAACTGCACACTGAGCGACTGAAAGAAAAATTATGACGTGTTGGAGCATTTACTTATAAAAAAATATTCACAAATTAAATTCAAATTCTCACAAATTACCATCACAAATTACCATCACATTTACAAATTACAGAGGATCAGAAGTGATGATCAGACATACATATGCCCCAAAGTTTTTATGTATTAAGAAGATAAAAATATAACTATAATGGTCGTATATAAGACTCTTTTATGAGGCCTTTTTATAATTACGCATATATCATGCAATATAAGTATAATCCTTTTGTGAGTCTTCATTATGAACAATCATAATACCGTCTTATTTAGAACGTTTTAATGAGTTCTTTTTATGAGAACTTTTAAGAGTCCTATTTTTGAGCAGTAATTTTACAATCACATCAAAGACTCCTTTAGGAGTCTTTTTATTGCGTACTCATAAAACACGCATAAAAAATACTCTTTCTAGAGTCTTATTTCTGAGCAATCATTTTACAATCATATCAAAGACTTCTTTTGGAGTTGTTCTGTTATTTACTCATAAAACACGCATAATAAGTACTCTTTTTAGAGTCATTTTTTTTTTAAGCACTAAAAAAATGTTTGCAGGGTCATATTGACATATACATACATACAGTCAATATATTCTTAAGAACTGTTTAACTTGTTTTCCCAAAATGTTGCTTTCGTCTTGATATTGCTCATAGAGTACATCCATATGTTTGTTAAGATAAGCAGTTTTGTTTGAGCAAAGTCAGCAGAAGACTTAAATTATGTTTTTTTTTTTGTATCAAGTACAACAGCAAAAACAAAAGTCATAAACATATCAATGTTTGCTCAGTATAATTAGTCCTTAGCCTAGATAAACAAGAAATTTTGAAAAATCAATCAGCAGTTTTTGCTGAACTTGCTATTGAAGCATATGTTTTACTTCGCATAGTTGAGACATGAGTGTGCAGAAATGTGTTACAACAAAACTTACGCTTAATTGTTAAAATTTGTGCAAACGCACTCAATACACACACACACCTGATATAAATTATCACAAAAAAACACGCAAGCATGTGATTATGTACTATGTGTATGTTAACTAAAAAGTTGAATGCGTCAAAACTTGGTGCGTTGAAATGACTTCGCTAAACATGCTCGAAGTGAAGTGAAAAAACACATTTTAGCACATGTCGCTTAGGCAAGCTTTTAATATAAATATCACTATGTTTTTGACAGCTGAGAGATGCTTAAAAACAAAACTCGTTATCGCTGCTTTGTTTGGCAACCTAACGGAAATTTATTCGGTACCTAAACAAAGAATCGGGTTGGCTCTTTGACCTAGTTTGAATTAAGTCACGGTGAATTGTTAAATACTAAAAATTTGCTAAACTTTGCAAATTTGCTTATTTTACAGACGGAAAAGTGAGTTTGGCATACATATGATTTAAAAAAGTTATTTTTTCAAAACCTACACACATAACTTAAAAATGTATGCTTATAAATTTAGCATTTTTCGTAAGGGGAGAGATAGATTTCGGACTGGGTTCTTTTTGGTGATTTTCGTGATTTTTTTTACAAATCAGGAATGTATATAATTTATTGAAAATAGGCAAAAATATTGTATTTTTTTTTTGAGTATTTCCTACAAAAATACGGAAGATATAAGCTGCCATGTATCGTAGCTCACAATCAGACTTTGCTCTTTGTGTACATTCTGGAGGTCACAGTTTTCGTCTGAAATCAGTAAGGATTTAATTTACTTTTAAGAAATGTTTTTTTTTCTATATGAATCTAACTTCTGCAAAAAAACAAAAAATTTTTTAAGTTTTTGTATTTAAATAAAAAAAGCATAATTTTTTGCAATTTTTAAAAAAAAAATTTTCCATTAAGAAAATGCCTTAAACATTGATATTCTTCTGAATTAAGATTTATATAGATCGAAAAAGTATAAAAAGCTTTTAATAATTTTTTAAGCTGAGTGTACCACAAATTATATAAAAAGAATTTTGAGAAAAATGTGTTTGAAGAAAAGGTTAACAAAAAAAAAAACCTCAAGACAGTTATGAATTTACTAGTATAAAAGCCAGATATTCAATTTATGCACATCACTTTATAAAAATAAATTGTCTGTGCATACTTTCAGGCTGAAAATTTTAAAAAGCACTGTAATAGCAAGAAATAATTACAATTTCAGTTATATTAGATGTGGGGAAGCACTTTTGCCTTTGATGTAGAAACCCATTTTGACCCGGTAGCTGATTGAAATTTTTTTTTTAATTTTGAAACTCATGCTATTTTGGACCTGAACAAGAAAAAGCCATCGAAATTGTTTGATTCTGATTTCAAAAATGAATAGTTTCTAAAAAGCTAAATAACTTTTACTTAGCTAAATAGTTACTTTTTATGCTCTTATCAGTACTACCATACATTCGCAACATATAACGAATGAAAAATTTATCATATTAAATATTTAAATAATTTGATTTTTAGAAATGAAACTTCTTTAGCCGCTATGGGGAATAAAACCGATGAACCAATTCGCCAATGAAACACTTCGCCGTGTTTTTCACATAGTGTTACGGAGAATGAAATAATTATAATATAGTATGCACACTAGGGTGGGTCAATTGTTTTTGTCAAAAGGCGAATAGCAAAAATTTAATCGACGAAAAATTCTAAGAAAACTTCCCCAAGAAACTATGGGTCTAAAATCAAAACCTAGCTCCCGCCGAGAGACATAAAAATTAGCATTTGTAAAAAGTTTGGTTTTATTAAAAAAGGCTGATATATAAGAAATACATTTTTAATTAATGTTGGGCTTAGTTCTGCTTTTTATAATTTTGTTTTTTAATTAACCAAAAAACTTCAGTTTGTAATGTCATTGAACAATCAGTAAAAACACAACTTTTTTAAAATTTAATTTTTTTTTTTTTGTAAAGTCAAAGAACAGAACGTTTTAAATAAAACAAAAACTAGATTTACTTGTTTAATTAAAAGCTCAATACTCAAAAAGCTTCAATTTAAAGCCGAATGTCTATAGTTGGAAGCATATTCCCCAATGAAATCAGTTCAAAATATGGTAGAGCCAAAAATGTAAATTATGTTTTCTTTAAAGAAAAAAAAGGGGGGTTTCATTACTTTTCGGCACTTTTTTAAATCAAATTTTTAATAAAACTCGTGTTAAAAACAAACATTTTAACTATATACTATAATCTGTATAAACAGATTCTTAAAGCTAATAAAATTTTATTCAAAATAGGCCCGAACTAATAGAATATGATGTTTGCACCCTAATGCACACAGTAGCTTTTCAACTGCATGGTTCATACATTGAGTAATTATAACATTGCCAATAAATTCGCCGCATATGGAGTATGTTTTTGCTATTCGTATTGAACACATCAACCTTAAAGAAAAAACAAACACTGACTGCTGCTAAGTAACAGAGTTGTAATGTACAACATTTTAAAGTATATTTCAAACTTTTATGTAGTAATTTCAAAAAATTCGAAACGAGTACTGTACAACATGCGGCTAGTTGCACACTCTTTGATTAACGGCAGAAGAGCAGATTGTAGTGATCATGATACAATTACAAGGTAGGCTCATATTGGAGAGCAGGGTGCGCTAGTTGTCAAAATCAGCTGATAGCTTTTAGTTTTTCTTTGTTGTTGTTGTTGCTTTTGCCGTTTGACGTTTGTGGCTTCTACAGCTTTGTTGTTGCAAAATTTCACAATTGAGCAGCCATTTTAAAATGAACCTACCTTGTAATTGTATCATGGTGGTGATGACTTTTTAAAAAACAGTGTGTTCAGCAAGAAATAAAGAGTACACAGAGTATATTTTTGTATTGCATTTATTTTCCTTATATCTCTATGTTTTTGATACAAAATTCTGCATATCATATAGTTTTATGATACAGTATGACGGCATATATGATGATAGTATGGTATGATGTCATGGTTTGGTGGTATGATGATCATGGAATTATGGTATGGTATGGTATGGTATGGTATGGTATGGTATGGAATGGTATGGTATGGTATGGTATGGTATGGTATGGTATGGTATGGTATGGTATAGTATGGTATAGTATGGTATGGTACGGTATGGTATGGTATGGTATGATGGGTTTGGTGTGACTATATAACTCTGAAGTTGTTCTTATTTGTCTTATTAACATTAAACTTTTCGAAATTGTATTAAAACAGATTTAATTTACTCTTGCTATTATATGAATTTTTTTTTTTTAATTAAAAAGTTGTCTTCTTGAAGACTCTCAGTTATTGGGAGAGGATGGTGGTGGGCTTGGTTGATCCAAGATCATCGTTATGCATACATGATAGCAAACATACCAAATGTTACTTATAAATCAACAAATAATTTTATAAATTATAGTTTCATAGAAATCCCTATTTTAGTACAGGGGTAGAAAACTACCCCTCTAGGTCAAAAAGGGTTACAATGCAATTTTCGAAGTCTTCTAAACCTATTTCCACCCTTCATTCCTTGTTTAATTTTTTAAAGCATTTAATTCTGTTTATAAAAAATATATTTACAATGGTCACTAATTTTTTTTTTATAAAAATTTCGCATGCATCTGTGTTTGTGGTGGAATTTGAAAAATAGTCTTAACGAAAACATTATACTTATCTGCGCTTAAGTGCTTTTCTTATTAAAGTAAAATCAAATTCTATCGAGGAGCAACAGCATTTCTACAAATAAATAAAATTAAGCTCCGCCTGTTAGATTCGAAATAGATTTGCTTATGTATACGCACTATTATATATACCCACTTTTACATATAGTATATAATGTCGAAAATAAATATATAAATAATGGGCAAAATTTATTCAAACTCTCGACTTTTTTTTCTGTTACTAATCGTAACTATCAAGTGGTAGCGCAGCTAAATCTATCATTGTTGGTGTTAGTGAGTGTAAGGTTGATTTGGAGGGTGTTAGTGTGTGTGTCTGTGTTTTAGACAGCATTGATTTATGTGGCTTAATATTCTTGTTTGCTAAATTTTATGGGTACTTTTTTACTATCGATTATCTGCACTTTATTGAAAAGGAAACTGTTGAACTTTTGCATCGATTGATGTTGCTTTTTTTTCGAGTGTATGTTGTTGCTGTTCAATTTTGATTAAGCTCTCAATTTATTGCATTACTAAAAGCACTAAAGATACAAGAGATCATTCAATAAAAGCATGAGAGAGAGATTTTATTGTTTTTTGTTTTACACTCAAAAAAGACAAATGCTTAGATTGCGAAGTTATAAAAAATTTTGATAGGTACACACTAAAAGTGAACACTAAAAATTCCAAATTCTCGGATTGAGTGCTCTGGTAAATTGCTTTGTTATGCTTTCATTACAATTTTAACATTTTTCAAATTGACTTCATTAAACTTTTATATGGTCGAACTAATAGTCATGTTGATCCTGTAGCACAGTGCGTCGTTGAGAGAGTTTAAAAATAACAGAAAATTTATATCTTCAATCTACACTCTGTTTTTATTATTCTGGTTTAAGAAGTATGTTATAAAAGAGGTTTCATAAATAATAAGAAGTTTTTAAGATTTGGCATCTTTTAAACGATGTCTGTCAAAATTTGAGCCAGTTTCACGCAGTAGCCTGTGAGTGACAGTCATATTAAGAAAACAACTTTTATTCTTTTTGTAACAATGGAAAAAGCGAATTTCGAATTTTTATAAACCACTATTTTAACTCGAGAAAAATGAACAGTTCTACCGAAATCACTATTACATACATAAGAGAGCGTCTGTTGACAGTGGTAGGGCGAGTACGCGGATTACTTAGGAATGACTGGGGACTCAATAGGTGGGCTGTGCGTCTCATGTGTGATGTGTTAATCGTTGCATGTGCGACTTATGGCTCACCTGTGTGGGACAACGTGGTCAGTTCTACCGTAAGCTATTTGAAGACTCTCTCTTGCCAGAGAGTAAACCAAATTGGGTATATGCCGGTGTGCCGTACAGTCTTTACGAATGCTTTGCACGTGCTGATGGTGGCACCTCTACTGGGTATGGTGCGAATGTAAGCCATCATTGCATACTAAATTCGAAGGGATCTTCATCTATTAGCGACTGATTGAACTTCGAAAGTGTTAGTTACCACAGAATCGAAGGCTATAAGAGATCGAGTAAAATCTAGATGAAAGTCACCTATTGGTATATACATACGTGAAATGTCGCTCGTTAAAGGATGTCCGTATTTTTAATTCTCTCTTACTCAGGGTTTCCTTTTGACTGGAGATGTTCGTCTAAATGCATTTTTTGCATAAAAGAAATCTCTGGAGGTTGATTGGATGATTAGTCGCATGCAAATGTGCGAATGTCCTCTTTATAAATACATCTGAGATTTGAGAGCCATGGGCATAACTGTAGTAACTGAAGAGTTTGACATGAACAATGCGCTTGCATCTAGTGAGCAAGTTGCTGAGTTGAACGAGCTCGCAGGTGTTTACTAGACACCGTAACAGGTGAATGATTATTGCAGTCATCAGTGTTCGCACTTTACTGCAATTGCAGTAGATCTTCTGAGTTTTTTAGCAAAATTGAATGTTTTACTGCGTTACTGCGGTTTTTTTCAAATCTACTACGATTTATTCTCAACAAACATTTGTAGGGTTATTTTCGTATTTACCATACAAACAACAGGAAACACAGGCAATTTCTAATGTAACGTTGCATTACGTCAACTATAACTAAACCTTTAATACCATTACATAAAAAACTAGAAGAATGGCAGCATAAGTGTAAAATTAATAGTCATATTTATTTTGAATCCGCAAAAAATATGTTTCTGCTCCGTAAAAAATACGTTTTTTTTTTTGTGACTAGGTATTTATCAAACATTTCACAAAAATAAATTATATAAAAATGCTTTCTCCAAAGCAGTCAAAAGATTATAAGTCGTTGCATTATATTTTCATTAAAGAACTCAGAACCAAATGTACATTTTTTATGCCAATTGAAAAAAAACAACACAAATCCCTAAAATTGTTTTTTTTTTTTTTTTTTTTTTTGTTATGTTATGTTATGTTATTTTTGTGTTCTAAAGTATTATTTAAATATAATTCTTCCAAACGATATTTCATTGTTGGAAATAAAATGGTTTTGTACTTGGATGTTTCTAATTCGGTAATAATTTTTTTTATCCCCTAATTTTAATTATTTAAATTCGAATTCAATTACATTTGCAGTATCCCTGACCGACCTCATAACGTTTCTACTTCTCTCACTATGACACTTTTTCTTCACCAATTTACACTATTTAAAGAAGGGACTAGAAATTTGATAATTCGGTTGGGAAGAAAGTTATCGTTACTTCACTTAAAATAAAAAAGTTTCTCTACTTCTCTCTCTATGACACTTTTTCCTCATAAAATCAGACTATTTAAAAAAGGAACAAAAGTTTTTTTATCCATGAAAAATTTAAAATTTTAGGAATAAAAAAATAATCCCCTTAACATTTTTTTTTTTACTTATAGTTTTAATAATCGATAGAATGGAAAAATAATGCTAGTTTCTCTTTCTAGACTATAAACTGTGCTCTCATGTCGCTCATAAAGAATATATTAAAAAATCTTCGAATAAGTTCCTACAGTGTTGCGCAAAACAAAAGCAACCAAATGTGTTCCAGACTATAAATACAAAATTTTCATAAAAACAAAATATTTAAAACAAAGCTTACTATTTATTTTCACAGAGGTATTATTAAGCTATAAAACCAATACATTACAACAACAACAACAATTGCGTTTAAAACAAATATGAAAAAATGTACAGCAGAGTCGGAATTCACTTGCGCAAAACAATAGCAACAAAGTAGAGAAAGAAGAGAATAGGTTTAAAAAGAATGCGATCTAGCGGAACTTTTACAATGTTTTTGAGAAGCTGCTGTAAAATACTTTCAATTTGTGCAATATTTGATACAGTTTGTCAACGATCTTTGCATATTAACGACGTTAAGAACATGGCGAGGGAAAAGTTTGGAGACAAATTAAAAAGTGAAATAATTAATGACTTTTTAGGTGGTATGAAGCAAGCAGAGAAAGCAAAAAAATTTAAAATTAATAGATCGTACATTTGGCGGTTGATAAAGAAGTATCGGCAGACAGAAGAAGTAAAACTAAACATTTAGGTGGAAGACCTCGAAAAACTTCAACTCGGACAGACCGTGCAATTGTTAAGACGATAAAAGAAGAACCGTTTATTTCATCAAAAACAATTGTAACATCTTTAAAACTGAATATTCATTACAGTACAGTACGAAGACGGGCTGTAGAAAACAATTTAAAAAGTTACAGACCAGCCAAAAAACCATTTCTTACAAGAAGGCATGTAAAAAATAGGTGAGTTTTTTTTTTAGTGTAATCCTTTATTAATATTAACATTATTTCTTTGGAAAAGGTTAAAATTTACTAAAAGACATCGCAATTGGTCAGAAAATAAGTGGAGGATAGTACTGTTTAGCGATGAATCTAAATTAAATCTAATTCAAGTGGTTGGAATGCAGACCGTCAGGCGACACAGAGGACAACGTCTTAAAACCAAGAACATCCTCGTCACTGTAAAGCATGGTGGTGGAAATATAATGGTGTGGACATGCTTTTCGGCTCAAGGACCTGGTCCCTTTCATAAAATAGATGGAATAATGAACGGTGAGGGATATCGAGCCATACTAGAACACCAAATGCCACCCCATGCAGAGTGGAATATGCCACTTCGATGGGTGTTTCAACATGATAACGACCCGAAACACACATCGAAAGTGGCAAAGGAGTGGCTAACAAACAATAGGATTCAAACTCTTGATTGGCCGGCACAATCACCTGATTTGAATCCTATTTAAAACCTTTTTGGCATCCTTAAAAGGAGAGTGGCAGGACATCGGTTTTCCAACAAAGAGGAGCTATTCAACAAGTTGAAAACTGAGTGAGAAAAGCTTCCGGAGGACTGTTTTTATTCATTAGGTGCCTCGATGCCAAAAAGGTGCAAATATGTTATTAAAAACAAGGGCGGATACACAAAATATTGATTTTGTTGCTATTGTTTTGCGCAAGTGAATTCCGACTCTGCTGTACATTTTTTCATATTTGTTTTAAACGTAATTGTTTTTTTTGTTGTAATGTATTGGTTTTATAGCTTAATAATACCTCTGTGAAAATAAATAGTAAGCTTTGTTTTAAATATTTTGTTTTTATGAAAACTATGTATTTATAGTCTGGAGTGCATTTTGTTGCTTTTGTTTTGCGCAACACTGTAAATGGAATAGAGGTATTTTCGACCGTTTTGATACAAGAGATCAATTGGATCCATATTTCCGAGTTAAAAGCAAGGTCAATAAAGGTATATACCTCATATGGTGCATTTCATAACCATAGGACACTAGGACTAATCAATGGACTAATTATAGGAACTGAATTTTAATTAAAATCAGTGTCAACATTCTGCACTAGCAGTTTTTTACACCATAAGAACTATGAACTTCTCTGTCGTTTAGATACCGTTATCGATGTGAGAGCACTTTTGACTGTTTCATGATGTGTAATGATATTTACAAAGGTCGAAAATTGGTTACTGATGAGACAACAAGTGATTATCATGGTAATTTTTAGCAGCGAGGTAAAATATTGGCATGATACGGGACTAGACTTACAATATCTCAAATATCGAAAAAAAAAAATTAATAGAAGTCGATGCGTGTGTCACCATGGTTTCCAATTCTACTGTAGAGATTTGCGAAATAAACTCCCTTACGAGTACTTTTCCAAACGTAATTTGAGAGGAGGCTCTGTAATGGTGTGGGTAGCTTTTACATTTAAATCCACTCTTGAATTCAATTGAATTACAATTTACATCGTCGCGAATGAAAAGAAGAGACTATATTGAAGAATTGAAAAACAATCTCCATCATTTTGTTGAGACAAACAAGGTGGTGCCACTTACTTTACAACAGAATAATGCTCGCATTTATACAAGCAATGAAACAAAGCAATGTTTGGCTAACTACTCTGTACAAACTATGGACTTTCCAGCATGCTTGAGACTTTATAGTACTTTAATCCCATAGAGAATGTGTGGGTCATATTTGTGAGAGTGCTTTATGCAAGCAATCACCAATATGACAACATAAAGGAGCTAAAGGCTTCTTTTGAAGGCAGTCTTTTGAAAGAATCATCTGAATGCATGAAAAAGGGAAACATTGTTTTGCGTTTCAAAAGCCAGTAACGCCACATCTATTGCTTATTGATAGGTTATAAGCAGCTATGGGCACGGAGCAAGCTTCGGAGCCAGCTGCGGAGCATTGAGACCATATGAGAGCAACACAAAATGCATCAACAAAGCAAAGGCAAAAGACAAACGCAGAAGCATTAAATGTAGTGGTGCCCATACCCGGTTATAAACCTTGAAAAACTTTTTAATTATATTTATTTGATAAGTTTAAATGACAATGAAAACTGTCTCATAATTTTGAAACGACCGAAAATACATTTTTGCTAAATGAAATTTTTTGTTAATCGTTAATTATAATCATTAAATGATTAAATGAATGAAATTGGTTTATTTTGTTTCTAAGACTATTCTTTCAAAATTTTACTTTGCTACAAAAAATATTAGTAAAAACATTAAAAATCAAAAGCTAGTGCCTTATGATTATGAAACGCACCTTATAATGCAGCACTTAATACTTTTATTTTGTAACTTTGTCAGAAAAAAGATTTAAAATCTTATATCGAGAAACATTAGCGACTGTTCTCTAAAAATGCATGAACCTTCTATAAGGCCTTTATAAGAAAAATATCAACAGGCGTTATTCATACATTACGATAAAAACATCTTTTGAAGTTTTTATAAATAATAGAAGTTTAAAAATGGATGAAGTCTTCTATTAATCCTTGATAAAGAAATTTCAAAATTTGCTGTTCTCTTCTGAGCACAAATATTTTCAAAAATATTTTAAAATACTCAAAAAACAAATAGGATGTTAAAGAATATTTAAAATAAGGCTCCCGAAATCACTTTTAAATGCTTCATAAATGAGAGAATATAAAAAAAAATTTATGAAACGTATTGTAAGCCTTTAATAAAGCATTTTTATAGTCTCTTACTCTCATCTGAGCACATATATTGTCAAAATAATTAATATTATTATCAAAATATTTCAAAAAATTGTAAAATATGTCAAAATATTTATAAAACAAAAAAATAATAAAATATGTGAATATATTTCAAAATATTTACAAAACCAGCAATAAAATTACAATTTCTTCAGTGTAGAGAGTGGTTTCAAAAAACTTTATAAAAA